>OY997271.1:13331578-14531578 GCA_963921465.1 Triticum timopheevii
AGTTCCAAAAATAATATAAAAAGTTGCCAAAAAGTATATGAAAGTGCATAATATTGGCATGGAACAATAAAAAATTATAGATACGACGGAGACGTATCATGACCGAACCGAGTCCGGCCAGGTATATATATAATAGTTAAGCCCGTGCTGACTAGTTAATTGATGCATTCATTGTTTTGGTATATGTACACATATTAATTAACTCTCGTGTTTTTTCCTTTTTCTAGCCCTCCGGATCGAGCACAACTTCGGTAAGGAGACGAGGCCCAAAGAAAAAGTTGAGCTCGGATGAAAGGTTTGAGATCATAGAAATCTCGCCCGACGGCGAACCGATTGAACCCATCCGGACAAAGAACGCATTTTCTGCTCAGTGCGGGGGTCTTGTTAGGGAAAAGATCCCGATTAGCATCCAGCAATGGTATAAGCCTAAGGAGGAAGACCCTTAGGTGTCTTATGTCAATGATATGCAGAAAGAAGATCTTTGGACTCAGCTGAAGGCAAATTTCACCCTACCGCCAGAGGAGGATCCGAAGAAGCCAGTTAAAGAGCAATTAATCAAGTCTTGTGCTCTTAAGAAGATGGCAACCCTATTCAGGAGGTGGAGGAAAGAGCTGAACAAGTTTGTCGACAAAGAAGAGACACCAGAATTCATCGGCGAATATGAGAAGATCAAAGATCACTACCCGCATTTGTGGCCCACAAGACATCGGAAAAAGAGTAAGAATATGTCGGCGACAAACAAGCAAAATGCTGCGAAGAAGCAGTTTCACCATCGCACGGGGTCAGGTGGATACCTCAAAGCACGGCCTAAGTGGTCCAAGGCTGAGAATGATCTGCTTGATAAAGGGATCGAACCAGAGACAATGAACTGGCCAGACCGTTGCCGGACTTGGTTCTTCGGGGCTGGCAGAACCTTGGATCCTGTATCAGGGAAGTGCCGTTGGACGGACGAGCAACTACAAATACCAGTCACCAAGCTTCGGCACTATATCGATGCAGCGCAGAAATGGACGTTCGTTCCAGACAGGGAGAAGGACGAGCTAACAATGGCCCTCGGGAATCTTGAGCACCCTGGACGGACACGAGGCACGCCAGGCTCCATTCCGTGGAAGGTTGGTTTTCCAGACGCAAGGGGTTACAAAACCCAGGAGAGGAGGAAGAAACTGGAGCAGGGCCAACTGTAGGAGCTGCACGAAAGGGTAATGGGGCTAGAGGAACGAGAAGCAGATCGCAGCAAACGACCTGCCGAAGCTTCCCCCGAAGCTACCCTCCCATCTCAGCGGAGAAGCAGCGTGGCTTCCACCGAGCTGCTTCAGCCGGAGCATGTCTTGACGGCTCCTGCCAGCTATCCCGTGGATGCTATCACGGAGTCTCAAAATTGCCACATTATGACGCGATGGATGAATATGAAGGTCAAGGCGGCTGTTGGCTCTGTTTATCCTACCGAACCCAGCGCAACTTTTCACTGCCGGCCGACTCCAGAAGGATATGCTAGGGTGATGGTGGATGAAATAACAGAGGGATTTGAGGACCTCCAGCTTGACCACCCTACCGGTGAAGGGGAGACAAGGCTGGGTTCTACTCCGAAGACTCCATGCCTATGGCGGAAGGAGCTCATCAACCTTCCGAACTGGATGCCTCCTCCTCCTCCTCCTCCTCCGGTGAGTCAGGGCACTCCGCCACCTCCACCGCCTCCTCCTCCGGCGAGTGACGATTAGGGCACTGGGCCTCCTTCTCCGGCGCGTGGCGGCACTCCGCCTCCTTCTCCGCCTGCACCGGCGCGCCCGAGCAGCTAGCAGCCTCCTCCTTCTCCGCCTCGCCAGCAAGGGCGGAAGAGACCCGCCGCTGCCCCGGCTGCTCTGGCGCGTCGTAGTCCTTCTCCTCCGCCTTGTAAGCAAGCA
Source organism: Triticum timopheevii (assembly GCA_963921465.1). Taxonomy (NCBI): domain Eukaryota; kingdom Viridiplantae; phylum Streptophyta; class Magnoliopsida; order Poales; family Poaceae; genus Triticum; species Triticum timopheevii. The sequence continues at coordinate 13,333,480 of OY997271.1, forward strand.
CGAAAGAAGACAGACGCCGCAGCCGCTCCGTCTGCTCCGGCGTCTAGCAGTACAGCCAGAGGCGGTAGGCAATATAGATACGGTCCACCTCTCAAGGCTCTAGAGAAGTTACCGTACGAGAGGACCGAGGAGGAAATGCGACGATCGTGCGGACCCACGTGAAGGACTTCTTTGAAGGGGTGAAAGCAACACTAGGAGAAAAACACCTATTAGACCCGGTTCGTAAGGGCCTTTAGTCCCGGTTCATGAACCGGGACTAATGGGTCGTTACTAATACCTCAACCCATTAGTCCCGGTTCAAACACGAACCGGGACAGATGGTCCTCCACGTGGCCGGTGCGCCGAGCCCAGTCAGGGGGCCTTTGGTCCCGGTTGGTGGCACCAATCGGGACCAAAAGGCATCCACGCGTCAGCATTCCAGTGGCTGGGGTTTTTGTTTTTTTGAAGGGGGGAGGGGTTGGGGGGTTTTGGGGGTTAATTTAGGTGTTTCATATATTGTGTTAGCTAGCTAATTAATAGAGAGAAGTGTCCTCTCTTATGTCCGTGCTTCGTCGACGCTACGTACTATATACATATAGCCCTGGACACGCTAGCTAGTAAGAAAATGAAGGGAACCATTGAGTAGTACAGAAGTTCGTCATGCATACCGAGAGAAATGATCGATCGACCTCTCCTTCTCCGAGAGATTGGTCGAACAACAAGTTTTCGTATCATGTACATCCGACGCTACTGGCTACATACATGCACAATATGTAAGATCTCTCAATTACAGTCCCCTAGCAATTGAAATCAACTTCCACATGGTATTCTCCGGCTTTGTTGATGACGTGGCCAAGAAAGAATCCCGCCAATTCCTCTTGAATAACTTTCATGCAATCTGGTTCTAGGAGTTCATTCTGCATCTGCCACGTCTAATTTGAAGAAGGGGGTTAATTAATACATATATATGAATGAAACTCAACAGAAATGATGGTGTAATAAAATGAAATTGTGAATATTATTGTTTACGCACTTCATATTCTCTTTGAGAGTGGCCCCGCTTGTTTTTCAAAGTCGCGGTGTGGATGAACTCGCACACGTAGTATCCACAGAAATCATTCCCTTGTTCCTGCCACAAGCACTTTACGAGAAATAGAGGTCAGTCAAACTGATAATGAAGCATTATAAATGGCATTGATGAAAGTATAGCTATAGAATCAACGGGAGATGCGCGCAACTAGCTAGCCAGTAGTACTTACTTTCGGGTATGTATAGCGCAGCTCCTTCGGCAGTCCCGGAGCTTCTGCGGTGAACTGTTTCCAAACCCTGCAAGACAAAGAAAATAATTATTATTACTTGAGATATCAGGAAATGAACAAAAAGTTGCCGATATGGTGCGATAATGATCGATTGAACTTACTTGCTGAGCATTTCAGTCATGTCCGCATAGGTTTTGGGATCTTTCCGTCTCGAGTCTAAGACGGTTACTAGTCCACGCTCAAGCTTAATCTGCAGAAGAATATAGTGGTACCTTCGCACACATGCATAACTCATCAATTACATTACTATAACCTCGCTCGAGTAATAAGGGAAACCGAATATGCAAACGACAGTAACACTCACTTGCCATTGTAAGGAAAGAGTATGGTATCTTTGTTTTGATTTTTGATCAACGATTGTAGCAAGTTGTCCTCGGCCTCTTTGACGTCCTTTTCAACCAGAAATTCATCTATGATATTTGTGTTAATGAACCCAATATCATAAAGTTCTTGTTTTTTGCACTCGGCGATCTTCAGTCTGCATAATATATTGAGGATAATTAATTATAAATACATGCAATGAAAGAGCCGAGCTATATATAGAGACTTAATGACAGAAATAGTACTTACATGCAGTAACAAAAGACCGTTAATTTATCGATGGCCTTTTGATTGAAGAACTCGAAGAACTCCTCAAATGGAACAGGCAACAGATCATTTCCAACGAGGTCGTGCTCCTCTTTAATTCTCAGATACAAAGTATTCCTCCCCCAGACCCTCTGCAGATTTTCATGTACCAAGTATGGAATCTTCGCATCATCGTTGTTAGAGATTTTTCATCTTTGACGAGAGGCTTCCTGTACTTGTATCTGTGTTCTTCCACCTCCATGAAATCAGGAAGTGCATCGTCAGACAGGTAATCTTGTAGATTGCCATAACCGGCCACCATCCCCGGAACATTAGCGATGATGTTGCCGCTAGACACATTGAGCGGGGGCACGATTGGTTTGCTTGTTCGCCGAGCTGGTCAATTTTTTTTGCAGCTGCTCGTTCTCTTGCTCTTTGATGTCTGACAATACTTCTCGACCGCTCCCCTTGGAGATATGTCTGTTCAGTAATGCGCTCATAGTTGGTTCTCGGCGGAGACTTTGCCGGTTTCCTCAGGGCATCGAGAGTGCGCTTTGCTTTCACCGGATCTACCTTCTCCTCCGGTGGTGGATGTCTCTTTGCTTTCACCCCTTTAAAGAAATCCTTCACGTGGGTCCGCACGATCGTATCGTTTTCCTTCTCGGTCCTCTTGTATGGTAACTTCTCTAGACACTTTAGAGGTGGACTGTATCTGTATTGCCTCCCGCCTCTGGTTGTGCTGCTAGACGCCGGAACAGACGGAGCGGCTGCAGCGTCTGTCTTATTTCGTGCTTGCTTACGAGGTGGAGGAGAAGGACTACAACGTGCCGGAGCAGCCGGGGCGGTAGCGGGTCTCTTCTGCCCTTGCTGGCGAGGCGGAGAAGGAGGAGGCTGCTGGCTGCTCGGGAGCACCGGCGCGGGCGGAGAAGGAGGCGGAGTGCCGCGACACGTGCCCTGATTGTCACTCGTCGGAGGAGGAGGCGGTGTAGGAGGCGGAGTGCCCTGACTTGCCGGAGGAGGAGGAGGAGGCGGAGGCGTCCAGTTCGGAAGGTTGATGAGCTCCTTCCGCCATAGGCATGGAGTCTTCAGAGCAGAACCCAGCCTAGTCTCCCCTTCACCGGTAGGGTGGTCAAGCAGGAGGTCCTCAAATCCCTCCGTTATTTCATCCACCATCACCTTAGCATATCCTTCTGGAATCGGCTGGTAGTGATAAGTTGTGCCAGGTCCACTAGGATAAACTTGGCCAACAGCCGCCTTGACCTTCAAATTCATCCATCGCGCCATAATGTGGCAATTTTGAGACTCCGTGATATCATCCACAAGATAGCTGGCAGGAGCCGTCAAGACATGCTCCGGCTAAAGCAGCTCGGTGGAAGCCACGCTGCTTCTCCGCTGAGATGGAGGGGTAGCTTCGGGGGAAGCTTCGGCAGGTCGTTTGCTGCGATCTGCTGCTTCTCGTTCCTCTAGCCCCATTACCCTTTCGTGCAGCGCCTGCAGTTGGCTGTGCTCCAGTTTCTTCCTCCTCTGGTGGGTTTTGTAACCCCCTGCGTCCGGAAAACCAACCTTCCACGGAATGGAGCCTGGCGTGCCTCGTGTCCGTCCAGGGTGCTCAGGATTCCCAAGGGCCATTATGAGCTCGTCCTTCTCCCTGTTTGGAATGAACGTCCCTCGCTGCGCTGCATCTTTATAGTCTCGAAGGTTCTTGATTGGTATTTGCAGTTGCTCGTCCGTCCAATGGCACTTCCCTGTTACAGGGTCCAAGGTTCCGCCAGCCTTGAAGAACCAAGTCCGGCAACGGTCTGGCCAGTACATTGTCTCTGGTTTGATCCCTTTTTCAAGCAGATCATGCTTAGCCTTGGACCACTTAGGCCGGGCTTTGAGGTAGCCACCTGACCCCGTGCGATGGTGAAGCTTCTTCTTCGCAACATTTTGCTTGTTTGTCGCCGACATCTTCTTACTCTTTTCCGATGTCTTGTGGGCCAGAAATGCGGGCCAGTGATCTTTGATCTTCTCATATTTGCCGATGAATTCTGGTGTCTTTTTTTTGTCGACAAACTGGTTCAGCTCTTTCCTCCACCTCCTCATTAGGGTTGCCATCTTCTTAAGAGCACAACACTTGATCAATTGCTCTTTAACTGGCTTATCCGGATCCTCCTCTGGCGGTAGGGTGAAATTTGCCTTCTTTCTGCATATCATTGACATAAGACACCTCAGGGTCTTCCTCCTTAGGCTTATACCATTGATTGATGCTGATCGGGATCTTGTCCCTAACGAGAACCCCGCACTGAGCAGAAAATGCCTTCCTTGTCCGGATGGGTTCAATCGGTTCGCCGTCAGGCACGATTTCTATGATCTCAAACTGCCGCACTGCCGTAGTGGTTTTTGCTAGATCAGAGCAACAGTCCTGGTCGACTTACGAACCAGGACTAATGTGTGCATCAGTCCCGGTTCGAGCGGGCAGGACACCGGCCGGGCACCAGTCCTGCTTTGGCTGAGGCCTTTAGTCCCGGTTCCAGCCACCAATCGGGACTAAAGGGCCTCGCTCCTGGCGCAACCACTTTAGGCCCGGTTGGTATCTGGAACCGGGATTAAAGGTCAGTCTTCAGTCCCAGTTCTAGACACCAGCCAGGAATAAAAAAATGCCTATATATATGCTCGTCCCAGCCTGCTCACTCCCCTGTTTTCTGGCTGGCCAGCGTGTGGGAGGTGTGTGCTACTCTGTTCTCATGTCATATGCACATGAGGTGTTCAATAAAATGTCTGAGCTAGACTTAAGCTTTCTCTCCTCTTCAAGATGGACCTTCAACCTCCATTTTCCCCAAGATTTGTCTAGGTTTGGCAGTGCACCAACTATCCAAGTGTTTTAAAAAGGTTGGCAACTTCATCCTTTCATCTCAAACTACTAGTTTAGCTCATTTGAAATGCTCTATAAGTAGTATGGTTTGTAGGTTTTAGTGGAGGAGTGTATGTGTGAGTTTATTTGATTTAGATGCACAATTTGAGCTCAAATTAACTTTTGAGTTTCCACATGTGTAGGGTGTCGTCCCGTCCCTGCCTCTGTCATCCTCATCGCCGTCGATCGCCCGCGCCGATCTCATCGCTGGCACAACCGTGGTGAGCCTCTTGTTCTTAATTATCTTTTTTTAAATAAAACAAATCTTACTTGTATGATTTATATAGCTAATTGTATAATTTTCTTACTTGTATTATTGTTTGTTATTATATAGTGCCATGGTTTTGGTGTCCGCCCCCGTCGGCCCTCGTCCGTTCTATAATTCGGATGTGGTATATTATCTTTTATAACTATTTATTTCATTTAGTGTTTATGACAATTATACTGACCAACTTTACATAAATGTCCTTATCTAGGAGGTATGTGAACCGGAAATTCCAACCGACCTCTTGTCGAGAGGTTAAATTTAGTTGAAAAAGAAACATTATTTGAAAGAAGAATTGAAGGAGTTGAAGAAGAGAAGTTGAAATTGGAGTTGCATGTTGCCGATGTCGTCGATTTACACAAGATCTAGAGGGATGCAATGCACTTGAAGATTAGAAAGATTAGAAAATATGCCATTATAATGAGGATTCGTATTATTATGCTATTGGATCAATTTTTATGTTAGTTGCGATTTTGATTGCATTTGTTGTTGCATTTAAATGTTTTACATAGTTGTATGTTGTTGTATGAAAACTATCACTACTAGGGAAAAGGCTATACACATAATCTTAGCAGCAGCGAGGGTTAAAAACCCTCGCTACTGCTACTTACTAGCAGCGCAGGTTTTTAAACCTCGCTACTACTAAGTTGATAGCAGCAGCGCGGGTTCGTAACCCTCGCTACTACTAAGCGGTCTCTACTGTGCCCCCCGGGATATGCCATAGTAGTAGCGCGGGTTTTAAACCCTCGCTACTACTAAGTTGATAGCAGTAGCGCGGGTTTTTAACCCCCGCTACTACTAAGTGGCCCCTGGACCATGCCATAGTAGTAGCGATGGTTATAAACCCGCGCTACTGCTATCAACTTAGTAGTAGCGAGGGTTAAAAACCCGCGCTACTGCTAATCGTCTGCCATAGTAGTAGCGCGGGGTATGGCCTATTTGTCAAAGTCTACCCCCCCTGTGGACCGCCTTTTCAGTTTTAAAAAAAATAAAAGAAAATGATAAAAATGTCAAAAAAATAAAAGAAAATAAGTTTCCCATGTGATATGTGGTCTAGTTGTTGGGAAAATTTACAAATATGAATTTCGACTTTATTTGCAAAATCTCTGTGGAAATTTGTAAAATGGCCATAACTTTTGCATACGAACTCGGATGAAAAAGTTTTTTATATGAAAAATCATCTACTCAAAAAGTTACATCCGAACTCGGAACCCTGTAAAACATTTTTAAAATCCTCAAAAACCTAACAGAAAAAAAGTTACGGGGCTTTTAAGACCTGGAGGCAAAAAATTCATCAAATTTCAGTTTTTTTTAATTTTTGTTAAATCTGGTCAAACTGTGGTCAAACTAATTATTCAAGAATATTAGTGTTACTAAATATTTATTTTAGTTTTTTTGAATTTTGGTCAAATCTGGTCAAACTATGGTCAAATCTGGTCAAACTATGCTCAAACTGTGGGTCAAACTAATTATTCAAGAAATATTAGTGTTACTAATTTTTTAGAACAATAGTTTCAAACTCAAACAGTGAAATGTGTCACTACATGCTCAAGCTAAATTCCTGAGGTTAATAGGATTGACATCTTACTATTGTCAGGAAAACAACAAGTGCAGACTTGGAAACGAGGGAGAATAGAACCCGGAAGTTAAGCGTGCTCAGGCTGGAGTAGTGAGAGGATGGGTGCCCGTCCGGGAAGTTAGATGATTTGGAATGATGAGGGGTGATTAGAGATTAAATTTAGCATCGATGATGGGTGATTAGAGATTTGAGGTTAAAATAATTCAGAAATTTGAAAATTAGGGAAAAAAATCAAAAAAAAATTCGAAAAAATTCAAATTTTTTTCCAGAGATTACAAATTAGTAGTAGCGTGGGTTTTTACCCACGCTACTGCTATACGTTAGCTGTAGCGCGGGTGGCATCCGCGCTACTGCTATAAGTTAGCTGTAGCGCCTTATTAGTAGGGCCGGCCCCCGCGCTACTAATAAGCCCAAAACCCGCGCTGCTGCTAGGCTTTTCCCTAGTAGTGTATATGTGAACTTTATGTATTTATTTTTAAAGTAATAACATTTGATCACTACTGTACTTTGGTTTTAATGTGATGATGACCTTGTATTAATTTGGTCATTTCTCTGGTCATGATGTTCTGTAATGGTTTTTGATATACTTAATTACATAATACAAATGAACCGACAATGTATGTACGGTGACCGACGCACTTCAGAGTACATTACGGGTCTGCATAATTTTCTCGATGTGGCTGAGGCAACCAAGCAGAATGGTACTGTACATGTGTTGTCTAAGAGAATACAAATGATTACACTTCCTCGAAAACCATTCACTACCACCTGCTTGAGAAGGGTTTCATGCCCCACTATAATTGGTGTAGCAAGCACGGAGAAAGAGGGGTTATGATGGAAGACAATGAAGAAAAGAAGGATGATGACAACTATCCGGATCCTATGTTCCCTGAATACGGTGATACTGCAACGGGGGAAGCTGACGATCAAGAGGCACCAGATGTGCCCGCTGATGATGATCTTCGTCGGGTCATTGTTGATGCACAGAGAGAATGTGAAATTGAAAGGGAGAAGTTGAAGTTCGAACGCATGTTAGAGGATCCCAAAAAAGGGTTGTACCCAAATTGTGAAGATGGCAACACAAAGCTCGGTACCACACTAGAATTGCTGCAATTGAAGATAGAGAATGGTGTATCTGACAAGGGATTTCAGAAGCTACTGGAAATAGTGAAGAAGAAGCTTCCAAAGGATAACGAGTTGCCTGACAGTATGTATGAAGCAAAGAAGGTTCTCTGCCCTCTAGGATTAGAGGTGTAGAAGATACATGCATGCCCTAATGACTGCATCCTATACCGCGGTGAGGAGTACGAGAATTTGAATGCATGTCCGGTATGCGGTGCATTGCGATATGAGATCAGACGAGATGACCCAGGTGATGTTGAGGGCTAGCACCCTAGGAAGAGGGTTCCTGCCAAGGTGATGTAGTATGCTCCTATAATACCATGGTCGAAACGTCTGTTCAGAAACAAAGAGCATTCCAAGTTGTTGCGATGGCACAAAGAAGGCCGTAAGAAAGACGGGATGTTGAGAGTACCCGTTGATGGGTCGCAGTGGAGAAAAAATTAGAGAAAGTGGCGGAGTTTGCAAATGACGCAAGGAACTTATAGTTTGGTTTAAGTGTAGATGGTATTAATCCTTTTGGGGAGCGGAGCAGCAATCATAGCACCTAGCATGTGACTCTACGTATCTATAACCTTCCTCCTTGATTGTGCCTGAGGCGGAAGTTCATTATGATGCCAGTGCTCATCCAAGGCCCTTAGCAACCTAGCAACGACATTGATGTGTACCTAAGGCCATTAGTTGAAGAACTTTTATAGTTGTGGGATATCAAAGGTGTACGTGTGTGGGATAAGCACAAACAGCAGGAATTTAAACTACGAGTGTTGCTGTTTGTAACCATCAATGATTGGCCTGCTCTTAGTAAGCTTTCAGACAAACAATGGATACAGTGTAGGCACGCACTGTTTGGATGAGACTCAAAGTGTATATTTGGACAAATGAAAGAATAATAATGTGTACCTGGGACATCGTCGATTTCTTCTGAGCATGAATCCCTTAAGAAAGATAGGCAAGCATTTCAAAGGTGAGGCAGATCACCGGAAGAAGCTTGTCCTTCGTACTAGTGATGATATATTTGATATGGTCAAGGATTTAAAAGCAATCTTTGGAAAGGGCCCAGGCGGATAATCTGTTCTGAATGACTTTGGCAGACATGCACCCATGTGGAAGAAGAAATCTATATTTTGGGACCTACCCTATAGGAAAGACCTAGAGGTCCGCTCTGCAATCGACGTGATGCCCTGACGAAGAATTTTTCATGAACCTGCTAGGATTCTTGGGCGTGTATGGGAAGACAAAAGATACACCGAATGAATGGGAGGACCAGCTACGCTTTTACCAAAGCAAAGAAGGAAATCTTTTTTGAATGCCTGCTCAGTATCAAGGTCCCGTCTGGCTTCTCGTCGAATATAAAGGGAATAATAAATACGGCAGAGAAAAAACTTCCAGAACCAAAAGTCTCATGACTGCCATGTGATTATGACGCAACTGCTTCCAGTTGCATTGAAGGAGCTTCTACTAGAAAATGATCGATCAGCCATTGTGAAGCTATCACTAGTGTAGAAACGGGCTATAGTCCCGGTTCGTAAGGCCCTTTAGTGTCGGTTTTAGAACCGACACTAAAGGGTGTGGACTAAAGCCCCCCCCCCCCTTTAGTCTCGGTTCAACACGAACCGGGACCAAAGGTCCACCATGTGGCATGAGACTGCGCCGGGGGCTGGGAGACCTTTAGTCCCGGTTGGTAACACCAACCGGGACTAAAAGGTTTAGGGGTTTATGATTTATTTTTCATTTTAGTTTTGTGTTTTCCATTTAATTCGTTTTCATTTCAAACATATTTTGCGTACTACATATTGTACACGTTATGCATATATATAAATAGAATTTCTCGTAGAACCGATCATATATATCATCAAATTTCTCGCACGACCATTCACACACACACACACACATCTATATATAGAAGTTCGTACATACAATTTCTCCTACAATTTGCAGATCATTACATGGAGGCATTATTGCGGTAGCGGGTACACTACTATGAAAAGGGCTATAGATGGGATGGACACTAATGACGCACTGTACATGTGGTGCGCCATTACTAAATACTAATGGCGCACCATGTGTTGGTGCGCCATTAGTGTGCAAATACTAATTGCGCACCACTCCCACGGTGCACCGCGCACCGTGGGAGTGGTGCGCCATTAGTATTTGCACATAGTAATGGCGCACCACACCCACCGTACGCCATTGGTAGTTTAAAAAAAAATAAAAAAATAAAAAAAAATTGTTAGTAATGACGCACCTGTGGACAGTGCGCCATTAGTAGTTTTAACTAGTAATGGCGCACTGTCCACTGGTGCGCCATTACTATTTTACCACACTGTCCACTGGCGCACCACACCCACAGTGTGCCATTACTAGTTTAACTAGTAATGGCGCACCACCCCGCGGTGCGCCATTACTAACTTGGCACAAAAGTTCCCGAATGCACCCCCCCGGGACCGCCTTTTCAGTTTTAGAAAAAAAATGATAAAAATGTCAAAAAAATAAAAGATAATAAGTTTCCCATGTGATATGTGGTCTAGTTGTTGGGAAAATTTACAAATATGAATTTCGACTTTATTTGCAAAATCTCTCTGGAAATTTGTAAAATGGCCATAACTTTTGCATACGAACTCGGATTAAAAAGTTTTTTATATGAAAAATCATCTACTCAAAAAGTTACATCCAAATTTAACTAGGGTAACCCTGTTAAACATTTTCAAAATCCCAAAAAACCTAACAGAAAAAAGTTACGGGGCCTCCAAGATCTAGAGGCAAAAAAATTCAAAAATTTTCAAACTTACTAGTGGCGCACCATGGATGTGGTGCGCCACTAGTAATAGAAAAAAATTGGTTTTGAATTTTTCCGAATTGTTTTTCAAAAAATGATACGTATTATGACCGGGAAGTTTGAAATATTTTTCAAAATTTCATCATAGTCATGAACATGAACAAAGTCCTAGACATCAACAAGGTATAATAGGATTGATATGCTAGATATATTAACAAGTGCATGTGAAGTGAGCTGTTGCTGGGGTTGGATAGAACTCTGAAGTTAAGCGTGCTTGGGCTGGAGTACTGTGAGGATGGGTGACCTTTCGAGAAGTTTGACCATGGAGTGCGATTTGACCTGAGATTAAGCATATTCACCCGAGATTAAGTCATAGTGACTTGAGATAAAGAAAAAAAATTGAATTTTTTTTGAAAAAAATCTGAATTTTTTTTTGAAAAAAAATGTTACTAATGGCGCACTTCTATGTGGTGCTCTATTAGTATACCAAATACTAATGGCGCACTATGGGCAATACTAATGGCGCACTGCGTGGTGCGCCATTAGTATACCAGATACTAATGGCGCACTGGTAGTGCGCCATTAGTAGGCAAAACCGGTGCGCCATTAGTAGGCCTTTTCCTAGTAGTGGTAATGAAATTCTCCATTGGGATCTATGACCTGCTCGATTAAAAATCTCGCTATCTCCTCTAGAATTACTCGTACGTGATTCGTTGGTAGGAGCTTATCCCGCATATCCTTCATCTTTAAAGAAGGAGATCAATATGCATGTATTAGTTGTGTGTATATATTAGATAATGATGTAAAAAATATGAATAGTGTTCTGGCAACGTACCCATTGCTCTCTATCGGTTCTGCTACTTTTAGACGTCATCATGCGAATGTTCTCACAAACATAGTATGCACATAAATCAGTCCCCGATGCCTACTTCAGGGTCTTTAATTGAATAGAATTCAATCAGATAATAATTAACTAAGCATGATAATGGTATTGAAACTAGAAAGAGATGTTAGCTAGCTAGCTAGTACTACTTAATTAATTACCTTGGGTCGACACCATATCAGCTTTTGTTTCCATGGGTCATCAACCTGTTTGATGAACTTTTCCCAAGCCCTGCCAGCCGGCAAGGAAAAAAATAAAGGAGTTATTAATTAGTTGATATCAGGAAATGACGAATTAAAGAGGCTGACATATAATTCAATAATGATTGAAATTACTTGTCGACCATCCCCTTCTTTAAGTAGTGAGTCCAGTACTTCAACTTTTCCCTCGTCAACTTGAATGATTAACAAGATTCAATGGAAACTGCATGCGCACATGTTTGCATGTATAAACTAAGCGGGCATATGCATAACTCATCAACTACCCTAAACCCTATACACTTATTAACATCTAGCTAGTAAGCAAAAACAGAATTTGTTGTACAAGACAATGTGACTCACCCGAAGTTGTAAGGAAGTAGTATATCTGGACAGGTATTTAGGCACTTCAAAAACTCTGGCAAGCTTTTCTCTGTGTCTTTTCATTCCCATTGACGCATCCATGTCTCTTGATTAATGGTATTTGGCTCAATGAACCCAATGCCATAGCGTCCAGCATTTTTCATTTCATATATCTTCATTTTGCATAATACCACAGAAAAGAATATAGTAAGGATAATTACAATTAATGATCAACGAGCAGTACAGCTAGCTAGAGACTTAATTAAATTACATAAAGAAATCACTTACAAACAATAGCAACTGACGATAGATTTGTCGAGTGCGTCTTGATTGAATAACTGAAACCGTTCTGTAAACTCGACATACAGAGCATTTTCATGGTAGTAATGCTCTGATCTGACTCTCACCATGAGGGACTCTCGATCGGTAGTCTTGATTTCTTTCATGTACCATTCATGCAATTCATACATTCTCGTTGAGAACATCTTGACCTCCTCAGGCTTGACCAGAGGTTGGCTGTGGGCATACTTCCGTTTTCGTTGCTCCTCGGTAAAAGTTTCCATTGGCTCGATGCCTAGGAGTTGTTCTATAGTGACACCCGCCTCTTCAGCCTGCCTTCTATGATCATCGGTTATTACGAGCTGATCAGCGTCGTTACTCACATGTGTTGGTATAGTGAGCGGGGGGATCGATTGGACCGCCTGTTCTCCCAGCTAGGGAACAGTTTTTCCGCTTTTTCGGCAGCTGCTTGGCTTGAGCTCGAGCTCGACTCCTTTTTCGTGTGCTTGATATGACTTCTTGATTTGGTGCTCATAGTATGATTCAACATGCTTGGGAGTTGATGCTTCAGTCATATGAATAAACTGGTCAACGACATGCTCAGGTACTTTCTCCTTTGGCGGCTGTGGCGGTTTCGGTCCAAAATGGGCCCTCAGTTGGGCTTGCACTTCGGCTTCGGTTTCCTCCTCAATCAGGTCGTAAGGCTGACGAGGAAGAGGCTTGACGCTTGGACCAAATTAGTATCTCTTACCTCCTGTACTTGTACCGCTAGCCGCCGTAGTTGCGGCGGCTCTCTTCCGATGTTGCTTAGGCGGCGGAGACGACTAACGCGGTGCCTGACTTAATGGAGGAGGACTGGCCTGACATGGTGCCGGACTTGGAGGAGGAGTGGCCTGACGCGGATTGTCAACATGTCTAGCTTAATCAGTGATGATCAAAGCAGCAGAGTAATTGAGCAGCAGATGCAAATCTTGCAGCTTACAAATTGAGATCCATGGCTAGCTCGCTCCCGCCATCTCCTACAAATAAATCAATTTGATCGGTCGAATCCGCAGCGTCAGGCAAGAATCATACGCGGACACGAGGTGGCGCCTGCTCCCGTCGTCGATCACATCCGGTCCCCACACACACAGGAAGCCACCATACCGGCGGGCATGGTCATGACGTATATTCAACTTGATGGGACTCATAATTAAGCAGGAGCATGCTCCGACCATCTCAACATCATGAGCCAGACCCGTGATATTATCCATGGAATCGAGATCTCAAAACATACATGTGGCTGAGATAAGTTTTTGATTTCAACTTATAGGAAGGCTGCAAGTCCAGGACCAAGGAGACACGGCGCATCTTGCTTTAAACAGCAACCGGGGACTGTGCTGTTCTATTAGCAAAATGCACATGCCCAAATGCATGCATATCCTGTAATATCCCGTCTAATATATACTACTCGAGCACTCTGATCGATTTGGACCCGTATCAGCACCAATGCTTTTACTAGGAACACTGCCATCTATCTGAGTCAATTGCAAGAAACCATCATATTTGTGGCTAGATTTACAAGAAACCACCAACTCATTACTCTGTTGCAGAAAATACTGGAAAATACATTAAATCGTCAAAAAAGCACTGATCGGCTGTTTAGCCTCGTTTGATCTCTTTTCTGACGGGAGGGCCGGGAAACGCTGACGTGGCATAACGGTTGAGCAGACTAAGCCGTTTGGACAAACACGGTCGAGACGCCATCCCGGTCGGTCCTGGTCAGACAACCCCCCCCCTCCCTGCGCGCCCCTCTCCTTTCTCTCACCCCTGCTCGCCACTGGTGATGGCCACCTCACGTGGGGATGACGATGGTGGCGGCGGTGGTGCTCCTGCAGATCCAGCAGAGGTTTGCGGCAGTTCAAACCCATCTCAGGATCCGCCTCTGCATCCGCCGTCACCGGCTTACTATGTTGAATACGCGGTAGCGAGGCCATTTTCCAAGGCCGTGAAGGATGATCCAGAGGGGAGCCATCACCATGCATCCTCCTTCGGCGGTGTCTCGTTAATTTTCTCTTTCCCTACCCTGATTTGGCTTCTAGAGTTAGGGTTCTATGGTTCTAAGTGTATGTAGTTCTAGGGTTCTAGTATTATTGTTCTAGGTTGTTAAGTAATTTCCCTACTTTATGTTTTGGATGATGATGACAACTCCTTGTTGGTCTAATCTTGTGTTTAGTGCTTCAGGTTCTCGGTGATTAGGCTTGCATCGAGTTGTTATTCTCTCTGGAAGGAAAAGATTGAAGACGGTGTTTGTCTACGTGTTTACCTCTTTGGTCGTAGGGAACCCGTACTATTAAGAGGGAATCCACATCGGAAGGAGTTGGGTGAATCATTGCACGTACACATTTTCCTCACCTACCTTTTCCTTCCATTTCTTGTTTGAGAGAGAGCTCCCCACCTTTTCAACTGTTGTTGTGTATCCTCAGCGGTTGTACCGCTCGCTCGAGCGGTTGTACCGCTGGCCCTTGGCACCGGCCCAACCACCACCCCAGGGGTGATACCCTGGGGTTGAACATCCTAGTTCATGACCAAGCGGTTGTACCGCTACCCCCGGGTGGTGGTACCGCCACCATGCTTAAAAATGATTGTGGAGTGTCATTGGCGGTTATACCACCCAAGTACCGCTCAACAACCGGTCAGGTTTCTGTTTTGATGCAGTACTCGGGCGGTGGTGGCCCGGTTGTTTCGGTCGTGCTCTACACACTGGTACCACCGGTACCCTAAGCGGTTCTACCACTTGGGACTTAGCCACCCAGGGTACCTGGGCCAGGCGGTTGCACTGGCACACTACCGCTCGATCACCGCTCACAGGGGTGACTCCCTTTGGTTTCAAGGCGGTGGTTGGGCGGTGGCAGAGCGGTTGTTCCGGTTGTTCTGCACAACCGGTACTACCGCTTGTCTGCCCGGTTGTACCGCCTGTTAGGGTTTCTACAGTATACCCGTGAGTCCCGGTTGTACCGGGACAAGGAGCGGTTGTACCGCAGCAGTGTTGTTTTTGCAGTAACTGTTGGATTTTAGGGTTTGCTATATAAAGGAGGTTCTTCCACCTACCACTCCTACCTCTCGCCTCTCTCTCACCACCATTAATGCCCTTCACGCTTTCTTGCCCGATCTCTCTCTCTAGCCACTCAAACTTGTTGATTTGCTAGGGATTGAAGGAGGAGACCTAGATCTACACTTCCACCAAAGGATATTTGATTCCCCCATAATTTCTTGTGTGGATTTTGTTACTCTTGGGTGTTTGAGCACCCTAGACGGTTGAGGTCACGTCGGAGCCACATTCCATTGTGGTGAAGCTCCGTGGTTTTGTTGGGAGGCTCCAATTCGGTTGTGGAGAGAGCCCCAACCTTGTTTGTAAAGGTTCGGTTGCCGCCTTCAAGGGCACCAATAGTGGAATCACGACATCTCGCATTGTGTTAGGGCATGACGAGAATACTGTGTCCTTAGTGGCTTCTTGGGGAGCATTGTGCCTCCACACTACTCTAACGGAGACGTACTTCCTCTCAAAGGGAAGGAACTGCGGTAACACATCCTCATCTCCACCGACTCCACTCTTGGTTATCTCTCACCTTTACTTGTGCAAGCTTATTGTGTTGTATCCCTTGCTTGCTTGAGTGCTTGTTGTTGTTGCATCATATAGGTTGCTCACCTAGTTGCATATCTAGATACCCTATTTTGATGCAGAGTTTAATTTGGTAAAGAAAAGCTAAAAATTGTTAGTTGCCTATTCACCCCCCTCTAGTCAACTATATCGATCCATTCAATTGGTATCAGAGCGTCATCTCTTTATTAAGAACTTTACCATCCTAATAGTATGGTTGACACCATAGACGGTGAGGAGGAGGACCACGGTGTGAATCCTTCTTCGCCTACGGCCGATGGGGGATCCCCGGTCTCACGTTAGGAATTAAATGTGGCTTTGGACACATTGAAAACCTCCATGACGACCGAGGTCAAAGGCATGTTAGAGGAGTTTCTTGATGGTCTTAAGTTATCCACCACATCATTGGAAGTGGTCGCTCCCACTAACAAGGTGGCGGATGCTAACTCCGATAAGGGGGAAGCTTCTAGTGATAAAATTTCCTTGCCTAGTGGTTGCTCCCTCTTGAGCACTGCGTTGGATTTCCCCAAAGAGGAGAGGATGATGCAGCAAAGTAGCGTAAGTATTTCCCTCAGTTTTTGAGAACCAAAGTATCAATCAAGTAGGAGACCACGCACAAGTCCCTCGTACCTGCACAAAACGATAGCTACTCGCAACCAATGCAATTAGGGGTTGTCAATCCCTTCACAGTCACTTACGAGAGTGAGACATGATAGAGATGATAAATAATATTTTTGGTATTTTTGATAGATAGATGCAAAGTGAAAAATAAAGCGATAGAGATTGATATGATGAGAATAGACCCGGGGGCCATAGGTTTCACTAGTGGCTTCTCTCAAGAGCATAGATATTCTACGGTGGGTGAACAAATTACTGTTGAGCAATTGACATAATTGAGCATAGTTATGAGTATATGTAGGCAATGATCATGTATAGAGGCATCACGTCCAAGACAAGTAGATCGAAACAATCCTGCATCTACTACTATCACTCCACTCATCGACCGCTATCCAGCATGCATCTAGAGTATTAAGTTAAAAACAGAGTAACGCCTTAAGCAAGATGACATGATGTAGAGGGATAAATTCATGCAATATGATAAAAAACCCATCTTGTTAACCTCGATGGCAACAATACAATACGTGCCTTGTAACCCTTTCTGTCACTGGGTAAGGACACCGCAAGATTGAACCCAAAGCTAAGCACTTCTCCCATTGCAAGAACTACCAATCTAGTCGGCCAAACCAAAAAGGATAATTCGAAGAGACTTGCAAAGATAACTCAATCATACATAAAAGAATTCAGAGAAGAATCAAATATTTTCCATAGATAATACTGGATCAGAAACCCGCAATTCATCGATCTCAACAAACACACCGCCAAAAGAAGATTACATCGAATAGATCTCCACAAGAGATGGGGAGAACATTGTATTGAGATCCAAAAAGAGAGAAGAAGCCATCTAGCTACTAGCTATTGACCCGAAGGTCTGAAATAAACTACTCACACTTCATCGGAGGGGCTATGGTATTGATGTAGAAGCCCTCTGTGGTGGATGCCCCCTCCGGCGGAGCTCCAGAACAGGCCCCAAGATGGGATCTCGTGGATACAGAAGGTTGCGGCGGTGGAATTTGTTTTTTTGCTCCTGTTCTGATCGTTCGGGGATACGTAGGTATATATAGGAGGAAGGAGTACGTCGGTGGAGCAACAGGGGGCCCACGAGGTAGGGGGGTGCGCCCAGGGGGCGCCCTCCACCCTCGTGACCGCCTCTGGCACTTCTTGGAGTAGGGTCCAGGTCTCCTGGATCACGTTCGGTGAGAAAACCACGTTCCCGAAGGTTTCATTATGTTTGGACTCCGTTTGATATTCCGTTTCTTCGAAACACTGAAATAGGCAAAAAAACAGCAATTCTGGGTTGGGCCTCCGGTTAATAGGTTAGTCCCAAAAATAATATAAAAGTGGAAAATAAAGCCCAATGTAGTCCAAAACAGTAGATAAAGTAGCATGGAGCAATCAAGAATTATAGATACGTTGGAGACGTATCAGTGGTAGAAGTGGAAACGGCATCTTTTCCCATGTTTAACCACCTCTTCCTTATGGTGGACCAGTTCCCTCCACTCATTTAAATCATGTTGGTCCTCCTCCTAAGTTTGTGAAAAATGAAGATTTTGCCTCTTGGCTCTATCACTTTAAACGTCATTTAAAGCGTAGTAACACTAACCTTTGGAGAATTATTGAGCAAGGTTTCTACCCGCATGACCCAAGCAACTTCACCCCTAGAGAAGCCACGGATAATCAATTCAACGAGTCCGCTCTCTTCATTATTCAAGATACAATTCTACCCGAATATATTTCTCATCTCCGACCCTTCACCTTGGCCAAGGAAGCTTGGGAACATGTTGTTTCCATTTACAAGGGAAGCGCGAGCATTCAATGCTCCAACTATGAAGTGGTTCAAGATGAAGTCGATGAGTTTGCGATGAATGAAGATGAAGAACCTCGTGAGCTCTACCACAGATTAACCACTCTCATGGTCTCACTCCGAGATCATGGGAGCAAGGATACGGATGACAATTGGATCAAGCGCAAGTTTCTCAAGGCCATGATGCCCTACCACAAGGCCATGTCATCTATCATCCGTCAAAGGCCGGAATTCCATATCTTGTCCTCAAGTGAAGTGTTGGATGAGTTTGTTGCTATGAGAATCTTGGACAAGACTGCCGACAATGCGGTGATGCGCTCTCAACGGGCAAAGAAACCCAACCTAGCTTTGATGGCCAAGGCAAGTGTGGAATAAGAGGAAGATGAGGAGAGTAACCCCGAAGACACAAAATATGATTACCATGAGCACATGGCTCTCGCTTCAAGGCAATTTTGGAGCAAGAAGAACTCAAGGCCCAACTTCAACAAGAACAACTCAAGTGGCATCAAGGGCAAGCAACGTGTGAGGACATGCTACAATTGTGGCAATGTGAGCCATTCTGTTTCAAAGTGTGTTGGAAATATGCCCTAGAGGCAATAATAAAATGGTTATTATTATATTTCCTTGTTCATGATAATTGTCTATTGTTCATGCTATAATTGTATTGAGCGGAAAGCGTAATACATGTGTGAATACATAGACCGCAATATGTCCCTAGTGAGCCTCTAGTTGACTAGCTCGTTGATCAACTGATGGTCATGGTTTCCTGACTATGGACATTGGATGTCATTGATAATGGGATCACATCATTAGGAGAATGATGTGATGGACAAGAACCAATCCTAAGCATAGCACAAGATCGTGTAGTTCGTTTGCTAAAGCTTTTCTAATGTCAAGTATCATTTCCTTAGACCATGAGATTGTGTAACTCCCGGATATCGTACGAATGCTTTGGGTGTACCAAACGTCACAACGTAACTGGGTGGCTATAAAGGTGCACTACAGGTATCTCCGAAAGTGTCTGTTGGTTTGGGACGAATCAAGACTGGGATTTGCCACTCCATATAACGGAGAGGTATCTCTGGGCCCACTCGGTAATGCATCATCATAATGAGCTCAATGTGACTAAGAAGTTGGTCACGGGATCATGCATTACGGAACGAGTAAAGTGACTTGCCGGTAACGAGATTGAATGAGGTATTGGGATACCGACGATCGAATCTCGGGCAAGTAACATACCGATTGTATATGAGATTGCTTGACTCCTCGACATCGTGGTTCATCCGATGAGATCATCGTGGAACATGTGGGAGCTAACATGGGTATCGAGATCCCGCTGTTGGTTATTGGCCGGAGAGCTGTCTCGGTCATGTCTGCATGATTCGCGAACCCGTAGGGTCTACACAGTTAAGGTTCGATGACGCTAGGGTTATAGGGAAGGTTTGTACGTGGTTACGGAATGTTCTTCGGAGTCCCGGATGAGATCCAGGACGTCACGAGGAGTTCCGGAATGGTCTGGAGGTGAGGATTTATGTTGGGGAACGTTGCATAAAATAAAAAAAATTCCTACGTTCACCAAGATCAATCTTTGAGTTCATCCAACAACGAGAGAGAGGAGTGCATCTACATACCCTTGTAGATCGCGAGCGGAAGCGTTCAAGAGAACGGGGTTGAGGGAGTCATACACGTCGTGATCCAAATCACCAGAGATCCTAGCGCCGAACGGACGGCACCTCCGCGTTCAACACACGTACGGTCAGCGTGACGTCTCCTCCTTCTTGATCCAGCAAGGGGGAAGGAGAGGTTGATGAAGATCCAGCAGCACGACGGCGTGGTGGTGGATGCAGCAGGGATCCGGCAGGGCTTCGCCAAGCATCTGCGGGAGGGAGAGGTGTAGCAAGGGGGAAGGTAGGCGCCAGGGGCAAGGGTGCGGCTGCCCTCCCTCCCCCCTCTTTATATAGGGTCCCCAGGGGGGGCGCCGGCCCTGGTGATGGGATCTCCAGGGGGGCGGCGGCCAAGGGGTAGGCTTGCCCCCCAAGGCAAGTGGAGGCGCCCCCACCCTAGGGTTTCCAACCCTAGGCACAGGGGGGCCCAAGGGGGGGCGCACCAGCCCACCAGGGGCTGGTTCCCGTCCCCACTTCAGCCCATGGGGCCCTCTGGGATAGGTGGCCCCACCCGGTGGACCCCCGGGACCCTTCCGGTGGTCTCGGTACAATACCGGTGACCCCCGAAACTCTCCCGATGGCCGAAACTGCACTTTCTATATATAATTCTTCACCTCCGGACCATTCTGGAACTCCTCGTGATGTCCGGGATATCATCCGGGACTCCGAACAACTTTCAGTATGCTGCATACTAATATCTCTACTACCCTAGCATCACAGAACCTTAAGTGTGTAGACCCTACGGGTTCGGGAGACATGCAGACATGACCGAGACGCCTCTCTGGTCAATAACCAACAACGGGATCTGGATACCCATGTTGGCTCCCACATACTCCTCGATGATCTCATCGGATGAACAATGATGTCGAGGATTCAATCAACCCCGTATTCAAATCCCTTTGTCAATCGGTACGTTACTTGCCGGAGACTCGATCGTCGGTATCCCAATACCTCGTTTAGTCTCGTTACCGGCAAGTCACTTTACTCGTACCGTAATGCATGATCTCGTGACCAGACACTTGGTCACATTGAGATCATTATGATGATGCATTGCCGAGTGGGCCCAGAGATACCTCTCCGTCATACAGAGTGACAAATCCAGTCTCGATTCGTGCCAACCCAATAGACACTTTTGGAGATACCCGTAGTGCACCTTTATAGTCACCCAGTTATGTTGTGACGTTTGGCACACCCAAAGCACTCCTACGGTATCCGGGAGTTGCACAATCTCATGGTCTAAGGAAATGATACTCAACAATTGGAAAAGCTCTAGCGAAACGAACTACACGATCTTTGTGCTATGCTTAGGATTGGGTCTTGTCCATCACATCATTCTCCTAATGATGTGATCCCGTTATCAATGACATCCAATGCCCATAGTCAGGAAACGATGACTATCTGTTGACCAACAAGCTAGTCAACTAGAGGCTCACTAGGGACTTGTTGTGTTCTATGTATTCACATGTGTATTATGATTTCCGGATAACACAGTTATAGCATGAATAATAGACAATTAACATGAACAAAGAAATATAATAATAACCATTTTATTATTGCCTCTAGGGCATATTTCCAACAGTCTCCCACTTGCACTAGAGTCAATATTCTAGTTACATTGTGATGAATCGAACACCCATTGCGTTCTGGTGTTGATCATGTTTTGCCCTAGGGAGAGGTTTAGTCAACGGATCTGCTACATTCAGGTCCGTATGTACTTTACAAATATCTATGTCTCCATCTTGAACATTTTCACGGATGGAGTTGAAGCGACGCTTGATGTGCCTGGTCTTCTTGTGAAACCTGGGCTCCTTGTCAAGTGCAATAGCTCCAGTGTCGTCACAGAAGAGTGTAATCGGCCCCGACGCATTGGGTATGACTCCTAGGTCGTTGATGAACTCCTTCACCCAAATTGCTTCATGCGCTGCCTCCGAGGCTGCCATGTACTCCGCTTCACATGTAGATCCCGCCACGACGCTCTGTTTGCAACTGCACCAGCTTACTGTCCCACCATTCAAAATATACACGTATCCAGTTTATGACTTAGAGTCATCCAGATCTGTGTTGAAGCTAGCGTCGACGTAACCCTTTACAACGAGCTCTTCGTCACCTCCATATACGAGAAACATGTCCTTAGTCCTTTTCAGGTACTTAAGGATGTTCTTGACCGCTATCCAGTGTTCCTTGCCGGGATTACTTTGGTACATTCCTACCAAACTTACAGGAAGGTTTATATCAGGTCTGGTACAGGTCATGGCATACATGATAGACCCTATCGCTGAGGCATAGGGGATGACACTCATCTCTTCTTTATCTTCTGCCGTGGTCGGGCATTGAGCCGAGCTCAATTTCACACCTTGCAACACAGGCAACAACCCCTTCTTGGACTGATCCATATTGAACTTCTTCAATATCTTATCAAGGTATGTGCTTTGTGAAAGACCTATGAGGCGTCTCGATCTATCTCTATAGATTTTGATGCATATTATGTAAGCAGCTTCTCCAAGGTCCTTCATTGAAAAACACTTATTCAAGTAGTCCTTTATGTTGTCCAAAAGTTCTATATCATTTCCCATCAAAAGTATGTCATCCACATATAATATGAGAAATGCTACAGAGCTCCCACTCACTTTATTGTAAACGCAAGCTTCTCCATAAGTCTGCATAAACCCAAACGCCTTAATCATCTCATTAAAACGAATGTCCCAACTCCGAGATGCTTGCACCATCCCATAAATGGATCGCTGGAGCTTGCATACCTTGTTAGCATTCTCAAGGTCGACAAAACCTTCTGGCTGCATCATATATAGTTCGTCCTTAAGGTGACCGTTAAGGAATGCCGTTTTGACGTTCATTTGCCATATCTCATAATCATAGTATGCGTCAATTGCTAACATGATTCGGACGGACTTCAGCTTCGCTACGGGAGAGAATGTCTCATCGTAGTCAATCCCTTGAACTTGTCGATAACCCTTAGCGACAAGTCGAGCTTTATATATGGTAACATCACCATCCACGTCCGTCTTTTTCTTAAAGATCCATTTGTTTTCTATCGCTCGCCGATCATCGGGCAAGTTTGTCAAAGTCCACACTTTGTTTTCATACATGGATCCTATCTCGGATTGCATGGCTTCAAGCCATTTGTTGGAATCTGGGCCCGCCATCGCTTCTTCATAGTTCGAAGGTTCACCGTTGTCCAACAACATGATTTCCAAGACAGGATTGTCGTACAACTCTGGTGCGGAACGTGTCCTTGTGGACCTTCGAAGTTCAGTAGGAGCTTGATCTGAAGTATCTTGATCATCATCATTAACTTCCTCTCTTGTCGGTGCAGGCACCACAGGAACATTTTCCTGAGTTGCGCTACTCACCATTTCAAGAGGTAGTACTTCATCAAGCTCTACTTTCCTCGCACTTAATTCTTTCGAGAGAAACTCTTTCTCCAGAAAGGACCCATTCTTGGCAACAAAGATCTTGCCTTCGGATCTTAAGTAGAAAGTATACCCTATGGTTTCCTTAGGGTATCCTATGAATACGCATTTTTCTGACTTGGGTTCGAGCTTCTCAGGTTGAAGTTTCTTGACATAAGCATCGCATCCCCAAACTTTTAGAAACGATAGCTTAGGTTTCTTCCCAAACCATAATTCATACGGTGTTGTCTCAACGGATTTAGACGGTGCCCTATTTAAAGTGAATGTAGCTGTCTCTAGAGCGTATCCCCAAAATGATAGCGGTAAATCAGTAAGTGACATCATAGATCGCACCATATCCAATAGAGTGCGATTATGACGTTTGGACACACCATTTCGCTGAGGTGTTCCAGGCGGCGTGATTTGTGAAACGATTCCACATTTCCTTAAGTGCGTACCAAATTCGTGACTTAAATATTCTCCCCCACGATCTGATCGTAGGAACTTTAACTTTCGGTCACGTTGATTCTCTACTTCATTCTGAAATTCCTTGAACTTTTCAAAGGTCTCAGACTTGTGTTTCATCAAGTAGACATACCCATATCTACTCAAGTCATCAGTGAGAGTGAGAACATAACGATATCCTCCGCGAGCCTCAACGCTCTTTGGACCGCACACATCAATATGTATGATTTCCAATTAGTTGGTTGCTTGCTCCTTTGTTTCGGAGAACGGAGTCTTGGTCATCTTGCCGATGAGGCATGGCTCGCATGTGTCAAACGATTCATAATCTAAAAGTCGATCAGCATGGAGCTTCTTCATGCGCTTGACACCAATGTGACCAAGGCGGCAGTGCCACAAGTATGTGGGACTATCGTTATCAACTTTACATCTTTTGGTATTTACACTATGAATATGTGTAACATTACGCTCGAGATTCATGAAGAATAAACCATTCACCAGCGGGGCATGACCATAAAACATATCACTCATATAAATAGAACAACCATTATTCTCGGATTTAAATGAGTAGCCATCTCGAATTAAACGAGATCCTGATACAATGTTCATGATCAAAGCTGGTACTAAATAACAATTATTGAGGTTTAAAACTAATCCCGTAGGTAAATGTAGAGGTAGCGTGCGGACGGCGATCACATCGACCTTGGAACCATTCCCGACGCGCATCGTCACCTCGTCCTTCGCCAGTCTCCGCTTATTCCATAGCTCCTGATTTGAGTTACAAATATGAGCAACCGCACCGGTATCAAATACCCAGGAGCTACTACGAGCACTGGTAAGGTACACATCAATTACATGTATATCACATATACCTTTGGTTTTGCCGGCCTTCTTGTCCGCTAAGTACTTGGGGCAGTTCCGCTTGCAGTGACCACTTCCCTTGCAATGAAAGCACTTAGTCTCAGGCTTGGGGTCCATTGCTTGACTTCTTCCAGGCAACTGGCTTACCAGGCGCGGCAACTTCCTTGCCGTCCTTTTTGAAGTTCTTCTTACCCTTGCCCTTCTTGAACTTAGTGATTTTATTCACCATCAACACTTGATGTTCCTTTTTGATCTCTACCTCCGCTGATTTCAGCATTGAATATACCTCAGGAATGGTCTTTTCCATCCCCTGCATATTGAAGTTCATCACAAAGCTCTTGTAGCTCGGTGGAAGCGACTGAAGGATTCTATCAATGACCGCGTCATCCGGGAGATTAACTCCCAGCTGAGTCAAGCGGTTGTGCAACCCAGACATCTTGAGTATGTGCTCACTGACAGAACTATTTTCCTCCATCTTACAGCTGAAGAATTTGTCGGAGACTTCATATCTCTCGACCCGGGCAAACCATTTTTAGCTCCTCGAACATCTCATATGCTTCGTGTTGCTCAAAACACTTTTGGAGCCCCTGTTCTAAGCTGTAAAGCATGCCGCACTGAACGAGGGAGTAATCATCAGCACGAGACTGCCAAGCGTTCATAACATCTTGGTTCTCTGGGATTGGTGCTTCACCTAGTGGCGCTTCTAGGACATAATCTTTCTGGGCTGCTATGAGGATGATCCTCAGGTTCCGGACCCAGTCCGTATAGTTGCTACCATCGTCTTTCAGCTTGGTTTTCTCTAGGAACGCGTTGAAGTTCAGGTGGACATGAGCATTGGCCATTTGATCTACAAGACATATTGTAAAGATTTTAGACTAAGTTCATGATAATTAAGTTCATCTAATCAAATTATTTATGAACTCCCACTTAGACAGACATCCCTCTAGTCATCTAAGTAAAACATGATCCGAGTCAACTAGGTCGTGTCTGATCATCACGTGAGACGGACTAGTTAACATCGGTGAACATCTTCATGTTGATCGTATCTTCTATACGACTCATGCTCGACCTTTCAGTCTTCCGTGTTCCGAGGCCATGTCTGTACATGCTAGGCTCGTCAAGTCAACCTAAGTGTATTGCGTGTGTAAATCTGGCTTACATCCGTTGTATTCGAACGTTAGGATCTATCACACCCGATCATCACGTGGTGCTTCGAAACATCGAGCCTTCGCAACGGTGCACAGTTAGGGGGAACACTTTTCTTGAAATTATTATGAGGGATCATCTTACTTACTATCGTCGTTCTAAGTAAACAAGATGAAAAACATGATAAACATCACATGCAATCAAATAGTGACATGATATGGCCAATATCATATAGCTCCTTTGATCTCCATCTTCGGGGCTCCATAATCATCTTCGTCACCGGCATGACACCATGATCTCCATCATCATGATCTCCATCATCGTGTCTCCATGAAGTTGCTCGCCAACCATTACTTCTACTACTATGGCTAACGCGTTTAGCAATAAAGTAAAGTAATTTACATGGCGTTTCTTAATGACACGCAGGTCATACAAAATAAAGACAACTCCTATGGCTCCTGCCGGTTGTCATACTCATCGACATGCATGTCGTGATTCCTATTACAAGAACATGATCTCATACATCACATATATATCATTCATCATTCATCACAACTTTGGCGATATCACATCACAAAACACTTGCTGCAAAAACAAGTTAGACGTCCTTTAATTGTTGTTGCAAGTTTTTACGTGGCTTCTATAGGTGATCTAGCAAGAACATTTTCTTACCTACGTTAAAGCCACAACGTGATTTGCCAACTTCTATTTACCCTTCATAAGGACCCTTTTCATCGAATCCGCTCCAACTAAAGTGGGAGAGACAGACACCCGCTAGCCACCTTATGCAACTAGTGCATGTCAGTCGGTGGAACCTGTCTCACGTAAGCGTACGTGTAAGGTCTGTCCGGGCCGCTTCATCCCACAATACCGCTGAAGCAAAATAAGACTAGTAGTAGCAAGAAAGTTGACAACATCTACGCCCACAACAAATTGTGTTCTACTCATGCAAAGAGAACTACGCATAGACCTAGCTCATGATGCCACTGTTGGGGAATGTTGCATAAAATAAAAAATTTCCTACGTTCACCAAGATCAATCTATGAGTTCATCCAGCAGCGAGAGAGAGGAGTGCATCTACATACCCTTGTAAATCGCGAGCGGAAGCGTTCAAGAGAAAGGGGTTGAGGGAGTCATACACGTCGTGATCCAAATCACCGGAGATCCTAGCGCCGAACGGACGGCACCTCCGCGTTCAACACAAATACGGTCAGCGTGACGTCTCCTCCTTCTTGATCCAGCAAGGGGGAAGGAGAGGTTGATGAAGATCCAGCAGCACGACAGCGTGGTGGTGGATGTAGCAGGGATCCGGCAGGGCTTCGCCAAGCGTCTGCAGGAGGGGGAGGTGTAGCAAGGGGGAAGGGAGGCGCCAGGGGCAAGGGTGCAGCTGCCCTCCCTCCCCCCTCTTTATATAGGGTCCCCAGAGGGGCGCCGTCCCTGGAGATGGGATCTCCAGGGGGACGGCGGCCAAGGGGGAGGCTTGCCCCCCAAGGCAAGTGGAGGCGCCCCCCACCCTAGGGTTTCCAACCCTAGGCGTAGGGGGGGGGAAAGGGGGGGCGCACCAGCCCACCAGGGGCTGGTTCCCCTCCCCACTTCAGCCCACGGGGCCCTCCGGGATAGGTGGCCCCACCCGGTGGACCCCCGGGACCCTTCCGGTGGTCCAGTTACAATACCGGTGACCCCCGAAACTCTCTTGATGGCCGAAACTGCATTTCCTATATAAAATTCTTCACCTACGGACCATTCCGGAACTCCTCGTGACGTCCGGGATCTCATCCGGGACTCCGAACAACTTTCGGTTTGCTGCATACTAATATCTCTACAACCCTAGCGTCACCGAACCTTAAGTGTGTAGACCCTACGGGTTCGGGAGACATGCAGACATGACCGAGACGCCTCTCCGGTCAATTACCCATGTTGGCTCCCACATACTCCTCGATGATCTCATCGAATGAACCAAGATGTTGAGGATTCAATCAACCCCGTATTCAATTCCCTTTGTCAATCGGTACGTTACTTGCCCGAGACTCGATCGTCGGTATCCCAATACCTCGTTTAGTCTCGTTACCGGCAAGTCACTTTACTCGTACCGTAATGCATGATCCCGTGACTAGACACTTGGTCACATTGAGCTCATTATGATGATGCATTACCAAGTGGGCCCAGAGATACCTCTCCGTCATACGGAGTGACAAATCCCAGTCTCGATTCGTGCCAACCCAACAGACACTTTCGGAGATACCCGTAGTGCACCTTTATAGTCACCCAGTTACGTTGTGACGTTTGGCACACCCAAAGCACTCCTACGGTATCCGGGAGTTTCACAATCTCATGGTCTAAGGAAATGATACTCGACAATTGGATAAGCTCTAGGGAAACGAACTACACGATCTTTGTGCTATGCTTAGGATTGGGTCTTGTCCATCACATCATTCTCCTAATGATGTGATCCCGTTATCAATGACATCCAATGCCCATAGTCAGGAAACCATGACTATCTGTTGATCAACGAGCTAGTCAACTAGAGGCTGACTAGGGACTTGTTGTGGCCTCTGTATTCACATGTGTATTACGATTTCCGGATAACACAGTTATAGCATGAATAAAAGACAATTATCATGAAAAAAGTAATATAATAATAACCATTTTATTATTGCCTCTAGGGCATATTTCCGACAATTTATATATGGGAAGTCATCATACGGTCACCGGAAGTATTCGGGGGTTTACCGGTATTGTACCGGGACCACCGAAGGGGTTCCGGGGGTCCACCGGGAGGGTCCACTGCCCCGGAGGGCTCTACGGGCTGTATGTGGAAGGGAACCAGCCCCTAAGTGGGCTTGGCGCCACCACCCTAGGGCCCATGCATGTGCCTAGGGTTGGGGGGGGGACCCTAAAGGGGGCGCCCCCTGGCTTGGGGGCAAGCCCCCTTCCCTTGGCCGCCGCCCTCCCTCTAGATCTCATCTAGAGGGGCCGGCCCCCTTCCCCCTTCACCCTATAAATATAGGGGAGGAGGGAGGGCAGTCCCACCACATCCAAGGCGCAGCCCTCCCCCTCTCCAACACCTCTCCTCCTCCGTTTGAGCTTGGCGAATCCCTGCCAGAGAACCGCTGCTCCACCACCACCACGCCGTCGTGCTGCTGCTAGAGCTGTCTTCCTCAACCTCTCCCTCCTCCTTGCTAGATCAAGGCGCGGGAGACGTCATCGGGCTGCACGTGTGTTGAAAGAGGAGGTGCCGTTGTTCGGCGCTTAGATCGGAATCCGCCACGATCTGAATCGCTACGAGTACGACTCCTTCATCCGCGTTCTTGTAACGCTTCTGTGTCGCGATCTTCAAGGGTATGAAGATGCACTACCCTCTCTCTCGTTGCTAGTTTCTCCATAGATTGATCTTGGTGATGCGTAGAAATTTTTTAATTTCTGCAACGATCCCCAACAGAGTGGCCTTACGAGAAGCGGGAAGACAATGGTGGCAAGGTCATCCGAAAAGACAAAGCCAAGTCCTTCCCCAACAAGAACAATTTCACCAAGAAGACTCCTCAAAAGGGGTTGGTGGCACAAGAAGACTACAATGAGGATGATGATGATGATGAAGATGGTGAGGCAATGGCCATGGCCTCCTTTGCCATTGCCACAACTCCACAGGTGTCTCTCTTCGACTCACCCAATGAGAACATCACCGCCAAGTGCCTCATGGCCAAAGTCACCAACAAGGTAACCCCCAACATCAAAACTACCATCACTACTAGTCCTTCCTTGACGGATTGCATTGATGAAAGTGAGGGGTCTAATGAGGAAGTAAATGAATCTGAGTCTTTTATGAGTAAGCTCAAGGGAAAATCCAAGAAGCACTTTGTTGCTCTCCTGGAACAACTTGGTGAAGCCAATGACATGATTGAGGCTCACGAAGAAACCATCTCTAAGATGGAAGGTCATAGTCGTGACTATGCCGATGCGATATCGGATCTCTCTAATGTGCTTGAGGAAGAGCGTGGTCATCGTTTGGCTCTTGAGGAGTCACACAACGATGACCATGCTAAATTAAAGAAAGATCTTGACCATGCTCTTGTTGTATCTCGTGTGCTCAATTCCGAGAAGGCTAAACTTGGGTTTGACCATGCTAGACTCAAGGAGGAGTTTGATATACTTGACAAGGCTCACAAGGCCTCGAAGGGTGCTCATGCTAGCCTCAAGGAGTCTCATGATCAACTCCAAGTGAAGCTAACCAAGGAGAAAGCCACTTTTCCTCATATGGTCTTAATTGATAATGCAAGTGCTACTAACCCGTGTTGTGAACATGTGCATCTTGTGGAGGAGAATGCCAAGTTGAAGGAGCAACTTGAGAAAGGCCTTGTGTCTTGCATACAAGGTGAGAAGAACCTCAACAATCTTTTGAGCAATCAAAAGGAAGTTGTGGGCAAGGAGGGAATTGGGTTTGCACCCGAGTCCAAGAACAAGAAGAAGAATGACAAGGCTAAACAACCTCTTCCTCCCAAGCAAAATTTTGTGAAGGACGGAGAAGGTGCTCATAAGGAGAAGAAGAGGAACAATGTGAAGGGTGGTGGTGTCAAGAAGGGCATTGCCACACCTTCCAACAAAGCCTGCGACTTTGACCCTTCTTATGTGCTATGTCATGCTAGTGATGGGCATGTTTATGCCAAATATGTTGGTTCTCCTTATGAGTACACTGAATGGTCTATTTGGGTTACTAAGACCCTTGTTACTAACATCAAAGGACCCATTACATAATGGGTACCTAAAACCAAGCATTGATCTCTTGTAGGTGTTTGCTTTAGGTGGGGGATCATGGTTGCTCGATAGTGGACCCACAAATCATATGACCGGAAGCAAGGACTTGGTGGTGGAATGATAAACCACAAGTGTAGGGGATCGCAACAGCTTTCGAGGGTAAAGTATTCAACTCAAATTTATTGATTCCACACAAGGGGAGCCAAAGAATATTCTTGAGTATTAGCAGTTGAGTTGTCAATTCAACCACACCTGGATAACTTAGTATCTGCAGCAAAGTATTTAGTACCAAAAGTGGTATGATAATAAAGGTAATGGTAGCAAAAGTAAAGATAAATGTTTTTGGGTTTTTGTAGTAGTTGTAACAGTAGCAATGGAAAAGTAAATAAGCGAAGAACAATATATGAAAAGCTCGTAGGCAATGGATCAGTGATGGATAATTATGCCGGATGTGATTCCTCATGTAATAGCTATAACATAGGGTGACACAGAACTAGCTCCAATTCATCAATGTAATGTAGGCATGTATTCTGTATATAGTCATACGTGCTTATGGAAAAGAACTTGCATGACATCTTTTGTCCTACCCTCCCGTGGAAGCGGGGTCCTAGCGGAAACTAAGGGATATTAAGGCCTCCTTTTAATAGAGAACCGGAACAAAGCATTAGCACATAGTGAATACATGAACTCCTCAAACTACGGTCATCAACGAGAAGTATCCTGATTATTGTCACTTCGGGGTTGTCGGATCATAACACATAATAGGTGACTATAGACTTGCAAGATAGGATCAAGAACACACATATATTCATGAAAACATAATAAGTTCAGATCTGAAATCATGGCACTCGGGCCCTAGTGACAAGCATTAAGCATAACAAAGTCATAACAACATCAATCTCAGAACATAGTGGATACTAGGGATCAAACCCTAATAAAACTAACTTCATTACATGGTAAATCTCATCCAACCCATCACCGTCCAGCAAGCCTACGATTGAATTACTCACACACGGCGGTGAGCATCATGAAATTGGTGATGGAGGATGGTTGATGATGATGTCAGCGACGAATCCCCCTCTCCGGAGCCCCGAACGGACTCTAGATCAGCCCTCCCGAGAGAGATTAGGTCTTGGCGGCGGCTCCGTGTCGTAAAACGCGATGAAACTTTCTCTCTAATTTTTTCCTCCCCGAACGTGAATAGATGGAGTTGGAGTTGAGGTCGGTGGAGGTCCACGGGGCCCACAAGATAGGAGGGCGCGCCCTAGGAGGGGGGGGGGCGCCCCCTATCTCATGGACAGCCCGTGGGCCCCCTGGTGTTGATTCTTTCGCCAACAATTCTTATTAATTCCAAAAAGTGCCTCCGTGGATTTCCAGGACATTCCGAGAAATTTTCTTTTCTACACATAAAACAACATCATGGCAGTTCTGCTGAAAACAGCGTCAGTCCGGGTTAGTTTCATTCAAATCATGCAAGTTAGATTCCAAAACAAGGGCAAAAGTGTTTGGAAAAGTAGATACATTTGAGACGTATCAACTCCCCCAAGCTTAAACCTTTGCTTGTCCTCAAGCAATTCGGGTTATAAACTGAAAATGATAAAGAAAAACTTTTACAAACTTTGTTTGCTCTTGTTGTTGTAACATGAAAAGTCAACATTCAAGTTTCAGCAAATATTATGAACTAACCATACTCACAATAACACTTAGGTCTCACAATTAGTCATAATAAAACTCGGATGACAAAACTTTCTCAAAATAATCATAACATGATATAGCAAAATGGTATCTCGCTAGCCCTTTCTGAGACCGCAAAACATAAATGCAGAGCACCTTTAAAGATCAAGGACTGACTAAACATTGTAATTCATGGTAAAAGAGATCCAGTCAAGTCATACCCAATATAAACCAATAGTAATGAATGCAAATGACAGTGTGCTCTCCAGCGGGTGCTTTTAATAAGAAGGGTGATGACTCAACATAAAAGTAAATAGATAGGCCCTTCGCAGAGGGAAGCAGGGATTTGTAGAGGTGCCAGAGCTTGATTTTAAAATAGAGAGTGAATAACATTTTGAGCAGCGTACTTTCGCTGTCAATGCAACAACTATGAGATGGTTGTATCTTCCATACTACATGCATTATAGGCAGTTCCCAAACAGAATGGTAAAGGTTTATACTCCCCCAACCACCAACAAGCATCAATCCATGGCTTGCTCGAAACAACGAGTCCCTCCAACTAACAACAGCCCTAGGGGAGTTTTGTTTAATTATTTTGATTTGATTTGATCTTTTTGGATCATGGGACTGGGCATCCCGGTTACCGGCCCTTTCTCGTGAATGAGGAGCGGAGTCCACTCCTCGTGAGAATAACCCACCTAGCATGGAAGATATAGGCAACCCTAGTTGTAACATGAGATGCTCGAGCATACAAAACAGAATTTCATTTGAAGGTTTGGAGCTTGGCACATACAAATTTACTTGGAACGGCAGGTAAATACCGCATATAGGAAGGTATGGTGGACTCATATGGAATAAGTTTGGCGTTTAAGGAGTTTGGATGCACAAGAAGTATTCCCGCTTAGTACAGGTGAAGGCTAGCAAAAGACTGGGAAGCGACCAACTGAGAGAGCGACAACAGTCATGAACATGCATTAAAATTAATTCACACCGAGTACAAGCATGAGTAGGATATAATCTACCATGAACATAAATTTCATGAAAGCTATGTTGATTTTTTTCAACTACATGTGTGAACATGTGCCAAGTCGAGTCACTTAATACATTCAAAGGAGGATGCCATCCCATCATATCACATCATAATCATTCTAATAGCATGTTGGCACGCAAGGTAAACCATTATAACTCATAGCTAATCAAGCATGGCACAAGCAACTATAATCTCTAAATGTCATCGCAAATATGTTTACTTCATAATAGCTCACTTAGGAACGATGAACTCATCATATTTACAAAAACAAGAGAGGTCGAGTTCGTACCAGCTTTTCTCATCCCAATAAGTCCATCATATATCGTAATTATTGCCTTTCACCTGCACGACCGAACGATGTGTATAATAATAAGAGTGCACGTGCATTGGACTAAGTTGGAATCTGCAAGCATTCAACTCAAGAGAGAAGACAAGTAATATGGGCTCTGAATTAAATAAACAATCATGCATATGAGAGCCACTAAGTGATGGATTCATGTACCTAGGGTAGGGTCATAGGCCTGACCTGAATGTCCTACCCAGGGACATCCTTAGAAGAGATCACCTTCCAGTCGACCAACGAGGAACCCACTCGACTGACCAGAAGGAATCGACCATGGAGATTCACTCGACCATGAAGATACACTCGACCACCAGAAGGTCAGAAGGCACTCTGCACTGTAACGGCCTGTAATTGAATAGACTTAATGATAGTTAAGGCACTTTATGTGGGGTGTTACCAGTAACGCTCCAGACTTAATATACTTTAAACCCTCCATTACGTGGGCTGGCAGGGGTCCTGGCGTACTCTATATAAGCCACCCCCCTCCACAGGCAGAAGGGTTCGCACTCTTGTAACACCTATACACATAATCCACTCGACCGCCTCAGGGCTCTGAGACGTAGGGCTTTTACTTCCTCCGAGAAGGGCCTGAACTCGTACATCGCTTGTGTTTACAACCTCTCCATAGCTAGGACCTTGCTTCTCCATACCTACCCCCCACTCTACTGTCAGACTTAGAACCACGACAGTTGGCGCCCACCGTGGGGCAGGTGTTTTAGCGATTTTGAGGAGAAGTTGCAGTATTTCCGAGTACTTTCATCATGATGACTGCTGGAGTTTTGGTCGAGGGGCGCGAGATCCGTCTTGGCGCTCTCACCTTCGTCGGCGACGACTCCGCGTGGCTCCAGGAGGCTCCACTCGACGTTGATGCGCTCCCCGTCCGCGGTGCGACGCATTTTCGCGCATGTGTCCGCGGCGTTCTGCTGCGGCAACCGTCGGCCCCCTATCGGTCGACTCCTTTATCGGTCGCCCGTCCGGTATCCCACCAGCGCAAGCGCTCTGGTCGGTCGAGGCTTCAGCGGTGGGTGAAACACGCGATGGCTCGCCAGGCGGCCATCGCACAAGTTGCGGCAATCGAGCCCGACGAATCTCTCTACGGCCTGTTCGATCTGTCGACTGGCTCCGTAGAGACTGCATCCGAATGCGATAGCAGTGATCCAGCGGCGGAAATTCTCATGGTCGACGGACCCCGCAGTCCTCCCGGCTTCGCCCATGGTGGTGGAGCGGGCGGTGGAGGTGGCCCCGCTCAGGACCACGAAGAGTACCAGCCCGAGGCACTCGACTCTCTGCAGAGAGAAGAGCTTCGCCGCAGGAACATGGATGCCCTGCATACTCCCATTACGGGAGAAACCCCCGAGGCTCGCGCCTTGGAGGAGGCACGTTTGGCCAATGTGGCTGAACGCGCTCGTCTGGAGAACCTTCAGCGAGCACTCGACGAGCGCGCGCAGCAACGAGTCCCCGAAGCCAGTCGACGTCGACTCTTCCCGCGGACTCAGGTATACCGCACGCCAATTCAGAATTTAGCAGCTGCAACCCGTATAGCAGAGTCCATCCAGCCTTCACAGTCGGAAGCTGGGAGAGGCTTGATGCAGATCAGAGATTTGCTCCGAGCAGCAGGGGACCAGAACTCAGCCGTGTCGCAGTCGCGCAACAGAATTCACAGTCGATCCGTCGCTGCGAATACGGTTCAGTCGGCTCACAGTCCCAGATCGCCTCCGCGGCGGGAAGGGCGCGACAACCAGCGCGATCAGTATGGAGACCGACACGACCGAGATGACAGGCGTCGAGTGCCCGTTTTCCCTCCGAGGGAAGGGTCTTACGCTCCTCGGCGACAGGATGACAGGCGTCAGTTCAGTGCGGGGCGAAGAGTTCCAGTCGACCCCAGGGGACCAGGCTTCGACGTGCGATCCATTATCGTGCAAAGCTTGGTCGACCGGAACAGAGCCCATCGAGGTGGACCCGAGAGAGATGCACCCACGAGCAGTCGAGTGCATGTTTCTGGTCCAGAGTGTTTTAGCAGGGCTATCAGAGCCGCAGTGATTCCCCCCAATTTCAGGTTGGCGACAGGAGTCAGCAAGTTCACTGGGGAGTCCAAGCCTGAAACTTGGCTTGAGGACTACCGAGTGGCTATTCAAATTGGCGGTGGGAATGACGAGGTGGCCATGAAGCATTTGCCCCTCATGCTGGAAGGTTCAGCCAGAGCGTGGTTGAATCAGTTACCTCCTGACAGTATTTATACTTGGGAAGATTTGTTCCGAGTGTTCGTTAGAACTTTTGAAGGAACCTGCAAGCTACCAGCTGGTTTGACAGAGCTGCAAGTTTGTGTGCAGAAGACCAATGAGACTCTCAGAGAGTACATTCAGAGGTGGATCACTCTGCACCATATTGTGGAAAACGTGTCTAATCATCAAGCAGTCTGCGCCTTCAAAGATGGCGTCAAGAACAGGGAATTGAGTCTGAAGTTTGGTCGAACCGGGGACATGACCCTGAGTCGGATGATGGAGATTGCTACCAAATACGCCAATGGCGAGGAGGAGGACCGACTCCGAAGCGGCAAGTATAAGCCAAGTCAGTCGGAGAAGGGAAATTCGAGTCGGAAATAGAAGCGGAAAGCCGAACCAGCAGCTCCTGGAGAGGCCCTGGCCATGACTCAGGGAAAGTTCAAAGGGAAGCCAAAAGGATCCTGGAATCCTATGAAAGTAAAGGATAAAGAAGGAAGCGACGTGATGGATATGCCGTGCCACATCCACACGAAGAAAGATGAAGAGGGCAACATTATTTACCCAAAGCACACCACTCGCCAGTGTCGACTCCTGATCCAGCAGTTTCAGGGAAAATAGTCTAAGGACAAGGAGAAAGAGTCAGACAAGGCCGGAGACAAAGAGGACAGTGAGGAAGAATATCCGCATATCAACTCCACTCTGATGATCTTCGCGGATGTGGAGAGCAAGAGTCGACTGAAAGTCATTAATCGTGAGGTGAATATGGTTGCCCCAGCAAAACCAAGTTATCTGGAATGGTCCCAAACACCCATCACATTCGACCAATCTGATCACCCGACTCATATTGCCACCCCTGGGAGGCAAGCTTTGGTGGTCGATCCAGTTGTCGAAGGCACTCGACTGACGAAAGTGCTGATGGACGGTGGCAGTGGGCTGAACTTGTTGTATGCAGACACACTGAAGGGAATGGGCATCCCGATGTCCCGACTGAGCACCAGCAACATGAGTTTCCACGGAGTCATACCAGGGAAGAAAGCCAACTCACTTGGCCAAATAGCCCTGGATGTGGTTTTTGGCGACTCAAAACATTTTTGCAAGGAAAAGTTGACCTTTGAGGTTGTGGATTTTCAGAGCGCGTACCACGCCATTTTGGGGAGGCCCGCCTACGCACGGTTCATGGCTCGACCATGTTACGTGTACCTCAAACTGAAAATGCCAGGTCCCAAAGGGGTGATCACTATCACTGGCGATCGGAAAAAGGCAGAAGAGTGCTTTCAGAAGGGCTCAAAGATTGCTGATTCCCAGGTGACAGCGGTCGAGTTCAAAGAGTACAAGCAAAACGCAGATCCGAGTGATTTGTTGTGATCCAAGAAACCAGCCACAGAGTCTGCATTTCAGTCGTCTGGTGAGACAAAACCTGTTCACATTCACCCGACCGACCCCAATGCAGCCCTGACCCACATCTCCACGACACTCGACCCGAAATAGGAAGAAGCGCTCATCCAGTTCCTCCATGAGAACTGGGACATTTTTGCATGGAAGCCAGCTGACATGCCAGGTGTTCCCAGGGGACTAGCTGAGCATCGCCTCAGAGTCGACAAATCAGCAAAACCAGTCAAAGAGCATCTTCGGCGGTCCGCCGTCCAGAAGAGAAAAGCTATTGGTGAGGTAGTGGCTCGACTGTTGGCGGCAGGATTTATCCGAGAGATATACCACTCCGAGTGGCTCACTAATGTCGTCATGGTTCCCAAGAAGGACAAATCACTCCGCATGTGCATTGACTTCAAGCACATCAATCGGGCCTGCCCGAAAGATCATTTTCCTCTCCCTCGCATAGATCAAATTGTTGACTCGACCGCGGGATGTGAGAGATTGTCTTTTCTAGACGCATATTCCGGGTATCATTAGATCCGTCTGTATGGAACGACGAAGTAAAAACAGCTCTCATCACTCCATTCGGGTGCTTCTGCTATATCACCATGCCATTCGGCCTCAAGAATGCCGGAGCCACATTTATGCGTATGATTCAGAAGTGTCTTCTCACTCAAATCAGTCGGAATGTGGAAGCGTATATGGATGATATCGTCGTTAAGTCGCGAAAAGGTTCCGACCTGCTTGCTGACCTCGCCGAAACATTTGCCAACCTCAGAAGGTACGATATCAAGCTCAATCCATCGAAGTGCACATTCGGAGTTCCTAGTGGAAAGTTACTCGGTTTTCTCGTTTCCGAGCGAGGGATCGACGCTAATCCAGAGAAGATCGGCACTATTCTCCGAATGAAACGCCCTGTGCGAGTGCACGATGTTCAGAAGCTTACTGGATGCTTGGCCGCATTAAGTCGATTCATCTCACGACTCGGTGAAAAGGCATTGCCTCTTTACCGACTGATGAAGAAGGTAGACAAGTTCGAGTGGACTCCAGAAGCTGATGCAGCGTTTGCCGAGCTAAAAGCTCTGCTCTCCACCCAGCCGGTGCTTGCTGCTCCAATCAGCAAAGAGCCTTTGTTGCTTTATATTGCAGCCACAGGACAAGTCGTCAGTACAGTACTTACGGTCGAGCGGGAAGAAGAAGGAAAAGCCTTCAAAGTTCAGCGCCCGGTGTATTATTTGTCTGAAGTCTTGACTCCATCCAAGTAGAGATATCCTCATTATCAGAAGCTTGTGTATGGAATATACATGACCACGAAGAAGGTTGCTCATTATTTCTCTGATCATTCTATCACAGTCGTCAGCGACGCCCCACTATCAGAGATTCTGCACAACAGAGATGCAACTGGTCGAGTGGCGAAATGGGCGATTGAACTTCTTCCCCTTGATATCAAGTTTGAGGCAAAGAAAGCCATTAAGTCCCAGGCAATAGCAGATTTCCTCGCCGAGTGGATTGAACAACAACAGCCGACTGAAGTTCACTCGGAGCATTGGACCATGTTCTTCGATGGCTCTAAGATGCTGAATGGTTCTGGTGCTGGAGTTGTTCTGGTTTCCCCCAGAGGAGATAAGCTTAGATATGTGCTCCAGATTCACTTTGATTCCTCCAACAATGAGGCAGAGTATGAGGCCCTTTTATATGGATTGCGCATGGCCATCTCACTCGGCGTCCGTCGCCTGATGGTTTATGGCGATTCAGATTTAGTGGTCAACCAGGTGATGAAGGAGTGGGACGTGAGAAGCCCAACCATGACTGGATACTGCAATGCAGTGAGGAAGCTGGAAAAGAAGTTCGAGGGGTTGGAGCTCCATCACATCCCCCGACTGAAAAATCAAGCAGCAGATGATCTGGCAAAGATAGGTTCCAAAAGAGAAGCCATTCCGAGTGGTGTGTTTTTGGAGCATATACACACTCCGTCAGTTAAAGAAGATCCCTTCACAGAGGAAGCTCCACAGCCCAAGAGTGCCACAGATCCGACTGAGGTTGAGGTCCCAGCAGTAGTCGACTTGGTCATGGAGGTTTTAGTGGTCACTCCCGACTGGACAATTCCCTATATCGCATATATCCTGAGAAAAGAGCTCCCATAGGATGAGGAAGAGGCTCGGCAGATTGTCCGTCGATCCAAAGCCTTTACCGTTATCAAAGGACAGCTGTATCGAGAAAGCCCGACTGGGGTAGGTCAAAAATGCATAATGCCAGAAGAAGGTCGAATCATTCTTAATGATATCCACTCGGGGACCTGTGGTCACCATGCGTCCTCTCGGACCATTGTAGCCAAAGCATACCGAGCTGGATTTTACTGGCCAAGGGCGAATGAGATGGCAAGGGAAATAGTGGACAAGTGCGAAGGATGTCATTTCTACTCCAATATGTCACACAAGCCCGCGTCAGCTCTAAAGACCATTCCACTCGTCTGGCCGTTCGCAGTATGGGGGTTGGACATGGTCGGTCCCTTGAGAACAGGTCGAAGTGGTTTCACGCACGTACTGGTCGCAGTCGACAAGTTCACAAAGTGGATCGAGGCTAAACCAATCAAGAATCTCGACGCCGGTACTGCAGTTACCTTCATCAGGGAGCTGACGTTCAGATATGGAGTCCCGCACAGCATCATTACGGATAATGGGTCGAACTTTGACTCGGAAGAATTCAAGGATTTCTGCAACGCTCAAGGCACACGAGTCGACTACGCTTCAGTCGCTCACCCCCAGTCGAATGGACAAGCGGAGCGGGCCAATGGCTTAATCCTCAAGGGTTTAAAACCCCCGACTGATGCGTGATCTCAAGCACGCGGCTGGAGCATGGGTCGACGAACTTCCTTCGGTGCTTTGGGGTTTGCGGACCACACCCAATCGGTCGACTGGAAGAACTCCATTCTTTTTGGTCTATGGGGCTGAAGCTGTCTTGCCGAGTGATCTTCTTCACAATGCTGCTCGAGTTGAACTCTACAACGAAGCAGAAGCTGAGCAAGCGCGTCAGGACGCAGTCGACCTTCTAGAGGAAGAAAGGGAGATGGCTCTGATCCGATCGACCATCTATCAACAAGACTTGCGTCGCTTTCACGCCAGGAATGTGAGGGGTCGAGCCTTCCAAGAAGGAGATCTAGTTCTCCGAGTGGATCAGCAGAAACAGCATAAGCTCGCTCCTTCTTGGGAAGGACCCTTCATCGTCACCAAAGTTCTCCACAACGGGGCATACCGTCTCTACAACGTCGAACACAACATCGAAGAGCCCCGAGCTTGGAATGCGGATCTGCTCCGCCCGTTTTACACTTAAAAGTTTTCCACTCGGATGAGTTGTAATAAAATACTTCTGTAGTTCATGGATCTCGAAATAATAGTGCCATAATTCCTTTATAATTTTTATCACTTTTTCCCCCAGCGGGTGGCTTAGCCGCGAATCCGTTTCGCCTAAGTTTGTACAAATCCTACCGAGTGGTAAGCCAGACTTCCACTCGGAGGCTTAGCCGCGAATCCGTTTCGCCTAAGTTATAAAAAATCCTACCGAGTGGTAAGCCAGACTTCCACTCGGAGGCTTAGCCGCGAATCCGTTTCGCCTAAGTTATAAAAAATCCTACCGAGTGGTAAGCCAGACTTCCACTCGGGGGCTTAGCTGCAGCCCAGTGCTCGCCTAAGTTATAAAAATCCTACCGAGTGGTAAGCCAGACTTCCACTCGGGGGCTTAGCTGCAGCCCAGTGCTCGCCTAAGGTATAAAAATCCTACCGAGTGAAGAGCAAACCTCTCACTCGGGGGCTTAGCTGCAGCCCAGCGCTCGCCTAAGTTATAAAAAATCCTACCGAGTGAAGAGCAAACCTCTCACTCGGGGGCTTAGCCGCAGCCCAGTGCTCGCCTAAGTACCACATACGCTTGCAAGGAGGACGAGGTGCAGGTCGACTGCGACCCTCTCCTCTGAGCTACGCCATAAGTATAATGTGGGCTCGCAAAGAGGACGAGGTGCAGATAGACTGCGACTCTCTCCTCCGAGCTTCGCCACAAATACAACGTGAAAAATCCTACCGAGTGAAGAGCAAACCTCTCACTCGGGGGCTTAGCTGCAGCCCAACGCTCGCCTAAGTTATAAAAAATCCTACCGAGTGAAGAGCAAACCTCTCACTCGGGGGCTTAGCTGCAGCCCAGCGCTCGCCTAAGTTATAAAAAATCCTACCGAGTGAAGAGCAAACCTCTCACTCGGGGGCTTAGCTGCAGCCCAGCGCTCGCCTAAGTTATAAAAAATCCTACCGAGTGAAGAGCAAACCTCTCACTTGGGGGCTTAGCTGCAGCCCAGCGCTCGCCTAAGTTATAAAAAATCCTACCGAGTGAAGAGCAAACCTCTCACTCGGAGGCTTAGCTGCAGCCCAGCGCTCGCCTAAGGTATAAAAATCCTACCGAGTGAAGAGCGAACCT
This sequence comes from Triticum timopheevii, assembly GCA_963921465.1. Taxonomy (NCBI): domain Eukaryota; kingdom Viridiplantae; phylum Streptophyta; class Magnoliopsida; order Poales; family Poaceae; genus Triticum; species Triticum timopheevii. Next base: position 13,375,148 of record OY997271.1, read on the forward strand.
CTCACTCGGAGGCTTAGCTGCAGCCCAGTGCTCGCCTAAGGAATAAGTCGACTGCAGTGGACATCTTGCTGTGAACCTGCAAAGGACAATTCGAACCAGGAGCAATCATATCCAAACATCAAATCCAAGTTTAGGTCGATACCTAAAGGAACCGAGAGTGCTCAGGCACTAAGCCTGTTAAGGTTTACCGGTTACAATTCCACTCGGCATACCGAGGCAAATTTAAAGTGTCGGGCTTAAAGAAAGTTTTTTACCCCTCCTGTGGAGGGCTGGAAGGAGCAACAAACTCGTCGAGGTCGATCCCGTATGCGATCCGGGTAGCAGCAGCGATGAAAGTTTCCATGAAGGATCTAAAGTCGTGTTTCTTGGTGTTGGCCACTCGGAGAGCCGCCAGCTTCTCTTCTCGTGCGTCCTTGCAATGGACTCGGGCCAGACACAGGGCAACATCTGCGCCGCACCGAGCCGAGGACTTCTTCCACTCTTGCACATGGTCGGGGACCGCGTTTAGTCGAGCCATCAACGACTCGAGGTCATTCTGAAGTGTCGCCCCGGGCCAAAGCGTCGAGTCGATGCGAGAAGTGGCGGCCTTCAGCCTTGCAAGATAGTCCACGACAGCTGCAACGCGAGACTCCAGTCGGAAGACATTCATGGAAACTTCATCATTCACCGGAGAATTGACAGGGTCAAGGTTCGGCTCCAACTGGCTAATCTCTTCTTCAAAGTTCCGACAGAATTCTGCAAGGACAAAACGCCGAATCAAGACAATGGTCGAATGGAAGCGTCACAGTTGAAAATGTTGGTCGAGTGAAAAAGGTTACCTTCTAGCATAAGGAACAATTTCTTGGTAAGACCACCCAGGAAGCCTTCCAGGTCATTCTTCTTCCCTGTCAATTGGTTGATCTTCTCAGTCAGGGTAGTCTTGTCAGCTTTCAGTCGGTCAACATCCTTGGAGGCAATCGCCAGAGCAGTTTTCAGATTGTGATTTTCCTGTTCAAGCTTGGTGACTGAAGCTAACTTCTCGTCAGTAAGCTTGGTCTTCTCAGCTAGCTCAAGGTCCTTCTTCTTCTGGGCCTCCCGCACCTTGTCTGCAAGTTACAGCAAAGTCAGATTTTGAAACAAATGGAAGGGAAAAGGAGTCGTCGAGGTCTCACCGAACATACCTTTGGTCTCCTCCTTCGCCTTCGTCAGATTCTCCTGCACCAGCTTCAGATCCAACTCGAGCTGAATGTGCTTCTGCTCCAGTTCCGTATAGCGAGCCGCAAGGTCACATGATTTCTACGAAGAACCAATCGACAAAATATCAAAGATGGGTCACTTCCGAGTGGATAGGGAAAAATCATACGTTTCTAAGACTACAGTCGAATGCAAGCATTCAACCGTAGTCTCGGGGACTACACCCAGTGGGTGCACTCAGCATGCCCCCACTAGTTCTGTTCAAGACAGAGTCGACCAGTCGACCCAAAAAAAAGAGACGTGCTCTTCAGACTGTAGTCGACTGCAAGCAGTCGACCACAGTCTCTGGGACTACACCTAGTGGGTGCACTCAGCGTGCCCCCACCGGTTCCGGAAAACCATTCGATCCAGTCGAATGATGAACAACCTTTACTTATAAAGCCTAAGGCCGACTGCCAGCAGTCGACCTTAGCCTTGGGGACTACACCCAGCGGGTGCACTCAGCGTGCCCCCGCTAACATGGAGTTTTTTATCGACACACCCAGTGGGTGATTGCTATGGATTTCAGAAATCAGAAAGAAAAAGTTTTGATAGCATATCCTAACAGAATAGGCGGTGGTCGACTGACCTGAACATTGCTTTGAAGGGCGGAGCTAGCGTCATAAGCTGCTTGGCTTGCATCCCGGACGATCTTCACCTGCTCCATCATGATCCCCGCTTGACATATCGCCTCCTTAGCAGCACTGGCTTGGTCCTCTGGGACATGATGTGTTGTGAAGAGCGAAGGTTGTGCAGCACTCGACGAAGTAGGATGAGCACTCATCAACGGCACCGCGAAAGACACGGTGTGTCGAGTGAGGTTCTCCCCTTCCGTGACCACAGTCTCGGGCGCCGTCGCACTCTGGGTTGCCTTACCAGTAGACGTCTTCCTGCTCATCCTGTGCCTCAGCGGTTCTTCATCCTCATCATCATCATCTTCAGGAAGGGTGATAATGTCATGGGGTGGAGCTTCAGAAAAAGAATCAAAGTCAGAAATCATGAGTCAGTCGACTAAGGACAGAATTGAGAGTATAGTACCAGGATTTGAGGTTGCTGCGTCCTCCATCTCATGGTCGTCAACCTTGCCTGAGGTCTCAGAAGTTGCAGCACTGAAGTTCCAAAGGATCAGTCGACCAACTCAAGTATCAACCAGAGATAAACCTTATACAAAACAAGAGAACTCAAGTAGCGTGTTTACCCGGATATGGTGGGGATGGACACTTTCATCTTCGGCAGGAGCTTGGTGGGTTTCGACGGAGCCACCCTCGACTGCTTCGGAGCCCTTTCACTCGGCACCGGAGAAGCGGTCCGAGGGCGTTTGGTCGACTGTGAGGCAGTCGCCACCCCCTTACCGCGTTCAGTCGCGGGGTCATGGACAAGCGTCGACCGCCTTTCCGAGCGCGGTGGTGCAACCTCCTCTTCCTCCTCCTCCTCTTCGTCCTCGTCATCGTCGTCGTCGTCATCGTCATCTTCGGCAGCGTCTGAATCCCACTCCTCCTGGCTCTCGCCCCCGCTGGCTTCTCCCTCCTCAGTCGGAGCCTGAGCTCAATTGGGCATTGAATACAGGACGGTGAGGGCCTGGAAGACGTCAAGACAGAGATCAGTCGACCAAGTCACAGAACATACAGAAACAAATTCGACGAATATACAATGGAAGGCAGAGCAAATATACCTTATCTGGAACGGTGTGATGGTCGAGTGGAGGAACCCTCCTGGATCCACGGGGATTATCCTTATTCCCAGTGCCCGCGGCCATCCATCTTTCCACCGTGGCGTCGTCGACTGCTTTCGGGTGGACTCGGGTATCGTCTTCAGTCCCGCAGTACAACCACATGCCATGGCTCCGGAACTGAAGAGGCTGGATCCGCCGCCGAAGGAAAACCTCCAGAAGGTCCATGCCAGTCACGCCGTCCCGGACCAACTGCACCACGCGGTCCATCAACATCTTCACATCAGCCCTCTCCTCCGGAACCACCTTCAGAGAGGAGGGCTTGTTCACTCGACTCATGGTGAATGGGGGGAGTCCACTCGACTGCCCCGGCGTCAGCTCGTTCCGGCAGTAGAACCAAGTCGACTGCCAGCCCCTGACCGACTCGGGAAACGTCATAGCTGGGAAGGTGCTCTTGTTCCTCACTTGAATTCCCAGACCCCCGCACATTTGGACAACCTAGGTCTTCTCATCGCCTGGACTCGCCTTCTTCACGGTCTGAGAACGACACGTGAAGATGTGCTTGAACAAGCCCTAGTGCGGTCGACAGCCCAGGAAACTCTCGCACATGGATACGAACGCAGCAAGGTACGCGATGGAGTTCGGAGTAAAGTGGTGGAGTTGGGCTCCAAAGAAGTTCAAAAAACCACGAAAGAAAATGCTCGGTGGCAAAGAAAACCCTCGATCAATATGAGTGGCCAGGAGCACACACTCACCCTCTTCCGGCTGAGGTTGCCACTCTTTCCCTGGAAGTCTTGCGGCGCCATGGGGGATCAGCCCGTCGTCGGCCATGTTGAGGAGATCCTTCTCCCTGATGGTCGACTGGATCCAATCTCCCTGGACCCAGCCCTTCGGCAAGCGGGATCTCGACGAAGACCCACTACGGCTGGTGGATCTCCCCTTCGCCTTCTCCGCCGCCGACGCCTTCTCCGTTGCCGACGCCTTCTTTGCGCGCTCCAGCGCCACCGTCTTCTCCTTGACCATGGCTGCTGGCGAGGTGCGCGAGGAAGAGTTTTGCGGAGGCGAAAGCGAGTGCGTTGGGCGGAGACGAGGAGAGTAGAAGAGAAAGAATGGAGCACTGTTCAGAAAACCCTCGCTGGTTGCATTTATAACATCCCTTTTGAGTGGATGACAGGTGGACCCAGGCAACCTAATCATATCCCGAAACAGTTGCATTGACACGATACGTGGCGGAAAAAGCGGCACGGAAATCGAGGCGTTTATGTCTCGTCCCGTCCGAGCGCCGCGGTTCGTTCCGCTTCGCGCGCTTCCCCAAATTTCGTATCCCGTGGAATCCGCTAGCGGCAGATCGGTCTGTCAAATGCGAGATTTCCTGCGATCCGTCGCTCGGGAACCGGCAAAGTCTAAAATATCACTCGACGAAAGACAAGAATGGATCGAGTCGACTGAACAAAAGTTGCTCGTTATCAACAAAGGAGATCTTAATCCAGAACGACGCATAGCCAGTATGCAAAAGTCAATCGGAAACAGCATCAACTCATTCCTCATTCAAGCCTCAATCCATTCGGGGGCTAATGATGGATTCATGTACCTAGGGTAGGGTCATAGGCCTGACCTGAATGTCCTACCCAGGGACATCCTTAGAAGAGATCACCTTCCAGTTGACCAACGAGGAACCCACTCGACTGACCAGAAGGACTCGACCATGGAGATTCACTCGACCATGAAGATACACTCTACCACCAGAAGGTCAGAAGGCACTCTGCACTGTAACGGCCTGTAATTGAATAGACTTAATGATAGTTAAGGCACTTTATGTGGGGCGTTACCAGTAACGCCCCAGACTTAATATACTTTAAACCCTCCATTACGTGGGCTGGCAGGGGTCCTGGCGTACTCTATATAAGCCACCCCCCTCCACAGGCAGAAGGGTTCGCACTCTTGTAACACCTATACACATAATCCACTCGACCGCCTCAGGGCTCCGAGACGTAGGGCTTTTACTTCCTCCGAGAAGGGCCTGAACTCGTACATCGCTTGTGTTTACAACCTCTCCATAGCTAGGACCTTGCTTCTCCATACCTACCCCCCACTCTACTGTCAGACTTAGAACCACGACACTAAGCATTTTCAATATGTTCTTCTCGACCCACAAAAGAAAGAAAAGAAAATAAAACTATTTACATGGGAAAGCTCCCAACAAACAAGAAGAAGAAAGAGAAATCTTTTTGGGTTTTCATTTTAATTTCTACTACAAGCATGGAAATTAAACTAACTAATTTTTTGGTTTTTTCTTAAAGTTTATCAAACACACAAGAAGAAAACTAGAAAAGGAAATTTAAACTAGCATGGATTATACAATGAAAGAGTATGAGCACCGACGACTAGTGTGTGAACATGAATGTAAAGTCAGTGAGAAATACGTACTCCCCCAAGCTTAGGCTTTTGGCCTAAGTTGGTTTAATACCAAGGATCGCCTGGGTGATATCCATAAGTGAAACTGGGGTTGTACTGAGATGTAGAGGCAACAGCCTCCTGAGCAGCAGCTTGTTGGCGAGCTGCCTCCATTCCCCTCTCGTATTCAGCTGCTTCTTCCCTGGTGACAACATATCTTCCTTTTGCCTGATAATCAAAAAGGTAGGGGGCAGGAAGAGTAACAGGGACGACGTTGCGCCTGTTATAGATTAGTCGATAAAGGAGGAATTGTTCATTCCTCTCAAGAAAATGATGATCGAACATAGCTTCTTTATCCAAATAAACAGGAGGTAAAATCATATCCCCCTCTCATGGGGCTATATTAAGAAAATTAGCCACACGGGTTGTATAAATTCCTCCAAATAAATCCCCCCTTCTACTATTATTCTGCAACCTACGTGCAACTATTGCCCAAAGTTATAACCTTTATAACCTGACACAGCACTCTTGAGGACATAAAGATTAGGGACACACATGTGACATGCTTCGTCCTTACCGTTAATGCATCTACCAATAAAGAGAGCAAAATAATGTATAGCAGGAAAATGAATGCTCCCTATGGTAGCTTGTGCTATGTCCCTAGATTCTCCCACAGTAATACTAGAAAGAAAATCTCTAAATTCAGATTTGCGAGGATCATTAATATTACCCCACTTCGGGAGTTTGCAAGTAGTTGTGAAATCCTCTAAATCCATGGTATAAGATGTATCATAAATATCAAACATGATACTAGGAGAATTACGCGCACAGATATATTGGAACCTCCGCACAAAGGAATCAGTCAATTGATAGTATTGAGGACACTTATCTTGTAAAAAGTCCTCCAGCTCGGCATTACGCACATACGCGTCAAATTCCACCTTGAAGCCTGCTTCGACCATAAAATCATCGGATGGCTACTCACAAGCCCATACATTTGCGTCTCTTGGCAATTGAACATCTTGCTCACGTATAGCAATCCTTGGCCCTTTATTTGCCGAGGAACCACCTTGGTACATTCTTCTAAGCATAATTCATTTTCTGAAATTTTAGTAACTTCAAAATAAAAGTGAATAAAACTAAACAAGATTGATAGCAACTACTCCTACAAGTGCCTAGAGCCTATATCATGCATTGGAATTGCTTGGGACCTCAAAAATTTAACATGCAAGCTCAAGAACATGGTCACCTATGCAGCAAGAATTTGCAATGAATAAAGCACTAGAACAAAAACGAATTGGACCAATGGAGGAGTCACATACCAAGCAACAATCTCCCAAAGAAGTTATGTGAATGGAGCTTTGAGCTAAGAGATCGAAAATCGCAGCAAAACGAGCTAGAACTCGTGCTTGAGCTGGATGGGGATTTTTTTGGGTAGAAGATGAAGTGTGTGGGTGCTGGCATAAGTGGAAAGGGGCCACCAGGGGCCCACGAGACATGGGGCACGCCCTATAGGGGGGCGCGCCCTCCACTCTTGTGGCCTGGTGCTTGCCCCTCCTGCAGTGATTTCAGTGCCTAAAATCCTCAAATATTCCAGAAAAAATCATACTAAATTTGCAGGGCATTTGGAGCACTTTTATTTTCGGACTATTTTTTATTGCACGGATAATTCAGAAGACAGACTGATAATACTATTTTTGCTTTATTTATTCTAAATAACAGAAAGTAAAAAGAGGGTACAGAAGGTTGTGCCTTCTAGTTTCATCCATCTCATGATCATCAAAATGAATCCACTAACAAGGTTGATCAAGTCTTGTTAACAAACTCATTCCCAATAACACGGAACCGGAGAAATTTCAAATAACACTAAGTTACCTCAACGAGGATATGAAAATCCCCAACAATAAGAATATCATACTTTTTCTTGACAATAGGGAGAGGAAATTCAAAACCTCCAAAAATGATAGTTGGAACTTTTTCAATAGAATTGATCCTATGAACTTGAGATTGTTTCCTCGGAAAGTGTACCGTATGCTCATTACCATTAACATGAAAAGTGACAATGCCTTTGTTGCAATCAATAACAACCCCTGCAGTATTAAGAAAAGGTCTACCAAGCATAATAGACATACTATCGTCCTCGGGAATATCAAGAATAACAAAGTCCGTTAAGATAGTGACATTTGCAACCACAACAGGCACATCCTCACAAATACCGACAAGTATAGCAGTTGGTTTATCAGCCATTTGCAAAGATATTTCACTAGGTGTCAACTTATTAAATTCAAGTCTACGATATAAAGAGAGAGGCATAACACTAACACCGGCTCCAAGATCACATAAAGCAGTCCTAACATAATTTCTTTTAATAGAGCATGGTATAGTTGGTACCCCGGGATCTCCAAGTTTCTTTGGTATTCCACCCTTAAAAGTGTAATTAGCAAGCATGGTGGAAATTTTAGTTTTCGGTATCTTTCTTTTATTTGTGATGATATCCTTCATGTACTTAGCATAAGGATTTACTTTCAGCATATCAGTTAAGCGCATACGTAAGAAAATAGGTCCAATCATTTTAGCAAAGCGCTCAAAATCCTCATCATCCTTTGACATGGATGGTTTAGGAGGAAAGGGCATGGGTTTCTGAACCCATGGTTCTCTTTCTTTACCGTGCTTCCTAGCAACAAAATCTCTCTTATCATAACGTTGATTCTTTGATTGTGGGTTATCAAGATCAACAGCAGGTTCAATCTCTACATCATTGTTTTTGCTAGGTTGAGCATCAACATGAACATTATCATTAACGTTATCACTAGGTTCATGTTCATCACCTGATTGAGTTTCAGCATCAGAAATAGAAATATCATTGGGATTCTCAGGTGTGTCCACAATCGGTTCACTAGAAGCACGCAACGTCCTATCGTCTTTCTTTTTCTTCTTTTTAGAAGAACTAGGTGCCTCTAAATTATTTCTCTAAGAATCTTGCTCGATTCTCTTAGGGTGGCCTTCAGGATACAAAGGTTCCTGAGTCATTCTACCAGTTCTAGTAGCCACTCTAATAGCAAAGTCATTTTTATTATTTAATTCATCAAGCAAATCATTTTGAGCTTTGAGTACTTGCTCAACTTGAGTAGCAACCATATAGAAGCATATTTGCTAACGAGGTGAAGTTCATCTTTAACTCTAGCCAGATTATCACTTACACGTCCTATCTCGAAAGCATTATTCTTTAACTCTCTACCAATATAAGCATTAAAACTTGCTTGTCTAGCCATAAAATCATCAATCTAAATATGGGCTATGAAATTTAGTAGAGGGGATTTCAACTTTATCATATCTATAGGGAGAATTTACCTTTACTACATGTGTCGGGTTATCAAGACAATGTGGTTCTTCAGGCGGTATATTAAGACCATGTATTTTTCAATAGGAGGTAAATTCTTAATATCTTCAGCTTTAATACCTTTTTCTTTCATTGTTTCTTTGCCTCTTGCATATCTTTAGGACTGAGAAATAAAACACCTCTCTTCTTCGGAGTGGGTTTAGGAATAGGCTCAGGAGTTGGCTCAATTGGTTCATGAATTACTTCAGGAAGAGTCCAATTATATTCATTAGCCAACATATTATTCAATAGTATTTCAGCTTCGTCGACTGTTCTTTCCCTGAAAACACAACCAGCACAATTATCCAAGTAGTCCTTGGAAGCATCGGTTAGTCCATTATAAAAGATATCAAGTATTTTGTTTTTCTTAAGAGGATGATCAGGCAAAGCATTAAGTAACTGGAGAAGCCTCCCCCAAGCTTGTGGGAGACTCTCTTCTTTGATTTGCACAAAATTATATATTTCCCGCAAGGCAGCTTGTTTCTTATGAGCTGGGAAATATTTAGCAGAGAAGTAATAAATCATATCCTGGGAACAACGCACACAACCAGGAGGAAGAGAATTGTACCAAGTCCTAGCATCACCCTTTAATGAGAACGGAAATATCTTAAGGATATAAAAATAGTGAGACTTCTCCTCATTAGTAAAGAGGGTAGCTATATTGTTCAACTTGGTAAGATGTGCCACAACAGTTTCAGATTCAAGGCCATAAAAAGGATCAGATTCAACTAAAGTAATAATCTTAGGATCAACAGAGAATTCATAATCCTTATCAGTAACAAAAATAGGTGAAGTAGCAAAAGCAGGATCGGGTTTCATTCTAGCATTAAGAGATTGCTGCTTCCATTTAGCTAATAATTTCTTAAGATCATATCTATCATTGCAAGCAAAGATTTCCCTAGCAGCTTCTTCATTCATAACATAACCCTTAGGAGCAACAGGAAATACATAATCATTGGGAGAACCTTCATCATCACTATCATCAATAATAGGTTCTTCAATATTTTCATTCCCCCTAACTCTAGCAAGTTGTTCATCAAGAAATTCACCTAATGGCAAAGTAGTATCAAGCATGGAAGTAGTTTCATCATGCATAGTAGAAGTGGCATCATCAATAACATGCGACATATAAGAATTCATAGCACTAGCAGGTTTAGGTGTCGCAAGCCTACTAATAACGGAAGGAGAATCTAGTGCAGAGCTAGATGGCAGTTCCTTACCTCCCCTCGTAGTTGAGGGCAAAATCTTGGTTTTAGAGTCGTTCAAGTTCTTCATATTGATCAAAAGATATAAATCCCAAGTGACTCAGAAAATAGAGCTATGCTCCCCGGCAACGGTGCCAGAAATTAGTCTTGATAACCCACAAGTGTATGGGATCGCAACAGCTTTCGAGGGTAAAGTATTCAACCCAAATTTATTGATTCGACACAATGGGAGCCAAAGAATATTCTTAAGTTTTAGCAGTTGAGTTGTCAATTCAACCACACCTGGATAACTTAGTATCTGCAGCAAAGTATTTAGTAGCAAAAGTGGTATGATAATAAAGGTAACAGTAGCAAAAGTAAAGATAAATGTTTTTGCGTTTTTGTAGTAGTTGTAACAGTAGCAACGGAAAAGTAAATAAGTGAATAACAATATATGAGAAGCTCGTAGGCAATGGATCAGTGATGGATAATTATGCCGGATGCGATTCCTCATGTAATAGCTATAACATAGGGTGACACAGAACTAGCTCCAATTCATCAATGTAATGTAGGCATGTATTCCGTAAATAGTCATACGTGCTTATGGAAAAGAATTTGCATGACATCTTTTGTCCTACCCTCCCGTGGAAGCGGGGTCCTAGCAGAAACTAAGGGATATTAAGGCCTCCTTTTAATAGAGAACCGAAACAAAGCATTAGCACATAGTGAATACATGAACTCCTCAAACTACGGTCATCACCGAGAAGTATCCCGATTATTGTCACTTTGGGGTTGTCGGATCATAACACATAATAGGTAACTATAGACTTGCAAGATAGGATCAAGAACACACATATATTCATGAAAACATAATAGGTTCAGATCTGAAATCATGGCACTCGGGCCCTAGTGACAAGCATTAAGCATAGCAAAGTCATAACAACATCAATCTCAGAACATAGTGGATACTAGGGATCAAAGCCTAACAAAACTAACTTGATTACATGGTAAATCTCATCCAACCCATCACCGTCCAGCAAGCCTACGATGGAATTAATCACGCACGGCGGCGAGCATCATGAAATTGGTGATGGAGGATGGTTGATGATGACGACGACGACGAATCCCCCTCTCCGGAGCCCCGAACGAACTCCAGATCAGCCCTCCCAAGAGAGATTAGGGCTTGGCGGCGACTCCGTGTCGTAAAACGCGATGAAACTTTCTCTCTGATTTTTTTTCTCCCCGGACGTGAATATATGGAGTTGGAGTTGAGGTTGGTGGAGGTCTAGGGGGCCCACGAGATAGGAGGGCGCGCCCTAGGGGGGGCACGCCCCCTGTCTCGTGGACAGCCTGTGGGCCCCCTGGTGTTGATTCTTTCGCCAAAAATTCTTATTAATTCCAAAAAGTGCCTCCGTGGATTTCCAGGACATTTCGAGAACTTTTCTTTTCTACACATAAAACAAGATCATGGTAGTTCTGCTGAAAACAGCGTCAGTCCGGGTTAGTTTCATTCAAATCATGCAAGTTAGAGTCCAAAACAAGGGCAAAAGTGTTTGGAAAAGTAGATACGTTGGAGACATATCATGGACGTGCACAAGATTCCATCTATGCCGACCAATGTCGAGTGGGGTGATGCCTCATCTTCTAAGGTATTGGGTCTTGGAAAGGTGATCATTTCTCATGATCACACGATCGAGAAAGTCATGCTTGTTGAGTCCCTTGCATACAATTTACCTTCGGTTCAATCATGGACTTTGACACTTTCTTTGATATTGATACCATGGTCCTCTTGTGGAGCAAGACTCTTAATGTAGCCTTTGATGGGCATGTCGAGAACGGTCTTTATGTGATTAACTTTTCGGAGCGACCCACTAAGACCGCGACATCCCTAATGGCTAAAGTTGGCATGGGGTGGCTTTAGCATTGCCGTTTATCCCATGTCAATATGAGACCTTTGCAAAGTTTTCTCAAGGGGGACCATTTTCGTGGACTAACAAATGTTAGTTTTGCCAAAGATTGTGCTTGCAGTGCTTGTATCAAAGGAAAGCTACATGAGAAGGCTCACCCTCCCACGACTATCATCTACTCGAAGAGATTCTTGGAGCTCCATCACTTGGATCTCTTTGGGCCTCCATCCTTTGATAGTCTTGGGGGTAGGAAGTATTGATTGCTGATTGTGAATGATTATTCAAGATACACTTGGGTATATTTTTTCAAGAGGAAGAGTGAGACTCAACAATCCGTCATCGACTTTGCAAATGAAGCTCAACGTCAACACAATGCAAAGATCTTGACAATAAGAAGTGACAACAGCACCGAGTTCAAGAACTACACCTTGGATGAGTTTCCTAGTGATGTGGGGAACAAGCATCAATATTCCGCAACTTATTCCAATGCCCAGCATCTGCATGTTACAGAACAAAATGTTTACGAACAAAATAGAAGTAAATCTAATAGCATATTTAACAATAAATAACAGAATAATGAAGTTAATGAGACATTTTAGAATCAACTTGACATTTGACAACAATGTTTGCATTGGACACATCCAAAACTAAAATATACATAAATGCCTAAATTCCAATGCCCAATGCCTCAGTTTAGTAAACACTAAGCATGGTACATAGTAAAGATTTGACACAACCAGAACTAAAATCATTTACTCTATCAAACAATAATGATGCAACACACAAGAAAAGAGAGATGCACAACGGAGCATCATCGTATATCACACAATATGGATACTGCCAGCTCACCGAAGAACTTGTGGTCGCCACCGTACACAGCCGCCATAACGCCGGTCACCTTGTTGATCTTGTACTTGAAGTTCTCTAAATCCAGGTTGTACCACTGCAGCTCGGTATTTGCTCAACCGTATGTGTACATGCATCAGGGCATACATATAATATTCTAGTCAATATTCTCAGCTAATTGTGATGTAATGAAAATAATTACTTAAGGACTTGGGGTAAAAATTGATTTTAGACATCAAAATTAGTAGCGCTCATTTCAACCATGTTTACATAAACATGAGGTAAATTAGCAGTAATGATATTAGTTACAAGCTAGGTGTGTAACTGCTGTCAACACCACCACCACTAGAGACACGCAATATAAGCATCAACACCACCATGATCTTGATATTAGCCACCCCATATCACCAGAGCATCACAGGAGCAGATATATAAAGCAAGTAAACGTGGGCAGCTACTGACAGACCCTAGAACCGCATGAATTTATCACCAGAGAGCTGCAGTAGGAGTTGATGCTTCGTTACAGCATCTAGCAGCAACTAGTAGAGCCGCACATCCAACCCAAATCATGGAGAAGGCCATGCAGGAGCTACATCAGAGAAGAAGTTACGGGGAGGAGCTCACCAGAGGGAGGTTGTAGCCGTAGTAGAGGCTCAGCCACACCATGGCTGTGGTGTGACCATCACCACATCCAGGAGAGGGTCTAGAAGCCGCTGAAGCACCACCGCGGTGACCAGGGCAAGCGCCGGGCACAGTGGCGCCATCCCTGCAGAAGAGAGGGAAAATGACAAGATGAGATAGTGTTCATATCATTAGGAAGAAATAGGCCATTTTATCGCTCACATAAGCAGATCTGCTACTATGCAAAACACAAGCACCCACTTGCACTTGGTATATTTCTGTATCTAGGACACCCAGCACTCACAACACTTGGGCTAGTCTAATGTATAGACCTGTTTGCAATAGGAGCCAATGGAACTGAAACAAAAGTAGTACATGAACAAACAGCGAAAGAAGTAGAAGGACGACCTTGTGTGGTGGCCGGGGTGGATGACGGTGTCCTCCTTCTCAGCTCAGGCATCCTCCTGCACCAAATCGAACAAAAAAATGTTGAAGAATGTCGAATAACTAAACATACATGTATATATGTTGGGGAACGTAGTAATTTCAAAAAATTTCCTACGCACACGCAAAATCATGGTGATGATATAGCTACGAGAGGGGAGAGTGTTCATCCACGTACCCTCGTAGACCATAAGCGGAAGCGTTAGCACAACGCGGTTGATGTAGTCATACGTCTTCACGATCCGACCGATCCAAGCACCGAACGTACGGGGCCTCCGAGTTCAGCACACGTTCAGCTCGATGACGATCACCGGCCCTCCGATCCAGCAAAGGCTCCGGAGATGAGTTCCGTCAGCATGACAGCGTGGCGACGATGATGATGTTCTACCAGCGCAGGGCTTCGCCTAAACTCCACGACGATATGACCGAGGTGGAATATGGTGGAAGGGGGCACCGCACACGGCTAAGGAACGATCCGTAGATCAACTTCTGTGTCTTTGGGGTGCCCCCCGCCCCCGTATATAAAGGAGCCAGGGGGGAGGAGGCGGCCGGCTTAGAGGGCGCGCCAAGGGGGGGAGTCCTACTCCCACCGGGAGTAGGACTCCCTCTTTCCAAGTAGGAGTAGGAGAAGGGGGGAAGAGGAGGAAGTGGGGAAGGAAAGGGGGGGGCACCGCCCCCCTTCCCTTGTCCTATTCGGACTAGGAGGGGGAGGGGCGCGCGGCCCCCTCCTAGCTCTTTCCCTCTTCTCCCTCGTGGCCCATGTAGGCCCATTAACCCCCCGGGGGGTTCCGGTAACCTCCCGGTACTCCAGTAAAATGCCGATTTCACCCGAAACCATTCCGATGTCCAAACAGAGGCTTCCAATATATCAATCTTTATGTCTCGACCATTCCGAGACTCCTCGTCATGTCCGTGATCACATCTGGGACTCCGAACAAACTTCGGTACATCAAAACTTATAAACTCATAATAAAACTGTCATCAAAACGTTAAGCGTGCGGACCCTACGGGTTCGAGAACTATGTAGACATGACCTAAAACCATTCTCGGTCAATAACCAATAGCGGGACCTAGATGCCCGTATTGGTTCCTACATATTCTATGAAGATCTTTATCGGTCAAACCGCATAACAACATACGTTGTTCCCTTTGTCATCGGTATGTTACTTGCCCGAGATTTGATTGTCGGTATCCAATACCTAGTTCAATCTCATTACCGGCAAGTCCCTTTACTCGTTCTGTAATACGTCATCTCATAACTAACTCATTAGTTATAATGCTTGCAAGGCTTTAAGTGATGAGTATTACCGAGAGGGCCCAGACATACCTCTCCGACAATCGGAGTGACAAAACCTAATCTCGAAATACGCCAACTCAACATGTACCTTTGGAGACACCTGTAGTACTCCTTTATAATCACCCAGTTACGTTGTGACGTTTGGTAGTACCCAAAGTGTTCCTCCGGTAAACGGGAGTTGCATAATTCTCATAGTTACAGGAACATGTATAAGTCATGAAGAAAGCAACAGCAGAATACTAAACGATCAAGTGCTAAGCTAACGGGATGGGTCATGTCAATCACATCATTCTCCTAATGATGTGATCCCATTAATCAAATGACAACACATGTCTATGGTTAGGAAACATAACCATCTTTGATTAATGAGCTAGTCAAGTAGAGGCATACTAGTGACTATATGTTTGTCTATGTATTCACACATGTATCATGTTTCCGGTTAATACAACTCTAGCATGAATAATAAACATTTATCATGATATGAGGAAATAAATAATAACTTTATTATTGCCTCTAGGGCATATTTCCTTCAATATATATAATATAGAAGCAACAGAAGCACACACACACACACACACACACATATATATATATATATATATATATATATATATATATATATATATATATATATATACTATTTCTTCCACAAAGTGTGTATATAGATAGGTCAGATTTTTTAATGCATTGTTGTTGTAAAAAAACAACTATGTTGTTGAGGAATTTGACTAGATTTTAGATATGTTAAGCAGAGGCAAGCGTTTTCCCACAATCAATCAACCTGCTGTGTTTTCCCAAATCATCACCGAAAACAACACCAAACAGACCATGTGATTCTAGCCATGCAAGTCCCCAAGTTGTACAGCCACTCATGCGTGATACGAGTGACACTATGAGCGATAATCCAGCCGGCTGCCATAATAAGCTAGCAAGACATTTACACCATAATATGAAGCAAACAGAGCAATCCCAATGTACACAGAAATTGTACTGATTCCATTAAAAAATACTAGGTACGACTGGAGATGCATAAAGAACCACTAGATTCCATTAACAGTTTCTCTGACTATCAGTTTAATAGTACGTAACAGAGAAACTGTTAACTATTTTTCAGACCACAACATATTCAGTAAATTGTTTCTCTGACTATAACAGTTTCAGCAAAACTGGTTCAGTCACAAGCAAAATTGTTGAATGGACAACAAGCAAGCACGCACTCTATTTGACAGTACAAAGCTGTGCAAGCAAGCATGCACTATATAACATAGACAAGAATTTCCGAGATTCAGTGTATAAGCGGAAACCAGGAACCAAGGATTCAACTCCAAGAACTCACCCACAAGGCCACCACCCACGAGGCCAGGACCAGCACTTTAAGCGGGGACAACTAGTGCTGGAGGACATGAGGGACTGGAGACGGGAGCAGCGGTGCCCTAGTTCAAGTCGGAGGAGACGAGGATGGTGTCCGTCATCCAGGTCCGGCAGCTCAGGGCGTCCGTGGTTCAGGCCCGGTGTCCTCAACCTTAGTGGACAGTGGGGACCGGTGGCTGTGCGGCGGCCGGTGTGAGGGCCAGTTCGGGGGAGGGGGTTCACGGTCTGTTGCTGCCGTTGTCGCTACATATCCCAGATCGAATCGGACTGAACCTACAGCACCAGATCGAATCGAATCAAACCAAGGGGGGAACATGGTAATCAAAGAGAGAATTAAGGAGGGGGTCCAGGAAGAAGAGAGCTCACCTCGCCATGGCCATCGATGGAGGTTAGAGGAGGGAGGCCCTCGCTGCCACGCCGCGGATCCGTCCATGTCACGGCGGCTAACGACCAGAGGAGCCTCGCCCTCGACAAGGAGGTCGAAACCCTAGCCATCGGAGGGTCGCGCGTGGCCACTGTAGGATGCGCGCGTCGGATCTGGTCCGATGGGAGGATGAAGCAGGGGGTAGGGGTCACAGTGGTGCGTTGGGAGCCGCCGTTTGCCGCCAAAACTCGCCGGATCGGTCGCCGTAGGCGGCGGCGGCGAGGAGTCACGGGGGAGAGAGAGATAGGGCTCGCGAGAAGAGAGGGGTCGTGGGGTTTCTGTCTTTCTCTTTTTTTTCTCTCGTTTATTTTGACTCCGGCAGCACCAAGGTCGTGGCCAATCACATGCGAGGCCACAGATCCCTCCCCTAGAACAAATCTTAGCCATCCACTCCACCTACATCCAACGCTCCAAACCCCTCCCCTCATCCAACACACCTTGGTCTTTTTCTCTCTCTTTATTTCAATCGGTTTATTATTCACCTCTCTTTTGAGAAGAACATACCCAATATTTGTTTCAAAACTGGACTGCACCAATTTTCAAAAATATTAGTCAATATTTTATGTTCAATTAACTAAATGTTTGCACGTAAAAAAATTGCATTCACCTGTCGTCAATTTCACAAAATTCTGACGAATCGACAGGATCCCGGTCAAATTTGAACTAAAGATGCTTCCTTGTTTGCTTTTTTTAAGAATCTTTTATGGATACATAAGTAGCTATTTCATCATAGATACAGAAAGAGTTATGGATGATTTCTCAAAAATGAGCTGTCATGCATGAAGATTCATGGCTTTCAAGCCAAATGATCAATCCTATGACCACATTCATGGCATAGTTTGTTCAAATGATCTCATATTGTGCACAAGGGTGCATCTTGGAATTCCAAACAATGTTGCCTAAGGGAGTTTTCACTTTCATTGCACAAAAGAGCCATTTTCCATTTTTCGAGTGCCCCAAATGAGGTTTTTTTGTGAAGGACCTACCAAATAATTATTGCAAAATTGGATCAAATCATTTTTCTAAAATACTAGGCATATTTAATGCACAATTGACCAAATGGTTGGGTGTAAAAAGTTTTGATCCACCTTTGGTGAAAAAGACAAATTCCCGCTGATTCAGCTGGAAACGGGTCAAATTTGAACTGCAGCTCCCTCATAGTTTGCTATTTATTTTTTCCAAAAATCATTTCTAGGTACATAAGTATCTATTTAATCAGAGAAACATCAAAAGTTTTCCAAGATTCACCCACTAGCTAAGAAGGATCAAGGCCGCCGTTTTGACCGCATTTTGAAACGGGCATAAAAAATTCAAAAAAATCTAAAAATTGGAAAACCTTCGCATTGTGTCATTATATGTTACCAAGTTTCCAGGAAAAATAATAAACTTTATATACGACAATTATTTTAAAAAAGTGTTCTCAGAAATGAGCTGTCATGCGTGGATATTCATGGCTTTCAAGCCAAATGATCAATCCTATGACCACATTCATGGCATAGTTTGTTCAAATGATCTCATATTGTGCACAAGGGTGCATCTTGGAATTCCAAACAATGTTGCCTAAGGGAGTTTTCACTTTCATTGCACAAAAGAGCCATTTTCCATTTTTCGAGTGCCCCAAATGAGGTTTTTTTGTGAAGGACCTACCAAATAATTATTGCAAAATTGGACCAAATCATTTTTCTAAAATACTAGGCCATATTTAATGCACAATTGACCAAATGGTTGGGTGTAAAAAGTTTTGATCCACCTTTGGTGAAAAAGACAAATTCCCGCTGATTCAGTTGGAAATGAGTCAAATTTGAACTGCAGCTGCCTCATAGTTTGCTATTTATTTTTTCCAAAAATCATTTCTAGGTACATAAGTATCTATTTAATCAGAGAAACATCAAAAGTTTTCCAAGATTCACCCACTAGCTAAGAAGGATCAAGCCCGCCGTTTTGACCGCGTTTTGAAACGGGCATAAAAAATTCAAAAAAAATCTAAAAATTGGAAAACCTTTGCATTGTGTCATTATATGTTACCAAGTTTCCAGGAAAAATAATAAACTTGTAATACGACAATTATTTTAAATAAGTGTTCTCAGAAATGAGCTATCATGCGTGAAGATTCATGGCTTTCAAGCCAAATGATCAATCTTATGGCCACATTCATGGCATAGTTTGTTCAAATGATCTCATATTGTGCACGAGGGTGCATATTGGAATTCCAAACAATGTTGCCTAAGGAAGTTTTCATTTTCTTTGCACGGAAAATTCATTTTTCATTTTCCGAGTGCCCAAAAGGAGGTTTTTTTGTGAAGGAACTACCAAATAATTGTTGCAAAATTGGACCTAATCAATTTTATAAAATACTAGGCCATATATAATGCACAATTGACAAAATGGTTGGGTGTCAAAATTTTTGATCCACCTCTGGTGAAAAAGACAAATTCCCGTCGATTCAGTTGGAAGCGGGTCAAATTTGAAATGCAGCTGCCTCATAGTTTGCTCTTTATTTTTTCCAAAAATCATTTCTAGGTAAATAAGTATCTATTTAGTAAGAAATACATGGTTTGATGGTGAGACATCGAGGTTTGGACGATGGCCGAGGGCCCCAACTCTAGAGCGCGTAAGCTCGCATGCCCGCCGCGTGGTCACCGCGTGACCGTGGCGTTGCCATGTGTTCTGGGCGGCCTAGGCATGTCTAGTGGGTTGGGCACTCCCTAGGTTGGTGCTAGGAAGAAAATCACAACATAAGATTCTCACAAGGAGACTGATCGGTGCTCAAACATGAATAAGCAGCCAAGTGTTTGATTTGCGGTACGGGAAATGCACATGGCTAATGGGCGTGAGTTTTGGCTGAGGATGATCAGTTACTAAGAAGACCGTCTTCACAAATTTTCACCTCAAAAGGAGGAGCCTAGGTCGTACTTGCTTTACAAACTACCACACTGGACATAAATACGAATGTTGAAGCTGGGCTCAAAATAATGAATGGATTGAGCTGGCATTTGGTGGAGGATGGTTATTTGGGCATAGGAAAGCACTGTAGAAAATGGATACCATTTGGACATGCCAAAGTGGTACTTCCTTCACAAAGTGCTGCTTTGAACAGAATAGGAAAATGAATATTTTCGAATTATTTTTTAACTAGGCAAGGAATGTTTTTACATATTTGACGAAGATATGACCCAAAGAATTTATGAGATTTTTTTTGGGAATTTTGGGAATGACAGAAATATAGGTTGCTTCACAACCTAGGGCAAAAGCTGCCACATGGACATGACACATAGGCAAAACTGATGAGGTGGCGCCTAGTCATAGCAACCCACCACAGTTTACAAGGCTATGACCATCTATATTGGTCGTTAACAACTAGAAATAAGGCAGCAGACTAGTGCTGTTTGCTTTATGACCATTTCGTGTAAGGAAATTACGACCTTTCTGACCAAAATGGTCGCAATGGTTTAGGGTTTGGAGCCCCCCGAACAGCTTTTGACCAATTGGTCTGAAATGGTCATAGATCTATGACCAATTCTTCCAGGGTCACTGACAAAAGGTCACAAGTTGACATATTTCTTGTAGTGAGTTACCGATGAATGAAGACGAAAGAGGGGATGCCATCCGGGGCATCCCCAAGGTTAGGCTCTTGGTTGTCCTTGAATATTACCTTGGGGTGCCTTGGGCATCCCCAAGCTTAGGCTCTTGCCACTCCTTATTCCATAGTCCCTCGAATCTTTACCCAAAACTTGAAAACTTCACAACACAAAACTCAACAGAAAACTCGTAAGCTCTGTTAGTATAAGAAAATAAAACAACCACTTAGGTACTGTAATGAACTCATTCTAAATTCATATTGGTGTAATATCTACTGTATTCCAACTTCTATATGGTTCATACCCTCCGATACTACTCATGGAATCATATAAATAAGCAAACAACACATAGAAAACAGAATCTGTCAAAAACAGAACAGTCTGTAGTAATCTGTATCAAACGTATACTTATGTAACTCCAAAACTCCTACCAAATTATGAAGTCCTAAGACATTTGTTTACCAATCTAGAGCAAAAAGAATCAAATCATAAACACGTTTATGTGAATTAACAAAACTAATATACTGGGTGCAAAAGTTCCTGATTTTCAGCAGGATCAACACAACTATCGCCGTAAGCTATCCTAAAGGTCTTATTTGGCACTTTTTTGAAATAAAAGCTATAAAACATGATTACTACAGTAGCATAATCATGTGGACACACAAAAACAGTAAAGGTAAATATTGGGTTGTCTCCCAACAAGCTCTTTTCTTTAATGCCTTTCTAGCTAGGCATGATAATGACAATGATGCTCATATAAAAGATAAGAATTGAAACATAACGGGAGCATCATGAAGCATATGAATAGCACATTTAAGTCTAACCCACTTCCTATGCATAGGGATTTTGTGAGCAAACAACTTATGGGAACAATAATCAACTAGCATAGGAAGGCAAAACAAGCATAACTTCAAGATTTTAAGCACATAGAGAGGAAACTTGATATCATTGCAATTCCTACAAGCATATGTTCCTCTCTCATAATAATTTTCAGTAGCATCATGAATGAATTTGTCGGTGTACTAAAGTAGGGGTACCTTAGTATCCCGAACTTGTGCACGGGCAGTCGCAGCGCCCCGCGGCAAGGTTTGCCGGGTGCCCGCCAAGATCCTCCGTGGTTCCTATTGGAGCCATTCAAGAACAAAGTGTTTTAACTGAGAAGACAAGGCCCCGGCAAGAGGAGCTTGCCGGGAAGGACAAGGCCCCAGCAAGAGGAGCTTGCCGGGAAGGCCTACCAAGGCATTTCAAGGAACTTGCCACGACGCGCCGCGCGTCCCGGCAAGACCCGGCGGGCGACAAGCTTCCGGGCGCGACAAGACAATGACCGCGGCAAGGCGCTTGCCGCGGCGAAGCCACCACTCTGTGCCCATGCTCCAGTGCATCTGTCGACGTGTCGACATAGGATCGCTCCAAGCGCACGTGGCGGGAGGCTGTGCAGCCAAGCGGTGCGAGGTGGCGAACAAAGATGACGAGATGGCCATCGTGGCGAACGGTGGCGCCCCTAACGGTCACTTTTCTGCACTATTTGGGCGACGCGGACAGGCATTAAATGCTCTTGTCCCCTGCCGTCAGAGTTAGGTAGGGCGCACTGTAGAGGCAGTTGTACCAACCACACCTTTTACACTTTTACCCCTGCATGCGTTGCCACCTGTCGGTGACCCCTTTAGCCTATAAAAGGAGGCCCATGCGCAACGTAGAGGAGGTTCGACTCATTCGAAACCAGAACACTCCCACGCTCTCGAGCAAGAACACAATACAACCGCAAAGCAGCAGTAGGAGTATTATCTCTCCGGAGAGCTCCGAAGCTGGGTAAAAATTGCTCGCGTGCTCCGCCTCGATCCGCTCTTCGTGCGTCCTCCGCTCCCTGCCGGACCGAAAGGGGCCCTGCCCCATAGGTGTTCGTTTCCCACAACATCTTTGGCGCGCCAGGTAGGGGGCATCGAGGTTGTGTGAACCTGATCCGGCGTTCACGCGAGCCAGATCTTCATCATCTTCATCGACATGCCACCGAAGAAGAAGGCTTCGGAGGTGGCTGCTCCGTCCGCGTCAATTCCACCGCCACCGGAGCAAACGGGCGGTGGGATAGACGCCGGCGGACGAACGGGCACCGACGAGGAAGCTCAAGCTTCCGCCAGGTCCAAGGACAAGGCCGCGCAAACCTCGGCATCCGTACACGCACGGCGCCCATCTCAGGAGGCGCGAGACCGACAGCGTCATGGTACTCGCAGTACCATACGCTCGTTGGACCAAGGTCGAGCTGGCGGATCTCGGGATGCTCAAGACCGGCACATACGCCAGACTGCTGGCACGAGCAAGACACGGTCGCCTGGACGGGATCCTGCTCCTTCTAACATAGTTAGAAGTTCGAGCATATCCCGCTCCTCGCACCGTTCGCCACCGCCACCAAAGACTCCAGAAGAAGCGTTGGCTCGAGCCCAACTGCTCCTGGATTACCCTCCGACGACGGACAAGATCGACGGTTGGAGGGCCACCATTCAGAGCCTCATCGGCTTCTCCAACGGCGACACTCCCCGGCAACCGAGCACATCGAAGCCGCGGCAAGACGCCCACGCGCGAGCCGATGGTGATAAGACCGGTGGGGGTGCAACCACCGTGCACTCCCCGCCCCGAAGGCCGAGATCGCCGACTCGTCGGGTCAACCTCGACACCGACTCCACGGCGTCGTCAGATCCACGAGCTCGTCACGATCAACACCAAGTTCTTCAAGAACGACAACAGGAAGACACTCGCACTCGCATCGAGCGTCGAAGAGAAGCGCGGCGTCAGTCAGACCAGCGCGCTGGGCCCGCTGTTGACATGCATGCGCCAGGGGAACCAGGCGACTTGCCGTACGCGGTAGGTTGCCCTGCGTTCACTCGTGAGCTGCGGCAAGTCCAGTGGCCCAGCACAAAGAACTTCAAGCCAGATGTACCGGAGAAGTATGATGGCAGGTTGCATCCGTCGGAGTTCCTTAGCATCTACACCATCGCGGTGCAAGCTGCCGGGGGGCGCGACGAGAAGATCCTTGCCAACTACTTCCCACTAGTACTCAAGCCCAACGTCGGATCCTGGCTCATGCACTTGCCGGATAACTCCATCTCCTCATGGGCGGATCTGTGCCATCAGTTTGTCAGCGCTTTCACAGGCGGCCACAAGCCCCATGGCCAGGAGAGCGATCTTCATCTGCTCGCCCAGAAGGAAGGAGAACCCCTGCGCAAGTATATTCAGAGATTCAGCCAAGTGCAGCGCAACATCCCAGATGTCCACCCCGCCGCAGTCATCAGCGCGTTCCATCAGAACGTGCGTAACCGCAGGATGCGGGAGGAGATGGCGATGTGAAAGATAAGAGACGTCAGTGAGCTCTACGCCCTGGACGACAAGTGTGCATGTGCTGAGGAAGGGAGGAAACTCCCCGGAGAGAACACAGGAGCAGGGGGGTCTGACAGTGAGGATGCTGCCCCGGCAAAGAAAAACCGGCGGCGGAACAACAGAAGAAGGAAAGGCAAAGATGTGGTAGCTGTCGAGCAGTCCAGCAACGGAGGTGGCGCCAAGGAAGCAGAACCTGTGGCAGCCGCTGACAAGCAGCGCGGCTCCGACAAGCAATACTGCAAGATCCACCGCTCCAAGGGCCATGATCTCCAGAGTTGCAAGAAAGTTGAGCAGCTTGTCAAAGAGCAGAAAGCTGAGTACGAGCGACGCAACAAGGAGAAGGCCCAGGAAGGTACTGGCAGATCCGGCAAGAAGCGCCCCGGCCGGGGAGGACGCCGCGGCAAGGCCAAGCAGGGGCAAGGGGACAGGCCTCCCCGCAGCCGCGACAAGGATGAAGATGAAGACGAAGATGAGGATATGGATGATGACGAGGCCGACGAGCAGGAGTTTCAGAAAGCAACAGAGGTTCTGTGCATTGACGGTGGTGCTTCTCTGCATACTTTGCACCGCCAGCTCAAACAGTGGGTGCGGGAAGTTAATGCAGCAGAACCACCAGTTGAGTCACGCAAGCCTCTGAAGTGGTCCAGCACGCCTATCATTTTTGACATTGAGGACCACCCTGATCGCATAACTGCAGTCGGGTGCTTGTCGATGTTGGTTTCGCCAACTATCCGCAACCTCAAGGTCACAAAGATGTTAGTTGACGGCGGGGCTGGCTTGAACCTGATCTCCCCGGTGGTACTCAAGAAACTCTAGATCCCCGACAGCGAGCTCAAAGAGACCGGTACATTCCAAGGAATCAATCCGGGAAGGAGCAAGCCGAAGGGGAAGATCACGTTGCCAGTGACATTTGGCAGCGAGCTGAACTTCAGAACAGAGAAAGTCACTTTTGACGTCGCTGATTTCCCATTGCCCTACAATGGGATACTCGGTCGTCCAGCACTCGCCAAGTTCATGGCAGCCTCTCACTATGCCTACAACGTGCTAAAGATGACAGGTCCGATAAGTGTCATCTCTGTCCCTGGCGACAAGAAAGATGCCCTTATCTGCACCGACAAGATTTACCGGGAAGCAGCAGCCGCAGCAGAACGCAAGCCACTTGCCGCTGAAGCTCCCGGGGGGAAGAAGAAGACCAAGTCCGGCAAGAGCTCTAATGCCCACTCCGGCAAGCGCACCTCTTCGGAGTGCTACGCTACCGTCGAGGACGCACCATTGAGCTCCACTGGCAAGTGTAAGAAGGCGAAGGCAGCTCCGCCAGAGACCAAGAAAGTGGCCGCCAAGGAGGACGGCACTGGTGGTACCTTCACCATCAGTGCCACGCTTGATCCTAAATAGGAAAGCGCGCTCGTTGCTTTCCTGCGGGCGAATGTCGATGTGTTTGCATGGCAACCATCTGACATCCCCGGTGTTCCCAGGAAAGTAATTGAGCACCACCTTGCCGTCTGTCCTCACGCGTGGCCCGTCAAGCAGAAAGTCAGAAAGCAAGCAGTGGAGCGCCAAGAATTCATCGCAGAAGAGATCAAGAAGTTGGAAGCAGCAGGCCTTGTCAGAGGAGTGCTCCATCCTACGTGGCTGGACAATCCTGTAGTCGTGCGCAAGGCAAATGGAAAATGGAGACTTTGAATTGACTTCACTGACGTCAATAAAGCTTGTCCCAAAGATACATTTCCCTTGCCGCGCATTGACCAGATTGTCGACTCCACGGCAGGATGTGATTTGCTTTCATTTCTTGATGCATATTCAGGATATCATCAGATCTTCATGGTAGAAGAGGATGAGGAGAAAACCGCATTCATTACTCCATGTGGCACATACTGTTTTGTACGGATGCCTTTCGGACTAAAGAATGCTGGTTCAACATTTGCAAGGGTAGTTCACGAAGCTTTTGAGCCACAGTTGCACAGAAATGTAGAAGCCTACATGGATGACATAGTGGTCAAGAGCAAAGACAAAGCAACTCTGATCCAAGATTTGGACGAGACCTTTGCAAATCTGCGCAAGATCAACCTCAAGCTCAACCCCGAGAAGTGTGTGTTTGGAGTCCCTTCCGGCAAGCTTCTCGGGTTCTTTGTGTCTCAGCGGGGGATTGAAGCTAATCCCGACAAGATCAAGGCCACTGAGCAGATTGAAGCACCGAAGCGCGTCAAGGATGTGCGAAGGCTTGCCGGCTGCGTGGCTGCTCTCAGCAGGTTTATCTCTAAGTCTGCTGAGCGCGCCCTGCCATTTTTCAAAATATTGAAAAAGGCAGGTCCAATGAAGACTTGAAGAGATACCTGTCCTCCACTCCAATATTTGTCGCACCTAAGCCGCAAGAGAAGTTGCTGCTATATCTAGCGGCAACCAATCAAGTGGTTAGTGTTGCGTTAGTAGCGGAAAGGGAGGCAGATGATGAGCCAGCAACCACGGCAAGCGCGTCCAGCGACAAGCAGGGGGCTTCCCCGACAAGCTCTGGTCCCGACAAGGATGAATCTGTGCAGCCACAAGAAGAGAAGCAGAAGAAGATGGTGCAGCGCCCAATTTACTTTGTCAGTTCCCTTCTGCAGGGGGCTAGGTCAAGGTACTCTGGTGTGCAGAAATTGCTTTTCGGCCTTCTCATGGCCTCGAGGAAGCTGCGCCATTACTTTCAAGCACATGAGATCACAGTTCTCACTCGCTTTCCATTGAAGAGGATATTGCAGAATCCAGAAGCAACATGTAGGATTGTCGAGTGGGCACTGGAATTGTCCAGCTTTTGCCTCAAGTTTGAGAGTACTTCAACTATCCAGAGCCGAGCATTGGCAGAATTCATAGCAGAATGGACGCCAACACCTGATGAAGAAACTCCAGAGACGAGCATCCCCGTCAAGGAAGCAAGCAAAGAATGGATCATGTACTTTGATGGTGCCTTCTGGCAGCAAGGCGCCGGTGCGGGGGTGTTACTTGTCGCACCCACCGGAGAGCACCTCAAGTACGTGGTCCAGATGCACTTTCCCAAGGAGTAAGCAACAAACAATACTGCAGAGTATGAAGGTTTGCTTGCCGGACTCAGGATCGCGGCAGACCTTGGGATCAAGAAGCTTATTGTTAGGGGTGACTCGCAGCTTGTCGTCCGCCAAGTAAACAAAGATTATCAGAGTCCGTTGATGGAAGCTTACATTGATGAAGTGAGAAAGTTGGAAGAGCATTTTGACGGCCTGCAGATGGAACATGTTCCGAGAGCCCAGAACGACGTTGCTGATGGCCTGTCAAAATGCGCTACATTAAAGTTACCTGTGGAACCAGGGATCTTTGTGCTCAAGCTGACTCAACCATCTGTAACACCAGCAACTGGACAAAGCAAGAAGAGGAAGTTGATTTCCGGTGACTACTTTCCGGCAGAGCTCCTCGAGGCCGCCGCCAAGAAGGTCCCCAAGATCAACACCAAGGGTGCTGAGGAGCAGTCTGCTCCGACAAGCCCCAAGGTTTGTTCCATTGAAGCAGACGCTCCCGTCAAGTTTTTCTCCGGCAAGCTTGCCGGGGGACATCACGCTCCGGCTGAGCCGCAGGTTCTTGCCGTAGAAGCGGATGCTCCCGCAGCAGCATTTGTGCCTTTGGTCCTTGTTGTTGAGCCGCAAGCTCCAGCATGGGCACAACATGTTGTCCGTTTCCTTCAGACAGGAGAACTTCCCGAAGAGCAAGAAGAAGTGGAGAGAGTAGCCCGGCAATCAAGTATGTACCAGTTTGTCGATGACATACTGTACAGAAGAAGATTCAACGGAGTGAAATTGAAGTGCATTCCCCGGGAAGATGGACAGAAGTGTTGGCGGAGATACATGGAGGCATATCTGGTCATCACATTGGCGCAAGAGCACTTGCCGGCAAAGCATTCCGGCAAGTTTTCTTTTGGCCAACAGCCCTCCAGGATGCAACTGCACAAGTAACCAAGTGTGAAGCGTGCCAGTTCCACTCCAAACAGATACACCAGCCAGCTCAAGCTCTCCAAATGATCCCTTTATCCTGGCCATTTTTGGTCTGGGGGCTCGACATCCTCGGCCCCTTCCCCCGAGCTGTCGGGGGATTTGAGTACTTGTATGTTGCAATTGACAAGTTCACAAAGTGGCCGGAAGTGGAAGCACTGAGGAAGGTGACGGAACAGTCAGCAGTCAAGTTCTTCAGGTCGATTGTTTGCCATTTCGGAGTCCCTAATAGGATCATCACCGAAAATGGCACACAGTTCACGAGCCGCACCTTCATGCAGTACGTCCAAGATCTTGGCGCCAAGGTCTGCTTCGCTTCTGTTGCTCACCCGAGAAGCAACAGTCAAGCGGAGAGGGCAAACGCTGAAGTGCTGCGCGGGCTCAAGACCAGGACTTTCGACAGGCTGCACAAGTGCGGAAAGAATTGGATAGAGGAGCTGCCGGTGGTTCTTTGGTTGATCAGGACGACGCCAAATCGAGCTACTGGCCAGACACCTTTCGCTCTAGTCTATGGAGCAGAGGCAGTTCTCCCCATGGAACTCGTATACGGATCGCCTCGAGTGCTCGCTTATGATGAGCTTGAGCAAGAGCAGCTGCGACAAGATGACGCGCTGCTCCTTGAGGAAGATTGTCTTCAGGCTGCTGTATGAGCTGCTCGATACCAGCAAGCTTTGCGCCGCTACCATAGCCGCAAAGTCAATGCCAGAAGTCTCGAGGAAGGCGACCTTGTTCTTCGGCGTGTTCAATCCGCCAAGAATTCCAACAAGTTGACGCCGAAGTGGGAAGGCCCTTATTGGGTGAAGCGAGTCACTAGGCCTGGCACTGTCCGCCTTGAGACCGAAGATGGCTCTCCGTTGAGCAACTCCTGGAACATTGAGCATCTTCGTAAGTTTTACCCGTAAGGCGCGGTTGCCGGAACCCATTCCGGCAACCACCTTTTGTACAAGCCTTGCCACTGTTGCATGTAACCCTTTGTACAAAGCCGGGCGCAGATCCCGTGCATAAATAAAGATCATATGCTCCGCACATCTTGTCAAATTTCATGCTTTTTTCTTTTTTGCATGTATTATCTGACACATTGTGCAGCACTTACCGCCGGTAAGCAATAATGAGCCTTAAGGCTCCATATCTTTATTTTCTCCTCTTTCTTTTTCTCAAGAAAAAGGAAGGTTCCTTCACCCACAAGTTCACCGGGGGGGGGGGGGGAAGGAGAAGATAATGGTGTGGACCAAGCGTCGTTCAAGAAAGTATCGCCTTGCCGGGACGAAAACGACAGAAAAGCTAAGTTGCCGAAGTTTGAGCACAATCAGTTTTAAATTTTTTTAAGTTATCTTCCTTGAACGACCGTGCTTTGTATGGAAAACCTGTGCGCGGAGGAACCAACTCGTAGCTAGTTGCGCCCTTACTTTGTTTCGAGTCCACTCAACAACTTAAGTGTGCTGCGACTAGTTGCGACAAGGTTTCTTGCCGGAAGCGACACCGCCAGCAGGCTGCTGATGTTCCGCACTCAGCGCTTGTAGCAAGCATGCCTGCGCCGGCAAGTTCCCTGAAAGCGTAGGGTAAAAACATACAAAGGAAGGAATCAAGTAAAGGAAATAACATAGCAAATACTGCCCAAGATAAAGTTATATTACAAAGGTAACTTGTCGCAGCATTGACTGAATTGTTCTCGTAACATAAATGGCAGCGGCAAGGAAAGGAGAAAACGGGCGGCCTAATCTATGCGGCCACCATCAACCCTCCGGACTTCATTCACCTTGTCCACAATGGGTGCGACAAGGGCCTTGAGCTCTTCAAGATCAGCACCCGCCGGCAGCTTCTTGAGGACGTTGGTGAGGTTGAGGCCTGGGTTGCGGAAGACCACCTTCACCAGTACCTTCTCCAGAACTCTGGCGCAGATCGTGCGCGACTCGTCAGACAGCTGCTTTGGGATCCTTTCCCGGAGTTGCTGGAGGGCCGTCGCCACGCCCTTGAAGAACAGAGTGAGCTTGGCGCTGGGCTGGAGGTTCTCGTCGGAGGAGTACCCGAAGCCCTCCATTTCCAGTTGCGTCAGCTCCTCGTCAATGACCGAAGCAATGTTCACGAGGCCCTCCGTCCAGAGCTCCACAGTGTCCCTGAAGGTGTTTTGGGTCTCGGCAGCCCTCGTCAGCAGCGCCTCGTTGGCCTTGATCTCCTCCTTCAAGTCCTCCTCCCGCTTCTTGGCGCCGTCCAGCGTCTCAGTCAGCATGGCCAGCTTCAGCTCCAGATCAGCATTTGAATCTTTGGCGGCACTCAGCTCTTTGCCCCTCTCGAGGAGACGACCCTGTAGCTCACCATGGGAAAGGGCGTCCTTCTCGCGCTTGCGCTGGAGCACGGCAAGCTCTTCGTTCTTCGCCTTGAGAGTGGCTTCAAGCTGCGTCACCTTCACCTCCAGTTCCTTCTTGGCGGCCTCAGCAGCTGCGGAAGCATCCTTTGCCTCCTTGAGAGCCCCGCCAAGTGCCTTCTCGCGCGCAGCCAGCTCCTCCTCATAGCTGTCCAGATTGACTTTCCGCTGTGTCAGCTCGCCTTCTCGCGTAGACTGCTCCTCGGCGGCAAGCCGCTGTTGCTCTTCAGCTTCAGCCTTCTCGAGAAGGAAGGCTTTTCGCGCCTCGACAAGCTGCACCCGCTCCTCTGCAATTGCCCGGAGAGCTTCCTGATTGCGTTCTCGGAGCTCCTCCGCACGCTTCTCAATATCTGCTCCCGCCTGTGTGACAAGCGCTTCCCGGGATTCCACTTTGGCTTGTTGGGCGCGGTAGAGCGACACCAGCTTCCGGAGCAGCTGCTCCTCTTCAGACTCGCCGCTGCTGCTGCTTGGCGCGTCAACCACTGTCAGTCCAGCGGAGGCGAGCACTTCTCCGTCAAAAGCTTCTCCCTCAACCGGCGCCCTGGAGCTTGATGCCCAGGGGAGCTTGATGAAGACACCGTCGCTGGCCTTCAAGTAGGCGCCGGGCTGGGGCTCCTCAGAGCCTGACGCTGCGTCAGCAGCGGAGGGATCGGCGGTCGGTGTAGCGCCTTGCGCTCCTGCGGCCCCAGGGTCGTCAGTGTGATCGCCGGACCCCTCGCCAGCTCCTGCTCCTGTGCCGGCCTCTTCTTTGGTGGCAGCGGCATCGTCAGTATTGCCGCGCACGTTCTTCTCGCTGGTGGCCTCGGTCTCCATTGGCTCCGTGGAGGGAGGATCTGAAGGCAGGAAGAGGGAGAAAAGGTCAAGCAAATATTCAAAAAGAAGATCAGAAGAAGAACCCAAGGGAAGTTTTCCGACAAGAAGAAATACCTGTGCTGGGCTCTGTAGTCATGGGCTCCACCACTGGGGGATCACTGGTCCCGTCCCTTGCCGGAGAACTACTCCTTGCCGGGGACCTCTCCCTCGCCGGAGAGCGCTCCCTTGCCGGGGAATCCTCCCTTGGCGGCGTAGTTGAAGCAGATAGCACCTCAGGAGCGGCTTCTGGTTGTTCCTGGTGGGCCTGTTCTGCTCCTACACAAGCAAACCAACAATCAAGATATCAGCAAGGAAAGAACACCCATGCGCGCCTGACAGCAGGAAGTAAAATTATATACTTACGCTGGGGGCTGCTTCGGGGAGTAATTGCCGGGTCCGACAAGGTGGTCTCGGACGTGCCCTCTGTCATCACAGCAGGATCGTCCTCGATGACAACCACGGGGAGCTTGGCTCTCTTCGCCGCTCTCTGGGCCAGACTCCTGAAAAGGAACAAGGTTCAGAAGAAAGCAGATCAAATACAAGACAAGAAACAACAAGAATTGAAGAAATACAAACACAACAGAGAAACTTACTCCTCTTCTTCCTCCTCGTCGGAGCTGAGCGCGGAGAGATCAAAGTCCGGTACTCTTTCGGCGTGACGAGGCGGAGGAGTGAGCTCCCTTGGCCGCTTGGTGGGAGCTGCGGCAGGATCAGAAGCGGCGGCCCGAGAGGACCCCGCCCCAGTTGCCGGCGCGGCGTGAGATGCTCCCGCGGCAACGGTGCTTGTCGCGGTGGAGCGTGTCCCGTGGCGCGGCGACTGTTGACCCGTCTGCCGCCCTGCTATGTCTCCGGTCCTGCGGAGGCGCCTTCTTGGTGGAGCTGGGGGCTGCACTGGGAGCTCCGCTTGCGGCAAGTTGCTTGAAGACGGCTAGCCACTTGCACCATCGGCGGGCTCGCTCGATTCGGCTTCGGGCTCTCCCTCGCCTACGACCTCCCCGACAAGCTCTTCTCGATCGGCAAGGCTTGCCGCCTCGGCTGCCTCTGCCTCTTCCACAGTAAACCCGAACTCGCCCGCGGCGGCGGCCGTCGCCGCCTCTTCCGCCCTGGTGGCAATGCGCCGCATCTCGTCATCGGTGGTGTCGCGGGTGAGGAGCCTCTGCTCGTCGGCGCGGACCGCCACCTCCACCAAGCTATCAAAGAACTGCTGCACTACGTGGTCGGCGGGCTCCTACCAAGTTGGAATAATTCCATGCGAGTCGCACTCTGGCATCATTGCGCGGATGCGATCGAGCGAGGAGTTGTTGCACAACGGGACGACGCCCTGCGGCAGCCGGAACCACTCGGGATGATTGGGGTCATGCTTAAACAGCTCCTTGAACGTCCCATCCAACTCCAAGACAGTAAAATTGAAATTGAGGCCCGGGCGCAGCCTCATGATATCCGCCGGACCCCCGAACAGCCAGGCGGGTCTCCCCCTCTCCTGTAGAGGGGCGATGCGGCGGCGAAGAAAGTCCGCGCCAACAGCGCCTACAGTAAGCCCGGCAAGCCTGAGTCGCAAGATCCGGGTGGTGGCAATCTTCAGTCTAGCATCGTCCGCCGCCAGGGCGCTCCAATCGTTGCCGCGCACTGCTGGAGTTTGGCGCAGGGCAGTGAACGGCTGCGGGTTCTCATCAACAATCCAACACCATTCCGCCCTCCACTCCTCCCATTTGCTGCGGAGCTCCCCCTCCAGATAGACCTCCTTCATGCCGCCTCTCGAGATCCAGGCAATCCCGCCAGCTAAGGGCTCTCCTCTCTCGACCCGGGGCATGAAGTAGTTGCGGAAAAGCGCTACGTTTGGGTGGATTCCAACAAAGTTTTCGCAGAGGTGTGCGAAAACCGCCATGGTCAGAACGTCGTTGGGGGTGAAATCAAGGAGGTGGAACCCGTAGGTGTTCATGATATCGCAAAAGAAATCAGAGAAGGGCGGGCAGAGCCCACAATAGAAAAACAGCGCGAAGAAGGGGTATCCCTTTGGACACCTTTTCGAAGCAGAAGCGGCGGCGGAGAGTACCTGCGTGCGCGGATGCGCTCGCGTCTCCGTCGACTAGAAGAGATAGAACCATTACCTTAGCTCCTTCGCGGAGAGCTCAGGGGGGAAGGTTGCCCGCTCCTTCCGCAGCGCCTCAAGCCGCAGCGCCTCGGCCGACTTCGCACTCTTCCCGGTCTTCGGAGCCATGGTGGAGGCGATGGGGGAGGTCGAGGGCGTTGGTGGCGGCGGCGGCGACGGGGGGTGGAACGCTGCTCTCTTTCGGCTTTGGGAAGCGGAGGGGAGCGGCGGAGATTTCTGAGATTGGAACCGCAAGTGGCGAAGGTGGGGGAACTGCCACTGTTTCCCCTGCTTATAAAGAGGAGGAGGCGAACGTTACGCTTTTTCTGAATAAAGAATCACCCACGATTTCTCCCACGACGCCGCATTTGATGCGTGCCGTTACGGGAGGGCGCGGTGGATACGGAGTTAGATACGGTGTGGACCCAGGCCGCGTGTGCCCGTGCCCTGTTTTGGGCCTGGCCCAACAGCGCTCGGCACCTTGTGTGGCCCAGGCGCGGGGGCTCCTGTCGGTGTACTAAAGTAGGGGTACCTTTGTATCCCGAACTTGTGCACGGGCAGTCGCAGCGCCCGGCGGCAAGGCTTGCCGGGTGCCCGCCAAGATCCTCCGTGGTTCCTATTGGAGCCATTCAAGAACAAAGTGTTTTAACTGAGAAGACAAGGCCCTGGCAAGAGGAGCTTTCCGGGAAGGACAAGGCCCCGGCAAGAGGAGCTTGCCGGGAAGGCCAACCTAGGCATTTCAAGGAACTTGCCGCGACGCGCTGCGCGTCCCGGCAAGACCCGGCGGGCGACAAGCTTCCAGGTGCGACAACACAACGACCGAGGCAAGGCGCTTGCCGCGACGAAGCCACCACTCTGTGCCCACGCTCCAGCGCATCCGTCAACGTGTCGACACAGGATCGCTCCAAGCGCACGTGGCGGGAGGCTGTGCAGCCAAGCGGTGCGAGGTGGCGAACGAAGATGACGAGATGGCCACCATGGCGAACGGTGGCGCCCCTAACGGTCGCTTTTCTGCATTGTTTGGGCGACGCGGATGGGCATTAAATGCTCTTGTCCCCTGCCGTCAGAGTTAGGTAGGGCGCACTGTAGAGGCAGTTGTACCAACCACACCTTTTACACTTTTACCCCTGCATGCGTTGCCACCTGTCGGTGACCCCTTTAGCCTATAAAAGGAGGCCCATGCGCAACGTAGAGGAGGTTCGACTCATTCGAAACCAGAACACTCCCACGCTCTCGAGCAAGAACACAATACAACCGCAAAGCAGCAGTAGGAGTATTATATCTCCGGAGAGCTCCGAAGTTGGGTAAAAATCGCTCGCGTGCTCCGCCTCGATCCGCTCTTCGTGCGTCCTCCGCTCCCTGCCGGACCAAAAGGGGCCCTGCCCCATAGGTGTTCGTTTCCCACGACAGAATTCAACAATATAACCAGCACCTAAAGCATTCTTTTCATGATCTACAAGCATAGAAAATTTACTACGTTCCACATAAGAATTTTTTTTCTCATGAATAGTAGTGGGAGCAAACTCAACAAAATAATTATCA
The DNA here is from genome assembly GCA_963921465.1 of Triticum timopheevii. Classification (NCBI taxonomy): domain Eukaryota; kingdom Viridiplantae; phylum Streptophyta; class Magnoliopsida; order Poales; family Poaceae; genus Triticum; species Triticum timopheevii. The sequence goes on from OY997271.1 coordinate 13,409,683, forward strand.
TGTGATGCATAATCCATTTGAAAACTAAAATCATGATGACAAGTTTCATGGTTGTCATTATTCCGAATAGCATACAAGTCATCACAATAATCATCATAGATAGCAACTTTGTTCTCATAATCAATTGGAACCTCTTCCGAAATAGTGGAATCATCACTAAATAAAGTTGACACTCTTCCGAACCCACTTTCATCAATATAATCATCATAAATAGGAGGCATGGTTTCATCATAACAACATTGCATATCAAAACTTGGGGGACAAAAAATATCATATTCATCAAACATAGATTCCCCAAGCTTGTGGCTTTGTATATCGTTAGCATCATGGGTATTCAAGGAATTCATACTAACAACATTGCAATCATGCTCATCATACAAAGATCTAGTACCAAACATTCTAATGCATTCTTCTTCTAGCACTTGAGCACAATTTTCCTTTCCATCATTCTGACGAAAGATATTAAAAAGATGAAGCATATGAGACAAAATCAAATCCATTTTTTTGTAATTTTCTTTTATAAACTAACTAGTGATAAAACAAGAAACAAAAAGATTCTATTGCAAGATCTAAAGATATACCTTCAAGCACTCACCTCCCCGGCAACGGCGCCAGAAAAGAGCTTAGTTGACGAGGTGTGAGTGCCGCTTACCTTGCCTCCCCGGCAACGGCGCCAGAAAAGAGCTTGATGTCTACTACACAACCTTCTCCTTATAGACGTTGTTGGGCCTCCAATTGCAGAGGTTTGTAGGACAGTAGCAAATTTCCCTCAAATGGATGACCTAAGGTTTATCAATCCGTGGGAGGCTTATGATGAAGATGGTCTCTCTCAAACAACCCTGCAACCAAATAACAAAGAGTCTCTTGTCTCCCCAACAGACCCAATACAATGGCAAGTTGTATAGGTGCACTAGTTCGGTGAAGATATGGTGATACAAGTGCAATATGGATGGTAGATATAGGTTTTTGTAATCTGAAAATATAAGAACAGCAAGGTAACTAATGATAAAAGTGAGCGTAAACGGTATTGCAATGGTAGGAAACCAGGCCTAAGGTTCATACTTTCACTAGTGCAAGTTCTCTCAACAATAATAACATAATTGGATCATATAACTATCCCTCAACATGCAACAAAGAGTCACTCCAAAGCCACTAATAGCGGAGAACAAACGAAGAGATTATGGTATGGTACGAAACCACCTCAAAGTTATCCTTTTTGTTCTATCTATTCAAGAGTCTGTAGTAAAATGACATGAAGCTATTCTTTCCGTTCAATCTATCATAGAGTTCATACTAGAATAAAACCTTAAGACACAAATCAACCAAAACCCTAATGTCACCTAGATACTCCATTGTCACCTCAAGTATCCGTGGGCATGATTATACGATATGCATCACACAATCTCAGATTCATCTATTCAACCAACACAAAGTACTTCAAAGAGTGCCCCAAAGTTTCTACCGGAGAGTCAAGACGAAAACGTGTGCCAACCCCTATTCATAGGTTCATGGGTGGAACCCGCAAGTTGATCACCAAAACATACATCAAGTGGATCACGTGATATCCCATTGTCACCACAGATAAGCACCACAAGACATACATCAAGTGTTCTCAAATCCTTAAAGACTCAATCCAATAAGATAACTTCAAAGGAAAACTCAATTCATCACAAGAGAGTAGAGGGGGAGAAACATCATAAGATCCAACTATAATAGCAAAGCTCGCGATACATCAAGATTGTGCCATAGAGAGAACACGAGAGAGAGAGGGAGAGAGAGATCAAACACATAGCTACTGGTACATACCCTCAGCCCCGAGGGTGAACTACTCCCTCCTCGTCATGGATAGCACTGGGATGATGAAGATGGCCACCAGTGAGGGATCCCCCCCTCCGGCAGGGTGCCGGAACGGGCTCCCGAGAGGTTTTTGGTGGCTACAAAGGCTTGCGGCGGCGGAACTCCCAATCTGTCTTGTTATTCGATGGTTTTAGGTTATATGGGATTATATAGGCGACAGAAGTCGGTCGGGGGAGCCTCGAGGGGCCCATGAGGGTGGAGGGCGCGCCCAGGGGGGTGGGCGCGCCCCCTATCTCGTGGCCTCCTCGACGTTTCCCTGGCTTGCACTCCAAGTTCCTGGGATTGCTTCTGTTCCAAAAATCACACTCCCAAAGGTTTCATTCCGTTTGGACTCCATTTGATATTCCTTTTCTTCGAAATACTGAAACAGGCAATAAAACAGCAATATGGGCTGGTCCTCTAGTTAATAGGTTAGTTCCAAAAGTAATACAAAAGTATATAATAAAGCCCATAAACATTCAAAACAGATAATAAAATAGCATGAATGCTTCATAAATTATAGATACGTTGGAGACGTATCAGGAATCGACCACCGAGGGCCTCTACATCATCCCCAAGGCCTCTCCGATGAGTTGCGAGTAGTTTACCACAGACCTTCGGTTCCATAGTTATTAGCTAGATGGCTTCTTCTCTCTCTTTGAATCTCAATACAAAGTTCTCCTCGATCTTGGAGATCTATTCGATGTAACTCTTTTTGCGGTGTGTTTGTCAAGATGCGATGAATTGTGGGTTTATTATCAAGTTTATCTATGAGAAATATTTGAATCTCCTCTGAATTCTTTTATGCATGATTGGTTATCTTTGCAAGTCTCTTCGAATTATCAGTTTGGTTTGGCCTACCAGATTGATCTTTCTTGCAATGGGAGGAGTGCTTAGCTTTGGGTTCAATCTTGCGGTGTCCTTTCCCAGTGACAGCACGGGCAGCAAGGCACGTATTGTATTGTTGCCATCGAGGATAAAAATATGGGGTTTATATCATATTGCTTGAGTTTATCCGTCTACATCATGTCATCTTTCTTAATGTGTTACTATGTTCTTCATGAACTTAATACTCTAGATGCAGGCAGGAGTCGGTCGATATGTGGAGTAATAGTAGTAGATGCAGGAAGGAGTCCGTCTACTTGTCACAGACATGATGCCTATATACATGATCATGCCTAGATATTCTCATAACTATGCACTTTTCTATTAATTGCTCGACAGTAATTTGTTCACCCACCGTAATACTTATGCTATCTTGAGAGAAGCCACTAGTGAAACCCATGGCCCCTGGGTCTATCTTTTATCATATAAGTTTTCCATCTACTTTTATTTGCATCTTTTACTTTCCAATCTATATCATAAAAATACCAAAAAATATTTATCTTATCTTATTATCTCTATCAGATCTCACTTTTGCAAGTTACCGTGAAGGGATTGACAACCCCTTTATTGCGTTGGTTGTGAGGTTCTTGTTTGTTTGTGTAGGTGCGTGGGACTTTTGAGGAGCCTCCTACTGGATTGATACCTTGGTTCTCCAAAACTGAAGGAAATACTTACGCTACTTTGTTGCATCACCCTTTCCTATTCAAGGGAAAAACCAATGCATGCTCAAGAGGTAGAACGATCCCAATGGTAAAGCTGTGGATCAAAAGGTATATCATTCCGTGATTGGCTCCTTGCTTTACCTTTGTGCATCTAGACCGGATATCATGTTGAGTGTGGTAATTTGTGCATGGTTTGAAGCCGGACCTAAGGAAAGCCATTATGTGGCACTCAAGCGAATCTTTCAATATTTGGTACCCCAAACTTTGGTGTATGGTACCCAAGAGGAGCAATCTTCAACCTTTTGGGCTATTCAGACTCAGATTGGGCGGGAGACAGAGTGAATAGGAAGTCCACCTCTGGAGGGTGCCAATTTCTTGGTTGCTCTTTGGTGAGTTGGTCTTCTAACAAGCAAAGTTGTGTGTCTCTCTCGTCCACCGAAGCGGAGTATGTGGCCACCGGTAGTTATTATGCTCAACTTCTATGGATGAGGCAAACTTTAAAGGATTACGATGTCACTTGTGATGAAGTGCCTCTTTGGTGTGACAATGAAAGTGCCATCAAGATCTCTCTCAACCCGGTGCAACACTTCAAGATGAAGCATATTGAGATTCGATATCACTTCATCCGGGATCACATTAGGCGAGGGGAGATCAAGCTCAAATATGTCAACACAAATGATAACCTTGCAGATATTTTCACGAAGCCCTTGGATGAAGCAAGATTTCGCGAGTTAAGGCGTGAGCTAAATATCAATCATTCGAGCAATGTGTGGCTTTAACCCTTGCACATCCCACCATACTCATAGTGATGTCTTTTTTGGGTGTAAGCATGGACATAGGGGTGTTGTCCTCTTAATGAACTCTCCCTCCCCCCATTATGCATAAACTGATCAACTCTTTCACATTAGCCATTTTTTATGGTACTTCTGCTTTAAAGAGTAGTTTTGGTCATGGGCTCAAGGTTAAAATCTTTCTGGTGCCATACCTTTACACTCAAACATAGGTGGCCTCGGCCATCGCCCTTCTTTTTAGAAGGGGGGTGGTTTCCCTGGGTCTTTCTCTCTCTTGCTTAGTCCTTTGTTAGGTCCTAGGTGTTGTGATCTCCAAGTTGGGTTTTTCTTGTTGGTTGCTTCTTGCTCTTGGAGATCATATCACCATATTCTAGTGTCGTGCTCCATCCCAAGCCTTTCTCTACCTCTTATCCATCTCATCAAATTGCACACATATTGATCTTGGTATGGGTAATGCTGACTGGGTGGTACAACCGGTGGCCCTAGCGGTTCAACCGCTGGTACACTCGGTTTGTACCATCCCAGGAGGACCCCTAGGGGTGTCTGAGCGGTTCCACTGCTCGATCCCGGGTCGTGCTCCTGGCCGGTACTACCGCTCGGTCACAGGCGGTACTACCGCTACCTTCCACGCAACAGCAGTACCGCCCGCAACCACTTGTATGTATCAGGAAGCGGTACAACCGCTCCTAAGAGTGGTACAACCGCTTAACGTCTACGGGCATTTATATAGGGTCAGGGACGAAGGGGTTTTCTTTTCCCCTTATCCCCTTTCTTCTTCCATCTCCTGCCCTAGCCGCCAGTCGCCATTGCCCCTACCCTGGAGTGCTCGTCGCGCTCCGGATCCGTGGGCTCTCAGTGGATATGTTCCGTGGAGGCCCCCTCCTCCCGATCTATTCCCATGGATGCCGGTAATGCCATGTTTTATTCTCTCTAGGGATTCCTTCCCTTCTTCTAGGGCATTTCTTGAGATTCCGCGTTTATTGTTCAAACTATTCGGTGGAGATCTATATGCCTCCTGCGTTGTTTGCATTGTCTTAGAAATTAGAATATATTAGTTTGATTCAGATCTCATGGTAGTCCTTCTACTTGTGGTAGTGCTGCTCTGCCAGCGGTTCTACCACCTCCAGGGGCGGAAAAACCGCTTGAGCGGTACTACCGGTTGTAGAACTGGTACAACCGGGATGTGTAAACCACGTGGCACTGTTCTATCTTCTATGTTTTGCAAGCAATCTATTCCTCTGCTCGTGTGTGCAATCCTCTCAGCTTGGCTGGGTTTCTTGTGTTCTTCCCGTTTGTTTGTGTGTAGGAGGCTCTGGTTCTCACTCTGCTCCTTGTAAAGAGGGCTCGGAGATGCAAGCGCTCGGTTGAGACTGATGAAGCAGACGAAGTTGTGATTCCCACCAATCCTACTCGCCGTGAGAAGTCGGCCGCTGCCAAGCAACGAGTGGTCATGCCTCTGCACAGATGGAAAGCCAAAGATTGGGAAGCCTTCCGGACATCGAATCCTTACTTGGTTCTGGTTGCACCCCGTTGGACCAATGTTCAGTACCGGAATGAGATGCAAGTAAGCATTGTTCATGAGATGTTTGAACACAACGAAACGGTTTGCCAAGCAGTGAGCCATTGATCTTGATCACTGGAGGAACAACTTGGAGTACTTTGGGGAGGCCTTCGCTCTTTATGAAGAGTTTGACTTGATCAAGCTCATGTCTGTCAACTATGACTTTGATGTTCAGCTTGTCCATCAGTTTTATGCCATTGTTCATTTGGGAGAAGACGACGCTCGCAATCTCTCGTTCATGCGTCGTGATGAGTTCTTTCAGATTCCCTGGAGGGCTTTCTGCAATGCCATTGGGTATGAGTATACCGGTCTCGAAAGGGATGGTGGCATTCGTCCTCACGGCCATCCCCATTCTATGCCTAAGGAAAACCTTGCTCCTCTATACATTCGGGGACGAGGCATTATTGGAGAATCCAAGGATCTTCAGAAGGTCTATGATATCATGCATTGTGTGTTTTGCAATGTGCTTCTGCCCAAGGTGGGAAATCAGGATGAGGTCTATGGGTACCTGGTTGACTTGCTTGTTTCTATGAAGACCAAGGTGGGGTCTGGTGCTACCTTTGATGTGTCCAATTGGATGTGGCACGAGATGTACAACATGGTCATCTACAGAAAGGTCCCCATTTATGATCCATTCGTCTTGAGCTTTCTGAACTGAGTTTGGGCTGTTCGCCGCCCTGGAGAGCTTCTCACTTCTCCAGACAACCTCACCGTGCATGAGGTCAAGAAACTCAAGAAGAAGAAGCATGCCGAGCCTCGCTTTCCTGCTGATCATCCCGAGGATGTCTATGCCACTTCAGATGATGAGGACTTTGAGATGGAACCAGGGGCCAAGCCTTCATGGGTGGCCAAGCTTGCTCCTAAAGTGAAGAAGACTTTCTTCCTTCAGACTGACATTCAGAAGAAGATGTATGAGGCTCACGTCAATGAGAAGCTTGCCCGCCATCGTCAGATTGCTATGATGAAGCACCTCAACATGCCCGTCAAGAGTGGATTTGAGAAGAGCATCAGCCCTGAAGACCGGTGGATCTCCGCACACATCTCATGGTCAGATGATGAGGCTCCTCGCTAGCCTTCTACCTCCTTTGCTGCTGATGATGATATCATGGAGGACACTGACAAGGATGATGATGAGGATCTAGAGGTGACCGAGGAGTCAGAGGAGGACTATTGAGCTCTGGGGCACTAGTTTTGCTCTTTTCCTTTTTGGTGTCTTGATGCCAAAGGGGGAGAGAGTTCTGTTAGGTCTCGGGATTTGCATGGGATTTGCTTGAGTTTGTGTTCTTTTGTTGTTCCTTTGTGCCTAGTGTTGAACTTTAGTTTGTGTACCTTGTTACTTATCTCATTTTGCATGGTGTGAGACATGCGCTCCTATGTCTATCTTTAATGTCGGTTATCTATCATTAATGTCATTATCCTTTAAGTCCTTACTTTCTTATTATGCGCTCATTGCTTTTCTTCGCATGTCTAGTAGGAATGGTGGGTCTATAAAATCTAGGGGGAGACTTACTTCTAGTGTGTGTCTTTGCATTGCAAAAGCAAATTCTAAAATAGTGCACACATCTAGGGGGAGTTCCGTCTATATTTTCTAGACCTCTTATGCAAATTGTGTTGTTGTCATCATCCACCAAAAAGGGGGAAATTGTTAGGTCATTTCCCTACTTTATGTTTTGGATGATGATGACAACTCCTTGTTGGTCTAATCTTGTGCTTAGTGCTTCAGCTTCTCGGTGATTAGGCTTGCATCGAGCTGTTATTCTCTCTGGAAGGAAAAGATCGAAGATGGTGTTTGTCTACGTGTTTATCTCTTTGGTCGTAGGGAACCGGTACTATTAAGAGGGAATCCACATCGGAAGGAGTTGGGTGAATCATTGCACGTACACATTTTCCTCACCTACCTTTGCCTTCCATTTCTTGTTTGAGAGAGAGCTCCCCTCCTTTTCAACTGTTGTTTTGTATCCTCAGCGGTTGTACCGCTCGCTCGAGCGGTTGTATCACTGGCCCTTGGCACCGACCCAACCACCACCCCAGGGGTGATACCCTGGGGTTGAACATCCCAGTTCATGACCAAGCGGTTGTACCGCTGCCCCCGGGCGGTGGTACCGCCACAATGCTTAAAAATGACTGTGGAGTGTCATTGCCGGTTATACTGCCCATGTACCACTCAACAATCGGTCAGGTTTCTGTTTTGATGCGGTACTCGGGCGATGGTGGCCCGGTTGTTCCGGTCGTGCTCTGCACACCGGTACCACCGGTACCCTAAGCGGTTCTACCGCTTGGGACTTAGCCACCCAGGGTACCAGGGCCAGGCGGTTGCACCGGCACACTACCGCTCGATCACCGCTCACAGGGGTGACTCCCTTCGGTTTCAAGGTGGTGGTTGAGCGGTGGCAGAGCGGTTGTTCTGGTTGTTCTTCACAACCGGTACTACCGCTTGTCTGCCCGGTTGTACCACCTTTTAGGGTTTTTGCAGTATACCCGTGAGTCCCGGTTGTACCGGGACAAGGAGCGGTTGTACCGCTGCAGTGTTGTTTTTGCAGTAACAGTTGGATTTTAGGGTTTGCTATATAAAGGAGGTTCTTCCACCTACCACTCCTACCTCTCGCCTCTCTCACACCACCATTAATGCACTTCAAGATTTCTTGCCCGATCTCTCTCTCTCTACCCACTCAAACTTGTTGATTTGCTAGGGATTGAAGGAGGAGGCCTAGATCTACACTTCCACCAAAGGATATTTGATTCCCCCATATTTTCTTGTGTGGATTTTTTTACTCTTGGGTGTTTGAGCACCCTAGACGGTTGAGGTCATCTTGGAGCCACATTCCATTGTGGTGAAGCTCCGTGGTTTCGTTGGGAGCCTCCAATTCGGTTGTGGAGAGAGCCCCAACCTTGTTTGTAAAGGTTCGGTTGCCGCCTTCAAAGGCACCAATAGTGGAATCACGGCATCTCACATTGTGTGAGGGCGTGAAGAGAATACGGTGGCCCTAGTGGCTTCTTGGGGTGAACTGTGCCTCCACACCACTCCAACGGAGACGTACTTCCTCTCAAAGGGAAGGAACTTCGGTAACACATCCTCGTCTCCACCGACTCCACTCTTGGTTATCTCTCACCTTTACTTGTGCAAGCTTATTGTGTTGTATCCCTTGCTTGCTTGAGTGCTTGTTGTTGTTGCATCATATAGGTTGCTCACCTAGTTGCATATCTAGATAACCTACATTGATATAAAGTTTAATTTGGTAAAGAAAAAACTAAAAATTGTTAATTGCCTATTCACCCCCCCCCCCCCCCCTCTAGTCAACTATATCGATCCTTTCATGGGTTACTTATAACATTTATAACTGGAACTTTAACTGAGTTGTTAACTGAATGTTTAACTGATATTTTAACGGAAACTTTTACTGAATCTTTAACATTTATAACTGGACCTTTAACTGAGTTGTTAACTGACACTTTAACTGAATTTTCAAGTGAAACTTTAACTGATTTTCTTACATTAACTGAATCTTTTACTGAATTGTTTACTTTAACTGAATATGCTATTCCATTTTTAATTGAACTGTTTACTTTAACTGAATCTGTTATTCCATTTTCAAGTTACAGGAAGGCTGCAATTTCAAGAGCAAGGAGACACGGTGAATCTTGCTTTAAACACCAACCTGGAACTGTGGATTGCGGACCACCTATTCAATTAGCAAAATGCACATGCCCAAATGGCCAGATGCATGGATATCCCATCTAATATATACTACTCTAGCACTTTGATCGATTTGGATTCGTATCGGCGCTAACGCTTTTACTATGAGCACTGCGACCGATCCGACTGAATTGTAAAAACTCACCACATTAAAGCATAGGTTTGTAGAAAACACTGGTTCACGAATTTGTGCCAGAAAGCACCGATTTTTGGCCTAATCTTTTGCAGAAAAAAACTAATTGATGACTTAGACCATTTTAATGACAATTATTACATGTGGGTCCCTTATTTGAAGATTCGTCTTTTTCCAAAAAAATCCCTCCAAAAAAAACTCCCCCTCCCCGTCCCGATCCAGAGAGAAGAGGAGGTGCGCCTTCGACACCGGTGAGGTCCAGCCGCCGCCGCAAGTCCTCGCCTTTGTGGTCGTTGGGATCCAGGGCCTGCACCGGAGCAAGCAGTGCGGCGATGCGGAGCACCGGAGAAAGCAGCAGCGCATGACCCAGCCAACGCCCACTCGACGCGGACGCAGCACCACCGGCATACGGCCACGCACCGCCCCCTTCTCCCTCCAGGCGCGGTGGCCATGGCCGGCAACGAGATCCCATGAGCGATGACGTGTCGTTCTTCAGTTCTGTGCACGGCTTGGCAGGAGCTGAATGCATTTTGGATCCCCCCCTCCCCCGAAATGGTGCCCATGCAGAAATATCAGGGACCAACTGTTATGCCACGTCAGCTTTTACAAGACCACATGTCATAATCTTGGTTAAAATGCACAAAGAGACCGATCAGTGTCTTCTGCAAAAAAATTATGCCTGGAATCAGTGCTTTGTGACACAAATTTGTAAATCAGTGTTTTCTGCAAACCTATACTTCAATGTGGTGGTTTTTTACAATTCACTCGACCGATCTCGATCTGGATATTGGTCAGTGCCATGCCTATTACTATATCTATCTCTCTGGCACTGCTGGCCATCCCAAGAACCACCACGACACCATAAACACATAAACACGGGCGGGCCACCTAGTTTTTTTTACACGGTATAATCGAAGCCACTCACATACATAAGCATACACATACAGTTTTTATGGGCCACCTAGTTAGACATCATAGGAGCAAAGTAATTGAGCAGCAGATGCACATTATGCAGCTTACAAGTTGAGTATAATGCAGCGGCGCAACCACTGCGGTACACTCACCTCACCGTACGTTGGGAGTTCATCACCTATATGTAAGCTCTAAAAGTTTAAATTCAAGATTTATTTGAAATATTCCGAGTGAAATTTGGACAGTACTTTACCGTGGTAACCAAATCTCACCACACGTAGTTTCTCGCAAACATGGGTGATTGGGAACTAATATTGCTGATGGAACTCGAGCATCTAACTAATCATTTCACAGTAGCCGAATCTGCGACCTTGTATGCTTAATTTTCTTATGCAATGCTATCTTTTTAATGTAGACAGAGCAAATCACATCGCACAAGGACTAAACAAGGGAACCCATCGGTGATGATTTCATCAATCATTGACAATTGTATACCAACAATCGTTTGCTCACAACACACACGGCTTGTTAACAGGAATCGTCTGTGTTGTTATCGGTATTCCCACACATTTCTCATTATAGACATGTTTGTCGCGTATCACACACATCTTGTTATATTGAACCGTTTCTGTTCTCTTGTCTCAACACAAACAATTCATCTAAGTGAACCGCATGTTGTATATCGCAAACACACCTTGATCTTACTGACCGTTTCTTTTGTGTTGGCTAATCACAAACAGTTCATCCGAGTGAACCGTATGTTGTGTATCGCACACGACTTCATCTGTCTATCCGTTTCTTTTGTTACTCCTCATCGCAAACAGTTAATTGAACTGAACCGTATGCCCTGCATTGCACACGCAACTAAAATCTGAACTGTGTGTGATGCATCCGTCATCGCAAACGTTTTGCATATTTTTGATGGTTCTCTGACACCACCATTTGCGATTATTGCATCGCACAAAGTCTCTCGAAGGGTATCTGATCATAGTGTCGCGTTAGCAGCATCCTGCAGTAGTGATTCTTGAACATATATACCTGTGAATCGAATAATCCATTGGTTTTTTGAACCTGATGGATATGAATAAAACTATAGCCTACTTTCAAATTCAAATTCGGTAAAATTATAAATAGCAGCAATTAAATTCGGGTGAAATTACGCTATGCAGGTCATTACGATACACACGGTCTGTAAAGCACAACGTGTGACATACATCATAATCTGACACGGTTCACAAAGAGGAAACATGTTTAACCATGCACACAGTTGCCGTTTCTAAAGCGTGTGTGATGTCAGACAATATCACAAACAGTGCGAGCAAACTAAACATTTGTGATAGTGGCCTTATCGTACACACTTTACAATCATGAAATGTTTCTGATGTGATACGCATCTTAAATATTGCACCACAGAATAGCGTCTGCGATAGTTACCTATACGACACTGGTATGACGGTCCGACGTTTCGTAATCCTATCCGACACTCGTACAATGATTAGCTAATCTTGTTAATTATCTATCGCATACGGTTCGGGAAAAGTGAATGTGTGTGATTGTCTGCTTATCATACACGTTTTATAATTATGAACTGTTCCTGATGGGTCGTGTATCATAAATGTAGCACAACACTATACCGACTGTGATGGTAATGTGAGCAGAAACGAGTAGTAAGGATGGAGCGTTTGGGATATTTGAGATCAAAAATAGTTGTCTGAAGACTCGTGTTAGGGATAGATGCCGGCATCGCATACGCTTAGTTATACAAAACGTATGTGTTGCTACTCCCTATCCCCGACGGTTTCTATGTCATGTGGGAAGGACCCCCTTATCGCCCACACTAGCATGACGACGGTTTAAAATCCCGTCGCGGAAAGGGGTTAAAAACCATCTGTATAGCAGCTCGTTATACCAGTGTTGACAATGACGATGATAATGTGTTCATTGAATTTGTACTTTCTGTAATCAACGAAAGTTTTAAACTTTGTGATGTAATCGGTCCTTCTCAACTTGTGTAGCGCTACTTAATTAGTCTGGGTACGATGAACTTCGTTAATCATATTATGTTGCATATTGTCGTTGCATACTATCATTGCTAATAAGTTGCTTCTATTTGCTAACTCTTTCTATAAGTGTTGCCCAAGTATATTATGTTGCATATTATTGTTGAATTCGCCCGATGACGATGAATCTCTGACATGGATACAGATCATCAATGGTGCAGAAGTGTTATGTCGTGTACATAAGAAGGGCTCCAGGAGTGTACACCAAGTTGCTAGAGTGTTAGGCCCAAGGGTACCGCTTCCCGGGCGGTAGCCAGAAAGGGTTTGAAAGCAGAAGCCAAGCTGAAGCTAGTTTACTTGAGGTTCACACTAGCGCAAGAGAGGAATCAGAACAGGTGCCTCAAGAACTACTACATAATCCCATTGTTGCTCATTGTGATTGCTCTTCTTTTGTATATCATAGTTTAGATAGATGATGAAACATGTGTATCTGATGACCATGTAGTTCCAAGTATTGGAGACATGTGATAACTGGTATCGCTACTTTCAGATGATGATGAGACATCATTTGTGTTGGATGATGATGATGATGACGATGGTGATGATGATATGATGAGACTATGTTGTACCACTTCAATGATGATGACGATGATGATGATGATGACGATGATGACGATGACAATGACGATGAGACATTCTTCAATGTATGTGTATGTTGTTATTGTATAAAACCTATACAAATACAAAGTAAATACAAAGAAGAAAAAATACAGAAAACCTTAGCAGCAGCGCGGGTTAATGGAGTAGCAGCAGCGCGGGCTTAGAATTGACGTGGGTTTAATAGCCGCGCTACTGCTAGTTAGCAATAGAGATGCGTGGTCCAGCGCTACCTATAACTATGGGTAGCAGTAGCACAGGGTAAATACCCGTGCCACTGTTAAAAGTTAGCTGTAGCGCCCTACCAGTAGCGTGGGTCCCCGCACTACAGGTAGGCATTCAGCCCACGCTACAGCTAGGGTTTTCCCTAGTAGTGCCTCTTCGGCGAAAATCCCAATGTAGCTCACAAGTAGCAATGGTCTTCACCATCCGGTAGCGCTTCGCCGTTCAGAGCTAATCGTCAGTCGAGCATTAGAGGGAGGAGATTAGAACCACAATGGGCTTCTAATTACGAGGATTAGAGGATCTAGGTCAAGCTCTAATTGATCAACTAGGATCAACTAGAACTAGAACTAGAGGAGGCTCCAAAACAGTTATATCCAAAGGACAACATCCCCTAGTATATCAGTTAAAGGATGGGAGGGGCTGCCGCCAGCAGGGAAATGCCATCCTTGGTGGGCCGGCCAAGAGGGGGAGGAGGAATCGCCACCCCCTGTCCAATTCGTCCTCCCTCATAGGAAAGGGGTATGCCACTTCCTTATGGGCTCTTGTGGCCCAAGTTTCCTTCCACCTCTTGGCCTTTTAAGGCCCGTTGATATTAAATTAAATTTGTCTCAAAAAAATTAAATATGAAATCCTCCTAAAAATTATTAGAGCATTTTATTATTAATTTAACATCACCGCAAACATTTTCCACCTACATATTATTCATCAGGAATATCCAGTATTGCCCGATAAACTCCGAAACACTTCCGGTGATGCCGAAACGCTTCTGGTTCCTCTCGAAACTATTTAGAATATTAATGAAACTATTCCATAAATAAATCCTCGATTATCTCATCCTACTAACACTCAGCAGATCGTGATGACCTCAAACAATTCCACAAAACATAGACATGGACGAAACTCCTTCATTCATTGACCGATAGCGAAACTATGGATGTCCATATCGATCCCTAAGATTACACGAATGACATTCGAGTGAACCTTGGGTTATAATTTGTTATTTCATTTGCTTCGCGATACTTTACAAAACCGGAGATGCATCGATATCCACCCGTGTCATACACATGCTCATTATACCATTGCTCTCATTACCAATTTTGTTCTTCTTTCCCATTGAAATGTCCCCGTGAACGTATATTCACCTACGTATGGATAGACGGTGAAGGATTCCGTCACACCAAGAGGGCCCTAAGAAATCGTCGGAGGAGAAAATCCCACTCTCGTGCAATCTAGTCGCTTGTCAAACTTTCCGATGAACCTGTAAGTTTTCATTATGATCATCGTGTTATAGATAACATTTGAGCAACCCCAAAGTCCACCATATGGTAGGAAGTGACTACGATACTCTGGTCTGAGGAACAAAAGCACATGTTAACACTCCGTGTTATAACAACTGATTTCAGATGATATCATCTCAAAGTATAACAAACAAGTTTGAGTCGATTCAATATTTTCGTTCTAACATCATACTCCCAGTTTTATTTTAGGACTACCGTTACACTTAACGATATCCTAAAATCCAGAAAACATGATCATCAACAACACTTGAGCTAGTCTTGGAGGCAAGACTAGGAACCTATTCTTTCTGTTTATCACTCCACACATTCATATGAGTTTTGCACAAAATCACAGATTCAAGGATAATATTAGTTATATTATGAAATATAAACTCTTAATTATGAAAATGGTACTATAATAATACAATATTATTGCCTCTAGGGCATATTTCCAACACTATCACCATCACATGGAGGACCTGAGGACTAGCACACATGAAACCTACTTTCCTATGGGCGGTCTGCCATTATGGGATCTTCTTAGCACTCATTAGATAGGAGCCAACTGACGAAGGGCTCGAACTCGGGCACCTCAGAGCCTGTCATTGTATGTGGCATAGTAGTCTGGCGAAGATCAATCTGGGCAGACTGGCCCCATAGATGGGATACAAATCCCTCCCAGTCCATGTCCATGTCCAGAAGATCCTCCAACCAAGACTGTCCTCCATGCTTAATGACCGAATGCCCACTAGTTGGCAAGTCCATGCTTGACAATAGGGCCTCCATCTGGCTTTCGTCCTCCAAAAACCCAATAGGATTCATTGAGTTGTTAAGTTCCGAGAGCTCAATCCAATCTACTGCACTGTTTTGCTCTAGGACACCACCATTCTGGTTTACGTCGTCCGGCTCTGTAGTTGTCACTAGTGGACGATCACCTATCCTAGCCGCATCTCTTCCGCTGGCCTCGGTGCCACCTACGTTGGCCATGGAAGCCTCGGCACTATCTCCGCCAGTCACTTTTTCTCAACACGCCCCACAATGCCCAGTCCCAGTGCAGGATTTTGGTATTTTGGCAACAAATAATAGGTAAGCTTTGCGGCAGTCCAGACATCCAGCTAACCAACAACAAATCACTACGTATCCACGCCCCCTCTCTCTTCTCTATCCTAAAAAAGGAAACTGGCGCACAGAGCATCGGTGCCACCACGAGGGCATCCGCCAAGGTGGCCGACAAACCCTCTATCCCCGTTGCCGCCTCCTCCTACCTCTCCTCCTCATGGCCGCCGACGACCGACGAGCTCTCCATCCCTGCCGCCGCCGACGAACTCTCCATCCCCGTCGTGGCCGAAAATGTTGAGCGCTGCCGCACATTTGGCGCGGGCGTCCTTGGTGACGTTGTAGTGCTGGTGGATGAGGCGGACGAGGGAGAAGAAGACGCACGCCGACGCAAAGAGTTGCTGCATTCAGGAGAAGCTCGTGTAACGTCATAGCCACGGGCGCGTGGACGCACCCGACACCGCTATTGTTGCGGCTGCACACCGGCGACCACGCTCGTCGTCGCCGTGCCCGAAGCTTCCATGCCGTTGTAGCCATGCCTGACGCTGCGGCCGTTGTGGCCGCGTGCCCAAGCTGGCCTGCCTCCGTCGCCGTGCGTCAATGGCCGCGCCGACGCCACTGCTGTTCTGGCAGCGCGCATGGCTACGCCCGAGTTCGCCTGTAGTCGTGCCGCGCGCGTGGCGACGCCCAAGCTAGCGTGTCATCGTCGCCGCTTCCTGAGCTCGCCTGTCGTCGTCGCCGCGCTCGATGTCGCTGCCGTCGTCGCCGCATGCTCGTGGCCGCGCCCGACGCCCCTGCCGTCATGGTTGCCCGCCCGAGCTCACTTGTCTCCATCGCCGCGCCCGCCCGACCTAAAAGCTGGCCACACCGCGCCGCTTCCTTTCCTAAGCTGGCCAGGCAACGCCGGCTCATGCCGCAGCCACGAGCTGGGCGCACCGTGCCTTCTCGTCCTGGTACTTTGGAAGGCAGGTTGAGACTCGTGCTCGTCGTCGGTCTCCTGCATATGTTGCCCCGCTGCACACCAAGTGTTCGCTATGATGTCCGAGAAAATAGTGGCTGATGTTTGCAACGAGCGTTGGATTGCATGCTTTCATATGAGTGTCCGTCCCTGTGCCCGGACGTAAAAACGTATTCCCTTCGTTTTTATTTAGTCCGCGTCGACCGGTTGGCTAGGTAGCTGGGGTTGCTGCCAGCCCACCCGAGTTCGAGTCCCGGCTCGGACGCGCGGTGCTCGCGGAGTTTCTCCTATTAAAAAAATGCCAACGAGGGTTAGCTCTTGGGTTGGTCTCATTTTTTTTGACAAAATATATAAACAAAAACTAGCAAAAAGGCCCGTGCGTTGCAACGGGAAAAAACACCAATGGCCATGTAAAATGATATTGAGATTAAGTAGGACCTGAGTTGAAATAGCGTCCACCTGCAATTCCTGCACCATTCCGGCTCCTTCTAGCTCCTTCTAGCATCACCTCGGTTGGTAGACCTTCGCACTATTCCGGCTCCTTCTAGCATCACCTTGCCCTTTTGTGTCGAGACGCACCTCGCTCACGGCTATCTACCCGAGCTCTTCTGATGCCTTCCCGCACCCGCCATTGTGCGTCCTTGGCGCCTTTCATCTTCAACCATAGTTTGTGTGAACACGTGTAGACATTTCAGAATATAAGGGGGACCAGTTTCATTAAAGCAAACATTTTTCCTCATTTATAGAATTTTCATACAGTATTTTTGCATCTTCAATTTAACTCGGTGTGAAACAATCCAAACCTTCATGCATAATATTGTCTCTGTATGGTCATCTTACGTGACTATGCATTTTCGCATTTGTATTCTTCCCTGCATATTTGGATTAACCTTCGTGCTTGGTTCTGAACCTATATGGCCAGAGCTGGCGCCGGTAAGAATCACATATTCATATTCCTGACTACCTCATATCTATCGATCGTCATGATTTTGATGACCTTGTCTCAATGAATTTAAAAAATCCACCAGAAAGAAAATTCAGTTTTTCATGCAACCATACTAATCCAGTAGCAGTATAAAATAATAACACCTTAAAACGATGTCAAATTAAATATCATAGGATGCAAATCACATAGATGATGCAAACATTTTTTTATCTCCGTCAGTTTACACAAACAACATCAATAATGAATTGTGTTAAAAATGTTGATATCATCCATAGCACAACGCAAACAAAGACCGAGTACTGTATATGAAAATTCAGTCAAAAGATATACTCTGTATCTAAAGCAACATGAGTTCTTACTGGTACCACATCTATCTTGCATAGTAAACAAATAATGTGGGGAGCTAGGTTCTATACAAGTACAGTATAATTAATCTTTTTTAATTATATGTAATTGGCACAACAGTGATCGACTGTTGGAGGAGCCATGATGCTAACTGAGGCCGTCCGCTCCATGGAGAATGATAACGTGGGAGATGTGCCTCTGGTGATCCCCTTCTCCACCATCACCACAAACTCGTCATCGTCGATTCGACAATGCTAATCAAGTGTATACTATATATCAAGGACTTGCTCAATTTGGATTTCAGATTTGTAATTTTTAGCTTAACAGTAAGACTAATCATTGGAATTAACTGAAACCAATTAATTAATTCAAGACAAAGACTGCAGTGAATAAACATACGCATGTTGTCATTGTCGACGTCCCTAATGATGTGTTGATACAACATGTATGTTGTACTCTTGGCAAGCTTCTTCCAGCTTTTTCTACGGTGATGCACCTACTGCCGTCCTTGTCGACGTAGACAAAGGCAGCCGGCAGGTGCTCCTCCTGCTACTACTTGTTGATGTACATTGTCGCCCTGATGAACTCATCGTAGTCGATGCTCCCGCTCATGCTCCATCTTTCCTAGCCCTCTGATAATCAACCGTGCTTGGCATGAAAATGAAAGTTGGCCAGCACATAAATGAGTCATAGGTAGCACAGAAGCAGTGCCATTTCTCTATGCGATGGAATCTGCAAGTGCCGGCACATATGCCCAGATCAAGGAAGGACGATGACACCCCAGCTATCTCCATCGGCAACTTCTTCGAGAGCATAACCAATAACTAATCAATCATCAATAGAATTATAAAAGAAAACTGAAACTTCTTGCCCACCAACGTTGATCTGATTTCTCATAATACAGGCATGACTTTGTTGAGAATGGTTAATGTAGGAGTGTTGTGCATTGACATGTTTTTTTTATTGATGTACTGGTCCAGAAGGAATTTACGGACACTGTCTACATCCTGATGGACCTTGGATTGGTCCATACCATGGTCAATCTAAATTAGGCACAAACTCTAGACAGTCAGATATCAACTTCCTGGAGTATGGTACAATTCAACATCCAAAATAAATCAATAAATGACTCAAGTACCGTAGTAAACCATCTAAAACAAAAAGAATAAGCACTAACACCAAGAGTTTTGCTTGCCATATATTTAAAAATATGGAAATATCATCAGAGAATAAAACACACTCCATGTATAATCAAACTGAGCTTGGCAATGTAGGAGCGGATTAACAACAGAGAATCAGATATGTCCAAATAAAGCTAGCAATTAGTAGTACTGAAGTTTATAGTATGTGTGTGTATCATGAAAGTCTGGATCAAAAATATGGGAGGAAATCGCAAAGAACTCATACACCGAAAAATGCATAGCATTCATCTACATTGTAGAAATTGAAATTGTAGTATGCCGGATGTTAAGCTGCTTCCCTATGTACTCACGATACTGCTCTGTCATATCATAGCAGGATGCTTGATTCATCTTCTCAATCAGACATCCATCTGCATTCCAGGAGAAAATATCCATCCTAGTACCAAGAAAAAAAATCCTTGAATATGCAGGTAAAAGTGATACATGATAGTTAAGAAATAGAAAAATCAACGCAGCTCAAGGGCCACGACCGCAGCAATACAAAAATCAAACAAATGACGGCTGCTGGCGTGGATAAATCTGTGCTCGTCTAACTAAGAAAGATGAGAAAAGCATTACCACAAGTCATTACCAGTAAAAGCAAGCCAACTTCAAGAGCTAAAGCTCCCGTGAACCAGAACCAAAGGTACAGAAAGAAGGGATCAATGCTTGTACCATTTATTGTAGAACTTCTAGTTGAGCAAGCCATCACCATTCTTGTTTCCCAGACGCCTGCCTTGCTTAATCACATTATTGCATTCTTATGCAGCCTGCTTCTGCGCTAGCCGAAAACCCCCTTGACCTTAATCCGTCACTCGGTCCCCAACCCGCACCACTGCAGATGCATTCTACACCGGTACTGGTGCTCCTCTACTGCACCCCTAAGTCGGGGAGGAGGAAGGGGAATGAGGTGATTAACTCATCAATCATAAAACAGTGAGGTGAATGACCCAAAGATTTTATATAGATCATAACAGCACATCATTATCTGAAAAAGATCTTTTGTTGCTTTCCCCAATTATGCAACAATGACCTTTTATTGTATTTTGTCTACAAAAAACATCATCAATCTGTTTCTTTTGGAGTCAATAAAATTTGTCTAGAGCTCCACATGGTTAATGGAACATTACAAAAGACGAATGGAAAGCTCCACATAGTGAAGACGGATCAGACTTGGTACTACTAATCTATTCTTTTACACCCACATGATCCACAACATAAGACTTGACTTGGCACATAACTTGATTGTGTAAGTACCACATTCAGAAAGCATCCCAAGTAATTTCAACTACAAGATATTCAGCGCCTAGAGCAAGCCTATCTGCATAGCATAACGTTTTAGGATCTACATGTACAAATTCTGACTGCTATGCACCGTGTAAAGTAAAAAAACAAATAGAGGGAAATTACCTTGATTATTGGCTAGGAAAAGGTGGGGCGATAGGAGCAGGGGAGCCGGGCAGCATTCCTAACGGGGTGGGACGCGGCTGGGAGGTAGCAGCGGGAGCAACTGATTCTTTATTTCGTTTGCTCCATCTGCTGCTCCCCGGCATCCACCAGATCCATCCCTTCCCTCATGTTTCCCGAGCTGATCCTACTCGTCTGATGGATCCACATCTGCTGCTCCCCTGCCTCCATCGATGGATCTACTTTGATCCAAATCAGAGAGGGACGGCTGCAGGAGGTTGGAGATTGAGGAGGCTGATTGTGGACGGGTGGAGAGGGGATGTAGAACAGGTTGGAGATTGAGGAGGCTGGTTGCGGACGGGCAGAGCGTGGTGCTCAGATATGACAGGGAGGGGCATCTAGATCGGGCTGTGGGAAGGGAGCTCCAACCATCGAGGGAGCGGCGACGATGGTGGTGCTAGATGGCGGCGCGCGGCCGGGGGGGGGGGGGGGGGGGAGGGGGGGTGGGGTGCGAGGGGAAGATCGACCTGCCACCGGTCGCCTCCGGTGCGCGGCCAGTCAGGCGGCGGGGTGGCTGCCGCCGGTGGCGAGCGAGGCGAAGCCATGGGGCGATGCAGCAGATGTTTGGCATTGGCGTGCGGGAGACCCTTTTTCTTTCAAATGACGAATATTTCACCTAGGGAATGATTGCGGGTTAATTTCTATAATGCACAGGGACCTTTCTATAAAAACGCCGCGACGGTGAACCCGGAGACCCAATCCGTGCTTTATTATTAGGGAGAGATATTAACATATACAATAACAAATCAATATCATTAGATTTTTTATTGAATGTACTTTCACAACTATAGATTTGATATAGTAAATGTTTGTACTTTTTATATAAACTTCATCAAACTTGATCAAACTTTATTTAACTCTAATATGCAGAGTAAATAAAAACGAAGTGAGTATATTTGCGGGACAAATATACAGGTTCGCGTTGGGGATGCCCTTAGCAAGCAATTTTAATGACATTTGCTCCGGTTCTTCTTTAATAGTGAGTGGACCTTCCATACTTTTTATTATATTATTATAGTAAAGCTCACTAGGATTTGATACATGGGTCGTCCCTCAGTGCTATAATCAGGGGTTGTGCATAGTTTCCATCTTTGACCAGAGTTCGTTTCATCGGGAGCTTGACAAACTAATGTATGGGCCCGGTTTGATTCTACTTTTCACTTGGTACTGAAAGAAACTCGGCGAACTTCATATTATGGGACGGAGGGAGTACTAGCCAAAAAGTACTAAACGAAAGAAAGAAACTCGGCAGTGCCTCATGTTCGCCGAGTTCCTGCAAATAAAAACTTGGCCGAGCAGGTGGGCCCCATGGACGAACAGCCGACCTATCCGTGATGGCGGTCTACGGTTGCCGGGCTTCTACTAAAGAAAACTTGGCAATCATTCTATTTTCTTTTCTTTTTTAATTATGAAATTCCAGTGGTCGGATGCAACAGTACTGACAAAAAGATGTAGTGGGGTCCACGGTAGATGTGGCAACAACTACACGATGGTTGGGCTTCCTAAGCCGAGTTCAAAAACTTGGCAAAGGGTAGGCATTTTGTCTCCCCTGCAAAATACTAGATGCGAGCGCTTGCGTGCGCATGGGCTTGCTAACCACAAAAATCACGTGCGACCTACCTCCACTTCTTCTCCGCCGCACCGCTGCCATGAAGAGTGTGGCCACAGCCATCATCGTGAGTGCTAGCTCGGCCACGGGCATCGTTGTGAGCGCCACCTCGGCTGTGGGCACCGCTGATTAGGTGCACACGTGGCCAAACATGCTAGAGCCAAGGGAGGGCCGTAGTGGTGACTTTGGCCCACATAGATACGCGGTGGAGGTGGCGGTAACCCACGAGCGTCGCAGTCATTGGGATAGTGCCCGTGGGCCTCCGGTGAGCCTATGCCTCCGAGAGCATGCTACCCGAACAGCCGCGAGTCGACCTCCACTCGCCATTGTCCGGTCCCTGCCTCCATCTCCCACAACGAGCGAGCACCTCCTTGCGGCCCAGGTGGAAGAAATTGACCACAACGTGGACCAGTTAACGGTCGTGTTGGTGGTTCCTCATACGCAACACAGTGCCTCTGACCAGTGGTGAGGGAGGAGACGACGACGACGGCGCGGAGCCAAGGAGGTGCGCGCGACTGAACAAGGCGGAGGTAGCCCCCCCCCCCCCCCCCCCCCCCCCCGATCATCATGCTTTTAGACGGATGGGCGCCGGAAGGTGCGACCGAACGGCATGGCGGTGAGATGCGCCCTCTCTTGTGAGTGGTGTGTGTGGCTGGCGGGGTGGAAGAGAGAGTGTTGGGGAGGGAGGATTTGTTCGTGACGAAGCGACGAATGGAGCTTCTAACGAACGATTCTGAGTCTGAGTGGCCTCTTTCTCTGCTTTGAGATTTGTACAAATCATCTAATGGTAAAAAAGCGTTCGGGGCGAGGAGCGGAAATATGGCACATTCGGGAGTTACAGAGTCCGAAAACGAACCACTGACAAAAAAAGGAAAAGAACACCGGATGAAGAAAAAAAGAGCATACAGGTAAGCACAGAGGCTCAGATCATGCCTGCAACCACAAGTCAACCCCAAGAAGGAGAACAACGTCACGCTAAAATGTTTTGGTCGAAGGACCTTGTTATATACTTCGGGGTGCTTTGTACTACATCTGTTCCTTTATAATATTCCCTCCGTTCCAAAATTTTTGTTTTACATTTGTTTAGATACACTAAAATGTAACTAGATACATTCGTATTTCAACAAATTTAAGACAAGAATTTTGAGACGGAGGGAGTAGATCGATGGACCTACTAAAAAGGGACCATGCAGTCGACTGAGATTCACCAAACCAGTTATTTATGTGGACTCATAGTGTTACGGTGTGGATGTGGCTTGGCTAGACTTAGAAGTTAGAAGACCGCTGGGAAGGGGCTGAGGCGAAGCGAAGGGCGCAACATGAGAGGGTGCTTGCGTGCGCACACCAGCCCGTCGGCTTCCTCCATGTCTATCACCACCGCCGGCTTTGCATGACCGTCCCAGGGAGTGATCATGGCCCAGTCGAAGTGTAGAGAGAATATTTGGTGCAACTCATTGTATTCCATGGAGTAGGTTACATTATATACACAGGATGTCTTGCGTGACAAGGAAACTAATCCTACCATATCTCTAGGAGTTAGCTATACAAGGCTAGAGAAGATAAGATTAGAAAGACAAGATATGTCACGTTCAACACCCCCCCCCCCCCCCCCCCCGCAGTCGAAGCGTCGGCGTCGGCGATGCAAAGACTGGAACGGAACTCCTGGAATGCAGCGGTTGGAAGCCCCTTGGTCATAATGTCGGCAAACTGCTGAGTGGTCGGTACATGAAGAACACGAAGCTGACCCAACTGGACCTTCTCGCGGACGAAGTGAACATCAAGTTCAATGTGCTTGGTCCGCTTGTGCTGCACTGGGTTGGCCGCAAGATAGGTAGCCGAAACATTATCACAGTAAACCACCGTGGCTTTCGGGATGGAAACCCGAAGTTCACCAAGTAACTGACGGAGCCAACATGTCTCGGCAACAACATTGGCAACAGCACGATACTCGGCCTCGGCACTCGAGCGGGAGACGGTGGGCTGCCGCTTGGAGGACCAAGATATGAGAGAGTCACCGAAGAAGACACAATATCCCGATGTGGACCGTCGAGTGTCAGGACAGCCAGCCCAATCCGCATCAGTGTAAGCAAGCAGCTCTGTGGAGTTAGAAGCACGAAGACGAAGACCAAAAGTTGGTGTGCCACGAATATACCGAAGAATGCGCTTAACAAAGGACCAGTGAACATCACGGGGCGAGTGCATATGCAAGCAAACCTGCTGGACTGCAAACTGAATGTCTGGCCTGGTGAGCGTGAGATACTGAAGAGCACCAACAATACTGCGGTATAGAGCGGCATCGGTAGCAGGTTGACCAGCAGTAGCAGAGAGCTTCAGCTTGGCCTCGGCAGGAGTGGCAGCAGGCTTGCAGTCAGTCATACCAGCACGATCCAGGAGATCAAGTGCATACTGTCCTTGATGAAGAAAGAATTCGGAGGCATCACGTCGCACATTAATGACAAGGAAGAAGTGCAGAGCGCCCAAGTCCTTCAGCCGAAACTCAGAACCAAGACGACTGATGACGTTGTGAAGTATGTCCACACGAGAGGCGGTGATGACAATGTCGTCAACATACAAGATAAGCATGGCGACGTGATCAGCTCGATGAAGCACAAAAAGCGACGTGTCCGAGGTGGTGCTGCGAAAACCAAGGGCAGCGAGAAATGCTGCAATGCGGTGATACCAAGCACGAGGCGCCCGCTTCAGACCATAGAGAGACCGTGAGAGTAGGCAAACATCATCAGGCCTAGTGGGATCAACAAAACCAGTGGGTTGCTGACATAGAACACGTTCCTGGAGATGACCATAGAGAAATGCGTTGTTGATGTCGAGCTGATGAACAGGCCAATGACGAGAAGCAGCGAGCTGAAGAACAACGCGTATCGTGGCGGGTTTAACAACCGGAGAAAATGTCTCCGAGAAATCAACACCGGCACGTTGCGCAAAGCCACGAACAACCCAGCGGGCCTTGTACCTGTCCAATGAGCCATCCGGAAGAAACTTGTGTCGAAATACCCACTTGCCAGTAATAATGTTAGCACCAGGGGGACGGGGAACCAACGTCCAAGTCCGGTTGGCGACGAGGGCATCATACTCAGAGCGCATGGCAGCAAGCCAATGCGGGTCGCTCAATGCAGAGCGCACCAAGCGCGGCACGGGGGAGACGACCGTGACACTGAGGTTGTGATAGCGAGGGTTCGGTTGCCGGATCCCATCCTTGGCGCGTGTCACCATGGAATGATGAGGTGGCGGGGGTGATGGCCAAGGCCGCCGTCGAGGCGGAACCACAGCCTCGGGGAAAGGGACCGCCGAGGAGGACGGTGGGGCCGCGGCCGAGGCGGCAGGTGATGAGGATGGCGAGGCCGCAGGTGGCGAAACTGCGGGCAAGGCCGCAGGTGGCAGCATTGGTGACGGCGACGGAGCCATCGGCGAAGCCGCAGGTGGCTGTACCAACGGCGGCGACGAGGCCGCGAACGAGGTCGCGGATGACCGTGAAGACGACGGCGATGACGAAACTGCGGGCAAGGCCGCAGGTGGCAGCGTCGGTGACGGCGACGGAGCCATCGGCGAAGCCGCAGGTGGCTGTACCAACAGCGGCGAGGAGGCCGCAGCACGCATGGATGGTGCCAACCGAGGAAAAACCGGCTCCTCCTGAGCCGGCGAGGGAGACCCTGCGGAGGGGCCTGAGGGGCCCGCCAAAGAAGAGGGCGGGCGCGGCGATGGGAGCGCAAGAGCTCCCCGAGACCGCCGAGGAGGAGCGTCCACGGTCGGGGCTGCTGTCGATGAAACCTGCTCAAAGGGAAAAATAGCTTCATCAAAGTAAACATGCCGTGAGACGAACACGCGGCGAGAGACCGGGTCGTAGCAGCGAAAGCCTTTGGTGTTGGGTTGATAGCCGAGAAAGACACAAGCAAGAGAGCGGGGTGCGAGCTTGTGTGGTGCCGTGGCGGTGATATTGGGATAGCACAAGCAACCAAAGACGTGAAGATCATCATATGATGGAGGAGACCCGAACAGAAGATGGTGAGGAGTATAGTTCCAGCGTGGTTTACACGGCCGGAGGTTGAGAAGAAGAGTGGCGGTGGCGAGTGCGTCCGGCCAAAAGCGAGGTGGCATGTGTGCGTGAAAGAGCAAGGCACGGACACTCTCACTGAGGGTGCGGAGAACACGTTCGGCACGGCCGTTTTGTTGAGACGTGTATGGAAAAGTTAAGCGAAAGATGGTGCCATGCGTGGATAGAAGATGACGAATGGCGAGATTATCAAATTCTTTTCCGTTATCGGTTTGAAGGTGAGCGATGGTGCGATGAAAGTGGGTGGTGACATAGGCATAGAATGAGTGAAGGGTGGAGGCAACGTCGGATTTGCGGCGTAACGGAAAAGTCCAAGTGAAGTGTGAGAAGTCATCTAAAATCACAAGGTAATAAGATAAACCCGAATTGCTAGGCACGGGGGATGTCCAAACATCACAATGAATAACATCAAAGGGAAAAGTTGCAATTGATGAAGAGGAAGAAAACGGTAAATGAACGTGTTTTCCTATGCGGCAAGCATGACAAGTGTGAGCCGCTGATTTATTACATGAAAAGGAAAAAGTGCTCAAAATTTTATGAAGAGCATCGGCGCCAGGATGACCGAGACGAGCATGCCAAAGTGAGACGTCGGCATGGAGAGCAACCGGACCACTGCTAGTAGAAGCGCCGCATGGGTAGAGATCATCGGGAGAGTCACATCGGTGCAGAACCCTCCGGGAGCGAGCATCCTTAATAGAAAAACCGAGAGCGTCAAACTCAACAGTGATAGGATTTTCATGAGTAAGAGTTTTAACTGAACAAAGATTTTTAATTAAGGATGGTGAAACAAGCACATTATTGAGAGTTAGAGAAGAAGAAGATAACGGAAGAGATGATGAACCATGGTGAGTGATGGGAAGAGAGCTACCATCACCAACCATGATCCGGGAGGAGAAAGGATAGGGAGCGGAACGGGATAGGATACCGGGGTTGGAGGCCATGTGGGCAGCGGCGCCGGTGTCCATGTACCAATCGCCACCTCCGTTGTAGGTGCTCAGCGAGGGGGCAGCATGAAGAGCGGAGAGGAGCGCCGGGTCATAGACCGGAAGGGCGCCGCCATATACACTAGAACCCGGTGCGCCACCGTATGCAGAGGAACCTCCATAAGCCGACGAGCCACCGTAGGCCGCGGCAGCGCCATGAGCAGCGGGGACCGGTGCGGTTAGCAGCGCCTGAGGGGTGCTCGGCGGTGGACCAAGGATGCTCGGGGCTGGGGGGCGGGGGACGGGCATGGAGTAGGCATGCACTACTCCCGTCCATGGGTTATACCCCGAGAGCCAAGGTGGAGGAGGTGCGGCCGCCGCGGGCGCAGGAAGGCGCGGCGTCGTGTTGGAGTTGCGGCCCCGGCCCCCGCGACCCTTCTGCTTGCGGCCGTTGGAAGCCGCAGGCGCGGGTGGCGGGGCAGGAGCGGGAGCGCGCGGCCCCGGCTGGGTTGGAGTAGAGCCGTGGCCGGTGGCGAGGGCGACGTGAAGAGCGGCGTGGGTCGCCTGCCGAGCGGTGTGACGGAGACGCTTTTCCTCCGTGCGGAGGTAGGTGACCGCCTTCGCGTACGTCGGTGTGATGAGGGAGAGGTTGGCGGCGGACTGGCCAAGGTCGGGGTGGAGGCGGCGGAGGAGGTTGGTGAGGAGGACCGAGTCATCAATGGTCATGCCGACGTCGCGTAGCTCATCGGCGAGGACCTTCAGCCGCGTGCAGTACTCGTCGATCGAAAGATCGTTTTGCTGCATAGTGAAGAACTCCCCTTGAAGAAAAACGCGGCGCTGCAGTTGATTGTCGAGGAAGAAATCGCACAGGCGTGTCCACATGGCATACGCCGATGGATCGCGGGCATTCACCATGTTGAAGAGGCTGCCGGAGATGGTGAGGAAGAGCCACTTGACGATGCAGGCATCCACCGCGAGCCACTCGTCGTCGTCCTTCATGTCACGGTAGTCAATGCTCCCGTCAACCTGCTCGATGAGACGGTAAGAGCGGAACAGTAGCGCGAAGTACGTGCGCCATGCGTTGTAGGACGGCGAGTCGAGGTCGAGGATGACAGGGACGTGATCCTTGATGTGGATCTCGTTGAGGCGATCGGAGGTCAAAGTGGCACCGGAGAAAGAGCCGGCGTCGGAAGCAGCGATCTTGGCCATGGGGACAGCGGGTGGTTAGGGTTTTGGGTGAGAGGAGGAGGGCGGCGGTGGTAACAGGAGGAGGATAGGAGCGGCGGCGGCCCTTAGGGTTTCGGGAAGAGGGTAGTGGAGGCAGGAGGAGGAGGAGAAGCGGCGGCGGCGTCGGCTACGGGAGAAGTGGCGTCGGCGGCGGCGGCTGGATAGATGGGAAGGAGGCGGCGGCGGTGGCTACGGAGGGGTAGCGACGGCGGCGGCAGGGGAGTTGTTCGCGGCGGCGTCTAGGGCTAGGCGCGGCGGCGGAGAGGTGCGGAAGCGACAGAAGATCGCGGTAAAACTGATACCATGTAGAGAGAATATTTGGTGCAACTCATTGTATTCCATGGAGTAGGTTACATTATATACACAGGATGTCTTGCGTGACAAGAAAACTAATCCTACCATATCTCTAGGAGTTAGCTATACAAGGCTAGAGAAGATAAGATTAGAAAGACAAGATATGTCACGTTCAACACGAAGCACTGCACGAGCGCGGCCACAACTGCTGGCACGGACTGAAGCGCAAGCCCCATGCCGGGGCATCCTCGGTGGCCGCTACCGAACGACAGGTACTGGAAGTGCTGGCCACGCGGATCCAACACCTCGTTGCATCCGCCGGTCATGAACAACTCCGGCCGGAATTCCAGAGGGGTGTCCCAGTAGGCCGGGCACGCCCTATGGACCACAGGTTGATGAACACCGCCGTGCCGGCCGGGACCATAAACGCACAGCCGGCGGCAACTTCCATCTCCTCCGTCGACTGCCGGTGTGCGATCGGTGCCGCAGGGCGTAGGCCCAGTGTCTCCTTGTACGCCACCTGCAAGCAGTGGCGGAGCCAGCCCGTGAATGCAGCCCGGGCAAGACTTAACTGTGACACTGTGAGCTGCCACCTACCCAAGGAAATAATCCTTCTAAACATAGATTAGCACTTGTGCTTAGCACTAATTTTCTTGACTAGCCCGGGCAGCCGCCCGGGGTTGCCGGGAGGTGGCTCCGCCACTGCCTGCAAGTAGGGCAGGTTTGCCACATCACCCTTCACGGCTATCCTTTCACGGCTAACCACTGCATCGATCTCCTCGCGGACCTCGTGGTTCATCAGCTCCGCGAGCATCCACTCGATCATTGCCGCTGATGTATCGGAGCAAGCAGTGACCACGTCCTACATCCGCATGTATGATCGACCAGAATTAACGTCAAAAGACCAAGGAAATTAGTTGGGAAATGTTTGTCTTACCATGACAAAGGCTTTGATCTTCTCCCTGGTGAGCTTCACCTCCCCCATCTTGTCATCCTCCATCCTGTCCAGCAGGATGTCTAGCAAGTCGTTGCTGCTCTCCACCGGCTCTCCTTCTCCTTCACCATGCATCCTCCTGGCTTCACGTGCCTCCTCCTTGTGCCTCATCATGTCCTCGAGTAGTGCGTCAAAGCGGCAGTGGACATCTGCGGACCGGCTGCCGAGGCCCTGGAGGTCCCAGCCGCGGCATATTGTCACGTAGTCCTCGACGTTGAATGCGCCGACGAGCTCTGCCACAGCCTTCACTAGCGCTTGTGCCTCCTCCAAGACACTCTCGGGCACGTTGCTCGCCATCATCCTCATAATGGACGTGTTGGACAGCCGGATCATTGCGGCGGAGAGATCCATAACCTTGAGCGACGACGATGTCGCCTGATGGAGTACACTCTGCAGCAGCGACAGGAGTCCAGCAAGACGGACGGGGCGGAGCTGGTTGATTGTGCGGGGCCCAAGGAGCTCGGACATGCACAACCGCTTCATGAAACGCCAGTGTGGGCCGTAGGGAGCGAAGGCGAAGCCGTCGGAGCCATAGGCGAACTGACGCGCCACGGCAGTGAGCGGCCGCTCTGAAATCTTTCCCTCGTGAGTCCGGATAAACTCGGCGGCAACGCTAGGGGAGCTGGCCACCACGCAATGGGTAGAGCCGAGCCGGATGTGGACCAGCGGGCCGAGCTGGGCCGCCAGCTCATGGAAGGTGCGGTGCACCGGTGGACGCACCAGGTGGAGGTGCCCGATCACCGGAAGGCTCCTCGGGCTAGGCGGCAACGGCGGCTTTCGCCGGCCCCCTCTGCTGACGGTGACGATGAGCATCATGACGACGGTGAACACCACCGCGAGGAGGGACGCCATTGTTGGATCCTGCATCAGCTGCTGCGCCATACTGGGCTTCATTGGCACAACTAACCGGTTAGTTCGGGATTACAAGCACATACTGCTGCCATTTGTAGGCGACTAATTAATGAAATTAACCATCACCATCAAGAGTCAACAGTTGTATGAATCAATGCCCGATGGCGATGTGCATGTAGTACGTACTTCGTGGCGCACGATGTACACGGCAAATCTTTCTTCCTTTTTTTAAGGATGCTAAAGTCAAATCTTAGTACTTCTGTAATGTTGTTGAATCGAAAGGCATACAAGCCACCACGTTTATCCCTCTCTCTTTTGTTCGGGTCACCACATTTATCTTAGTCCCTCAATATTTTGGTCTGCTGATGGGCTGGGCTTCGTCCACGGATTCATAAAATGCAAAAAAAAGAAGTTGTTCTTTGGTCTGCTTGGTCGGACAGGGATGATATGTTTTCGGTCCACTTTTTATGCACTTGACCGGTGATTTTTTTAAGCATGCGTCGACCGGGCGGGCCACGAGCCTGGCCGAAGGACCAGACCGTTTCGTCCTAGGGATGGCAATAGGTACCCATTACCTGCGTACCCTGCGGATAAAAACTCTATTGGGGCAAGGGTATGGGTCCAAAAAATACCCATGGGTACATAAATAGGAAAATTCCATACCCACTGGTTATAGTGGGTACGGGTATGGTTTAGTGCGCCACGAAGTATGTACCCGTGTACCCCTGTACCCGCATATAATCTGAGAAATAGGCCTTATATATATTTTATCCATATATTTAACATATTATATGTACATAAATCCCACAACCCTAAAAGGACCTCATCATCCATTCATGCTAGGCCGCCGCACCACAATAGCTAGCCCACGAACGAGTACGTGTTGTTGCCATGACGTGTTGTTGTTTGTAAATTATTATTATAAGTTGTTGTTTATGACTATGTAATGCTCAAATTGATGCGTTGCAAATCTGGGTAATTTTACCCGCGAGTACCCATTTACCCTGGTGGGTGACGGGTTGAGAAAAAAATTGTACCCGTCAACGGGTATGGGTACGGGTGATGCGTAAGGTTTGGGATGACAGGTAAGGATATGGGGTGGCTCCCCCCGTACCCAAACCCTGCTGGTGCCATCCCTATTTCGTCCACGCTAAATCCACACAAGTGATCTCCTTCTAAGGAAGACGACCATCGAAGCTCGGATGCACCCTCGGAGCGCACCAGGGATTTCCTGCGCTGCCCCCTGGTCGTTGCCTTGTGGCGTTCTGTTGGCCTGGCTGAGCACGGCTGCGGCAGCGTCCGAGAGCTTCACCTTTGCGACGTCTCGCCTCCTGTTGACCCTGGAACTGCAAATGCCTTCGTCCCGCTCTGCAAACAACACAACTGGGTTGTTTTCACTTGCAAAACTAGAAACATTATTACTGCTGGCAGCTCTAGCCGTGTTCAGACTTAGGCTTCAGACTGTCAACTAACTGCATAGGGCTCACTATCATCACCTGTTTTCCTTATTCGGGGTATTTCAGCAGCAAGTTTGAACTGGACTTCAGAAGCTCAGTGTGTTTTGGCAGTTGCAGAAGCTCCCGTCATCACTGAGTAGCACGTACAGCAGGGCTGGACGTTGGTGGATTCGCTTGGATCCCGTCTTTGTTCGTCTTCGTTTGTGTGTCTACATGTTGGATTCTTTCGATCTATACTTCATTTCATCGGCCATGGTTATTGTTCTGGACGACTTTCGAACTGTCTACTACAAAAAGTTTGTCCTGGCTCCAGTGAGGGAGGGTTGATGACAGCGGAGCGCCTTCGGCTTGCTCCAGTGCTTGTAGTCATCGCTAGGTGGTCTACGGACATTGATATAATTTGTTTTATTTGTATGTTCTTTGTACTTCCATGCTATGAATGGATTAGAAGTTTTTTCGTAAAAAAACCAAGCGTCCTATTAATGAGCACATAGATGCGGCTCTCTTTCTTGAATCTTCATCCCCGAGTTTCACTTCCAACTGGCTCCCGTGGGACACCAGGACATCCTTGAGTCAACATCAAACACCTGCATTATCCCTCTCTAGCATCTAGTGGAGCGAGAGTCAATCTCAGATCTACCATCGGCAAGGGCAGAAGATCATGTTTCAGCATTAGGTTAACTGGGATACCATGCAAAGAAAAAATCGCCAAATCTATGACTGTGCACTACAAAGTAAAATAGAACATCCAAAATAATTGATGATCAATACGCATTCTCACAAGCATGTCACAAGAAGGTTTTACTACAGATCACGTAATTGTCCATCCTTTGACATCAGGATTAGTGGAACTTTAGAAACATACGACACAGTAACAATACGCCGTAGATGGGTTTGCGACCCAACAGTCCGACCGCATGACGTCATGTCCAAAAATATTCTGGCAGGCCCTCTTGCAATTTGGTTCCGAGCACGAAGCGCTTAAAAAACAAAATTCGCTCCCGGCATTGCTCTATAGACAAGAACACACATCATTAAAATAAGTCCAAACTGAGAAAATTCAAAGAAAAAATCATGTCCTCCGGTTAACAGGAGAGCAGAAACCTATATAGGAATGGGGAGATTGATTCTGTACCAATATGAATGGAGTTTCCTAGCTGCACAATCACCATAAGGCAAAGAAGAATAGCTTTCCCCTCCATAAGAGCGGACACAAATTTCATTCAGATGTACTTTGGCAAAACTAAATTTCTGATGCCTAAGGCTGTCGGGGCGTCCATCAGCATACATGGTTGTATCTTTATATAAGACTATCAACTAGAGAGCATTTACTACCATCTCACTCAATAAATTTCTAAAAGATCTGACCATATCACTCAGCTTAATTTGCAAAATATTGTTCTATGTTTACGGTGGTATCCATTTACTGTACTGTAGTATTACATTTGTCCATATCTTCGGCAATACAAATTTGGGAGATTTCCTAAATTGTGCGCCATTAAATGTGATATCATCAAATCTAGTATTAAATTGCATATCATTTGAGTACTCACACATTCAACATGGTTAGGCCGTCGTTGACCATCAGCTGACAAAATTATTTCTCTTGTTGCCTGACGGCTTCTCATTTTCCTTCTCGTTCCTCGCATCTACTACCTCCGTCTAGGTGAATAAGTCATTTTCGTAGTTATAGGTCATCGATTTGAGGAATTAAATCTGTGTTATATGTCATAAAAAGTATATCACTAGATTTCTACACGGATCTAGTTTCTAAATATATATTTTTTCTCACATATAATATAATAAATATTTAGATAGTTAAATCGTCGACTTAGAACTACGCGAATGACTTATTCACCTAGACGGAGGTAGTACTTCAAATTTATGCGTCGCAGTCTAGGCCAATGATCAGGCTATCAGCCGATCGGCTGTGCCCAACAGGTGAGTCATGCACGTATCAGCTTTTGTTACTTGAGTTGTGTCTCTCCTTTCATTTCACAGCCAATGGGCCATACATATTAGCGTGGACCTACCGGTCAGACACTTGCGTACTCTTCAGATGGTTAGAGCATCTCCAACATTGACCGTAAAAAACGCGCGCGCGGTAAAAGCGGGTTTTAACGCGCGCGGGGCGGTTCCGCGCGCTCCAACGGGCGCGGGAAACTCAGGCGCGCGGGAAAGGATCGCGCACGCGAAAAAGCGGCCGGGCACGTGCTATTTTTTGCACGCGGTGTCCGGCGCACGTTATAAAATCCAACGCCTCCACGTGTCCTCCCACCACTCCGTACCTCGCCGCCGCTCTCTCTCCTCTCTTTCACACCTCGCCGCCACCGCGCTACCGGGGAGCTTCGGGCTACCGCGGTCTCTACGGGCGTCCGGCCCCTTCTCCGCCGAGATCCGGTCATTTGGCCGCCGAAGAAGATGTCACCAGCCGCACTCTGTCCCTTCTGCTTCTTCCTGGGCGAACACGAATAGAGATGATAGAGGGTTAGAGGCTGATTTGATCAGTCAGTTTGGATTGGCCAAGGCGAGTATAGACTTAATAAAAAAATGCGAAATAGCTCTTAGATAAGAAATAAAGCAAATGATCAACGTAAAAATGGACGATGGGCTGTACATGCTAAAAAATCCTAAACAAAGCCTAGGACTGGTTTGTGTAATGGTTAGTATAAGGCTTTGATGAGTAACGCAGGTGTACCACCTGGGTCCGATACTTTTTTTGCAGCTTTAGTAACATGAAGATTTCTACAACATATTTTTCTCTCTCATAATAATTTTATGTGGAATCATATTCAAATTCGACAATATAACTATCACACATAATACTCTCTACATGATCCACATGCATGTAAAGTTGACACTATTCCAAAATAGTGGGATCATTATCAAATAAAGTCATGACCTCTCCAAGCCCACTTTCATGAAAAAAAATCATGAGATTGAACACTCTCCAAATATGTGTGATTACTTTTACCTAAAGTTGTCTCTCTTCCAAAAACACTTTCAATATTATTGCAAACATATTCATCATGAGGCTTAAATAAATTTACAAGATCATAAGAGGAATCACCTCAATCATGATCATTGCAATAAGTAGTGAACTTAAAAAAATTAGCATCCCCAGGCTTAGGGTTTTGCATATTATTAGCACAATTGACATTAAAAGAATTTTTAATAACATCATTGCAATCATGCTTTTCATCAAGGAGCTATCGTGAATGACTTCATTTATTTGTTATTTTGGCACTTCATCACAATTATCAGATTTGTGAATTTCAAGCAAAACTTCATAAAGATAATCTAGTGCACACAACTCACTAGCAATTGGTTCATTATAATTGGATATTTCAAAAGATTAGAAAGTGGATGAGGATCCCTAAACCTTTTTCTTTCTGATTTCCAATAAACATGCAATTATACCAAGCAAACAAACCAAGTAAGACATAAAGGAAAACGAAAAAGCAAATGGAGAGAAAGCGAATAAGAAGACAAATATTTTTGTGTTTTTCTAAAAAGGTTTTAGAAGTGGGTGAGATGGAAAAGAGAGGCAAATGGCAAATAATGTAAATGCAAGAGATGAGAGTTTATGATCGGTACTTGGTAGGCTTGATGTAGATCCTCCCCGGCAACGGCACCAGAAATTATTCCCGTTACTTCTTCAGCTTGCGTTGGTTTTTCCCTTGAAGAGGAAAGGGTGATGCATCAAAGTAGAGATAAGTACTTCCCTCAGTTAAGAACCAAGGTATCAATCCAGTAGGAAGAACACACAAGTCTCCAATGATAGCACCTACACAAACAAACAAATACTTGCATCCAGTGCGATAAAGGGGTTGTCAATCCCTTCACGGTTACTTGCAAGGATGAGTTCTAACAGAGATAGGTATAAAAGATAAGTAAAAGTGCAAAATAAAGTAAAGGTAAATAAATTGCAGCAAGGTATTTTTGGGTTTTTGGTTTTACAAATCTGAAATTAATATGATAAAAATAGACCCGGGGGCCATAGTTTTCACTAGAGGCTTCTCTTTTGAAAGAAAGTATACGGTGGGTAAACAAATTACTGTTGAGAAATTGATAGAAAAGTGCAAAGTTATGACGACATCTAAGGAAATGATCATGAATATAGGCATCACACGTCCATGACAAGTAGACCGACTCCTGCCTGCATATGCTACTATTACTCCACACATCGACTGCTATCCAGCATGCATCTAGTATATTAAGTTAACAAGAACGGAGGAACGCCTTAAGCAAGATTTAAATAAACCCCACCTTTTATCCTTAATGGCAACAATATAAATACTTGCGTCGCTACCCTTTCTGTCACTGTGTGAGGACACCGCAAGATTGAACCCATTACAAAGCACCTCTCCCATTGCAAGAAAAATCAATCTAGTTGGCCAAACCAAATCAATAAATCGGAGAGAAATACAAAGCTATCTTAATCATGCATAAAAGAGTTCAGAGAAGACTCGAATAATATTCATAGATAATCTGACCACAAAAGAAGATTACATCGAATAGATGTCCAAGAACATCGAGGAGAACATTGTATTGAAGATCAACGAGAAAAAAGAAGCCATCTAGCTACTAGATATGGACCCGTAGGTCTGTGGTAAACTACTCACACATCATCGGAAGGGCATCAAGGTTGATGTGGATGCCCTATGTGATCGAATCCCCCTCCAGTAGAGTGTCGAAACAGGTCTCCAGATGGGATCTCACTAGGATAGAAACTTGCAGCGGCGAAGAAGTATTTTGGGTGTGCCCACTGGTATACGGGGAATATTTGGGTATTTATAGAGCTGAGATTAGGGTTAGAGGTACCACGGTGGTCCCACAAGCTTGGAGGGCGCCCCCTAGGGTGCGCCTGGTGAGCTTTGCTACTCCTTTCTTTATGTATTGTATCTGCGTTAGTATTTTCCCGAGGATCAAGGGATAATGCAGTACAGCGAAGGTAGGTATTTCCCTCAGTTGTGAAACCAAGGTAATCGAACCAGTAGGAGAACCAAGCAACACTATGTAAACGGTACCAGCACACAAAAACAAATACTTGCAACCAGCGAGGTATTTTTGGGTTTTTCATAATATAGATCTGAAAATAAAGACGCAAATAAATAAAAAGGCAAATGGCAATATAGATCTGAAGATATATGATGAGAAAATAGACTTGGGGGCAGTAGATTTCACTAGTTGCTTCTATCGAGAAAACAACATACGGTGGGTAAACAAATTACTGTTGGGCAATTGATAGAACTTCAAATAATTATGATGATATCCAGCCAATGATCATTATATATGCACCACGTCCAAGATTAGTAGACCGACTCCTGCCTGCATCTACTACTATTACTCCACACATCGACGGCTATCCAGCATGCATCTAGTGTATTAAGTTCATGGTGAAATGGAGTAATGCAATAGGAACGATGACATGATGTAGACAAGATCTATTCATGTAGGAATAGACCGCATCTTGTTATCCTTAATAGCATCGATCCATACATGTCTTGCTGCCCCTTCCGTCACTCGGAAAGAACACCGCATGATCGAACCCATCACAAAGCACCTCTTCCCATGGCAAGAAAAATTGATCTAGTCGGCCTAAGTAAACCAAAAATTCGAAGAAGAAATACGAGGCTATAAGTAATCATGCATATAAGACATCAAAGACACTCAAATAACTTTCATGGATAAAAAGATCTGATCATAAATTCAAAGTTCGTTGGATCCCAACAAACACAAGAGACCATTGTATTGAGAATCAGAGAGAGAGAGAGAGAGGAAGCCATCTAGCTACCAACTACGGACCCGTAGGTCTACAATGAACTACTCACGCATCACCGGAGAGGCATCAATGAGGATGATGAACCCCTCCTTGATGGTGTCTAGATTGGATCTGGATTTTCTGGAACTTGCGGAGGCTAGAATTGTGTTTCGTCGACTCCCCTAGTGTTTTTAGATTTTTCAGGTATTTATAGAGAAAAGAGGCAGTGCGGGAGGCGGCCGAGGAGGGCACAACCCACCAGGTGGGTTGTGCTTCCCTCGAAGCCCCCCTCTGGTACTTCCTTGGCCCAACAGGTGTCTTCTGGTCCAAAAAAATTCTTCAAAGAGTTTTGCTGCGTTTGGACTCCGTTTGGTACAGATATTCTGCAAAGTAAAAAACAAGCAAAAAACAGCAACTGGCCCTGGGCACTATGTAAATAGGTTAGTCCCAAAAAATGATATAAACTTGCTATAAAATGATTGTAAAACATCCAAGAATGATAATATAACGACATGGAACAATAAAAAATTATAGATACATTGAAGACGTATCAAGCTTGTTGCCCATCCGTGGCTCTTTTGGCCTCCTCCCGAAGCGTCCTAGGTGTCTTCTGGTGCAAGAAAAATTCTCAATAAGTTTCGTTCTGTTTGTACTTCATTTCTTATTAATTTTCTGTAGAAGACAAAAACAAGGAAAAAACAACAACTGGCACTGGGCACTAGGTTAATAATTAGTCCCAAAAAATGATATAAAATAGCATAGTTATGCATATAAAGCATCCAAGATGGATAATATAATAGCATGGAACAATAAAAAATTACAGATACGTTGGACGCATCAAACAATTAAAATAACAAATCTAAATGATGTGAAAATATATTCAATAATCAATCTAATGGTATTGATTTTTTATTGTATATGTTAATATTTTTGTCTACAAACTTTGTCAAAGTTTACAAAGTTTGACTCCTACCAAACCTAGTATGCGGAGTAAGTAAAACCAGAGGGAGTATTATTGCCCCTAGGGCATTACAACATTAGCACCATCGGACAGAAGCCCAGAGGACTAGCACACACGAAACCTACTTTGTTATGGGCGGTGGCTACTCTGCCATTCTGGGATCTTCTTAGCACTCATCAGAGAGGAGCCAATTGACGAACTGCTCGAACTCGCCCACCTCGGAGCATGTCATTGCATGTGGCATGGTAGTATGGAGAAGATCATTCTGGGCGGATTGGCCACATAAATGGGATACAAACCCCTCCCAGTCCATGTCCATGTCCAGGAGATCCTCCAACCAAGACTGGCCTCCATGCTCAATGATTGAATGCCCACTAGTTGGCAAGTCCATGCTTGACAATAGGGCCTCCATCTCGCTTTCGTCCTCCAAAAGCCCAATATGATTCGCTCTGTTGTTCAGTTCCCAGAGCTCAGTCCAATCTACTACACTGTTTGGCTCTAGCATATCACCATTCTTGTCTATGTTGTCCCTGACCATGTCCCATATCCCATCTCCACTGTAGGGCTCACCAATAGTGTGGCTGACAGTGATGTTGATGGGTTGGTTATGGTCCTGGCTGCCCTGAGGTAGGCAAGATGCTGATGAAGTGGCACCAACTGGGCCAGAGCCATCCCGCGGCTTCGCTGGCTTAGGTACTGACTGCTTCTTCGTGATGCTCCTTGGCGATTGACCTGGCGCCTGACTGCCTCGTCGCTTCCTGTCGGTGGAGGAAATCTTGTTGATGTCAATGGTTATGGTGGTGCTGTTGTTGGCGGTGTATATCTGCTTGAAGCTGTGGAACTGTCGGCTGAGATGCAAGTTCCAGTAATTCTTGATCTCGTTGTCGGTCCGCCCTGGTAGGTGGCTGGCAATCAATGACCACCTGTCAGTAAGTGCAACAAGGTGCATGCTCGTCAATTAGAGATATTGAAATGTGATGGCTAAAAGCAATGTGGTGGATACTACACATGAAGGCGACGTTTTAGGTCGGACTTGATGACAATGGCGCGAAGACGTTTGACACTTCTTGAAGGCGTTGTTGAGGAAGATAGCCGACTTCGTCGTAGGTGTTAATTTCTTATCTTGTAATGATTCCACAATGGTTTTCCTTGTTCTGTGCTTTGCTTAATAATTAATAAAACTAGCGGAGTGACACACACATTTGCACGACTAATTATATCATTATAAATATTGTTTTAGATTTAAGATGGTCATTAGTATGCTTAACTGTATATGAAATTATGAATGATGGTGCTACATGGAGTGACCTTGGCTGAAGTAAACTATACTAAAATTAATTATAAATATTGATAGGAAATTTTCCAAACATTTGATAGCACATACTCTCTTCTTAATTTGCATATTTATTATTCAATGTCAACGGATTTTGAGACACAAAGAATGAATACATCGTGTAAACATTTGTGTTCCCTTTCTTCACCAACACTGTACTAGCGGTATTGAATTGATGTTAGTGTATTATCTCGATTATGCTTCCATGCATTCTCATCTTAATGTAATATTACTTGACTTTTAGCATTGTGACCCGTTGTTTTATGTGGCAGGATTTCTATTTTCTAAATAAACTCGCCGGAATGAATAAGTCATTTTACTTAATCTTGTGTTGCATGTGCTACCAATTTGAAAAGGATCCATCGAGAAATAAGCTAAATATTTGTCACTCATACTCGGATTTAAACCTGGAGATCTCTTTATCTACTCCCCTCCTCGTTGGTTATATTACCTCCAGGCTCAAAGATTTTTTCACCATTCGATTGCATTAAGAGGCGCGTTGTTATAATGGTATATAGGTTAATGGGTCAATCTATCACAAACAATTGATTTGGAAACATATATATATAATTTGCAAACAATTGCTATAGCGGTAATCATAAATTGATGTCATTAATCATGACCAAGAACACCATGCATGATTACATTTCAGAAGCAAGCTAAAAATACCATGCATGTCATCCTTCCTGGTTGAGAGGTGTTAATAATATAAATTGGAGAGAGAAACATTGAAATTAAGGCATCATTATTATTTCATAAACGTCCATGTTCTTGGGTATATGGACATTTATTTGATATGTGTATGATTGGAGGTATGTAGCACGGTTGAGTAGATCCATACAACATTTTCTCTTATTCAAAATCAACATAGTGTTTTTTCAACCATTTTATCACTCCGGGTATCAGATACCTATGGATGCCAAACTTCACGTAGCCGGTTATATACATAGCCATTTGTTAATTTAGGTATATAGGTCGAATGGGTGTGTACAATATTTTCCTCGCTATTTTTGCATAGCCGGGTATAGACGTCTGCAGACACATTGGGTATATGTCCACTTCAGGTATATTATTTATTGGAATACCATAATCTTATATGATAATAAGAAGGTTGGGACTTGGGTATATCTTTTATAAAATTTACATGTTTGTAGGTTAATTTTGGATATGGGTTTTAGTTTTTAGTTCGTAGGGTATATAGAGATTTAGGTGAGTATGTGTTCTTGGGTATATGGACATTTATTTCGTACGTGTATGATCGGAGATATGTAGCACGCCTGAGTTAATACATACAACAGTTTTTATTATTCGAAATTTAGATGCCATATTTCATGTAGTCGGTATATACGTAGGCATATTTTACTATAGGTATATAAGTCGACCGGGTATGTACAATATTTGCCTACCCAAAAGAGTAGCTTGATTCTATCTAAATTTAATTTCTATTAGGAGGTTCATAGAACGTGGTGTATTCGATACTCGACAAAAATGAATATTAGAAGGGGTATCTGATACCGAATGAAGAATGGCATTAGAAAGGGAGATGGGTATCTCATAACCGTGGAATAGTAAATTCAAATTTTAGATATTGAAAATAGATGAAAAAAGCCACTTGACTTTAACTTGCCCTTTTTATTATGAAATTTTTAAAAAGACAAGGTAGTGTAAAGGTGACATATTAGATTATGCGGCTAATTGGCATGGTCTTGATTTACGTACAAGTCGGTCATGCATACCAATTATCGGCATAAATACCCTAGTGAGAATGAAATTCAAAAACCCTGGATGTTACTTGTGGTAGACATATGAGACCTAGAAATAACATGTATATACCTTAAGTATGTCTCAAAGTATACCATTACTAGTTATGCCACATTTTCTAATCCAATAATAAGTTTTTTTTCATATCATTCTTGTGAGGTGTGGAATTCTGTTGATGAAGGTATATTATTGTTACTCTAAGTACCCCGGTTATAACAAGTTGATTTTGGTCATATCATTTCTAGTTATGCCACACTTTCTAATTCAAAGGTAATTTTTCGCTATATCATTTTTATGAGGCATGCCGATTAGTTGTTTAAGGTATATTGTATTTATTTTAGGTCACCTAGGTATATACCCAAATTTCTGACAACTCGTTTCATAAGGTAGCTGCATGTAAAATTCAGGCCCAGAATGGTACGTAGACCCTACGTCATGTCGTGTGGGTATATGATACCTAAAAAAGTAGCAGCCAAAAATATATTACTA
Organism: Triticum timopheevii; assembly: GCA_963921465.1. Taxonomy (NCBI): domain Eukaryota; kingdom Viridiplantae; phylum Streptophyta; class Magnoliopsida; order Poales; family Poaceae; genus Triticum; species Triticum timopheevii. The sequence continues at coordinate 13,452,002 of OY997271.1, forward strand.
CAAGAAGTTTAGAAGGTCAAGTTATTAGTGTACTGGAGGAATATTACACTATATGGTTGACTAGATAGTATAGTGTGTACATATGTGAAAGAGAAAAGAAAGAAATATATTTGGACAGTAACTAATGGATAGGGAGAAAACAACATGCAATTCTCTTTTGGAAAGCAATTTGTTCGTGGTATGCACAACATACATTAGCGAGTATAGCTTACACTAACGTGTTAGAGGAAACTAGGTTCCCAGGGACCTAGGTGCCCCACATAATTTACCTATGAATACAATAAGCTAAATATTTGCATCCATATGATCTGTTGCACACACACATATCACAATGGAACTACATTGGGACAATCTATCTATTCCTCCTACCCCATGTCTTGCATGCATTAAACCCCGCTCTCATAGATGCATTTATTATTGTGCCTTCCAAACCTTCCCCACCTTCTCATCGATCATGAACTCCAATACTGATCTGCTCTTGATCTAACACATGCGACTTATTTTCCTACACTATTGAACCGTATTATATAATCTTAGTATTCTAGGTCGACACTAATTATTCATTAGTATGCAATGCATGTTTATTTTGGTCCTTAAATGTATCAATCTACTCTATCGTCTATCTTTTATTTGCAAACTGAACTACTAATTTCAGTAGAAAAGAATTCTAAAGTTTTATATGATTTGTGGAGTACACGTTTAGATATTATTCTACTCTCTCTTCTAAAACTTAAGTCACAAATTTACTTAAGTCACAAATTCAAACTATAAATTTCTGTAGAAATAAAACATTTATGTTTTATATAATCCGTGACGTACATGTTTAAATAGATACTCACCTTTTTTATTGCTGATGTCAGTACTATCCGGACTGTTATTGTCCTAGCTCAGGATCGGATAGCTGGCCTCTTTTACTGTTAGGCAGCTAACCTTTTTTCGATCAAGTCAGACAGCTTCCTACGTATTTGACGTGCCCATCTCATATTTGTGTTTAGCACATATATCATGTATCCTAACCTATTTTTTTTCGTAATTTTATTCCTGTTCAAGATATGATGCATAACGTGTACAATGTGTAGTATCGTAAAATACTAGCAAACGAAAAAGAATTAAAATGGAAACACAAAATTAAATGAAAAAGAAATCATAAAACTAAAAACCCACCAAACCTTATAGTACCGGTTGGTGTTACCAACCGGTACTAAAGGGTTCCAGGCCCCCGGAGCTGGCTCGTGAACCGGTACTAAAGGAGGGGGGGGGGGGGGGGGGGGGGGCTTTAGTGACCACAAATTAGTGCCGGTTATGTAACCGGCACTATAGGGTCTTACGAACCGGTGCTACTGCCCGGTTCTGCACTAGTGCACATAGATGTTTATAGAAACGTTTCAGTGTTAGATAGATCCGTATATAGACAAATCAAGGATAACTAATTTGAAACTGGCGGAGTACTATCTAGCTAGTCAGTTGATCCGCCTGATAAGTAAGTTTCAATTATTTATAGGTTGCTGCTGCAAACAAAGAAAATAGCTTTAAGTAGTCACATATTTACCGGCATTCTTGGGCAGAGACCTCCATGATCCCTCACCATGCTGGGCTATGTAGTTTGCAAGTATGCCGTCCTCCTCCTTGGTCCACTTTCCTTGCTTCAGCCCCAACTTCTGGCAGCATGGCGCCCTCCCCATCCACACGGTCGATCTCGATCGTCGCCTTGTGCAGCAAATTAAGCAACCAACTCTCACGTGGTCGTGCCTACGATAGAGCGATATGGACTACATACGCTAGCTGGTTTGGTGGTAGTTAGTAGCTACTCCGCCCTCGAATACAACAGGGTTATACCTTGGTCCAAGCCTAGGTACGTAGTAGGTCCCTCATCTCTTTCTTGGCCACGCACGGCGGCAAGATAAGGCGCCATATATAGCACCACGTGAGACTTCTGCCAAGGAATAGTACTAGTAGTACCTACCTAGGATCGTCAATTTAAGTTTGGAGAGAGGGACCTCGTACGCAAGCCGTCATCATCGTTAGGCCTACCGAGTGGCCTCGTTTTCTGCAGTTCTACACACAATGATAGTTATACACACCGTCCGCTTTATAATGTACTTACTCCGATATTTTTATTTTGCATATAAAATTTGTGTTTAAGTCAAACTTCATAAAGTTTGATCATAATCATGTAGAAAGTTGTCAACATCTACAATATTAGAAATATGCAATATGAAAGTTAATTCAGTGACCGCATCTAATGATATCGATTTTATATTGAGAGTGTTCATTTTTTCCCCTGTTATATTAGTCACAATCAAGTACGTTTGACTAAAGACAAATTTTATATGTGGACTAAAAAGAAAATGAGGAAGTACGAAAGTTACTACCGGTTCAAAATCGTCCGGCTCTGCAGTTGTCACTAGTAGACGATCACCTATCCTAGCCGCATCTCTTCCGCTGGCCTCGGTGCCACCTACGTTGGCCATGGAAGCCTCGACACTATCTCCGCCAGTCACTTTTTCCCAACACGCCCCACAATGCCCAGTCCCAGTGCAGGATTTTCCTCAACAACGTTCATCGTATAGTGCAAGCTAAAAATCCTATTACTATGACCAAGCAATCAGCAAGGAGCATGCCGTATGCACGAATGCCAATGCTTGCCGGTAATTTTAAATTTTCCTAATATGTTTCTCATATTCGTGCAATAAATTGATTTGATAGCCATCATAGGTTTATAGTGAGATTCTCGTTTTCCCAAGGAACACAAGTGCTCAGCTATACCTATGCTGTGTTGCAGCATCTGAGCAAATCGAAAAAGCAAGAAGTCATTGCCCCTCCTGCCTGTTAGTGCATCTCGAAGGCGAATCCACATACCTCCCGTATATAACTGGACTACGCTGTTTGGAACTTTGGATCACTTTTGCAATCCAATGAAACCCGTATATGTCATCTTCTCTGTCCAGACGTACGGATTTTGATATTTTGGCAACAAATAATAGGTAAGCTTTGCGGGAGTCCGGACATCCAGCTAACCAACAACAAATCACCACGTATCCACGCCCCCTCTCTCTTCTCTATCCTAAAAAACAAAACTGGCGCACAGAGCATCGGTGCCACCACGAGGGCATCCGCAAAGGTGGCCGGTGAACCCTCCATCCCCGTTGCCGCCTCCTCCTACCTCTCCTCCTCATGGCCGCCGACGACCGACGAGCTCTCGATCCCTGCCGCCGCCGCCGACGAACCCTCCATCCCCTGTTGTGGCCGCGCCCGTTGTTGCCGTGCGCGTGGCTACGCCCGAGCTCGCCTGTAGTCGTGCCGCGCGTGTGGTGACGCCCGAGCTTGCGTGTCATCGTCGCCGTTTCCTGAGCTCGCCTGTCGTCGTCGCCATGCCCGATGTCGCTGCCGTCGTCGCCGCATGCCCGTGGCCGCGCCCGACGCCCCTGCCATCGTGGTTGCGCGCCCGAGCACACTTGTCTCCATCGCCGCGCCCGCCCGACCTAAAAGCTGGCCACACCGCGCCGCTTCGCTTCCTAAGCTGGCCAGGCAACGCCGGCTCATGCCGCAGCCACGAGCTGGGCGCACCGTGCCTTCTCGTCCTGGTACTTTGGAAGGCACGTTGAGACTCGTGCTCGTCCTCGGTGTCCTGCCTATGTTGCCCCGCTGCACACCAAGTATTCGATATGATGTCCGAGAAAATAGTGGCTGATGTTTGCAACGAGCGTTGGATTGCATGCTTTCATATCAGTGTCCGTCCCTCTGTCCGGACGTAAAAACGTATTCCCTTCGTTTTTATTTAGTCCGCGTATTAGCTTTAGTCAAAGTCAAACTTTTAAATTTTGACAAAATATAAAAACAAAAATATTAACATATACAATAACAAATCAATATCATTAGATTTTTTATTGAATGTACTCTCACAACTATAGATTTGATATAGTGAATGTTTTTACTTTTTATATAAACTTCATCAAACTTGAATCAAACTTCACTCAACTCTAATATCCAGAGTAAATAAAAACGAAGTGAGTATATTTGCGGGACAAATATACAGGTTCGCGTTGGGGATGCCCTTAGCAAGTAATTTTAATGACATTTGCTCTGGTTCTTCTTTAATAGTGAGTGGACCTTCCGTACTTTTTATTATATTATTATAGTAAAGCTCACCAGGATTTGATCCATGGGTCGTCCCTCAGTACTATAATCTGGGGTTGTGCAGAGTTTCCATCTTTGACCATAGTTCGTTTCATCGGGAGCTTGACAAACTAATGTATGGGCCCGGTTTGATTCAAATTTTTACATGGTACTGAAAGAAACTCGACGAACTTCACATTATGTCAAAAACATTCTTATATTATGGGAAGGAGGCAGTACTAGCCTCATGTTCGCCGAGCTCCTGCAAATAAAAACTTGGCCAAGCAGGTGGGCCCCATGGACGAGCAGCCGACCTACCCGTGATGTCGTTCTACAGTTGCCGGGCTTCTACTAAAGAAAACTTGGCAATCATTTTATTTACTTTTCTTTTTTAATTATGAAATTCCAGTGGTCCATGCAACAGTACTAGCAAAAAAATGATTGTGGGGTCCACGGTAGATGTGGCAACAACTACAAGATGTTTGGGCTTCCTAAGCCGAGTTCAAAAACCTGGCAAAGGGCAGGCATTTGTCTTCCCTGCAAAATACTAGACGTGAGCGCTTGTGTGAGCATGGGCTTGCTAACCACAAAAATCACGTGCAACCTACCTCCACTCCTTCTCCGCCGCACCGCTGCCATGAAGACTGTGGCCACAACCATCATCGTGAGTGCCAGCTCGGCCACGGGCATCGTTGTGAGCGCCACCTCGGCTGTGAGCACCGCTGATTAGGTGCACACGTGGCCAAACATGCTAGAGCCAAGGGAGGGCCGTATTGGTGACTTTGGCCCACATAGACACGCGGTGGGGGCGGCGGTAACCCACGAGCGTCGCGGCCATTGGGATAGTGCCCGTGTGCCGCCGGTGAGCCCATGCCTCCGAGAGCATGCAACCCAAACAGCCGCGAGTCGACCTCCTCTTGCCATCGTCCGGTCCCTGCCTCCATCTCCCGCAATGAGCGAGCACCTCCTTGCGGCCCAGGTGGAATAAATTGACCACAACGTGGACCAGTTAACGGTCGTGTCGGCGGTTCCTCATACGCAACACAGTGCCTCTGGCCAGTGGTGAGGGAGGAGATGGAGGGGCACTGGGCAGGGGCCTCGTCGGCCGACGACGGCGTGGAGCCAAGGAGGCGCGCGCGACCGAACAAGGCGGAGGTACCCCCCCCCCCTCCCGAACATCATGCTTTTAGACAGATGGGCGCGGGAAGGTGCGACCGAACGGCATGGCGGTGAGATGCGCCCTCTCCTGTGAGTGGTGTGTGTGGCTGGCAGGGTGGGAGAGAGAGTGTTGGGGAGGGAGGATTTGTTCGTGACGAAGCAACGAAAGGAGCTTCTAACGAACGATTCTGAGTCTGAGTGGCCTCTTTCTCTGCTTTGAGATTTGTACAAATCATCTAATGGTAAAAAACCGTTTGGGGCGAGGAGCCGAAATATGGCACATTCGGGAGTTACAGAGTCCGAAAAGAAACCACTGACAAAAAAGAGGAAAAGAACACCAGATGAAGAAAAAAAGAGCATACGGGTAAGCACAGAGGCTCGGATCATGCCTGCAACCACAAGTCGACCCCAAGAAGTAGAACAACGTCATGCTAAAATGTTTTTGTCGAAGGACCTTGTTATATACCTGGGGGTGCTTTGTACTACATCTGTTCCTTTATAATAAATCGATGGACCTACTAATAAAAACGACCATGCAGTCGACTGAGATTCACTAAACCAGTTATTAATGTGGACTCATAGTATGTACGGTGTGGGTGTGGCTTGGCTAGACTTAGAAGTTAGAAGACCGCTGGGAAGGGGCTGAGGCCAAGCGAAGGGCGCAGCATGAGAGGGTGCGTGCGTGCGCACACCAGCCGGTCGGCTTCCTCCATGTCTATCACCACCGCCGGCTTTGCATGACCGTCCCAGGGAGTGATCATGGCCAGGTCGAAGCACTGCACAAGCGCGGCCACAACTGCTGGCACGGACTGAAGCGCAAGCCCCATGCCGGGGCATCCTCGGCGGCCTCTACCGAACGACAGGTACTGGAAGTGCTGGCCACGCGGATCCAACACCTCGTTGCATCCGCCGGCCATGAAACGCTCCGGCCGGAATTCCCGAGTGGTGTCCCAGTAGGCCGGGTCACACCCAATGGACCACAGGTTGATGAACACCGCCGTGCCGGCCGGGATCGTAAACCCACCGCCCGCGGCAACCTCCATCCCCTCCTTCGACTGGCGGTGTGTGATCGGTGCCGCAGGGGATAGGCGCAGTGTCTCCTTGTACGCCGCCTGGTTGCATGCTTAGGTTCCATGCAAGAAATGAGAATGAAGGTCAAACACCCTACCCCCGTCACTCGGCCGCAAACATTGAGATACCTGGTTTTTAAATTCTAATAAATCCAAAACTCATCAAAAATTCATGAAACCTGCCATGCTATCATGGAATGGCACCCGACATGCCGTGGTAAATACTAATGCAATGCACGAGCCTTTTGCTAGTCTTTATCTAATTAAAAACGGGAGATCATTAATAATTGGGAACCAATATCCCAAATAGATTATTTATTTGAACCGTGAGCGTTAGACCAACAATGGATACATGACATGCTTTAGTTAAGCAATAAAGCGACAGCATTAATCATCCAAATAGAAAAACAATATACTTTGGATTATGTACAAGTCATCAATACTCAACGACAACGAGGATACATGTTGGATTATAGATTATTTCCAACAAAACATTCTAGTAAATATTAAAGTTTTTCTCACACAACAAATAACAAAGCGATGAAATGAACTTCATCTCAACCAAGGCGTTGGAAACGCTTGCTTTGAACCATAACTGATTCTCTGTGAAGGGCCGGCTATTATCCATCTCGAGACCAACGCAGGACAGATCATCCAGGCTGAAGCGGCCTATATCAGGACGCTTATTGTGATAGCCACGGTAGGGAATCATAGCAATGTCCGAGGTATAGATACAGTTGCTTCTCATAAACGGTAGTAACGTTGTGTCAACAGCAGCTGGATCTCCTTTCACCATCATTGGATAGTTTTGTCCAAGGAAGAGCGAGTTTTCTCCAAGACTATCAATACTGAACCAGGGAGAAGGTGTTGGCGCTAGCACATGAATATCAATCCCGAATACCTTGCAACAGATGTTGGAATAGGTCAGGAGAGTGTGACCATGGGAGACAACACCTGCTTCGTTAGTAACATCAGCAGTGCCCTTTATACATACAAGAAGAGGTGATTGTCTGCTTATCATACACGCTCTATAATCGTGAATTGTTCCTGATGGGTCATGTATCGTAAATGTAGCACAACAGTATACCGACTGTGATGGTAATGTGAGCAGAAACGAGTAGTAAGGATGGAGCGTTTGGGATATTTGAGATCAAAAACAGTTGTCTGAAGACTCGTGTTTGGGATAGATGCCGGCATCGCATACGCTTAGTTATACAAAACGTATGTGTTGCTACTCCCTACGTTTTCTGTGTCATGTGGGAAGGACCCCCTGATCGCCCACACTGGCATGACGACGGTTTAAAATGCTGTCGTGGAAAGGGGTTAAAAACCGTCTATATAGCAGCTCGTTATACCAGTGTTGGCAATGACGATGATGATGTGTTCGTTGAATTTGTACTTTGTGTAATCAACGAAACTTTTATACTTTGTGATGTAATCGGTCCCGCTCAACTTGTGTAGCGCTAGTTAATTAGTCTGGGTACGATGAACTTCGTTAATCATATTATGTTGCATATTGTCGTTGCATACTATCATTTCTAATAAGTTGCTTGTATTTGCTAACTCTTTCTATAAGTGTTGCCCAAGTATATTATGTTGCATATTATTGTTGAATTCGCCCAATGACGATGAATCTCTGACATGGATACAGATCATCAATGGTGCAGAAGTGTTATGCCGTGTACATAAGGAGGGCTCCAGGAGTGTACACCAAGTTGCCAGAGTGTTAGGCCCAAGGGTACCGCTTCCTGGGCGGTAGCCAGAAAGGGTTTGAAAGCAGAAGCCAAGCTGAAGCGAGTTTACTTGAGGTTCACACTAGCGCGAGAGAGGAATCAGAACAGGTGCCTCAAGAACTACTACATAATCCCATTGTTGCTCATTGTGACTGCTCTTCTTTTGTATATCATAGTTTAGATAGATGATGAAACATGTGTATATGATGACCATGTAGTTCCAAGTATTGGAGACATGTGATAACTAGTATCGCTATTTTCAGATGATGATGAGACATCATTTGTGTTGGATGATGACGACGATGGTGATGATGATATGATGAGACTATGTGGTACCACTTCAATGCTGATGACGACGATGATGATGATGATGATGACGATGACGACGATGACGATGACGATAAGACATTCTTCAATGTATGTGTATGTTGTTATTGTATAAAACCTATACAAATACAAAGTAAATACAGAGAAGAAAAAAATACAGAAAATCTTAGCCGCAGCGCGTGTTAATGGAGTAGCAGCTGCGCGGGCTTAGAATCCGCGTGGGTTTAATAGTCGCGCTACTGCTAGTTAGCAATAGCGATGCGTGGTCCAGTGCTACCTCTAACTATGGGTAGCAGTAGCACAGGGCAAATACCCGTGCCACTGTTAAAAGTTAGCTGTAGCGCCATACCAGTAGCGTGGGTCCCCGCACTACTGGTAGGCATTTAGCCCACGCTACAGCTAGGGTTTTCCCTAGTAGTGCCTCTTCGGTGAAAATCCCAATGTAGCTCACAAGTAGCAATGGTCTTCACCATCCGGTAGCGCTTCGCCGTTCAGAGCTAATCGTCACTCGAGCATTAGAGGGAGGAGATTAGAAACACAATGGGCTTCTAATTACGAGGATTAGAGGATCTAGGTCAGGTTCTAATTGATCAACTAGGTTCAACTAGAACTAGAACTAGAGGAGGCTCCAAAACATTTATATCCAAAGGACAAAATACTCTAGTATATCAGTTAAAGGATGGGAGGGGCTGCCAGCAGGGGAATGCCATCCTTGGTGGGCCGGCCAAGAGGGGGAGGAGGAATCGCCACCCCCCCGTCCAATTCGTCCTCCCTCATAGGAAAGGGGGACACCACTTCCTTATGGGCTCCTATGGCCCAAGTTTCCTTCCACCTCTTGGCCTTTTAAGGCCCGTTGATATTAAATGAAATATGAAATCCTCCTAAAAATTACTAGAGCATTATTTATTTAACATCACCGCAAACATTTTCCACCTACATATTATTTATCAGGAATATCCAGTATTGCCCGATAAACTCCGAAACACTTCCGGTGACGTCGAATGCTTCTAGTTCCTCTCGAAACTATTTAGAGTATTAATGAAACTATTCCATAAATAAATCCTCGATACTCTCATCCTACTAACACTCAGAAGATCGTGATTACCTCAAACAATTCCACAAAACATAGACATGAACGAAACTACTTCATTCATTGACCGATAGCGGAACTATGGATGTCCATATCGATCCCTAAGATTACACGAATGACATTCGAGTGAACCTTGGGTTATCATTTGTAATTCCATTTGGTTCGCGATACTTTACAAAACCCGAGATGCATCGGTATCCACCCGTGTCATACACATGCTCATTATACCGTTGCTCTCGTTACCAGTTTTGTTCTTCTTTCCCATTGAAATGTCCCCGTGACGTATATTCACCTACGTATGGATAGACGGTGAAGGTGTCGTCACACCAAGAGGGCCCTAAGAAATCGTCGGAGGAGAAAATCCCACTCTCGTGCAATCTAGTCGCTTGTCAAACTTTCCTATGAACCTATATGTTTTCATTATGATCATCGTGTTACAGATAACGTTTGAGCAACCCCAAAGTCCACCATATGGTAGGAAGTGACTACGATACTCTGGTCTGAGGAACAAAAACACATGTTAACACTCCGTGTTATCACAATTGATTTCAGATGATATCATCTCAAAGTATAACAAACAAGTTTGAGTTGATTCAATATGATCATTCTAACATCATACTCTCAGTGTTATTTTAGGACTATCATTACACTTAACGATATCCTAAAATCTGGAAAACATGATCATCAACAACATTTGAGCTAGTCTTGGAGGCAGGACTAGGAACCTATTCTTTATGTTTATCACTCCACACATTCATATGAGTTTTGCACTAAATCACAGATTCAAGGATAATATCAGTTATATTATGAATTATAAACTCTTAATTATGAAAATGGTACTATAATAATACAATATTATTGCCTCGAGGGCATATTTCCAACACTATCACCATCACATGGAGGACCTGAGGACTAGCACACATGAAACCTACTTTCCTATGGGAGGTCTGCCATTATGGGGTCTTCTTAGCACTCATCAAATAAGAGCCAGCTGACAAAGGGCTCGAATTCGGGCACCTTAGACCCTGTTATTGTATGTGGCATAGTAGTCTGGCGAAGATCAATCTGGGCAGACTGGCCCCATAGATGGGATACAAATCCCTTCCAGTCCATGTCCATGTCCAGAAGATCCTCCAACCAAGACTGTCCTCCATGCTTAATGACCGAACGCCCACTAGTTGGCAAGTCCATGCTTGACAATAGGGCCTCCATCTGGCTTTCGTCCTCCAAAAACCCAATAGGATCACTACTAGGAAAATGGCTATAGATGATATGGCCACTAATGGCGCACCAGACATGTGGTGCGCCATTACTATATACTAATGGCGCACCATGTGTTGGTGCGCCATTAGTAATATATTACTAATGGCGCACCTGGTGTTTGGTGTGCCATTAGTAGTTTTGAAAAAAAAATTGTTACTAATGGCGCACCGTGGTATAGTGCACCATTACTAGTTGACATTGTAATGGCGCACTACACCCACCGTGCGCCATTAGTAGTTTTGAAAAAAAATAAAAAAAAATTGTTAGTAATACCGAGCCCCACCTCCCCTCGCCTCGTCGCCCCCTCCCCTCGCCGCCCCCTCCCCTCGCCGCCCCCTTGCTCCACCTTCCCTCGCCCCGTCGCCCTCCGTCCCAACCACCCGCCGTCGCCGCCGCCACCCGCCACCACCCCCTGGCCCCACCGCCCCTCGCCCCGTTGCCCCCACCACCGCCCCCTGGCCCCACCGCCCCCCGCCCCGTCGCCCCCACCACCCGCCACCGCCCCGGCGCCCCGCCCCGGCTCCCCGTCGCCCGAACGGCGCCCCCCTGGTGCCCCGCCGCCCCCACCACCTGCCCGTCGGCCCCTGTGCCCACGCCGCCCCCGGAGCCAGCCTCGCCGCCGCCCCTGCGCCCGCGCCGCCCCCGGAGCCAGGCTCGCCACGGGCCCCTGCATCCGCCTCGCGCCCCCCGGAGCCAGGCCCGCCGCTGCTGCCCTAACCGCGGCCGTCCACCACCACCCCTGCCCCCGGAGCCAAGGTGAACATTTTTTTGTTTTTTTCTACTGTTTTTCTTTGCTGTTTAGGTTTAATTAGGTTATTGATAGGTTTAGGTTAGTGGTTGGTTTAGGTTAGTGCTAGATTTAGGTTTAGATAATTAGAAGAAGAAGAAAGTTGAAAAAAAGAAGATGAAGTAGAAGAAGAGGAAAAAGGAAAAAAAGGAAGAAGAATAAGAAGAAAGTTGAAAAACAGAACAAGAAAGGAAGAAGGAGAAGAGGAGGAGGAAGGAGAAGAAAGAAAAAGGAGAAAAAGAAAAGAAGAGAGGTGGAGAAGAAGAAGATGGAAGGAAGAAGTATAAGAAGAAGAAGGAGAACAAGAAAAGAAGAGAGGTGAACAAAAAAAGGAAGAAGAATAAGAAGAAAGTTGAAAACAGAACAAGAATGGAAGAAGGAGAAGAGGAGGAGGAAGGAGAAGAAAGAAAAGGAGAACAAGAAAAGAAGAGAGGTGGAAAAGGGGAACTTTGGAAGTGCATTGGTGTAGTTGATTATCTTCTGCTCAAAATTTACACTATTTAGGGAAAACCCTAGCAGTAGCGCGTGTTTTGTGACCACTAGTAGCGCGGGAAGCCGCGCTACTAATAAGGAGCTACAGCTATTGCTTAGCAGTAACGCGTGCCATCACGCGCTACTGCTAGTACAAATAGCTGCAGCGCTTGTTCAGTACCGCGCTACTGCTAAGTTATCTACTTGCAGCGTGTTTCCTTTCCATCGCTACTAGTATTTTTTTATTTTTTATTTTATTTTTAGTGTATTTATGTGTCATCATACAAATATTGGTACAATACCAGCTGTTATGAGGTTTACATCATTATGTCCATAACAGTGTATTAAATGAAGGTGGATTAGGTTCAAGTGGACGCAATATGTGGTGCATGTCAAAAGTATACTACTAATCCAAACTTGATCTACTTTGGATGTGCACCACATGTTGCCTCCACTTGAATCTAATCCGCCAGCACAAGATATTTAATCATCGTCATGATCATTACCACCAACATTATCTATTTAATCACCACTAACACTAGCTAATAATAATCATCATAGTCATTACCACCAACACTAGCTATTTTATCATCATAGTAATAGTGTAGCACATCATCATCCTGAAACTCATTTCTAGCCAGCTACTCACTCCTGCTACTCACTCCTGCTACTCACTCCTGCTGCTCTCTCTTAGGTAAAAGAACATAAAACATGTGTAGCTCTCCTCCTTGATCAAGTTGGAGCATGCAGATGAACCTGTCTCCTAATCTCGGAAGGCGCCTCTGGTTGCTGCTCCCTAGTACTTCTCTACGCTCCCCCAACACATATTTGGTCCAGTCTTGCATTATTAAGCATCCATCGCTAATCTTGAATGCACTAAAGTAAGCTGTAAGATATCTTGGCCGTAAGTTGATAATACTCATGATACCTTTAGTCTCGATCCCATAAGGCACAACATTCATCGGGAGTCCCTGTTGAAGAACATCGTATGGTAACATACTTAGCAATGAAGTTTAGCTTCAAAAATAATGTATGGAAAAGATGCAATAAGGATAAAAAGTAAAAATCTTACCATCCTTCCTAAATGGATGTGACCGTAGTTCATTATGAACACTATTGGTCGCACATTTTCAGTACTAAGATTTCTAAATGCAGGAAGAAAATTTGTCTTGACAGTATCAAGATCCTCAAGCCATGAAACATAATGACTGAGCTCCTCGCAGTTGAGTTCATCCCCAGGAAAGTATACGGTCCTGTCTACCAAGCGCTGGACATGTTTGCTTGCACGGAAATAAGCTGACAATACAAATTAGTTGTCAACTATTTTTGAATAAACAATATTAAAGACATAAATATGGTTGAGAAACTTACATAATGGTATAACTGGAGGCATTTGCACATTGACCCAGATGTCGGTATTACCTTCAATATCATCTTCCGGACGAATATCAAAGGTGATAACCATATCAGGCTCAAATGCTTAAGTCTTGCATAGTGCTCGCCATGTTTTGCATCCAAAATAGGTGTAGTCGTCTGAATTGTATAACTTCGCATGGAAAATATAACCATGCTCGGTCTTCAAGTAAACTTTCTTTTCCTCCATACTATGACTGAAACATATCTTATCCAATACCAAAACTCTTGCATGGCAGGGGATACGCTAGTAGAATAGTAAAAAATATAAGTTGAAGCAAATGAAGCAGATGTCATGCTTAATTACGAAAAAAGACTTGTCGTTGTGACTTACTGTATCCACTTCGAAGTTCTCGTCCAGCTTGATGCTGAAGCGCCTATCATCATCTAGGAAGATTCCATCGCACAGGCCGCGCTCGTCTTCACAGTATTTGCAAATACCGAAATCCTTCTCGTCGTCAGACATTTCCTATGTTCATAGTTAAAACATTAATTGAAAATCGATCGAAGACAACTACCAAGATACTCAACACACAAATCCGGGGCACTCGATATTTCCTACATATTCTAGCACAAGTCATGCCAAAATTCACGGAAAAATCCGGCATGAGCTTTGCTAAAATAGGACATATCGAGCGCCTGAAATTTGCCGGAACGGAAATGAATCAACACTCCGGCAAAACATAGGCCACTCGAAGGTATAACCTGCAAACATGACCGGCTACTTCGATATTGAGCAACACAAGATATACATTTCAAAATATCTTATAGGACTCAAATTAGCATGCATTCAATAAGCAAAAGTAGATCATCTCATGCGTCAGTACATCGTCGAATATTATCACTAATACATCACGAATAGTGTCATACATATAACATCACTAATACAACTAAAACTCTAGCACACGACGGGTATCGGCGCGGGCGGTGGACACCCACAGAGAAGGCACCATCACGGGATCATAGCTCCAGTGAGATCCCCGGAGAACCTGCCAGGTATTGGAGAACGGCCTGTGCTCCAACGCAAACAAGTAGCGACGGACATGCGCGTCCTCCTCACTCCTCCTCACTGACATGGTGACGCACCACCTCCGCGGAGTCCTCGAGCCTCTGGATCGTCACTGGCCCACGCGACCGCCACCAAAGAAGGTTCGGATCAACGACAAGCTGGCTCCTCACCAACCTGCGCCCCCCGGTAGGTAGCGCCTCCCAGTACCACCCCGGCGGAGCCCAGTGCCGGACTTGGCCGATCTGGTCAAGCAGGTGTCGTCCTCCGCCGACTCGACGACGAGGATGCGGGATAGGCATCGTCCACGTCGAGGCGGGAAAAATTGCTTTAACTAAAAAATAGAAACCAGTTCTTACTAACTAGTTGTATTAATTCAACTAGTTCTTACTAAAAATAAACTTACTATAAATAAAAATATTCTAGTACCTAATTAGTACCTAATTCTTACTAACTAATTAGTACCTAGGAACTACTGCCCTAATTACCATCTAGGTAATTAACTAACTAGCACTAAAAATAGCCTAGGGTTCATACTAACTAGCACTAAATACCTAGGGTTCATACTAAGCAGAGAAGAGGGATCGGAAGGGGAGAGAGGGATCGGAAGGGGAGAGTGCTTACAGAGGGCGGGGAGAGAGATGGGGTCGGGGGAGACGGCGGCACCGAGGCGCGGCGAGGCGAGGTCGGGGGAGACGACGGCGAGGCGGGGTCGGGGGAGACGGCGGCACCGAGGCGCGGCGAGGCGGGGTCGGGGGAGACGGCGGTGGCAAGGCGGGGTCGGGAATTGGGGGAGGAAGCAGAGGAGAGGGAATCAGGCCGCGCGGGGGGTTAGGTGAAAATAGCTTTAACTGTAGCGTGGGAAGGAAAAACGCGCTTCTGCTAAAATCCGTAGTAGTAGCGCTGTCCGTAGAAGGGCGCTACTACTATACCTAGCACGCCGGGAAAGGTGTGGCAATTATAGTAGTAGCGCTTTCTGCACGGGCAGCGCTACTGCTAAGCTGCTAACTATAGCGCGATTCTGCCAAACGCGCTACTGCTAAGTAGCAGTAGCGCCTCATTTTAACAAGCGCTACTGGTAACATTCTGTGTATAAGGTTTTCCCTAGTAGTGTTATGCTGCTATAATGTTGTATGATAATGTTGTAATGGTACTAATTGGTCTCTTCTGCTGCTTATCAGAGATGGGGGGAAACAGCCACCGCCGCTCTGCCACACCGCAGTACGAGTTGGATGCTTCCGAGTTCTTTAGTATCATACTTGTGATTTCAGTATCATCCATGACGCAAGTATATAAAAGGAGAGATCTCCCCTTCACCCATCTCATTTTGATATCTGTTGTTTGCTACATCACTCATTGTCCCAAACTACAGAGGCTGCCTGACAGTTTTATGAACATGCTGGGTGAAGATCCGCCAAATAATGT
Source organism: Triticum timopheevii (assembly GCA_963921465.1). Taxonomy (NCBI): domain Eukaryota; kingdom Viridiplantae; phylum Streptophyta; class Magnoliopsida; order Poales; family Poaceae; genus Triticum; species Triticum timopheevii. The sequence goes on from OY997271.1 coordinate 13,467,861, forward strand.
GAAGCTGCGACAGGCCGGCAGCGGGTTTCGCGGGTTGTGGGATGTGGAGTTGGTGATCAAGGAGGGCCACATGTACTTGTATCATGGGTGGGAGAAGTTCTACCGTGCCTACGACCTGCGGCTGGGGTACTTCCTTCTCTTCAGGTACGACGACGACGCCACCATGCTCATCGTGAAGGTGTTCAACGCGACTACGTGTCGCATGCGCTACCCTGACAATGATGATGCCAGTACGTTCTGCCTCTTCTTATTCCTCTACATTTGGCTTTGTCTCACATCGATTGTTAGTGGTCATTGTTGCATTTGGACAGGCAATGGGAGCAGCAGTAGCGACACTAGCTACAGCCAAAGTAGCAGCGATTATGGCTGTAGCAAAAGCAACAGCGATTCTGGCTTTAGCGAAAGCAGCAGGGATTCTGGCAGCAGCAAAGAAAACAAGAAGGATGATCCGGACTGGAGTGGGGGCGAAGAGGAGCAGAGTGGCGATGAGGAGCTGCAGGATGACGATGGGCATCAGGCTGAGGATGACCTAGCGCTGGTTGTGGCTGGCCAAGGGCAAGAGATGGTGGTGGCTGACCATGGGCAAGAGATGGTGGTGGCTGACCATGGGCAAGAGATGGTGGTGGATGAGGATGACCTAGCGATGGTCGTGCCCGTCCTGCCTGAAGGTGTCCTCGCGATGGTGGTGGTGCCTGACAATGACCACGCACCGGTGGTGGCGCCGGCGATCCCACAGCTGGGCGACATGACCACGCCAATTATGGTAGAAGACTACATCCCACAGCTGCCTCCACCGCCTCGCCGCTCTTGGCGCATCAGGCTGAGGAAGGAGAAGGAGAAGAACAATGAGAACTGAACTATGTCAGGTATTTCAGATCTCCAAAATGATATATATATATATATATATATATATATATATATATATATATATATATATATACTTAGTTACCTATGTTATCTCTAATATGCTTAGTTTCCTATAGGTTAGCTCCAAAATAAATTATGTTAGCACCAAACGATCAAGTTTACATAATAACCTTATAGTCTTCTTCTTATTCTTCTTCTTTTCCAAAATGACGTAGGTTAGCTTCATTTTACCTAAGTTGGCTCTAATATGCTAAATTAGAGCTTATATGCTTAGTTTCCTATAGGTTAGCTCCAAAATTACTTATGTTAGCACAAAATGATCAAGTTTAGATAATAAGCTTATAGTCTTCTTCTTATTCTTCATATTCTTCTTCTTTTCCAAAATGACATAGGTTAGCTTCATTTTACCTAAGTTGGCTCTAATATGCTAACTTAGGGAGCTTATATGCTTAGTTTCCTATAGGTTAGCTCCAAAATTACTTATGTTAGCACAAAATGATCAAGTTTACATAATGAGCTTATAGTCTACTTTTATTCTTCTTATTCTTCTTCTAGTATTCTTCTAGTGTTCTTCTTCTTCTTGTCTTCTTCTTCTTATTCTTCTTCTAGTATTCTTCTAGTCTTCTTCTTCTTCTTGTCTTCTTCTTCTTATTCTTCTTCTTCTTCTTCTAACTTCTTGTTTATCATTTTGCAGATTTGATTTAATTCACGGAAGCTTGCATGGATGGAGTGCTTCTTTTCCATTTGTGTTTTTATTTTGTATCAATGTGAAACTTTTGTGAATTGATGGATAACGGTGTTGGATAAACAATGTGAAACTTTTGTAATATGTAACGATGGAACTATGTGTTGGCTATGTATGTATATATGATGAAACTTGTGTGTTGGATATGATTGTTATATGGATGCTTGTTGTATATATATGTGTTGGATATCTCATATGCGAAATAATGACCTGAGATTAAGGAAAAACGAAAAAAAATTAAAAAAATTGTTACTAATGGCGCACTTCCATGTGGTGCGCCATTAGTATACCGGATACTAATGGCGCACCTGTGGGATACTAATGGCCACCTGTGGTGCGCCATTAGTATACCAGATAGTAATGACACACCAGTGGTGCGCCATTACTAAAATATACTAGTGGCATGGTACTAATAGCGCACCAGTAGTGCGCCATTAGTAGCCAAAACAGGTGCGCCATTAGTAGGCCTTTTCCTAGTAGTGGATTCATTGAGTTGTTAAGTTCCGAGAGCTCAATCCAATCTACTGCACTGTTTTGCTCTAGGACACCACCATTGTGGTTTACGTTGTCCCTGACCATGTGCCATATCCCATCTCCACTATAGGGCTCACCAAAAGTGTAGCCGACAGTGATGTTGATGGGTTTGTTTGGGTCCTGATTGCCAAGAGGTAGGCATGATGCTGACGAAGTGGCGCCAATCGGGCTAGAGCCGTCCTGTGGCTTGGGGGGGCTTAGGTACCGGCAACTTCTTCATGCTGCTCCTTGGCGATTGAACTGACGCCTGACCGCCTTGTCGCTTCCTGTGGGTGGTGGAAAGCTTGTTGATGTCAATGGTTATGGTGGTGATGTGGTTGCCGGTGCATGTCTGCTTGAAGCTGTGGAACTGCCGGCTGAGATGGAAGTTCTAGTAGTTCTTTATCTCGTTGTCAGTCCGCCCTGGTAGGTGGCTGGCAATCAGCGACCACCTGTGAGTAAGTACAACAAGGTGCATGCTTATCGATTAGAGATATTTAACTGTCATGACTAAAAGAAAAGGGGCGGATATCTACACATGGAGGCGACATTTTACGTCGAACTTCATGACGATGGCACCAAGGCGTTGACGAGGAAGAAGCCGACTTCGTCGTAGGTGTTAATTTCTTATCTTGTAATTGTTCCAAAGTGGTTGTCTTTGTTCTGTACTCTGCTTAATAATTAATAAAACTAGCGGAGTGACACACGCATTTGCACAGCTAGATTTTATGCCATTATAAATATTATTTTAGATTTAAGATGGTCATTAGAATGCTTATTAACTTTATATGAAATTACGAATGATGGTGCTACACAAAATGACCTTGGTCGAAGTAAACTTTACTAAAAATTAATTATAACTATTGATAGGTAATTTTCCAAATTTTTTATAACAGATACTCTCTTATTAATTTGCATTTTTATGATTCAATTCTAAGTGGTTTTGAGAGACAAAGAATGAATACATCATGTAAACATTTGTGTTCCCTTTCTTCAACCACACTGTATTAGCGGTATTGTATTGATGTTAGTGCAATATCTCGATCAATGCTTCCATGCATTCTCGTGTTAATGAAATAATATTTGACTGTTAGCATATTGTGACACGTTCTTTTATGTGGCGCGATTTACTATTTTCTAAATTGGCCCACAGAATGAATAAATCATGTTACTCAATCTTGTGTTGCATGTGCTAACAATTTGAATAGGATCCATCAAGAAATAAGATAAATATTTGTCGCTCATACTCACATTTAAACCTGTAGATCTCTTTATCTTCTCCCCTCCTCGTTGGTTATATTACCCCCAAGGCTCCTAGCCTTTTCCACCATTCGCTTGCATTAAGATGCGCGTTGTTATAATGGAATATAGGTTAATGGGTCAATCCATCACAAACAACTGATTTGGTAACATATGCATAATTTGGAAACAATTACTATAGCGGTAATCATAAATGAATGTCAGTAACCATGACCCAGCACACCATGCATGATAACATTTGAGAACAAAGCTAAAAATATGTGGTATGATTGCAGGTATGTAGCACTGTTGAGTAGATACATACAACCTTTTTTTCTTATTCAAAATCTATCTATCTATCTATATCTATACTATACTAATTAGGCACTTCCTAAAAATTCCCACATTGTCAATAATTAGGAACCGCTCATCTGGTGGGACTGAGTTATAACATTGTAGATTAACCCCTAAAAATTTCCAAGTTAAAATCAGTAATTAGGAACCGCTCATCTGGTGGGACCGAGTTATAACGTTGTAGATTAACCCATGCAAGTAATCCCTAATTATTAAAAAAATATAAAAAGCAAAATCATTTACTTTGAGGATGGTAATCACGTCCTATAACCTAGGCAATACCTATTCCCTCCTAATTCCTAGATGCTTCATCACGCTCTTATGCAACCCATCCATTGCTTCACTAAACTCCCACAATCTCTAGCCTAGCAGTGACCCTTCCCCTCCTGATTCGTTAATGGTAATCACGTCCTATAACCTAGCCAATACCTATTCTCTCCTAATTCCTACATGCTTCACCTCGCTCTTATGGATGCAGTCCGGCAGCGACCTACAAATCAAGGCTCCTCCCAACCGACGCACATCGGGTGTTGACGACCATACGGGCAGCGCACAGGCCAACCCGACCAAAGAGCCGCCAAATGTGCGGGAGGACCTGCAGGCTCTTGCGTTTACAAGGACACGGCGCTGAGCACGCGTCACCCACGACGGCCGTGAACCAATCTATGAGTCATCATGCAGGTTCACTATATACCCCATACATAGACGTTTAAGTTCTGATGCAATCAATTAGCATGCATATCCATCTCTAGAGTCTGGACCGGTGTACATATACATGCAAAGCTAGCTGAAGAAGCTAGCAGGTTGATTAATATTTCCTTGGAATTGTACGTGCGCATATCTAGCTGCTTAGTGTACATACGTAAGTCAATTTGAGGCTAGATTTCATTAATCAATCAACTTTGCTCTCTCGACAGAACACAGACACACGTAACTTTGGCGAACGAAAAACCAGGAAACAGATGTGTCTGATCACACCGCAATCCACTATGGATATGATGCAGTGAAGAAGGAGGTGCGTCGACAATTGGCTCATGCATCGCATCTCTGCCGGTTTCATTCCGCGATCAAGTTTCTCTACCATCCTAGGTCGTTGTCTCAGCATACAGCGTGGGCAGGTACTTCCTTCTCTCCACCCGTGCATCTCCTGTTGTGCCCAGCCCTTCGGTTGTCCATCTCCAGGCTTTTCATTATCCTTGATACAGCCCTAAGACAAAGAACCAGCACATGCACCGCCTATCTCCTTCTAAAAAAGCACACACTTTTCTTGGACTAGGGAGAAGACAAGCATCAGAAACTATAGGTTAATCTTTATAGGATGAGTTGGATCATCTAATTATAATTTAAGTCAGACTAGCAAATTATCTTACTTTTATTTAGCAGAACACATTTATCTTAATTGGTTGTTCACCAATAACATGTGCAGATAGGCTTTGAACAACCTCCGTTTAGCGTGCGTTAACGTAGCTCGAGTGCAGGTTCATAAATAATTCATTATGTTTTCATTATTTATCGCAGTATAAATGCTAATGCTCTCCCTAACAGATATGGTGACAATTTCTGCGATATGCAATTGATTTTCTCCTTCATCGGGTCACCACATGAATTTCTCTTCATGCTTTCGTAGAAATATATGAGTTTTGGCATATGTATGTTTAGACCCAATGTGCTTAAATACATGGGACAAAAAAATGGTCCATAAGTTCAGAAGGCAACTCTGATGTTCACGTGATAGCTACATGTAAGTATTCCCATAACGACCCATTTTCTAACTATAGCAGGTAAAATATAAATATTTTAAGTAACTTCTAATTATTTCCTTGCAGTTATTTAATTCAGTTGCAATTGATGAACTTCCCACTTGCTCCTGTAATCAACTCCCCCCGATTGTCTTTCTTCATATAATCCTTATGATGACTTCTAAATTCTTTGCATTTTCTTAGCCTATTCTGACTGTTATTTAATTTATCTTTTTCTTTCAGAGATTGATATCAGGTTTGTGTCGAATTACCATATAGTATTATTGGTACTCTTTTGTGATTTTGATCCGTTCACACAATCATGCCATTTGTGCACATACGTTAGTGACTAACATTGTATCACTAATTTATTTTTCATTAGATAGAATCCATTATATCAATGGGTAGGAAGCTGATTAGTCTTACCTAGGTTCAGGAGCAAGACTGTGTTGTTTTATGCAATATACAAATAGTGTTAAGAATCTTTACTTTTGATTCTCTTTCACGATCTGAAACTATAATCTTGAATGGCAACTTTAATAACGCGAAGATGGCAACTTTAGTTGTCAAGCATGGTAATTTTCTATTTGGATGGCAAGTTTCGGTTTTTTTTCTTGGGTTTTTTTTTCAGATGGCAATTTTAGTTGTAAAAAATGTCAAGGCCAGATTGTTTCTTGCCACATGTGTGGCACTGACCATTTGGGTTCTTTTTGGGTAGCTACAGATCGCTATGTGATATGCATGTACGTGAACCTGCCATGAGTGCTACTACTTGCATGATGTCTCTATATGGGAAAAGAATTCTATGAGACCAGGTCTCAAGGGTTAGCAGGCGGACCCACCCTGATGGACGACACATGGCATTCACAAATCACAAAGCATCTACCCCACCCTCCACTTGAAATAGGAGGGGGGGGGGGAGGGGGGAGAGATTAGATGCTTTGTGATTTGTGAATGCCATGTGTCATCCATCGGGGCGGGTCTCAACTGCTAACCGTGAGACCTGGTCTCATATAATTTTTTTCCCCTCTATGTGTGCCTTTTCTTATGAGGAAACTTGTCTACCAGTCTACCTATATCTTTCCAATGTCTTTGTATTTACCATAGCCTCGCTATGCCCTACTCGTTTTTTTATGTGTCTCCAGGAGGCAAGTTTTTACCTTGTGCGTATGTGATATTTTTTATGCATGTATGTTTCTTTATATTGCTAGACCTGATCCTGTATGTGCACATGATAAATTTGTTTGCATCGGGACAGATTGTTGCTGCAGATCGGTCTATATGCTCCCAAAATTGATTGGTTTATACATGTGAATAATGTTTGTTTGTACCAGGCAGATGCTGTACGTAACATTTTTCATCTTTTAGTATTAACAGTTCTTATTACAATCAACATGAAATATAAATTTTATCATATGTGGATGAATGTGGTGGCTCATTTGTCTCTTGTTTTAACATACTCCCTCCGTCCCATAATATAAGAACGTTTTTTACACTAGTGTATAGTGTCAAAAATGTTCTTATATTAAGAGACGGAGGGAGTAATACATAATAGGTAGATGGTTGTGTGCATTGCAATGATGCAGCGGCCGAAAGAAAATGCTAGGGTGTGTCGTAAAGCGCATAAAGCACAATGTAGATTAGAGAGGCGCAGCTGCTAGTAGTCTAGTAGTAGAGCCCTTGACCTTAGCAGTCAGCATAAGTATTAACGTAAACGCTGTTAAACATTTAAGACACGTGGGCGCTGCACTAAACTGGCCAAGGGAAGGCAACTCGATAGCAAGATACTAAAAAAAAAAGGATGCTCAGTTTGTTAAGGGAAAAAATATACATACGACGATTAAGAGTGTTGACAGGTCCAATTCACTACTTGTTACCGTGAAGCAAACGAAGCAGGTGGCAGACTATTAGCTAATGAAACATATATGTTGAAAAGTTCATCTGTGTGGGACACTGAGCCGCCTGATTTCATGTCATCCCTGATTGTAAATGCTAATTATGTTCTCTGATGAATGAAATCGTTACCTAGTCAAGAAAAGAGAGTAATGCTAGATCTACGGATTTTTTTTCTGGACAAAACAAGTTTACAGGCTTAATTACGTGGAGGCCCATGGTAGAATCACGGGGACTATATTTATTAGTTAAAAGCAGGGATGGATTTAGTTGTGGGGATGCGGATACAGCATCACCTAGCTAGGTAGCTAGCTTTGGTATTATAATCCGTCCGTCCCGAATTAACAAGTAACTCATACATAGGTAATATGTTGGATGATTAAACCTATAGCTAATTGACAACAGAAACCTATAGCTAAGACAGTACTGAACTGGTACCTGTTGCCATTGATGGCATGGAGCTTTGCCATGAGATCATCCTCCTTCTTAGAGAACTTGCCCCTCCTCAGCCCGTCCCTCAGGTAGTTGAGCCACCGCAGCCTGCAACTCTTGCCACACCTCAATAGCCCTGTATGTGTACAACTTACGGCACGTGCCACAGAAGCATGAAGAGATTAAAAACATATTACCCGCCATCCTAAATTAGTTGTCTTGGATTTATTTAGACATTGATGTTTATAGAAACGTTTTAGTGTTAGATAGATCCGAATATAGACAAATCAAGGATAACTAATTTGAAACTGGCGGAGTACTATCTAGCTAGTTAATTGATCTGCCTGACAAGTAAGTTTCAATTATTTATAGGTTCTAGCTGCAAACAAAGAAAATAGCTTTAAGTGGTCGTGCCTACAGATAGAGCGATATGGACTACACACGCTAGCTGGTTTGGTGGTAGTTAGTAGCTACTCCGCCCTCGAATACAACAGGGTTATACCTCGAATACAACAGGTACGTAGTAGGTCCCTCATCTCTTTCTTGGCCACGCATGGCGGCAAGATAAGGCGCCATAATATAGCACCACGTGAGACTTCTGCAAAGGAATAGTACTAGTAGTACCTACCTAGGATCGTCAATTTAAGTTTGGAGAGAGGGACCTCGTACGCAAGCCGTCATCATCGTTTGGCCTACCGAGTGGCCTCGTTTTCTGCAGTTCTACACACAATGATAGCTATACACACCGGCCGCTTTATAATGTACTTACTCCGATTTTTTTATTTTGCATATAAAATTTGTCTTTAAGTCAAACTTCATAAAGTTTGATCATAATTATGTAGAAAGTTGTCAACATCTACAATATTAGAAATATGCAATATGAAAGTTAATTCAGTGACTGCATCTAATGATATCGATTTTATATTGAGAGTTTTCATTTTTTTTCCCCTGTTATATTGGTCACAATCAAGTACGTTTGACTAAAGACAAATTTTATATGTGGACTAAAAAGAAAATGAGGAAGTACGAAAGTGACTACCGGTTCAAAATCGTCCGGCTCTGCAGTTGTCACTAGTGGACGATCACCTATCCTAGCCGCATCTCTTCCGCTGGCCTCGGTGCCACCTGCGTTGGCCATGGAAGCCTCGACACTATCTCCGCCAGTCACTTTTTCTCAACACGCCCCACAATGCCGAGTCCCAGTGCAGGATTTTCCTCAACAACGTTCATCGTATAGTGCAAGCTAAAAATCCTATTACTATGACCAAGCAATCAGCAAGGAGCTTGCCGTATGCACGAATGCCAATGCTTGCCGGTAATTTTAAATTTTCCTAATATGTTTCTCATATTCGTGCAATAAATTGATTTGATAGCCATCATAGGTTTATAGTGAGATTCTCGTTTTCCCAAGGAACACAAGTGCTCAGCTATACCTATGATGTGTTGCAGCATCTGAGCAAATCGAAAAAGCAAGAAGTCATTGCCCCTCCTGCCTGTTAGTGCATCTCGAAGGCGAATCCACATACCTCCCGTATATAACTGGACTACGCTGTTTGGAACTTTGGATCACTTTTGCAATCCAATGAAACCCGTATATGTCATCTTCTCTGTCCAGACGTACGGATTTTGATATTTTGGCAACAAATAATAGGTAAGCTTTGCGGGAGTCCGGACATCCAGCTAACCAACAACAAATCACCACGTATCTACGCCCCTTCTCTCTTCTCTATCCTAAAAAAGGAAACTGGCGCACAGAGTATCGGTGCCACCACGAGGGCATCCGCGAAGGTGGCCGGCGAACCCTCCATCCCCGTTGCCGCCTCCTCCTACCTCTCCTCCTCATGGCCGCCGCCGACCGACGAGCTCTCCATCCCTGCCGCCGCCGACGAACCCTCCATCCCCTGTTGTGGCCGCGCGCGTGGCTACGCCCGAGCTCGCCTGTAGTCGTGCCGCGCGCGTGGCGACGCCCGAGCTTGCGTGTCATCGTCGCCATTTCCTGAGCTCGCCTGTCGTCGTCGCCCACCCGATGTCGCTGCCGTCGTTGCCGCATGCTCGTGGCCGTGCCCGACGCCCCTGCCGTCGTGGTTGCGCACCCGAGCTCACTTGTCTCCATCGCCGCGCCCGCCCGACCTAAAAGCTCGCCACACCGCGCCGCTTCGCTTCCTAAGCTGGCCAGCAACGCCGGCTCAAGCCGCAGCCACGAGCTGGGCGCACCGTGCCTTCTCGTCCTGGTACTTTGGAAGGCAGGTTTAGACTCGTGCTCGTCGTCGGTGTCCTGCCTATGTTGCCCCGCTGCACACCAAGTGTCCAAGTATTCGATATGATGTCCGAGAAAATAGTGGCTAATGTTTGCAACGAGCGTCGGATTGCATGCTTTCATATCAGTGTCCGTCCCTCTGTCCGGACATAAAAACGTATTCCCTTCGTTTTTATTTAGTCCGCGTATTAGCTTTAGTCAATGAAAAACTTTCTAAATTTTGACAAAATATATAAACAAAAATAATAACATATACAATAACAAATCAATATTATTAGATTTTTTATTGAATGTACTTTCACAACTATAGATTTGATATAGTAAATGTTTGTACTTTTTATATAAACTTCATCAAACTTGATCAAACTTCAGTCAACTCTAATATGCAGAATAAATAAAAACGAAGTGAGAAGTGAGTATATTTGCGGGACAAATATACAGGTTCGCGTTGGAGATGCCCTTAACAAGTAATTTTAATGACATTTGCTCCGGTTCTTCTTTAATAGTGAGTGGACCTTCCATACTTTTTATTATATTATTATAGTAAAGCTCACCAGGATTTGATCCATGGGTCGTCCCTCAGTACTATAATCTGGGGTTGTGCAGATTTTCCATCTTTGACCAGAGTTTGTTTCATTGGGAGCTTGACAAACTAATGTATGGGCCCGGTTTGATTCAAATTTTTACATGGTACTGAAAGAAACTTGACGAACTTCACATTGTGTCAAAAACATTCTTATAGTATGGGACGGAGGGAATACCAGCCAAAAAGTACTAAACGAAAGAAAGAAACTCGGCAGTGCCTCATGTTCGCCGAGTTCCTGCAAATAAAACTTGGCCGAGCAGGTCGGCCCCATGGACGAGCAGCCGACCTATCCATGATGGCGGTCTACGGTTGCCAGGCTTCTACTAAAGAAAACTTGGCAATCGTTTTATTTGCTTTTCTTTTTTAATTATGAAATTCCAGTGGGCGCATGCAACAGTACTGGCAAAAAAATGATAGTAGGGTCCACGGTAGATGTGGCAACAACTACACGATGGTTGGGCTTAAGCCGAGTTCAAAAACTTGGCAAAGGACACGCATTTTGTCTCCCGTGCAAAATACTAGACGTGAGCGCCTGCGTGCGCGCGGGCTTGCTAACCACAAAAATCACAGCCGCGAGTCGACCTCCTCTCGCCATCGTCCGGTCCCTGCCTCCATCTCCCGCAACGAGCGAGCACCTTCTTGCGGCCCAGGTGGAAGAAATTGACCACAACGTGGACCAGTTAACGGCCGTGTCGGCGGTTCCTCATACGCAACATAGTGCCTCTGACAAGCGGTGAGGGAGGAGATGGAGGGGCACTGGGGAGGGGCCTCGTCGGCCGGCGACGGTGCGGAGCCAAGGAGGCGCGCGCGACCGAACAAGGCGGAGGTAGCCCCCCCCCCCCCCCCCCCCAACGAACGTCATGCTTTTAGACGGATGGGCGCGGGACCGAACGGCATGGCAGTGAGATGCGCCCTCTCCTGTGAGTGGTGTGTGTGGCTGGCGGGGTGGGAGAGAGAGTGTTGGGGAGGGAGGATTTGTTCGTGACGAAGCAACGAAAGGAGCTTCTAACGAACGATTCTGAGTATGAGTGGCCTCTTTCTCTGCTGTGAGATTTGTACAAATTATCTAATGGTAAAAAAGCATTCGGGGCGAGGAGCCGAAATATGGCACATTCGGTAGTTACAGAGTCCGAAAACAAACCACTGACAAAAAAAGGAAAAGAACACGAGATGAAGAAAAAAAGAGCATACAGGTAAGCACAGAGGCTCGGATCATGCCTGCAACCACAAGTCGACCCCAAGAAGGAGAACAACGTCACGCTAAAATGTTTTGGTCGAAGGACCTTGTTACTCCCTCCTTCCATCTATATAGGGCCTAATGCGTTTTTTAAGACATCCTTTGACTATTGACAAGATTAATAATACATGACATGCATAATGTGAAAATTATATCATTGAAAACTCCTTTCACATACGAATTTGACAATGTGCTTTGTGTAAGTTGCATGTCATATATTATTGCTCTAACATTTGGTCAAAGTTAGCCTCGAAAAACGTATTAGGCCCTATATAGATGGAAGGAGGGAGTATATACTTCGGGGGTGCTTTGTACTACATCTGTTCCTTTATAATAGATCGATGGACCTACTAAAAAAACGACCATGCAGTCGACTGAGATTCACTAAACCAGTTATTGATGTGGACCCATAGTATGTACGGTGTGGGTGTGGCTTGGCTAGACATAGAAGTTAGAAGACCGCTGGGAAGGGGCTGAGGCCAAGCGAAGGGCGCAGCATGAGAGGGTGCGTGCGTGCGCACACCAGCCCGTCGGCTTCCTCCATGTCTATCACCACCGCCGGCTTTGCATGACCGTCCCAGGGAGTGATCATGGCCAAGTCGAAGCACTGCACAAGCGCGGCCACAACTGCTGGCACGGACTGAAGCGCAAGCCCCATGCCGGGGCATCCTCGGCGGCCTCTACCGAACGACAGGTACTGGAAGTGCTGGCCACGCGGATCCAACACCTCGTTGCATCCGCCGGCCATGAACCGCTCCGGCCGGAATTCCAGAGGGGTGTCCCAGTAGGCCGGGTCACACCCAATGGACCACAGGTTGATGAACACCGCCGTGCCGGCCGGGATCATAAACCCATAGCCCGCGGCAACCTCCATCTCCTCCTTCGACTGGCGGTGTGTGATCGGTGCCGCAGGGCATAGGCACAGTGTCTCCTTGTACGCCGCCTGGTTGCATGCTTAGGTCCCATGCAATAAATGGGAATGAAGGTCAAACACCCTGCCCCGTCACTTGGCCGCAAACATTGAGATACCTGGTTTTTAAATTCTAGTAAATATAAAACTCGTCTGAAATTCACGAAACCTGGCATGCTATCATGGAATGGCACCCGACATGCCGTGGTAAATACTAATGCAATGCACGAGCCTTTTGCTAGTCTTTATCTTATTAAAAACGGGAGATTATTAATAACTGGGAACCAATATCCCAAATGAATTATTTATTTGAACCGTGAGCATTAGACGAACAATGGATACATGCCATGCTTTGGTTAAGCAATAAAGCCGCAGCATTAATCATCCAAATAGAAAAACAATATACTTTGGATTATGTACAACAAGTCATCAACACTCAACGACAAGGAGGATACATGTTGGATTATAGATTATTTCCAACAAAACATTCTAGTAAATATTAAAGTTTTTCTCACACAACAAATAACAAAGCGATGAAATGAACTTTAGCTCAACCAAGGCATTGGAAACGCTTGCTTTGAACCATAACTGATTCTCTGTGAAGGGCTGGCTGTTGTCAATCTCGAGACCAATGCAGGACTGATCATCCAGGCTGAAGCGGCCTATATCAGGACGCTTATTGTGATAGCAATGTCCGACGTACAGTTGCTTCTCATAAACGGTAGTAACGTTGTGTCAACAGCAGCTGGATCGCCTTTCACCATCATTGGATAGTTTTGTCCAAGGAAGAGCGAGTTTTCTCCAAGACTATCAATACTGAATCAGGGAGAAGGTGTTGGCGCTAGCACATGAATATAAATCCCGAATACCTTGCAACAGATGTTGGAATAGGTCAGGAGAATGTGACCATGGGCGACAACACCTGCTTCGTTAGTAACATCAGCAGTGCCCTTTATACATACAAGAAGACGTGATTGTCTGCTTATCATACACGTTCTATAATCGTGAACTGTTCCTGATGGGTCATGTATCGTAAATGTAGCACAACAGTATACCGACTGTGATGGTAATGTGAGCAGAAACGAGTAGTAAGGATGGAGCGTTTGGGATATTTGAGATCAAAAACAGTTGTCTGAAGACTCGTGTTTTGGATAGATGCCGGCATCGCATACGCTTAGTTATACAAAACGTATGTGCTGCTACTCCCTACGTTTTCTGTGTCATGTGGGAAGGACCCCCTGATCGCCCACACTGGCATGACGACGGTTTAAAATGCCATCGTGGAAAGGTGTTAAAAACCGTCTATATAGCAGCTCGTTATACCAGTGTTGACAATGACGATGATGATGTGTTCATTGAATTTGTACTTTGTGTAATCAACGAAACTTTTAAACTTTGTGATGTAATCGGTCCCGCTCAACTTGTGTAGAGCTAGTTAATTAGTCTAGGTACGATGAACTTCGTTAATCATATTATGTTGCATATTGTCTTTGCATACTATCATTGCTAATAAGTTGCTTGAATTTACTAACTCTTTCTATAAGTGTTGCCCAAGTATATTATGTTGCATATTATTGTTGAATTGGCCCGATGACGATGAATCTCTGACATGGATACAGATCATCAATAGTGCAGAAGTGTTATGCCGTGTACATAAGGAGGGCTCCAGGAGTGTACACCAAGTTGGCAGAGTGTTAGGCCCAAGGGTACCGCTTCCCGCGCAGTAGCCAGAAAGGGTTTGAAAGCAGAAGCCAAGCTGAAGCTAGTTTACTTGAGGTTCACACTAGCGCAAGAGAGGAATCAGAACAGGTGCCTCAAGAAGTACTCCATAATCCCATTGTTGCTCATTGTGATTGCTCTTCTTTTGTATATCACAGTTTAGATAGATGATGAAACATGTGTATATGATGACCATGTAGTTCCAAGTATTGGATACATGTGATAACTAGTATCGCTATTTTCAGATGATGATGAGACATCATTTGTGTTGGATGATGATGATGATGACGATGGTGATGATGATATGATGAGACTATGTTGTACCACTTCAATGATGATGACGACGACGATGATGATGATGATGACGATGACGACGATGACGATGACGATGAGACATTCTTCAATGTATGTGTATGTTGTTATTGTATAAGACCTATACAAATACAAAGTAAATACAGAGAAGAAAAAAATACAGAAAATCTTAGCAGCAGCACGTGTTAATGGAGTAGCAGCTGCGCGGGCTTAGAATTCGCATGGGTTTAATAGCCGCGCTACTGCTAGTTAGCAATAGCGATGCGTGGTCCAGTGCTACCTATAACTATGGGTAGTAGTAGCACAGGGTAAATACCCGTGCCACTGTTAAAACTTAGCTGTAGCGCCCTACCAGTAGCGTGGGTCCCCGCACTACTGGTAGGCATTTAGCCCACGCTACAACTAGGGTTTTCCCTAGTAGTGCCTCTTCGGCGAAAATCCCAATGTAGCTCACAAGTAGCAATGGTGTTCACCATCCGGTGGCGCTTCGCCGTTCAGAGCTAATCGTCACTCAAGCATTAGAGGAAGGAGATTAGAACCACAATGGGCTTCTAATTGCGAGGATTAGAGGATCTAGGTCAGGTTCTAATTGATCAACTAGGATCAACTAGAACTAGAACTAGAGTAGGCTCCAAAACATTTATATCCAAAGGACAAAATACTCTAGTATATCAGTTAAAGAATGGGAGGGGCTGCCAGCAGGGAAATGCCATCCTTTGTGGGCCGGCCAAGAGGGGGAGGAGGAATCGCCACCCCCCTGTCCAATTCATCCTCCCTCATAGGAAAGGGGGACGCCACTTCCTTATGTGCTCTTGTGGCCCAAGTTTCCTTCCACCTCTTGGCCTTTTAAGGCCCATCGATATTAAATGAAATATGAAATCCTCCTAAAAATTAATAGAGCCTTTTATTATTAATTTAACATCACCGCAAACATTTTCCACCTACATATTATTTATCAGGAATATCCAGTATTGCTCGATAAACTCCGAAACACTTCCGGTGATGCCGAACACTTCTAGTTCCTCTCGAAACTATTTAGAATATTAATGAAACTTTTCCATAAATAAATCCTCGATACTCTCATCCTACTAACACTCAGCAGATCATGATTACCTCAAACAATTCCACAAAACATAGACATGAACAAAACTCCTTCACTCATTGACCGATAGCGGAACTATGGATGTCCATATCGATCCTAAGATTACACGAATGACATTCGAGTGAACCTTGGGTTATCATTTGTTATTCCATTTGCTTCGCGATACTTTACAAAACCCGAGATGCATCGGTATCCACCCACATCATACACATGCTCATTATACCGTTGCTCTCATTACCAGTTTTGTTCTTCTTTCCCATTGAAATGTCCCCGTGACGTATATTCACCTACGTATGGATAGACGGTGAAGGATGCCGTCAAACCAAGAGGGCCCTAAGAAATCGTCGGAGGAGAAAATCCCACTCTCGTGCAATCTAGTCGCTTGTCAAACTTTCCGATGAACCTATAAGTTTTCATTATGATCATCGTGTTACAGATAACGTTTGAGCAACCCCAAAGTCCACCATATGGTAGGAAGTGACTATGATACTCTGGTCTGAGGAACAAAAGCACATGTTAACACTCCGTGTTATAACAATTGATTTCAGATGATATCATCTCAAAGTATAACAAACAAGTTTGAGTCGATTCAATATGATCGTTCTAACATCATACTCACAGTGTTACTTTAGGACTATCGTTACACTTAACGATATCCTAAAATCCGGAAAACATGATCATCAACAACACTTGAGCTAGTCTCCGAGACAAGACTAGGAACCTATTCTTTATGTTTATCACTCCACACATTCATATGATTTTTGCACTAAATCACAGATTCAAGGATAATATCAGTTATATTATGAAATATAAACTCTTAATTATGAAAATGGTACTATAATAATAAAATATTATTGCCTCTAGGGCATATTTCCAACACTATCACCATCACATGGAGGACCTGAGGCCTAGCACACATGAAGCCTACTTTCCTATGGGCGGTCTGCCATTATGGGGTCTTCTTACCGAATGCCCACTAGTTGGCAAGTCCATGTTTGACAATAGGGCCTCCATCTAGCTTTCGTCCTCCAAAAACCCAATAGGATCACTAATAGGAAAAGGCCTATAGATGATATGGCCACTAATGGCACACCAGACATGTGGTGCGCCATTACTATATACTAATGGTGCACCATGTATTGGTGCGCCATTAGTAATATATTACTAATGGCGCACGTGTTTGGTGCGCCATTAGTAGTTTTGAAAAAAATAAAAAAAATTGTTACTAATGGCGCACCATGGTATAGTGCGCCATTACTTAGTTGACATAGTAATGGCGCACCACACCCACCGTGCGCGATTAGTAGTTTTGAAAAAAAAAATTGTTAGTAATGCCGAGCCCCACCTCCCCTCGCCCCGTCGCCCCCCTCCCCTCGCCGCCCCCTTGCCACACCTCCCCTCGCCCCCTCGCCCACCATCCCAACCACCCGCTGCCGACGCCGCCACCCGCCACCGCCCCCTGGACCCACCGCCCCTCGCCCCGTCGCTCCCACGACCCGCCACCGCCCCGGCGCCCCGTCGCACGAACGGCACCCCCCTGGTGCCCAGCCATCCCCACCACCTGCCTGTCGGCCCCTGCGCCCGCGCCGCCCCCGGAGCCAGGCTCGCTGCCGCCCCTGCGCCCACGCCACCCCCAGAGCCAGGCTCGCCGCGGGCCCCCTGCGTCCGCCTCGCGCCCACCCGGAGCCAGGCCCGCCGCCACTGCCTTAACCGCGGCCATCCACCACCACCCCCTGCCCCCGGAGCCAAGGTGAGCATTTTTTGTTTTTTTCTACTGTTTTTCTTTGCTGTTGAGCTTTAATTAGGTTATGGGTATGTTTAGGTTAGTGTTTGGTTTAGGTTAGTGCTAGATTTAGGTTTAGATAATTAGAAGAAGAAGAAAGTTGAAAAAGAAGAAGAAGAAGTAGAAGAAGAGGAAAGAGGAAAAAAAGGAAGAAGAATAAAAAGAAAGTTGAAAAACAGAACAAGAAAGGAAGAAGGAGAAGAGGAGGAGGAGGAAGAAGAAGAAAGAAAAAGGAGAACAAGAAAACAAGAGAGGTGGAAAAGGGGAACTTCGGAAGTGCATTGGTGTAGTTGATTATCTTCTGCTCAAAATTTATGCTGCTATAATGTTGTATGATAATGTTGTAAGGGTACTAATTGGTCTCTTGTGCTGCTTATCAGAGATGGGGGGAAGCAGCCACCGCCGCTCTGCCACACCGCAGTACGAGTTGGATGCTTCCGAGTTCTTCAGTATCATACTTGGGACTTCAGTATCATCCATGACGCAGGTATATAAAAGGAGAGATCTCGCCTTCACCCATCTCATTATGATATCTGTTGTTTGCTACATCACTCATTGTCCCAAACTGCAGAGGCTTCCTGACAGTTTTATGAACATGCTGGGTGAAGATCCGCCAAATAATGTGAAACTGCGACAGGCCGGCAGCGGGTTTTGCAGGCTGTGGGATGTGGAGTTGGTGATCAAGGAGGGCCACATGTACTTGTATCGTGGGTGGGAGAAACTCTACTGTGCCTATGACCTGCGGCTGGGGTACTTCCTTCTCTCCAGGTTCGACGACGACGCCACCATGCTCATCGTGAAGGTGTTCAACGCGACTATGTGTCGCATGCGCTACGCTGACGATGATGATGCCAGTACGTTCTGCCTCTTCTTATTCCTCTACATTTGGCTTTGTCTCACATCGATTGTTAACGGTCATTGTTGCATTTGGATAGGCAATGGGAGCAGCAGCGACACTGGCTACAGCCAAAGCAGCAGCGATTATGTCTGTAGCAAAAGCAACAGCGATTCTGGCTTTAGTGAAAGCAGCAGCGATTCTGGCAGCAGCAAAGACAACAAGAAGGATGATCCGGACTGGAGTGGGGGAGAAGAGGAGCAGAGTGGGGATGAGGAGCTGCAGGATGACGATGGGCATCAGGCTGAGGATGACCTAGCACTGGTGGTGGCTGACCTAGGGCAAGAGATGGTGATGGCTGACCATGGGCAAGAGATGGTGGTGGATGAGCATGACCTAGCGATGGTCGTGCCCGTCCTGCCTGACGGTGGCCTCGCGATGGTGGTGGTGCCTGACAATAATCACGCACCGGTGGTGGGCCGGCGATCCCACAGTTGGGCGACATGACCACGCCAATTGTGGTAGAAGACTACATCCCACAGCTGCCTCCACCGCCTCGCCGCTCTTGGCGCATCAGGCTGAGGAAGGAGAAGGAGAAGAACAATGAGAACTGATCTATGTCAGGTATGTAAGATCTCCAAAATGATATATATATATATATATATATATATATATATATATATATATATATATATATATATATATATATATATACTTAGTTACCTATGTTATCTCTAATATGCTTAGTTTCCTATAGGTTAGCTCCAAAATTACTTATGTTAGCACAAAATGATCAAGTTTACATAATAAGCTTATAGTCTTCTTCTTATTCTTCTTCTTTTCCAAAATGACATATGTTAGCTTCATTTTACCTAAGTTGGCTCTAATATGCTAACTTAGAGCTTATATGCTTAGTTTCCTATAGGTTAGCTCCAAAATTACTTATTTAGCACAAAATGATCAAGTTTACATAATAATCTTATAGTCTTCTTCTTATTCTTCTTCTTTTCCAAAATGACATAGGTTAGCTTCATTTTACCTAAGTTGGCTCTAATATGCTAACTTAGAGCTTATATGCTTAGTTTCCTATAGGTTAGCTCCAAAATTACTTATGTTAACACAAAATGATCAAGTTTACATAATAAGCTTATAGTCTTCTTCTTATTCTTCTTATTCTTCTTCTTTTGCAAAATGACATAGGTTAGCTTCATTTTACCTAAGTTGTCTCTAATATGCTAACTTAGAGAGCTTATATGCTTAGTTTACATAATGAGCTTATAGTCTTCTTCTTATTCTTCTTATTCTTCTTCTTATTCTTCTTCTAGTATTCTTCTAGTGTTCTTCTTCTTCTAGTATTCTTCTTCTTCTTCTTCTTCTCTTCTTCTTCTTCTTCTTCTTCTTCTTCTAACTTCTTGTTTATCATTTTGCAGATTTGATTTAATTCACGTAAGCTTGCATGGATGGAGTGCTTCCTTTCCAATTGTGTTTTTATTTTGTATCAATGTGAAACTTTTGTGAATTGATGGATAACGGTGTTGGATGAACAATGTGAAACTTTTGTAATATGTAACGATGGAACTATGTGTTGGCTATGTATGTATATATGATGAAACTTGTGTGTTGGATATGATTATTATATGGATGCTTGTTGTATATATATGTGTTGGATATCTCATATGTGAAATAGTGACCTGAGATTAAGAAAAAACAAAAAAAAAATTAAAAAAATTGTTACTAATGGCGCACTTCCATGTGGTGCGTCATTAGTATACCAGATACTAATGGCGCACCCGTGGGATACTAATGGCGCATCAGTGGTGTGCCATTACTAAAATATACTAGTGGCGTGGTACTAATAGCGCACCTGTAGTGCGCCATTAGTAGGCAAAACAGGTGCGCCATTAGTAGGCCTTTTCCTAGTAGTGGATTCATTGAGTTGTTAAGTTCCGAGAGCTCATTCCAATCTACTGCACTGTTTTGCTCTAGGACACCACCATTGTGGTTTACGTTGTCCCTGACCATGTGCCATATCCCATCTCCACTATAGGGCTCACCAAAAGTGTGGCCGACAGTGATGTTGATGGGTTGGTTTGGGTCCTGATTGCCAAGAGGTATGCATGATGCTGACGAAGTGGCGCCAATCGGGCTAGAGCCGTCCTGTGGCTTGGGGGGCTTAGGTACCGGCAGCTTCTTCATGCTGCTCCTTGGCGATTGAACTGACGCCTGACCGCCTTGTCGCTTCCTGTGGGTGGTGGAAAGCTTGTTGATGTCAATGGTTATGGTGGTGATGTGGTTGCCGGTGCATGTCTGCTTGAAGCTGTGGAACTACCGGCTGAGATGGAAGTTCCAGTAGTTCTTTATCTCGTTGTCAGTCTGCCCTGGTAGGTGGCTGGCAATCAGCGACCACCTGTGAGTAAGTACAACAAGGTGCATGCTTATCGATTAGAGATATTTAACTGTCACGGCTAAAAGAGAAGGGGCGGATATCTACACATGGAGGCGACATTTTACGTCGAACTTCATGACGATGGCACGAAGGCGTTGACGAGGAAGAAGCCGACTTTGTCGTAGGTGTTAATTTCTTATCTTGTAATTGTTTCAAAGTGGTTGTCTTTGTTCTGTACTCTGCTTAATAATTAATAAAACTAGCGGAGTGACACACGCATTTGCACAACTAGATTTTATGCCATTATAAATATTATTTTAGATTTAAGATGGTCATTAGAATGCTTATTAACTTTATATGAAATTACGAATGATGGTGCTACACAAAATGACCTTGGTCGAAGTAAACTTTACTAAAAATTAACTATAACTATTGATAGGTAATTTTCCAAATTTTTTATAACAAATACTCTCTTATTAATTTGCATTTTTATGATTCAATGCTAAGAGGATTTGAGAGACAAAGAATGAATACATCGTGTAAACATTTGTGTTCCCTTTCTTCAACCACACTGTATTAGCGGTATTGTATTGATGTTAGTGCAATATCTCGATCAATGCTTCCATGCATTCTCGTGTTAATGAAATAATATTTGACAGTTAGCATATTGTGACACATTCTTTTATGTGGCACAATTTACTATTTTCTAAATTGGCCCACAGAATGAATAAATCATGTTACTCAATCTTGTGTTGCATGTGCTAACAATTTGAATAGGATCCATCAAGAAAAAAAGCTAAATATTTGTCGCTCATACTCACATTTAAACCTGTAGATCTCTGTATCCTCTCCCCTCCTCGTTGGTTATATTACCCCCTAGGCTCCTAGCCTTTTCCGCCATTCGATTGCATTAAGATGCATGTTTTTATAATGGAATATAGGTTAATGGGTCAATCCATCACAAACAACCGATTTGGTAACATATGCATAATTTGGAAACAATTACTATAGCGGTAATCATAAATGAATGTCAGTAACCATGACCCAGCACACCATGCATGGTAACATTTGAGAACAAAGCTAAAAATACGTGGTATTACTGCAGGTATGTAGCACTGTTGAGTAGATACATACAACCTTTTTTTCTTATTCAAAATCTATCTATCTATGTATCTCTACTATAGTAATTAGGCACTTCCAAAAAATTCCCACATTATCAATAATTAGGAACCGCTCATCTGGTGTGACTGAGTTATAACATTGTAGATTAACCCCTAAAAATTTCCAAGTTAAAATCAGTAATTAGGAACCGCTCATCTGGTGGGACCGAGTTATAACGTTGTAGATTAACCCATGCAAGTAATCCCTAATTATTAAAAAAATATAAAAAGCAAAATCATTTACTTTGAGGATGGTAATCACGTCCTATAACCTAGGCAATACCTATTCCCTCCTAATTCCTAGATGCTTCATCACGCTCTTATGGAACCCATCCATTGCTTCACTAAACTCCCACAATCTCTAACCTAGCAGTGACCCTTCCTCTCCTGATTCGTTAATGGTAATCACGTCCTATAACCTAGCCAATACCTATTCTCTCCTAATTCCTACATGCTTCACCACGCTCTTATGGATGCAGTCCGGCAGCGACCTATAGATCAAGGCTCCGCCCAACCGACGCACATTGGGTGTTGACGACCATGCGGGCAGCGCACAGGCCAACCCGACCAAAGAGCCGCCAAATGCGCGGGAGGACCTGCAGGCTCTTGCGTTTACAAGGACACGGCGCTGAGCACGCGTCACCCACGATGGCCGAGAACCAATCGATGAAGTCATCATGCAGGTTCACTATATACCCCATACATAGACGTTTAAGTTCTGATGCAATCAATTAGCATGCATATCCATCTCTGGAGTCTGGACCGGTGTACATATACGTGCAAAGCTAGCTGAAGAAGCTAGCGGGTTGATTAATATTTCCTTGGAATTGTACGTGTGCATATCTAGCTGCTTAGTGTACATATACGTACGTCAATTTGAGGCTAGATTTCATTAATCAATCAACTCTGCTCTCTCGACAGAACACAGACACATGTAACTTTGGCGAACGAAAAACCAGGAAACAGATGTGTCTGATCACACCGCAATCCACTATGGATATGATACAGTAAAAAAGGAGGTGCGTCGACAATTGGCTCATGCATCGCATCTCTGCCGGTTTCATTCCGCGATCAAGTTTCTCTACCATCCTAGGTCGTTGTCTCAGCATACGGCGTGGGCAGGTACTTCCTTCTCTCCACCCGTGCATCTCCGGTTGTGCGCAGCCCTTCGGTTCTCCATCTTCAGGCTTTTCATTATCCTTTATACAGCCCTAAGACAAAGAACCAACACATGCAACGCCTATCTACTTCTAAAAAAGCACACACTTTTCTTGGACTAGGGAAAAGACAAGCATCAGAAACTATAGGTTAATCTTTATAATCTGCATCCAGTTTTACTCTTCTTTAACAGTTAAGTTTTTCCTTTTACAAAAAATCGTTAATCTAGGTTCAGTTTGATCCTCTTTTACAATTGATTTATTGATCTAGGATGAGTTGGATAATCTAATTATAATTTAAGTCAGACTAGCAAATTATCTTACTTTTATTTAGCAGAACACATTTATCTTAATTGGTTGTTCACCAATAACATGTGCAGATAGGCTTCGAACAACCTCCGTTTAGCGTGCGTTAACGTAGCTCGAGTGCAGGTTCATAGATAATTCATTATGTTTTCATTATTTATCGCAGTATAAATGCTAATGCTCTCCCTAACAGATATGGTGACAATTTATGCGATATGCAATTGATTTTCTCTTCATCGGGTCACCACATGAATTTCTCTTCATGCTTTCGTAGAAATATATGAGTTTTGGCATATGTATGTTTAGACCCAATGTGCTGAAATACATGGGACAAAAAAATGGTCCATAAGTTCAGAAGGCAACTCTGATGTTCACGTGATAGCTACATGTAAGTATTCCCATAATGACCCATTTTCTAACTATAGCAGGTAAAATATAAAGTATTCCCATAACTCTGATGTTCACGTGATAGCTACAGGTAAGTAACTTCTAATTATTTCCTTGCAGTTATTTAATTTAGTTGCAATTGATGAACTTCCCACTTGCTCCAGTAATCAACTCCCCCGATTGTCTTTCTTCATATAATCCTTATGATGACTTCTAAATTCTTTGCATTTTCTTAGCCTCTTCCGACTGTTATTTAATTTATCTTTTTCTTTCAGAGATTGATATCAGGTTTGTGTCGAATTACCATAATTAGTATTATTGGTACTCTTTTGTGATTTTGATCCGTTCACACAATCATGCCATTTGTGCACAGACGTTAGTGACTAACATTGTATCACTAATTTATTTTTCATTAGATAGAATCTATTATATCAATGGTTAGGAAGCTGATTAGTCTTACCTAGGTTCAGGAGCAAGACTGTGTTGTTTTATGCAATATACAAATAGTGTTAAGAATCTTTACTTTTGGTTCTGTTTCATGATCTGAAACTATAATCTTGAATGGCAACTTTAGTAACGCGAGGATGGCAACTTTAGTTGTCAAGCATGGTAATTTTCTATTTGGATGGCAAGTTTCGGTTTTTTTTTCTTTGTTTTTTTTCGGATGGCAATTTTAGTTGTAAAAAACGTCAAGGCCAGATTGTTTCTTGCCACATGTGTGGCACTTACCATTTGGGTTCTTTTTGGGTGGCTACAGATTGCTATGTGATATGCATGTACGTGAACCTGCCATGAGTGCTAATACTTGCATGATGTCTCTATGTGGAAAAAGAATTCTATGAGACCAGGTCTCACGGGTTAGCAGGTGGACCCATCCTGATGGATGACACGTGGCATTCACAAATCACAAAGTATCTACCTCACCCCTAAACCTGGGCAAACGTCGGGCCGGGCTGGGTTTCGGGCCGGGCTTATAAAAGCCCGACCTTCATTTCTCAAGCCCGAGCCCGGCCCGAAGCCCGAAATACTCCATATTCTCAAGCCCGAGTGATGGAGTCATGTACCTAGGGTAGGGTCATAGACCTGATCTAAGTACCCTGCCCAAGGACACCCTTAGAAGAGATCACCTTCCAGTCGACCTACGAGGAACTCACTCGACTGACTTGAAGGACTCGACCACGAAGACTCACTCGACCACCAGAAGGTCAAGAAGCACTCTGCACTGCAACGGTCTGTAATTAAGTAGACTTTATGATAGTTAAGACACTTTATGTGGGGCGTTACCAGTAACGCCCTGGACTTAATGTACCTTAAACCCTTCATTACGTGGGTTGGCTGGGGTCCTGGCGCACTCTATATAAGCCACCCCCCTCCACAGGCAGAAGGGTTCGCACTCCTGTAACTCATATACACATAATCCACTTGACCGCCCCCGGGCTCCGAGACGTAGGGCTTTTACTTCCTCCGAGAAGGGTCTGAACTCGTACATCCCTTGTGTTTACAACCTCTCCATAGCTAGGACCTTGCTTCTCCATACCTACCCCCCACTCTACTGTCAGACTTAGAACAACGATAGTTGGCGCCCACCGTGGGGCGGGTGTTTTAGCGATTTTGTGGAGAAGTTGCAATTCTTCCGAGTATTTTCATCATGGTGGCTGCTGGAGTTTTGGTCGAGGGTCGCGAGATCCGCCTCGGCGCTCTCACCTTCGTCGCCGACGACTCCGCCTGGCTCCAGGAGGCTCCACTCGACGTCGATGCGCTCCCCGTCCGCGGTGCGACGCATTTTCGCGCATGTGTCCGTGGCGTTCTGCTGCGACAACCGTCGACCCCGTATCGGTCGACTCTCCTATCAACCACCCTCCCGGTCTCCCGCCATCGCAAGTGCTCTGGTCGGTCGAGGCTTCAGCGGTGGGTGAGACACGCGGTGGCTCGCCAGACGGCCACCACCCAGGTTGCGGCAATCGAGCCCGACGAATCTCTCTACGGCCTGTTCGATCTGTCGACTGGCTCCGTAGAGACTGCATCCAAATGCGATAGCAGTGATCCAGCAGCGGAAATCCTGATGGTCAACGGGCCTCGCAGTCCGCCTGGCTTCGCCCATGATGGCGGGGCAGGTGGCGGAGACGACCCCGCACGAGACCACGAAGAGTACCAGCCCGAGCCACTCGACTCTCTGCAAAGAGAAGAACTTCGCCGCAGGAACATGGATGCCCTGCATACTCCCATCGCAGGAGAAACCCCTGAGGCTCGCGCCTTGGAGGATGCACGTTTGGCCAATTTGGCCGAACGCGCTCGCTTGGAGAAACTTCAGCGAGCACTCGACGAGCGCGCGCGGCAACGAGTTCCCGACGCCAATCGACGTCAACTCTTCCCGCCGACTCAGGTATATCGAACCCCAATCCAGAATTTAGTAGCTGCGACCCGTATAGCAGAGTCCATCCAACCCTCTCAGTCGGAAGCTGGCAGAGGCTTGATGCAGATCAGGGATTTGCTCCGGGCAGCAGGAGACCAGAATTCAGCCGTGTCGCAGTCGCGCAACAGAATTCACAGTCGATCCGTCGCTGTGAATACGGTTCAGTCGGCTCACAGTCCCAGATCGCCTCCGCGGCGAGAAGGGCGCGAGAATCGGCGGGACCAGTCTGGAGACCGACACGACCGAGATGATAGGCGTCGAGTGCCCGCTTCCCCTCCGAGGGATGGGTCTTACGCTCCTCGGCAGCAAGATGACAGGCGTCAGCTCAGTGTTGGGCGAAGAGCTCCAGTCGACCCCAGAGAACCAGGCTTCGATGCGCGATCCATTATCGTGCAAGGCTTGGTCGACCGGAACAGAGCCCATCGGGGTGGGCCCGACAGAGATGCGCCCACAAGCAGTCGAGTGCATGTTTCTGGTCCAGAATGTTTCAGCAGGGCTATCAGAGCCGCAGTGATCCCCCCAATTTCAGGTTGGCAACAGGAGTCAGCAAGTTCACCGGTGAGTCTAAGCTTGAAACTTGTCTTGAGGACTACCGAGTGGCGGTTCAGATTGGTGGTGGGAACGACGAGGTGGCCATGAAGCATTTGCCCCTCATGTTGGAAGGTTCTGCCAGAGCGTGGTTGAATCAGTTACCTCCTAGCAGCATTTACACTTGGGAAGATCTGTCCCGAGTGTTCGTCAGAACGTTTGAAGGAACTTGCAAGCGACCGGCTGGATTGACGGAGCTGCAAGTCTGTGTGCAGAAGACCAATGAGACTCTCAAGGAGTATATTCAGAAATGGATCACTTTGCACCATACTGTGGAGAATGTGTCTGATCATCAGGCAGTCTGCGCCTTCAAGGATGGCGTCAAGAACAGAGAATTGAGTTTGAAATTTGGTCGAACCGAAGACATGACCCTGAGTCGGATGATGGAGATTGCTACCAAGTACGCCAATGGCGAAGAAGAAGACCGACTCTGAAGCGGCAAGTACAAGCCGAGCCAGTCGGAGAAGGGAAACACCAGTCGGAAACAGAAACGGAAGGCTGAACTAGCAGCTCCTGGAGAGGCTCTGGCCGTGACTCAGGGAAAGTTTAAAGGGAAACCAAAAGGATCCTGGAACCCTAAGAAGGTAAAGGATAAAGAAGGGAACGACGTGATGGATATGCCGTGTCACATCCACACGAAGAAAGACGAAGAGGGCAATATCATTTACCCAAAGCATACCACTCGCCAATGTCGACTCCTGATCCAGCAGTTTCAAGGAAAACAGTCTAAGGACAAGGAAAAGGAGTCGGACAAGGCCGAAGACAAGGAGGACAGTGAGGAAGGATATCCGCATGTCAACTCCACTCTGATGATCTTTGCAGATGTGGAAAGCAAGAGTCGACTGAAAGTCATTAACCGTCAGGTGAACATGGTTGCCCCAGCAAAAGCAAGTTATCTGAGATGGTCCCAAACACCCATCACATTCGACCAATCTGATCACCCGACTCATATTGCCACCCCTGGGAGGCAAGCTTTGGTGGTCGATCCAGTTGTCGAAGGCACTCGACTGACAAAAGTGCTGATGGACGGTGGAAGTGGGCTGAATTTGTTGTATGCAGACACACTGAAAGGAATGGGCATTCTGATGTCCCTACTGAGCACCAGTAACATGAGCTTTCATGGAGTTATACCAGGGAAGAAAGACGAGTCACTCGGCCAAATAGCTTTGGACGTGGTGTTTGGTGATTCGAAACATTTTCGCAAAGAGAAGTTGACGTTTGAGGTCGTGGATTTTCAGAGTGCGTATCATGCCATTTTGGGGAGACCAGCTTATGCACGGTTCATGGCTCGACCATGTTACGTGTACCTCAAACTGAAGATGCCCGGCCCCAAAGGAGTGATCACTGTCACCGGTGATCGGAAAAAGGCAGAAGAGTGCTTTCAGAAGGGCTCAAAGATTGCTGATTCCCAGGTGACAGCGGTCGAGTTTGAAGAATACAAGCAAAACGCAGATCCGAGTGATTTGCTGCGATCCAAGAAACCCGCCACAGAATCTGCATTTCAGTCGTCCGGAGAGACGAAGCCTGTTCACATTCACCCGACCGACCCCAATGCAGCTCCGACCCACATCTCCACAACACTCGACCCGAAATAGGAAGAAGCGCTCATCCAGTTCCTCCGTGAGAACTGGGACATTTTTGCATGGAAGCCCGCTGACATGCCAGGTGTTCCCAGGGGACTGGCTGAGCATCGCCTAAGTGTCGAATCATCAGCAAAACCAGTCAAAGAGCATCTTCGGCGGTCCGCCGTCCAGAAGAGAAAAGCCATTGGTGAGGAAGTGGCTCGACTGTTGGCGGCAGGATTTATCCGAGAGATATACCACTTCGAGTGGCTCGCTAATGTCGTCATGGTTCCTAAGAAGGACAAATCGCTCCGAATGTGCATTGATTTCAAGCACATCAACCGGGCCTGCCCGAAAGATCATTTTCCTCTCCCTCGCATAGATCAAATTGTTGACTCGACCTCGGAATGCGAGAGATTGTCTTTTCTAAACGCCTATTCCGGGACCACCAGATCCGTCTGTACGGACCCGATGAGATAAAAACAGCTTTCATCACTCCATTCGGGTGCTTCTGCTATATCACCATGCCATTCGGCCTCAAGAATGTCGGAGCCACATTTATGCGAATGATTCAGAAGTGTCTGCTCACTCAAATCAGTCGGAATGTGGAAGCGTATATGGATGATATCGTCGTCAAGTCACGAAAAGGTTCCGACCTGCTCGCTGACCTCGCCGAAACATTTGCCAACCTCAGAAGGTATGATATCAAGTTCAATCCATCAAAGTGCACATTCGGAGTTCCTGGTGGCAAGTTACTCGGTTTTCTCGTTTCCGAGCGAGGGATCGATGCTAATCCAGAAAAGATCGGCACTATTCTCCGAATGAAACGCCCTGTGCGAGTGCACGATGTCCAGAAGCTTACTGGATGCTTGGCAGCATTAAGTCGATTCATCTCACGACTCGGTGAAAAGGCATTGCCTCTTTACCGAATGATGAAGAAGGCAGACAAGTTCGAGTGGACTCCAGAAGCTGATGCAGTGTTTGCCGAGCTAAAAGCTCTGCTCTCCACCCAGCCGGTGCTTGCTGCTCCAATCAGCAAAGAGCCTCTATTGCTTTATATCGCAGCCACAGGACAAGTCGTCAGTACAGTGCTTATGGTCGAGCGGGAAGAAGAAGGAAAAGCCTTCAAAGTTCAGCGCCCGGTGTATTATTTGTCTGAAGTCTTGACTCCATCCAAGCAGAGATATCCTCATTATCAGAAGCTTGTGTATGGAATATTGATGACCACGAAGAAGGTTGCTCATTATTTCTCTGATCATTCCATCACAGTCGTCAGCGACGCTCCACTATCAGAGATTTTGCACAACAGAGATGCAACTGGTCGAGTGGCGAAATGGGCGATTGAACTTCTTCCCATTGATATCAAGTTTGAGGCAAAGAAAGCCATTAAGTCCCAGGAAATAGCAGATTTCCTCGCCGAGTGGATTGAACAACAGCAGCCGACTGAAGTTCACTCGGAGAATTGGACCATGTTCTTTGATGGCTCTAAAATGCTGAATGGTTCTGGTGCTGGGGTGGTCTTGGTTTCCCCCAGAGGAGATAATCTTAGATATGTGCTCCAGATTCACTTTGATTCCTCCAACAACGAGGCAGAGTATGAGGCCCTCTTATATGGATTACGCATGGCCATTTCACTCGGCGTCCGTCGCCTGATGGTCTATGGCGATTCAGATTTAGTGGTCAATCAAGTGATGAAGGAGTGGGACGTGAGAAGCCCAGCCATGACTGGATACTGCAATGCATTGAGGAAGCTGCAAAAGAAGTTTGAGGGGTTAGAGCTCCATCACATACCCCGACTGAAAAATCAAGCAGCTGATGATCTAGCAAAGATAGGTTCCAAGAGAGAAGCCATTCCGAGTGGTGTGTTCTTGGAGCATATACACACTCCGTCAGTCAAAGAAGATCCTTTCACCGAAGAAACTCCACAGCCCAAGAGTGCCACAGATCCGACTGAGGTTGAAGTCCCAGCAGTGGTCGACTTGGTCATGGAGGTCTTGGTGGTCATTCCCGACTAGACAGTTCCATATATCGCGTATATCCTGAGAAAAGAGCTTCCGGAGGATGAGGAAGAGGCTCGACAAATCGTCCGTCGGTCCAAAGCCTTTACCGTAATCAAAGGACAATTATACAGAGAAAGCGCGACTGGAGTTGGTCAGAAGTGCATAACGCCAGAAGAAGGTCGAATCATCCTTAATGATATCCACTCGGGGACCTGTGGTCATCATGCGTCCTCTCGGACCATCGTGGCCAAAGCATACCGAGCCGGATTTTATTGGCCAAAGGCGAATGAGATGGCAAAGGAAATAGTGGACAAGTGCGAAGGATGTCAGTTCTACTCGAATATGTCACACAAGCCTGCATCAGCTCTGAAGACCATTCCACTCGTCTGGCCTTTCACAGTATGGGGGTTGGACATGGTCGGTCCCTTGAGAACAGGTAGAAGTGGCTTCACGCATGTACTGGTGGCAGTCGACAAGTTCACCAAGTGGATTGAGGCTAAACCAATCAAGAACCTTGACGCCGGTACTGTTGTTAGCTTCATCAGGGAACTGATATTCAGATATGGAGTCCCACACAGCATCATTATGGATAACGGGTCGAACTTTGACTCGGAGGAATTCAGGGATTTCTGCAACTCTCAAGGCACATGAGTCGACTACGCTTCAGTCGCCCATCCGCAGTCGAATGGACAAGCAGAGCGAGCCAATGGCCTGATTCTCAAGGGATTGAAACCCCGACTGATGCGTGATCTCAAGCATGCGGCTGGAGCGTGGGTCGACGAACTTCCCTCGGTGCTTTGGGGACTGCGGACCACACCTAATCGGTCGACCGGAAGAACTCCATTCTTCTTGGTCTACGGAGCTGAAGCAGTCTTGCCGAGTGATCTTCTCCACAATGCTCCTCGCGTTGAACTCTACAACGAAGCAGAAGCTGAACAAGCGCGGCAGGACGCAGTCGACCTTTTAGAGGAAGAAAGAGAGATGGCTCTGATCCGATCAACCATCTACCAACAAGACTTGCGTCGTTTCCACGCCAGAAATGTGAGGGGTCGAGCCTTCCAGGAAGGGGATTTAGTTCTCTGAGTGGATCAGAAGAAACAACACAAGCTTGCTCCTTCTTGGGAAGGACCCTTCATCGTCACCAAAGTTCTCCACAACGGGGCGTACCATCTTTACAACGTCGAACATAATATCGACGAGCCCCGAGCTTGGAACGCGGAACTACTCCACCCATTTTACACTTAAGTTTATCACTCGGATGAGTTGTAATAAAGTACTTCTGTAGTTCATGGATTTCAAAATAATAGTGTCATAATTCATCCATAATTTTTGTCACTTTTTATTTGTCTAATAAAATTTTCCCCTCAGTGGGTGACTTAGTCGCGAATCCGTTTCGCCTAAGTTTGTAAAAGTCCTTACCGAGTGGTGAGCAAGACTCCCACTCGGGGACTTAGCCGCGAATCCGTTTCGCCTAAGTTTGTAAAAACCCTTACCGAGTGGTGAGCCAGACTTCCACTCGGAGGCTTAGCTGCGAACCCGTTTCGCCTAAGATTAAATAAAATCATACCGAGTGGTAAGCCAGACTTCCACTCGGAGGCTTAGCTGCTGTCCAAGTACTCGCCTAAGTTATAAAAATCCTACCGAGTGGTAAGCCAGACTTCCACTTGGAGGCTTAGCTGCAGTCCAAGTACTCGCCTAAGTTATATAAATCCTACCGAGTGGCGAGCCAGACTCCCACTCGGGAGGCTTAGCTGCAGTTTAAACACTCGCCTAAGTACAATGTGCGCTTGCAAGGAGGACGAGGTGCAGGTCGACTGCGACCCTCTCCTTTGAGCTACGCCACAAATACAATGTACGCTCGTAAGGAGGACGAGGTGCAGGTCGACTGCGACCCTCTCCTCTGAGCTACGCCATAAGTACAATGTGCGCTTGTAAGGAGGACGAGGTGCAGGTCGACTGCAACCCTCTCCTCTGAGTTTCGCCACAAGTACAACGTGAAAATCCTACCGAGTGAAGAGCAAACCTCTCACTCGGGGGCTTAGCTACAGCCCAGTGCTCGCCTAAGATATAAAAATCCTACCGAGTGAAGAGCAAACCTCTCACTCGGGGGCTTAGCTGCAGCCCAGTGCTCGCCTAAGATATAAAAATCCTACCGAGTGAAGAGCAAACCTCTCACTCGGGGGCTTAGCTGCAGCACAGTGCTTGCCTAAGATATAAAAATCCTACCGAGTGAAGAGTGAACCTCTCACTCGGGGGCTTAGCTGCAGCCCAGCGCTCGCCTAAGTGGATTAAGGAATAAGTCGATTGCAGTAAGCGTCTTGCTTTGAACCTGCAAAAGACATTTCGAGCCAAAAGCAATCTTGTTCAAACATCAAATCCAAGTTCGGATCGATACCTAAAGGAACCGAAAGTGCTCAGGCGCTAAGCCTGTTAAGGTTTATCGGTTACAACTCCACTCGGCATACCGAGGCAAATTTAAAGTGTCGAGCTTAAAAGAAGTTTTTTACCCCTCCTGTGGAGGGCTGGAAGGAGCAACGAACTCATCAAGACCAATTCCATCTGCGATCCGAGTGGCAGGAGCAATGAAGGTTTCCATGAAGGACCTGAAGTCGTGTTTCTTGGTGTTGGCCACTCGGAGAGCCGCCAGCTTGTCTTCTCGCGCATCTTTGCAGTGGACTCGGGCCAGACATAGAGCAACATCTGCACCGCACCGAGCCGAGGACTTTTTCCACTCCTGCACTCGACCAGGGACCGTGTTCAGGCAAGCCATCAGCGACTCGAGGTCGTTCTGGAGTGTCTCCCCGGGCCAGAGCGATGAGTCGATGCGAGATGTGGCGACCTTCAGCCTTGCAAGATAGTCCACGACAGCTGCAACATGGGACTCCAGTCGGAAAACATTCATGGCAACTTCGTCATTCACCGGAGAATTGATGGGGTCAAGGTTTGGTTCCAGCCGGCTAGTCTCTTCTTCAAAGTTTTGACAAAATTCTGCAAGGACAATCACCGAGTCAAGGCAATGGTCGAATGGAAAAATCACTGTTGAAAATGATTATTGAGAGTAAAGGGTTACCTTCAAGCATAAGGAATAGCTTCTTGGCAAGACCACTCAGGAAGGCCTCCAGATCATTTTTCTTCCCAGTCAACTGGCTGACTTGGTCGGTCAGGGCAGCTTTGTCAGTTTTCAGTCGACTGACTTCCTTCTTGGCAATCCCAAGAGCAGCTTTCAGATTGGTATTTTCTTATTCAAGCTTGGTGACTGAAGCTAACTTCTCGTCAGCAAGCTTGATCTTCTCAGCTAGTTCAAGGTCTTTTTTCTGTTGGGCCTCCTTCACCTTACCTGCAAGTTCCAGCAAGATCAGATTTTGAAACAAACGAAGGGGAAAAGCAGTCGTCGAGGCCTCACCAAACATACCTTTGGTCTCCTCCTTTGCCTTCATCGGATTCTCCTGAACCAGCTTCAAATCCAGCTCGAGCTGAATGTGCTTGTTTTCCAGCTCGGTGTAGCGAGCCGCAAGGTCACAGGATTTCTGTGAAGAACCAATCGACTAAATGTCAAAGATAATTCACTTCCGAGTGGAAAAGGGAAAAGACAAGCATTCGACTGTAGTCTCGGGGACTACACCCAGTGGGCGCACTCAGCGTGCCCCCACTAATCCTATTGAAGACAGAGTCGACCAGTCGACCTCAAAAAAAAAACAAGATGTATTCTTTAAGACTGTAATCGACTGCAAGCAGTCGACCACAGTCTCGGGGACTACACCCAGTGGGTGCACTCAGCGTGCCCCCACCGGTTTGAGAAATCCATTCGCCTCAGATGAATGACGGAAAGATTCAACTTATAAAGCCTAAGGCCGACTGCCAGCAGTCGACCTTAGCCTTGGGGACTACACCCAGCGGGTGCACTCAGCGTGCCCCCGCTAACACAGAGTTTAAATCGACACACCCAGTGGGTGACTGCTATGAATTCCGGAAAGAAAAGTTTTGATAGCATATCCTAATAGAACAGGCGATGGTCGACTGACCTGAACATTGCTTTGAAGGGCGGAACTGGCGTCGTAAGCTGCCTGGCTTGCATCCCGGATGGTCTTCACCTGCTCCATCATGATCCCTGCCTAGCGTATCGCCTGCTTCGCGGCGCCAGCTTCGTCCTCTGGGACGTGGTGCATCGTGAAGAGGGAGGGCTGTGCGGCACTCGACGAAGCAGGGAGAGCACTCGTCAGTGGATCTGCGAAGGACACAGTGTGTCGAGTGGTGTTCTCCTCCTCCGCAACCAGAGTCTCGGGCGCCATCACATCCTGGGGCACCCTGCCGGCAGACGCTTTCCTGCTCCTTCTGTGCTTTAGCGGTTCCTCATCTTCATCATCATCAGGAAGAGTGATAACAACATTGGATGGAGCTACAGAAAAGAATAAGAATTAGAGATCATGAGTCAGTCGACTAAAAACGGAATTAAGAGTATAGTACCAGGGTTTGAGGCTGCTGCGTCCTCCATCTCATGGTCGTCAGCCCTGGCTGAGGTCTCAGAAGTAGCAGCACTGCAATTCCAAAGAATCAGTCGACTAGCTCAAGCGTCAACCAGAGATAAAGCTCGCATAAAACAGGAAGATTTAAGCAGCAATGATTACCCTGATATGGTGGGGATAGACACCTTCATCTTCGGCAGGAGCTTGGTCGGCTTTGACGGGGCCGTCCTGGGCTACTTCGACGCCTTTTCAGTCGGCGCCGGAGAAGTGGTCCGAGGGCGCTTGGTCGACTATGCAACAGTCGCAACCCCCTTGCCACGTTCAGTCGCAGGGTCATGGACAAGCTTCGACCGCCTTTCCGAGCGCGATGGTGTGACCTCCTCCTCCTCCTCTTCTTCGTCCTCCTCATCGTCATCATCATCATCATCATCCTCGGCGGCATCCGAGTCCCACTCCTCCTGGCTCTCGCCCCTGCTCGCTTCCCCCTCCTCAGTCGGAGCCTGTGCTCCATTGGGCATCGAGTACAGCTCAGTGAGGGCCTGATAGACATCAAAACAAAGATCAATCGACCGATTGGCAGAGAAAACAAAAATAAATATGACAAGAATACAATGGGAAGTGGAACAGACATACCTTGTTTGGAACACTGCGGTGGTCGAGTGGAGGAATCCTTCTGGCTCCATGAGGGTTATCCTTGTTCCCAGTAACAGCGGCCATCCATCTTTCCAGAGTGGCATCGTCGACTGCTTCTGGATTGATCCGAGTCTCATCTTCAGTCCCGCGGTACAACCACATGCAATGACTCCGGAACTGAAGAGGCTGGATTCGTCGCCTAAGAAAAACCTCTAGGAGATCCATACCCGTCACTCCCTCCCGAACCAACTGAACTACGCGCTCCATCAGCATCTTCACGTCGGCTTTCTCCTCCGGAATCACCTTCAGAGAGGAGGGCTTGTTCAGTCGGTCCATGGTGAACTAAGGGAGTCCACTCGACTTCCCCGGCGTCGGCTGATCCTGGCAGTAGAACCAGGTCGACTGCCAGCCTCTGACTGACTCGGGAAACGTCATGGCTGGGAAGGTGCTCTTGTTCCTCACCTGGATCCCCAGACCTCCACACATTTGGACGACTTGGGTTCTTTCGTCGCCTGGGCTCGCCTTCTTCATGGTCTAAGAGCGACACGTGAATATGTGCTTGAACAAGCCCCAATGCGGTCGACAACCCAGAAAATTCTCACACATGGACACAAACGCGGCAAGATAGGCGGTGGAGTTCGGGGTGAAGTGGTGGAGTTGCGCTCCAAAGAAGTTCAAGAAACCACGAAAGAAAACGCTCGGTGGCAAAGAAAATCCGCGGTCGACATGGGTGGCCAGAAGCACGCACTCACCCTCTTTCGGCTGGGGCTGCCACTCTTTCCCCGGAAGCCTTGCGGCTCCGTGGGGGATCAGCCCGTCGTTGGCCATGTCGAGGAGATCCGCCTCCGTGATGGTCGACCGGATCCAATCTCCCTGGACCCAGCCTTTTGGCAGGCGAGATCTAGACGAAGACCCGCCGCGAATGGTGGATCTCCCCTTCGCCTTCTCCGTCGCCGACGCCTTCTTCGCGCGTTCCAGCACCGCTGTCTTCTCCTTGACCATGGCTGCCGGCGAGACGCGCGAGGAGAAGTTGTGCGGAGGCGAGAGCGAGCGCGTTGGGCGGAGACGAAGGAAGCAGAGAGAGAATGCCGAGGCACTCTTCAAAAAACCCTCGCCGGGCGCATTTATAAGATCCCTTCCGAGTGGATGACAGGTGGGCCCGGTCGATCTAATCATATCCCGAAACAGTTGCGCGGACGTGATACGTGGCGAAAAAAGTGGCGCGGGGATCGAGGCGTCTATGCCCTATCCCATCCGAGCGCCGCGGTCCGCCCCGCTTCGCGCGCTTCCCCAAATTTCGTATCCCGCGGAATCCGCGAACGGCAGATAGGTCTGTCGGACGCGGGATTTCCTGCGATCCGTCACTCGGAAATCGGCGAAGTCCAAAAGATCACTCGACGAAAGAAAAGAATGGATCGAGTTGACTGAAGAAAAGTTGCTCACTATCAACAAAGAGATTTTTTGGTTCAAAACAACGCACGACCAGTATGCGAAGGCTAATCGGAAACAACATCAACTCCTTCATCACTCAAGCCTCAATCCATTCAGGGGCTAATGATGGAGTCATGTACCTAGGGTAGGGTCATATACCTGATCTAACTACCCTGCCCAAGGACACCCTTAGAAGAGATCACCTTCCAGTCGACCTATGAGGAACGCACTCGACTGACTTGAAGGACTCGACCACGAAGACTCACTCGACCACCAGAAGGTCAAGAAGCACTCTGCACTGCAACGGTTTGTAATTAAGTAGACTTTATGATAGTTAAGACACTTTATGTGGGGCGTTACCAGTAACGCCCTGGACTTAATGTACCTTAAACCCTTCATTACGTGGGTTGGCTGGGGTCCTGGCGCACTCTATATAAGCCACCCCCCTCCACAGGCAGAAGGGTTCGCACTCCTGTAACTCATATACACATAATCCACTCGACCGCCCCCGGGCTCCGAGACGTAGGGCTTTTACTTCCTCCGAGAAGGGCCTGAACTCGTACATCCCTTGTGTTTACAACCTCTCCATAGCTAGGACCTTGCCTCTCCATACCTACCCCCCACTCTACTGTCAGACTTAGAACCACGACAGTTGGCGCCCACCGTGGGGCGGGTGTTTTAGTGATTTTGTGGAGAAGTTGCGATTCTTCCGAGTATTTTCATCATGGTGGCTGCTGGAGTTTTGCTCGAGGGTCGCGAGATCCGCCTCGGCGCTCTCACCTTCGTCGCCGATGACTCCGCCTGGCCGGGCCGGGTTTCGGGCAAACGTCGGGCCGGGCCGGGTTTCGGGCCGGGCTTATAAAAGCCCGACCTTCATTTCTCAAGCCTGAGCCCGGCCCGAAGCCCGAAATACTCCATATTTTCAAGCCCGAGCCCGGCCCGAAATCAAGCCCGGCCCGAATGCTGTTTTTTAATACGCGCACGTGCAAGCCCGGCCCGAAGCCCGAAAGCCCGGCCCGAAATACGGAAAATTGAAAGCCCGAGCCCGGCCTGAACTATCTTTCGGGCTGCAAAACGAAGCCTGAGCCCGGCCCGAATGTCAAGCCCGGCCCGGCCCGGCCCGGGTTTTTCGGGCCGGGTCGTCGGGCCGGGCTGCCCATGCCCGGGTTTACTCACCCCCCACTTGAAATCAGGGGGGAGAGATTAGATGCTTTGTGATTTGTGAATGCCACGTGCCATCCATCGGGCCGGGTCTCACCTGCTAACCGTGAGACCTGGTCTCATATAATTTTTTTTCCCTCTATGTGTGCCTTTTCTTATGAGGAAACTTGTCTGCCAGTCTACCTATATCTTTCCAATGTCGTTCTATTTACCGTAGCTTCGCTATGCCCTACTCGTTTTTTTATGTGTCTCCAGGAGGCAAGTTTTTACCATGTGCGTATGTGATATTTTTTATGCATGTATGTTTATATTGCTAGACCTGGTCCTGTATGTGCACATGATAAATTTGTTTGCATCGGGACAGATTGTTGCTGCAGATCGGTCTATATGCTCCCAAAATTGATTGGTTTACACATGTGAATAATGTTTGTTTGTACCAGGCAGATGCTGTATGTAACATTTTTCATCTTTTAGTATTAACAGTTCTTATTACAATCAACATGAAATATAAATTTTATCATATGTGGATGAATGTGGTGGCTCATTTGTCTCTGGTTTTAGCATACTCCCTCCGTCCCATACTAATGTAAAAAACGTTCTTATATTATGAGATGGAGGGAGTAATATATAATAGGTAGATGGTTGTGTGCATCACAATGATGCAGCGGCCGAAAGAAAATGCTTGGGTGTGTTGTAAAGCAATAAAGCACAATGTAGATTAGAGAGGCGCAGCTGCTAGTAGTCTAGTAGTAGAGCCCTTGACCTTAGCAGTCAGCATAAGTATTAACGTAAACGCTGTTAAACATTTAAGACAAGTGGGCGCTGCACTAAACTGCTGGGCCAAGGGACGGCAACTCGATAGCAAGATATTAAAAAAAGGATGCTCAGTTTGTTAAGGGAAAAAAATATACATACGACCGTTAAGAGTTTTGACAGGTCCAATTCACTACTTGTTACCGTGAAGCAAACCAAGCAGGTGGCAGACTATTAGCTAAAGAAACATACGTGTTGAAAAGTTCATCTCTGTGGGACACTGAGCCGCCTGATTTCATGTCATCCCTGATTGTAAATGCTAATTATGTTCTCTGATGAATGAAATCGTTACCTAGTCAAGAAAAGAGAGTAATGCTAGATCTATGGATTTTTTTTCTGGACAAAACAAGTTTACAGGCTTAATTACGTGGAGGCCCATGGTAGAATCACGGGGACTATATTTATTAGTTAAAAGCAGGGATGGATTTAGTGGTGGGGATGCGGATACGGCATCACGTAGCTAGGTAGCTAGCTTTGGTATTATAATCCGTCCGTCCCGAATTAACAAGTAACTCATACATAGGTAATATATTGGATGATTAAACCTATAGCTAATTGACAACAGAAACCTATAGCTAAGACAGTACTGAACAGGTACCTGTTGCTATGGATGGCGTGGAGCTTTGCCATGACATCATCCTCTTTCTTAGAGAACTTGCCCCTCCTCAGCCCGTCCCTCAGGTAGTTGAGCCACCGCAGCCTGTACTCTTGCCGCACCTCAGTAGCCCTGTATGTGTACAACTTACGGCACGTGCTACAGAAGCATGAAGAGATTAAAAACATATTAGCCGCCATCCTAAATTAGTTGTCTTGGATTTATTTTGACATAGATGTTTATAAAAACGTTTTAGTGTTAGATAGATCCGTATCTAGACAAATGAAGGATAACTAATTTGAAACTGGTGGAGAACTATCTAGCTAGTTAATTGATCCTCCTGACAAGTAAGTTTCAATTATTTATAGGTTGCTGCTGCAAACAAAGATAATAGCTTTAAGTAGTCACATATTTACCGGCATTCTTGGGCAGAGACCTTCATGATCCCTCACCATGCTGGGCTATGTAGTTTGCAAGTATGCCGTCCTCCTCCTTGGTCCACTTTCCTTGCTTCAGCCCCAACTTCTGGCAGCATGGCGCCCTCCCCATCCACACGGTCGATCTCGATCGTCGCCTTGTGCAGAAAATTAAGCAACCAAATCTCACGTGGTCGTGCCTATGATAGAGCGATATGGACTACACACGCTAGCTGGTTTGGTGGTAGTTAGTAGCTACTCCGCCCTCGAAGCCTAGGTACGTAGTAGGTCCCTCATCTCTTTCTTGGCCACGCACGACGGCAAGATAAGGCGCCATAATATAGCACCACGTGAGACTTCTGCCAAGGAATAGTACTAGTAGTACCTACCTAGGATCGTCAATTTAAGTTTGGAGAGTGGGACCTCGTACGCAAGCCATCATCATCTTTTGGCCTACCGAGTGGCCTCGTTTTCTGCAGTTCTGCACACAATGATAGCTATATACACCGTCCGCTTTATAATGTACTTACTCCATTTTTTTATTTTGCATATAAAATTTGTCTTTAAGTCAAACTTCATAAAGTTTGATCATAATTATGTAGAAAGTTGTCAACATCTACAATATTAGAAATATGCAATATGAAAGTTAATTCAGTGACCGCACCTAATGATATCGATTTTATATTGAGAGTGTTCATATTTTTTCCCTATTATATTGGTCACAATCAAGTACGTTTGACTAAAGACAAATTTTATATGTGGACTAAAAAGAAAATGAGGAAGTACGAAAGTGACTACCGGTTCAAAATCGTCCGGCTCTGCAGTTGTCACTAGTGGACGATCACCTATCCTAGCCGCATCTCTTCCGCTGGCCTCGGTGCCACCTGCGTTGGCCATGGAAGCCTCGACACTATCTCCGCCAGTCACTTTTTCTCAACACGCCCCACAATGCCCAGTCCCAGTGCAGGATTTTCCTCAACAACGTTCATCGTATAGTGCAAGCTAAAAATCCTATTACTATGACCAAGCAATCAGCAAGGAGCTTGCCGTATGCACGAATGCCAATGCTTGCCGGTAATTTTAAATTTTCCTAATATGTTTCTCATATTCGTGCAATAAATTGATTTGATAGCCATCATAGGTTTATAGTGAGATTCTCGTTTTCCCAAGGAACACAAGTGCTCAGCTATACCTATGCTGTGTTGCAGCATCTGAGCAAATCGAAAAAGCAAGAAGTCATTGCCCCTCCTGCCTGTTAGTGCATCTCGAAGGCGGATCCACATACCTCCCGTATATAACCGGACTACGTTGTTTGGAACTTTGGATCACTTTTGCAATCCAATGGGACCTGTATATGTCATCTTCTCTGTCCAGACGTACGGATTTTGATATTTTGGCAACAAATAAGAGCAAATACAATAGAGTTGAGTCAACGGGCTATAAGGAATAAATTAGTATATTTCTGCTTAGTTGGACGAAAAAGAAGAGGAGAGAGAAGGTAAGCGGGCTCTTCGTGAAGAGCCAGCTCTAGCACGTGCTCCTAGGCACTTTGTGAGAACGAAAGGTGGCCCACATAATAAAAAAGTAGTACACTTTTTTGATCCACTATTGTACATATTGACTATAAAATGGGATGTAGATGATATGACACTGACTTATAGCCAGCAGCTGGCTCTACTATTAACCATGCTCTAATAGGTAAGCTTTGCTGGAGTCCGGACATCCAGCTAACCAACAACAAATCACCACGTATCCACGCCCCTTCTCTCTTCTCTATCCTAAAAAGGAAACTGGCGCACAGAGCATCTGTGCCACCGCGAGGGCATCCGCGAAGGTGGCCGACGAACCCTCCATCCCCGTTGCCGCCTCCTCCTACCTCTCCTCCTCATGGCCGCCGACGACCGACGAGCTCTCCATCCCTGCCGCCGCCGACAAATCCTCCATCCCCGTCGTGGCCGAAGATGTTGAGCGCTCCCGTACAGTTGGTGCGGGCGTCCTTGGTGACGTTGTAGTGCTGGTGGATGAGGCGGACGAGGGAGAAGAAGACGCACGCGGACGCCAAGAGTTGCTGCATTCAGGAGAAGCTCGTGTAACGTCATAGCCACGGGCGCGTGGACGCACCCGACACCGCTATTGTTGCGGCCGCACACCGGCGACCACGCTCGTCGTCGCCGTGCCCGAAGCTTCCATGCCGTTGTAGCCATGCCCGACGCCGCTGCCGTTGTGGCCGCGCGCCCAAGCTGGCCTGCCTCCGTCGCCGTGCGTGCACGGCTGCGCCGACACCGCTGCTGTTGTGGCCGCGCCCGTGGTTGCCGCGCGCGTGGCTACGCCCGAGCTCGCCTGTAGTGGTGCCGCGCGCGTGGCGACGCCTGAGCTTGCGTGTCGTCGTCGCCGTTTCCTTAGCTCACCTGTCGACGTCGCCGCGCCCGATGACGCTGCCGTCGTAGCCGCATGCTCGTGGCCGCGCCCGACGCCCCTGCCGACGTGGTTGCGCGCCCGAGCTCACTTGTCTCCATCGCCGGGCCCGCCCAACCTAAAAGCTGGCCACACCGCGCCGCTTCGCTTCCTAAGCTGGCCAGGCAACGCCGGCTCATGCCGCAGCCACGAGCTGGGCGCACCGTGCCTTCTCGTCCTGGTACTTTGGAAGGCACGTTGAGACTCGTGCTCGTCGTCGGTGTCCTGCCTATGTTGCCCCGCTGCACACCAAGTGTTCGATATGATGTCCGAGAAAATAGTGGCTGATGTTTGCAACGAGCGTTGGATTG
Source organism: Triticum timopheevii (assembly GCA_963921465.1). Lineage (NCBI taxonomy): Eukaryota > Viridiplantae > Streptophyta > Magnoliopsida > Poales > Poaceae > Triticum > Triticum timopheevii. The sequence goes on from OY997271.1 coordinate 13,510,620, forward strand.
CATGCTTTCATATCAGTGTCCGTCCCTCTGTCCGGACGAAAAAACGTATTCCCTTCGTTTTTATTTAGTCCGCGTATTAGCTTTAGTCAAAGTCAAACTTTTAAATTTTGACAAAATATATAAACAAAAATATTAACATATACAATAAAAAATCAATATCATTAGATTTTTTATTGAATGTACTTTCACAACTATAGATTTGATAAAGTGAATGTTTTTACTTTTTATATAAACTTCATCAAACTTGATCAAACTTCAGTCAACTCTAATATCCAGAGTAAATAAAAACCAAGTGAGTATATTTGCGGGACAGATATACAGGTTCGAGTTGGGATGCCCTTAGCAAGTAATTTTAGTGACACTTGCTCCGGTTCTACTTTAATAGTGAGTGGACCTTCCGTACTTTTTATTATATTATTATAGTAAAGCTCACCAGGATTTGATCCATGGGTCGTCCCTCAGTACTATAATCTGGGGTTGTGCAGAGTTTCCATCTTTGACCAGAGTTCGCTTCATCGGGAGCTTGACAAACTAATGTATGGGCCCGGTTTGATTCAAATTTTTACATGGTATTGAAAGAAACTCGACGAACTTCACATTGTGTCAAAAACATTCTTATATTATGGGACGGAGGGAGTACTAGCCAAAAAGTACTAAACGAAACCTCATGTTCGCCGAGTTCCTACAAATAAAAACTTGGACGAGCAGGTGGGCCCCATGGACGAGCAGCCGACCTATCCGTGATGGCGGTCTACGGTTGCCGGGCTTCTACTAAAGAAAACTTGGCAATCATTTTATTTACTTTTATTTTTTAATTATGAAATTCCGGTGGTCGCATGCAACAGTACTGGCAAAAAAATGATAGTGGGGTCCACGGTAGATGTGGCAACAACTACACGATGGTTGGGCTTCCTAAGCCGAGTTCAAAAACTTGGCAAAGGGCAGGCATTTTGTCTTCCCTGCAAAATACTAGACGTGAGCGCTTGCGTGAGCATGGGCTTGCTAACCACAAAAATCACGTGCGACCTACCTCCACTCCTTCTCCGCCGTACCGCTGCCATGAAGAGTGTAGCCACAGGCTTCATCATGAGTGCCAGCTCGGCCACGGGCATCGTTGTGAGCGCCACCTCGGCTGTGAGCACCGCTGATTAGGTGCACACGTGGCCAAACATGCTAGAGCCAAGGGAGGGCCGTAGTGGTGACTTTGGCCCACATAGACACGTGGTGGGGGCGGCGGTAACCCACGAGCATCGCGGCCATTGGGATAGTGCCCGTGGGCCTCCGGTGAGCCCATGCCTCCTAGAGCATGCAACCCGAACAGCCGCGAGTCGACCTATTCTCGCCATCGTCCGGTCCCTGCCTCCATCTCCCGCAACGAGCGAGAACCTCCTTGCGGCCTAGGTGGAAGAAATTGACCACAACGTGGACCAGTTAACGGTCGTGTCGGCGGTTCCTCATACGCAACACAGTGCCTCTGGCCAGCGGTGAGGCAGGAGATGGAGGGGCACTGGGCAGGGGCCCCGTCGGCCGATGACGGCGCGGAGCCAAGGAGGCGCGCGCGACCGAACAAGGCGGAGGTAGCCCCCCCCCCCCCCCCCCCTCCTCCCGAACATCATGCTTTTAGACGGATGGGCGCGGGAAGGTGCGACCAAACGACATTGTGGTGAGATGCGCCATCTCCTGTGAGTGGTGTGTGTGGCTGGCGGGGTGGGAGAGAGAGTGTTGGGGAGGGAGGATTTGTCCATGACGAAGCGACGAATGGAGCTTCTAACTAACGATTCTGAGTCCGAGTGGCCTCTTTCTTTGAGATTTGTACAAATCATCTAATGGTAGAAAAGCGTTCGGGGCGAGGAGCCGAAATATGGCACATTCGGGAGTTACAGAGTCCGAAAACAAACCACTGACAAAAAAAAGAAAAGAACACCGGATGAAGGGAAAAAAAGAACATACAGGTAAGCACAGAGGCTCAGATCATGCCTACAACCACAAGTCGACCCAAGAAGGAGAACAGCGTCACGCTAAAATGTTTTGGTCGAAGGACCTTGTTATATACTTCGGGGGTGCTTTGTACTACATCTGTTGCTTTATAATATTTCCTCCGTCCCAAAATTCTTGTCTTACATTTGTTTAGATACGGATGTATCTAACACTAAAATATAACTAGATACATCCGTATTTAGACAAATTTAAGACAAGAATTTTGAGACAAAGGGAGTAGATCGATGGACCTACTAAAAAAACGACCATGCAGTCGACTGAGATTCACCAAACCAGTTATTTATGTGGACTCATAGGGTGTACTGTGTGGGTGTGGCTTGGCTAGATTTAGAAGTTAGAAGACCGCTGGGAAGGGGCTGAGGCGAAGCGAAGGGCGCAACATGAGAGGGTGCTTGCGTGCGCACACCAGTCGGCTTTGCATGACCGTCCCAGGGAGTGATCATGGCCCAGTCGAAGCACTGCACGAGCGCGGCCACAACTGCTGGAACGGACTGAAGCGCAAGCCCCATGCCGGGGCATCCTCGGCGGCCGCTACCGAACGGCAGGTACTGGAAGTGCTGGCCACGCGGATCCAACACCTCGTTGCATCCGCCGGCCATGAACCGCTCCGGCCAGAATTCCATAGGGGTGTCCCAGTAGGCCGGGTCACGCCCAATGGACCACAGGTTGATGAACACCGCCGTGCCGGACGGGATCGTAAACCCACCGCCCGCGGCAACCTCCATCTCCTCCGTCGACTGTCAGTGTACTATCGGTGCCGCAGGGTGTAGACGCAGTGTCTCCTTGTACGCTGCCTGCAAGTAGGGCAGGTTTGCCACATCACCCTCGTCGGCTATCCTTTCACGGCCAACCACCGCGTCGATCTCCTCGCGGACATTGTGGAGGCACTCTGGGTGGTTCATCAGCTCCGCGAGCATCCACTCGATCATCGCCGCCGATGTATCGGAGCCAGCAGTGACCAGGTCCTACATCCCCATGTATGATCGACTAGAATTAACGGCAAAAGACCAAGGAAATTAGTTGGGAAATATTTGATCTTCTCCCTTGTGAGCTTCACCTCCCCCATCTTGTCATCCTCCATCTTGTCCAGCAGGATGTCTAGCAAGTCGTTGCTGCTCTCCACCGGCTCTCCTTCTCCTTCACCATGCATCCTCCTGGCTTCACGTGCCTCCTCCTTGTGCCTCATCATGTCCTCGAGTAGTGCGTCAAAGCGGCAGTGGACGTCTGCGGACCGGCTGCCGAGGCCCTGGAGGTCCCAGCCGCGGCATATTGCCACGTAGTCCTCGACATTGAATGCGCCGACGAGCTCTGTCACAGCCTTCACTAGCGCTTGTGCCTCCTCCAAGACACTCTCGGGCATGTTGCTCGCCATCATCCTCATAATGGACGTGTTGGACAGCCCGATCATTGCGGCGGAGAGATCCATAACCTCGAGCGACGATGATGTCGCCTGATGGAGTACACTCTGCAGCAGCGACAGGAGTCCAGCAAGACGGACGGGGCGGAGCTGGTTGATTGTGCGGGGCCCAAGGAGCTCGAACATGCACAACCGCTTCATGAACCGCCAGTGTGGGCCGTAGGGAGCGAAGGCGAAGCCGTCGGAGCCATAGGCGAACTTACGCGCCACGCTAGGGGAGCTGGCCACCACACAATGGGTAGAGCCGAGCCGGATGTGGACCAGCGGGCCGAGCTGGGCCGCCAGTTCATGGAAGGTGCGGTGCACCGGTGGACGCACCAGGTGGAGGTGCCCGATCACCGGAAGGCTCCTCGGGCTAGGCGGCAACGGCGGCTTTCGCCGGCCCCCTCTGCTGACGGTGACGATGAGCAGCATCACGACGGTGAGCGCGACCGCGAGGAGGGAGGTCATTGTTGGATCTTGCATCAGCTGCTGCGCCATACTGGGCTTCATTGCCACAGCTGCTATATGTAGCCGATTAATTAACGAAATTAACCATCACCATCAAGAGTCAACAGTTGTATGAATCAATGCCCGATGGCGATGTGCATGTAGTACGTACTTCGTTGCGCACGATGTACACGGCAAATCTTTCTTCCTTTTTTTTAAGATGCTAAAGTGAAATCTTAGTACTTCTGTAATGTTGTTGAATCAAAAGGCATACAAGCCACCACGTTTATCCCTCTCTTTTTTTTTTGGGTCACCAGCTCACCACATTTATCTTAGTCCCTAAATATTTTGGTCTGCTGATGGGCTGGGCTTCGTCCACAGATTCATAAAATGCAAAAAAAGGTTGTTCTTTGGTCCGCTTGGTCGGACCGGGCTTTCACCGGACCGGGCTGATGTTTTTTCGGTCCATTTGTTATGCACTCGACCGGTGATTTTTTTAAGCATGCATGGACCGGGCGGGCCACGGGCCACGAGCCTAGCCGAAGGACCAGACCGTTTCGTCCACGCGGAGTCCACACCAGTGATCTCCTTCGACGGAAGACGACCATAGAAGCTCGGATGCACCCTCGGAGAGCCCCAGGGATTTTCTGCGCTTCCCCCTAGCCGTTGACTTGTGGCGCTCGGTTGGCCTGGCTGAGCACGGCTGCGGCTGCGGCCGAGAGCTTCACCTTTGCAACGTCCCGCCGCCTGTTGACCCTGGAACTGCAAATGCATTCGCCCCGCTCTGCAAACAACACAACGGGGTGTTAAACATGTAAATATGCGCCGGTGTATAAACCGCATGATAGATTGTATAGGCTGTTAGTTAGGTTGTTGAGATTGAGTCTTGAAGATCAATCCATGCCGTCATGTAAATCTTCTCTGTAACTACCCGGCTTCGGCCCTATATATCAACACGCAATGCGTCCCTTCTAGGCATACGCTTAACCTATTTTCACATGGTATACAGAGCCTACCTTTTTAATCGCATCTCGATGTCGAGCTCCTCCTCGTTCGTCGCCATGGCCGCGCACTCCATCGCCTCTCTCGGTCACACCATCACCGAGAAGCTGACCCGAGAGAACTTCCTGGTGTAGAAAGCTCAGGTCCTCCCGCACATCAAGGGGGCGGGGCTCATGGGCTACCTGGACGGCTCGATCAAGGAGCCCTCCTCTGTGATCACCTCAGAGAAGGATGTCTCCGGCAAGAAGGAGATCACGACCTCGCCGAATCCCGAGCATGCTGTGTGGGTTACCCAAGATCAGCAGATTCTCACGTTTTTTATCTCATCACTTTCCCGCGAGGTTCTACTGCAGGTCAGCTCCCACAGCACCGCCGCTTCGATCTGGAATGCCCTGCTGCAGAATTTCTCCTTGCAGTCAAGGGCGAGGGTCATCCAGCTTCGTTCCGCCATCGAACACACCCACAAAGGGGACATGTCTGCCGCTGCCTACTTCACCAAGATGGTGAGCATCTTTGACGAGCTGGCAGCCGCCGTCAAGCCCCTGGACAAAGATGACATCGTCGACCACATCCTACAAGGCCTCCTCCATGAACCCGACTACAACAGCTTCGTCTCGGCCATCTCCACCCACACCGCCACCGAACAACCGATCGGCCTCAGCGAGCTCTTTTCCTTGCTGCTGTCGGCCGAAGCTCGCATTGCCGCCCAGAACGCTACCTTCCACTCCGCCAATCTGGCGGCAAGGGGTGGAGGTCGCGGCAACCCAAGGGGTGGCGGCAACAGCGGCGGTGGAGGCAGTTCCCGCAGCTACAACAACAACAATGCGGGTGCCCGCTACTCTGACAACCCTGGTGGCGGCGGCTTTGGAGGTGGGCCGCGGCAAGGAGGTGGTGACCGCGGTGACCGCGGTGACCGCGAGCGTGAGAAGTGCCAGATCTGCAAGATCGAAGGGCACGGCGCGTGGCGCTGCAGAAAACGCTTTGATCGCAACTTCAACAACAACGTCTGCAACCCCGCAGGAGGCGGTGGTGGCGGAGGAGGCGGAGGTGGTGGAGGACATCGCTCCGCCAACGCAGCTCACTCCTATGGAGTTGATACCAATTGGTATCTTGACACCGGCGCTATCGACCACGTGACAGGACAGTTGGAGAAGCTTGATGTTCGTGATCGTTACACCGGCATGGAACAAATCCACACGGCGAGTGGTCAAGGTATGGATGTTGCACATATTGATCATTCAATTCGTACTACCCCTAATGGTTCCTCCTTAGCACTAAACAACATCCTTCATGCTCCACAAGCCGACCAGAGTTTACTTTCCGCCCATCATCTTATGAAAGACAATCAAGCTTTTCTTGAGATTTACCCTGAATTTTTTTTGTCAAGGATCAGGCCACTCGGAGCACCATTCTTCGAAACAAGAGTAGAGATGGCCTATTTCCCGTATCTGATCGTCGGGGTGTACCTCATCGTCAAGTGCTAGGTGTTGCAAAACCATCCACTGCACGATGGCACAAGCGCTTAGGGCATCCTTCGCTACCGGTGGTCCAGAAAATTTTGCGTGATTTTAGTCTTCCAGTGTCGAATAAACAAGATCATCATCTAGTTTGTGATGCATGTCAAATGGCCAAGAGCCATCAACTTCCTTATTCTAGGTCTACTAGTGAGTCAAAAGCTCCTTTAGAGCTTTTTTTTCAGATGTGTGGGGTCCTGGACCAATTTCTGTAGGCAGACAAAAATATTATGTGAGCTTCATTGATGATTTCAGTAAATTTAGTTGGGTTTATTTACTCAAGAATAAGTATGATGTGTTTGAGAAATTCCATCTCTTTCAAAAACATGTTGAACAACCCTTTGATCGCAAAATTCTTGCTATGCAAACCGATTGGGGGGGGGGGGGGGGTGAATACCAAAAACTTCACTCATTCTTTGAACACATTGGTATAACCCATCATGTCTCTTGCCCCCATGCCCATCAGCAAAATGGGTCTGCTAAGAGAAAGCACAGACATATTGTAGAGGTTGGCCTCTCCCTTCTTGCTTATGCCTTCATGCATTTGAAGTTTTGGGATGAGGCCTTCCTCACGACAGTTTACCTCATAAATCGTGTTCCTAGTAGAGTTATCTCCAACCAAACACAACTTGAGCGTCTCTTTGTCACCAAACAAATTTACTCATTCCTTCGTATTTTTGGTTGTGCGGTGTGGCCAAATCTACGTCCCTTCAACAAACACAAACTTGAATTTCGGTCCAAATAGTGTGTGTTTTTTGGGTACAGTAACCTTAACAAAGGGTACAAGTGCTTAGATGTCTCTACTGGACGGGTTTATGTGTCTCGTGATGTGGTGTTTGACGAGCATGTTTTTCTGTTTGCACAACTTCATCCAAACGCGGGTGCACAACTTCGCAAGGAACTTGTCCTTCTCCCATCTCATCTTGTCTCTTCGTAAGCCTTTGTTCCCGGGGGTGTAGTAGGTCCTGATGATCATATGTCAATGTCTAATACTCATGCACAAAACTGTGCTGAAAGCATGCAGGAAGCTGGTGAAGGAATAGGCGAAAATTCCTTTGATTTTATGCAGGAAACAGGTTACACGGACAAAACTAGCGCAGATGATCCGGGCAGCGATCCCGGCGCTGATCTTGGCGGGAGTATCGCCTCGGGATCCCGCACCGCAAGCTCGACAGGTGGATCCCCGATGGGATCTACGCCAGCGTCAGGCGGATCAAGCGGGTCCCCCGCACATGGGCCTGGTCGGCCTCCCTCAGCCCATCAGCGGGCGGAGCCAGGTGTGACACCCGCACGTGGGTCTGACGCCGAGACAAGGCTGGGCGGTGGTGCGTTGCAGCCCATCCAGGACTCGCCACCTGTTGCCTCTGGAGAGGAGGCGGATCCTGCGATCGATGGATCGCTGCATGCATTATCAGATACTCTACAGGAGTTGCATGGGGGATCCTCTGCGCCTGGTTCCTCCCCTGTGTCTTCTTCATCCAATCGTCTTCAGCAACACATGGCTCAGCCTGCTCCGCCTCCTCCTGTGCGAGCACACACCAGGTCACAGAGTTGTATTTCTCAAACTAAAAAGTATAAGGATGGTTGCATTTGTTGGGGATCCTTTTGTGCTACAGGTGAACCGAAAAATCTAGGAGAAGCACTCGGTGACTCAAAGTGGAAGAATGCTATGGACGAAGAATATGCTGTTCTCATGAAAAAAAACCTGGCACTTGGTTCCTCCTGCCAAGGGTAGGACTGTGATTGACTGCATGTTGGTATTTAAGATAAAAAGAAAGTCAGATGGGAGTATTGACAGGTATAAGGCGCGTCTGGTTGCCAAGGGATTTAAATAGAGGTATGGAATTGACTACGAGGACACTTTTAGTCCTGTAGTGAAAGCTTCCACCATTAGATTAATTCTCTTAGTTGTAGTATCTCGAAATTGGTGTATGCGACTACTAGATGTAAAGAACGCGTTCTTGCATGGTGTTCTGGAAGAAGAAGTCTTTATGAAGCAACCTCCTGGGTATGAACATCCGCAGTTAAGGCAGCATGTTTGCAAACTTGACAAGGCTTTATACGGGTTAAAGCAAGCACCTAGAGCTTGGTACTCTCGGCTATCCTCAAAGTTACAATCTCTTGGCTTTGTTCCTTCAAGGGGGGACACCTCATTGTTCTTTTATCATCGCAATAGCATCACTATTTTTATGCTTATCTATGTTGATGATATTGTTGTCACAAGTTCATCATCCACAGCAGTTGAAGCTCTTCTCAAGGATCTGCACATGGACTTTGCACTCAAAGATTTAGGCAACCTTCACTATTTCCTTGGGATTGAGGTAAAAAGTGTGCCAAATGGAATTTTGTTATCACAGGAAAAATATATTCATGATATACTTCAGAGAGTAGGCATGAAAGGATGTAAGCCATCGTCTACACCTATATCTACCTCTGAAAAATTGTCTCTTCATGATGGAGAGGTGCTTGGCATAGAGGACTCCACCAAGTACAGAAGCATTGTAGGGGCTTTGCAGTTTTTGACAGTGACTAGGCCAGATATTTCATACTCTGTTAACAAAGTTTGTCAGTTCTTGCATGCTCCTACTAGTGTGCACTTTACAGTGGTAAAAAGAATAATTAGATATCTCCAAGTAACACGCAGTCATGGACTTAAACTTGGGAAGTCAGACTCCATTCTAAGTGCTTTATCAGATGCAGACTGGGCAGGATGTCCTGGTGATAGGAGATCAACAGGAGGATTTGTAGTTTTTCTGGGTAGTAACTTAATCTCATGGAGTGCTCGCAAGCAAGCTACTGTATCTACGTCCAGCACAGAAGTAGAATATAAATCCCTAGCAAATGCTACTGCAGAAGTTATCTGGGTACAAAATATGCTTACTGAATTGGGTATTCGGCATCCTTAGGCAGCATCACTTTGGTGTGATAATCTTGGTGCTACATACTTGTCAGCTAATACTATCTTTCATGCAAGGACCAAGCATATCGATATTGACTATCACTTTGTTCGAGAGAGGGTAGCCAACAAGCTGCTAAATATCAGGTTTATACCTACTGGTGATCAAGTTGCAGACGGGTTTACCAAGCCTCTTTCTTTGCGACAACTTGAATGCTTTAGACACAATCTCAACTTGGCTAGTTGTGATTGAGGGGGAGTGTTAAACATGTAAATATGGGGTGGTGTATAAACCGCATGATAGATTGTATATGTTGTTAGTTAGGCTGTTGAGATTGAGTCTTGGAGATCAATCCACGCCGTCATGTAAATCTTCTCTGTAACTACCAGGCTTCGTGTCGGTGTACAAAAGTAGGGGCTCTACTTTTGACCCCTTTACTTGTGCACGGGCAGTCAGAGCCACCCGCCACGGCCACGCACAACAGGGCAGGAAAGGGAGGCCGGAGAGAAGGCAAAGGCACGAGACAAACAAAGCAACAACAAGGACCAAGGCCACAAAGATCGGATGGACGAAGCAGGTTTTCCCGGCAAGGACCCTTGCCGGGGCGGCCTTAGCGGCCACGGCAAGACCCTTGCCGGGGCAGCTCGCCCACACCAGCTGAGCAAGCCACCTTGGAGCCCACCATCGCTAGACAAACGCATTGGGACAGGGCCAGGGAGGCACCTCCATGGTGGCATGCAGATCTTTGTGAAGACATAGAATGCTCAAGATCGGATGATGATTGGAGGGTAACAATCCTCACAAAGATCCTCCCCGAAGAAACCCACAAGACCCCCGGCAAGATCCTTGCTGGGGACGCCAGGGCGCCACGGCAAGACCCTTGCCAGGCCACCCGGCAAGGCCCTCGCCAAGCGCACCAACAGCGCCACTTCCAGGCCCACGCCAGCCAAGTCTCCGTCGCCGTTCGCATGCAACTGCCGACCCAACCAGCTGGGTAGGCACCTGCGTGGCAACACGCAGCCCTTCGTGGAGGCTCCACCACCATGCCACCTCAGCTACCTGCCTGCCTACATGGCACCGCATGCATCGCTGGCCAGGGCGCGTGTCGAATCGAGGAGGAGCGGCGACGGACGGGACGGGCCTCGCTCCCGTCCCCGATAAAGTGAAGGGACACCTAAGCCTCGCATTAAATGCACTTTAACCCTGGTCCTTCCTCACCTCGGGACGATGGCACCCGCTAAGCCAATGAGAACAGGATCGGCCCCTTCTACAACCTTGCTGGCCTCATCACCCACATTGTTGTCCAAGGTGCCAAAGTGGATCATTCTAATGATGGTGCTGACACTGATGAAGCTCCAGCTCCTACTCCAAAGCCGCAGAAGCAAAACAAGGCTAAAGCTTCAAAGTCATCTGCTGCTCCAAAAGCTTCACGGGTGAAGCCATTGGCAACTGCCCCTCCTGCTCCCAGTAACACCTCTGAAGATCTCTCTCGCATCGCCAAGAAGCGTTAGAAGCCATAGAAGAAACCTGTTCAGTGACACAGTCAAGCACTGACACCTGCTGCCGTTCCGAGGAATGAATCTGAAGCCATTGATTTGTCTTCAGATGAAGAATTTAGCAATGATGCTCTCGAGCAGTTGATCAAGAGCAAGCAAGAGGCGGAGATCTTCAATGATCTACCCCTCTTCGATGTGAACATCTTGCACAATTTCATTGATGAATGGTTCGACAATCAAGATCTCAGCTTTGATGATCTTCAACTCCCCATTGGCATCAGCGTATCCTTTCAAGGCACCATTGCTCCTGAGCTGGCTCTGGCTTAGCGAATTGTTGAACTGAAGCACAAGATTGATTTTGAGAAGGAACAGTTCAAGAAGCATGTGGACAAGCTGAGTGTGGCTGATGTCCAGAAATTCAAGGTGATGCTCAATGACCTCAAGGAGGCGGTTCGCAAGAAACGTGAGGAAGCCAAAGGCTCAAGAGAGCGCATGAAAACTCTTGCTGCCAAGTGTGTTCAGGCTTACAACAAAGATGAAAAGCGCAAGGCTCTTGGGCGTCCTGGTATTGACCCCAACGTGGCTGCCAAGCACAAGAAGAAGCACACTGTGGCCCAGACTAAAGCTCCACGGCGGGAAGAACCTCACATTGTCTTCCCAGCCAGCATGACAGGCTCGAAGCCTAAGGTCTCCACAGTGTCTTCAGATCAGCAGAAAACCAAGGCAGCTGAAGCCGAAGCCAGAAAGCATAAAATCAAGCGCACCACTGATGATGCACCACCCCTCATGAAGATAAAAACCAAGAAGAGAGATCGGGATGCTCCCAGAGACAATCAAGCGCACCACTGATGATGCACCACCCCTTATAGTTGAAACCATTGCTTTTGCACACCCTGACCCTGACAATCAAGAGCGTCAGTTGATCATTTATGAGTCTGCTTCCACAGAGGCTCCTGAAGCTCAAGAAGTTCCAGTTGTTGACCCCATCGCGACTGAAGACATTGGTCCTCACGACAATGTAGAATATGATGTAGTTCTTCCTCAGATTGAATGCCCGACGGTATCATCACCTGTTCTCACGAACGACGAGCTCATCAGTATTGGTCGTCCTTTGACGCCAATCTCTCAAGATGCCTCGTGGGCTAATCGCCCCCAACCCCAAGTCAAGATTCACCAAATACACCCCATCCTCCACCAGCGCAAGCCATAAGTCCATTGGTGAATGATGATAATTACATGGAGACCACACCCTCGCCAAAGGCGTCGCCCTTTTTTCAACGGCTTCGCAAAGGTCTCAAGCCATTGGTCTCCATGACCACCATCACAGAAGAAGACTCAAACCAGTCCATCTCAGTGGCACGTCATGTTTTCCCTGAAGACAATCCTTCTGTGACGGTTCCCTCATCTGAAGCAAATGTTGCTGAAGACAATCTGGCTGCATCAGCCGCAGAAAGACAAGAAGAAGAGCATGTTGCTACTCCCCCTACCACCAAAGAAGTTGTTCTTGAGGAGAACGTATCTGTGCCCGACCCTCCAGCTCCTCAAGTGGAGGTTGAGAATCCTGAGGCGCCCACCAACAACACCTCTGAAGCCAATGACGTTGCATGGCTGAAGACAATGCGGCGCCTGCAGTGAACACTGTGCTTGAAGCCACTGTTGCTCCTACAACGAATGTGCAGCCTGACGCCTCTGCTGCTGCCACTGCTCATGTTCCGCCACCAAGGCCCCACACCATTGAGCATGCATTGTACCAAGGCGAGCTTGTTCCTGTCAGATGGCCAATTCTGGTTCCTCCGCCTGCTCCTAGACCTCAGTTTGACTATCATGTGGAGCACAGGCCTCAGGTTCGGAAGCCAAAACCATGGCTGCCAAGGTTCCCAGGAACTGCATCGTCACCAGGATCATTCAATGTCAACGGCTTCATTTCACACAACACCTTCTTCGATACTGGCAAGAACACATATTCCAAGCCAAGAATATCATCAGATCGGTTCTGGAGCTATCAGCAGTGCAACAACTACTCCTATATTCTATACAATCAGGAGTGCATATTTCCTCATATGCATCTGGACACTGAAGCCACTGTTGTTCTGCCCTGCCTAGAAGAAGCCCTAGACTGCTTTCATGATTCTGGCCTTCTGTAGTTTGTCACCAACAAGGAACATTGGAATGAAGAGCCTCCCCTGCAATTCTATGCAACCCTCCACATTCGCGGCTACAACAGGGATACAACGACATGGGTCCTTGAGTGGATGACGGGCAATGTTCATCATGAAGCCAAAGCCTTTGATCTCATTTAGCTTACCGGCCGCTCCACTCCAGGCGAACTGTATGAACCTGGTTGTCAGCTTCATCGCGATGCATTGGAGATCCTCTTCCATAAGCCAGAGCCCAACATGAGCGAGATGCTTAGCATGATGAAGCCACTGCCCCAGGATGTTGAGTATCCCAAGGAATTCCTTGTTGAAGACCTAGAGTATCTGCCCCGCACTATCTATCATATCATTAGGCGAACTCTATGGCCCATCAAAGGGCATTCCTCCTCAGCAAAGCTTGAAGGTGCAATGAAGACATTGGTCTTCTACATTCTAAATGGCAAAAGCTTCAATACTCAAGATTTCTTCATTCGCCAGTTTGCTGCATCTGGGTCTGACATTTTTGGTCTAAAATTCTATGCTCCTTGGATTATGCGTCTGATCAAGCCCCACTCTGCCATTGACTATCAGCCCTCTGCTCGTAACCATCTCATATTTTTACCAGAGGTTGATATGTATTTACCCAGAGCCTACCAAGGAAGCACTATATCTTCACAATATAGATCGTCAGAGCTTTTCCCAGCATGTTGAAGGTGTTCAGGTTGCTTCTCGTGTTTATCCACTAGCCGGCAACACTCGCCATGCACGCACTGAGGCCACTGAAAGCACCATTGCTCCAAGGCCTCGGAAGCGCTCTCGTGTGCTCAATGACCGAGAGCTTCTCATGGCCTTGCATCAAAAGCATGACAAGCATCACTACTGGATGAAGCGTCAAATGCAAAGCCTCTTGGTGGATGTCAATCGCATTCGCAATCTTGCCACCAAGAATGCCTTTGTCATCCATGAAACCTGTCGGAGGTCTTGGAAGAGTCTGACATTGCTAAGTGCTGAAGCTGATCTTCAAGATGATGGCTTCACTGAGAGATTCAAGTTCGACTCCACTCCTCCCAGGAATGCTGTCTTACGTCGAACCCCGTCTCTTGAAGGCTTAGAGTACTCCTCCTCCGCAGCAACTGTGAATGCCAGAGTCTTGGATGACGCAAATGATGCTACCTCACCACCTCCAACCTTAGTGCGTGTCGACACTGCACCAAGTTCTTCTGCACCGCCAAACCTCAACGACGACCCTGCTGCTTCGCCTACTCCTCATGGGAACGAGTAGAGCCTATGTCTTCAAACCTTTTTGGTCCTTACTGACAAAAGCGGGAGAAGCATAGGTTGATAGTCTTCGAGCGGGTCCTGATGGGTGGTTGATATACTTTTTGCCTAGTGCTTACAACTCTGTTTTGCTACATTTGGTTCTTTGAGTTGAAACACTTGAACTTGATGGTCGTCTGCTACTTTTTCTGCTATTCTGTGTGATGCGATGATAAATTCCGCATAAGTGATGATAAATCCCGCATGAACTCATCCGAAGACGTCCATTTTTCATTATGCATCTCATTATTCATGTGTATCTGTTCATGCATGATGTATTGCCTTCATATGGTGAAGAAGATCTCCACAAGTACAACCTGCCATGTGCATTTGCATTCCAACGCAAAACAATTATATGCACATCTTCAGGGGGTGCCTTTTTTGCCATCTATGAAGACAATATCTTAATCCTTACAATTTCACATACCTTTATCCCCGTTGAAAACTTCAACCAGTTTGTCATCAATCACCAAAAAGGGGGAGATTGTAAGTGCATCTAGTGCCACCCGTAGTTGGTTTTGGAGTATTGATGACAAACCTGGTTGAGGGACTAATGTGTTTGTGAGAATTGCAAGATAACACAGGTAGTAGTCCCTTCTTGATTCGGGTTACCTACCGGAGATGACCCCCAAAAATGTATGAAGACATTGAAGACAATGGTGGTCTGTGAAGACATTCACATTGAAGACTATGACACGAGAAGACATTGAGTGAAGACTATGGAGCACGAAGACTTAGTTGTTTTGTTGTTTCCTTTTCTTCTTTGTTGAGTCATAGGAACCACCGCACTGTTAAGTGGGGTCCAAGTGAACAATGTCAGAGTGACTGAAGTGATGCTAAAACCAAATCCTATGTCTTCGAGCGAAGACAATGAGAGCAAATCTTATCCTGTGTCGGATAAGTCAGCTCTACTTGTAGCCCAACTCAAGCCGCCGCGTGTGTTTGAAATCTGACCGTTGTGACACATGTCAGTTCCTTAGTGACCCGGGGTCATTTTGGACAAATCCGGTCGGGTTGACCAGTGGCTATAAATAGCCCACCCCCTACACCATAAATCGGTGGCTGCTCAGAGTTAGTACACGACTTTTGTCGTTTGAGAGCAACCCACCGCCGAAGCTTTCCAAAGAGAATCCTTGCGAGGACAAAGCCCAAACCACCCAGAGCCCAAAGAGTGTTTGGCATCACTGAAATCTTTCTGTCCGCGTGATCTTAAGACTTGACTATCTTCCATCGTCATCTTTACTACCTAGCTGCTATTAGTCTTCATGCTTTCACTCCATTGAATACTTGACTATGGCTTGTCTACTGTAGTCTACCTTCAGATGCATTAGAATAGTGTTGTTTATATTGTCTGTCTTCGAAACTCCCATGTTTTGAAGACTTTCATAAAAGTCGCCTATTCACCCCCCCCCCCTCTAGTCGATAACTAGCCCTTTCAGCCAACCAAGAGGGGGAGGAGGAATCGCCATCCCCCTGTCCAATTCGTCCTCCCTCATAGGAAAGGGGAATGCCACTTCCTTATGGGCTCTTGTGGCCCATGTTTCCTTCCACCTCTTGGCCTTTTTAAGGCCCGTTGATATTAAATGAAATATGAAATCCTCCTAAAAATTACTAGAGCCTTTTATTATTAATTTAACATCGTCGCAAACATTTTCCACCTACATATTATTTATTAGGAATATCCAGTATTGCCCGATAAACTCCGAAACACTTCCGGTGATGCCGAAATGCTTCTAGTTCCTCTCGAAACTATTTAGAATATTAATGAAACTATTCCATAAATAAATCCTCGATACTCTCATCCTACTAACACTCAGCAGATCGTGATTACCTCAAACAATTCCACAAAACATAGACATTAATGAAACTCCTTCATTCATTGACCGATAGCGGAACTATGGGTGTCCATATCGATCCCTAATATTACATGAATGACATTCGAGTGAACCTTGGGTTATCATTTATTATTCCATTTGCTTCGCGATACTTTACAAAACCCGAGATGCATCGGTATCCACCCGTGTCATACACATGCTCATTATACCGTTGCTCTCATTACCCGTTTTGTTCTTCTTTCCCATTGAAATGTCCCGGTGACGTATATTCACCTACGTATGGATAGACGGTGAAGGATGCCGTCACACCAAGAGGGCCCTAAGAAATCGTCGGAGGAGAAAATCCCACTCTCGTGCAATCTAGTCGCTTGTCAAACTTTCCGATGAACTTGTAAGTTTTCATTATGATCATCCTGTTACAGATAACGTTTGAGCAACCCCAAAGTCCACCATATGGTAGGAAGTGACTACGATACTCTGGCCTGAGGAACAAAAGCACATGTTAACACTCCGTGTTATAACAATTGATTTCAGATGATATCATCTCAAAGTATAACAAACAAGTTTGAGTCGATTCAATATGATCGTTCTAACATCATACTCTCAGTGTTATTTTAGGACTATCGTTACACTTAACGATATCCTAAATCCGGAAAACATGATCATCAACAACACTTGAGCCAGTCTTGGAGGCAAGACTAGGAACCTATTCTTTCTGTTTATGACTCCACACATTCATATGAGTTTTGCAATAAATCACAAATTCAAGGATAATATCAGTTATATTATGAAATATAAAGTGTTAATTATGAAAATGGTACTATAGTAATACAATATTATTGCCTCTACGACATATTTCCAACACTATCACCATCACATGGAGGACCTGAGGACTAGCACACATGAAACCTACTTTCCTATGGGCGGTCTGCCATTATGGGATGTTCTTAGCACTCATCAGATAGGAGCCAACTGACGAAGGGCTCGAACTCGGGCACCTCAGAGCCTGTCATTGTATGTGGCATAGTAGTCTGGCGAAGATCAATCTGGGCGGACTGGCCCCATAGATGGGATACAAATCCCTCCCAGCCCATGTCCATGTCTAGAAGATCCTCCAACCAAGAATGTCCTCCATGCTTAATGACCGAATGTCCACTAGTTGGCAAGTCCATGCTTGACAATAGGGCCTCCATCTGGCTTTCGTCCTCCAAAAACCCAATAGGATTCATTGACTTGTTAAGATCCGAGAGCTCAATCCAATCTACTGCACTGTTTTGCTCTAGGACACCACCATTCTGGTTTACGTTGTCCCTGACCATGTGCCATATCCCATCTCCACTATAGGGTTCACCAAAAGTGTGGCCGACAGTGATGTTGATGGGTTGGTTTGGGTCCTGATTGCCCAGAGGTAGGCATGATGCTGACGAAGTGGCGCCAATCGGGCTAGAGACGTCCTGTGGTTTGGGGGGCTTAGGTACCGGCAGCTTCTTCATGCTTCACCACGCTCTTATGGATGCAGTCCGGCAGTGACCTACAAATCAAGACTCCGCCCAACGGACGCGCATCGGGTGTTGACAACCGTGCGGGCAGCGCACAGGCCAGCGCACAGGCCAACCTGACCAAAGAGCCGCCAAATGCGCGGGAGGACCTGCAGGCTCTTGCGTTTACAAGGACACGGCGCTGAGCACGCGTCACCCACGACGGCCGAGAACCAATCTATGAAGTCATCAACTCATCATGCAGGTTCACTATCTACCCCATACATAGACGTTTAAGTTCTGATGCAATCAATTAGCATGCATATCCATCTCTGGAGTCTGGGCCGGTGTACATATACGTGCAAAGCTAGCTGAAGAAGCTAGCAGGTTGATTAATATTTCCTTGGAATTGTACGTGCGCATATCTAGCTGCTTAGAGTACATACGTACGTCAATTTGAGGCTAGATTTCATTAATCAATCAAATCTGCTCTCTCGACAGAACACAGACACACGTAACTTTGGCGACCGAAAAAACAGGAAACAGATGTGTCTGATCACACCGCAATCCACTATGGATATGATGCAGTGAAGAAGGAGGTGCGTCGACAATTGGCTCATGCATCGCATCTCTGCTGGTTTCATTCCGCGATCAAGTTTCTCTACCATCCTAGGTCGTTGTCTCAGCATACGGCGTGGGCAGGTACTTCCTTCTATCCACCTGTGCATCTCCGGTTGTGCCCAGCCCTTCGGTTGTCCATCTCCAGGATTTTCATTATCCTTGATACGGCCCTAAGACAAAGAACCAGCACATCCAATGCCTATCTACTTCTAAAAAAGCACACACTTTTCTTGGACTAGGGAGAAGACAAGCATCAGAAACTATAGGTTAATCTTTATAATCTGCATCCAGTTTTACTCTTCTTTAAGTGTTAAGTTTTTCCTTTTACAAAAAATCATTAATCTAGGATCAGTTTGATCCTCTTTTACAATTAATTTATTGATCTAGGATGAGTTGGATCATCTAATTATAATTTAAGCCAGGCTAGCAAATTATCTTACTTTTATTTAGCAGAATACATTTATCTTAATTGGTTGTTCACCAATAACATGTGCAGATAGGCTTTGAACAACCTCCGTTTAGCGTGCGTTAACGTAGCTCGAGTGCATGTTCATAAACAATTCATTATGTTTTCATTATTTATCGCAGTATAAATGCTAATGCTCTCCCTAACAGATATGGTGACAATTTCTGCGATATGCAATTGATTTTCTCCTTCATCGGGTCACCACATGAATTTCTCTTCATGCTTTCACAGAAATATATGAATTTTGGCATATGTATGTTTAGACCCAATGTGCTTAAATACATGGGACAAAAAAATGGTCCATAAGTTCATAAGGCAACTCTGATGTTGACGTGATAGCTACATGTAAGTATTCCCATAACGACCCATTTTCTAACTATAGCAGGTAAAATATAAATATTTTAAGTAACTTCTAATTATTTCCTTGCAGTTATTTAATTAAGTTGCAATTGATGAACTTCCCACTTGCTCCAGTAATCAACTCCCCCCGATTGTCTTTCTTCATATAATCCTTATGATGACTTCAAAATTCTTTGCATTTTCTTAGCCTATTCTGACTGTTATTTAATTTATCTTTTTCTTTCAGAGATTGATATCAGGTTTGTGTCGAATTACCATAATTAGTATTATTGGTACTCTTTTGTGATTTTGACCCGTTCACACAATCATGCCATTTGTGCACAGACGTTAGTGACTAACATTGTATCACTAATTTATTTTTCATTAGATAGAATCCATTATATCAATGGTTAGGAAGCTGATTAGTCTTACCTAGCTAGGTTCAGGAGCAAGACTGTGTTGTTTTATGCAATATACAAATAGTGTTAAGAATCTTTACTTTTGATTCTCTTTCACGATCTGAAACTATAATCTTGAATGGGAACTTTAATAACGCGAGGATGGCAACTTTAGTGGTCAAGCATGGTAATTTTCTATTTGGATGGCAAGTTTCGGTTTTTTTCTTGGGTTTTTTTTCAGATGGCAATTTTAGTTGTAAAAAATTTCAAGGCCAGATTGTTTTTTGCCACATGTGTGGCACTTACCATTTGGGTTCTTTTTGGATAGCTGCAGATCGCTATGTGATAAGCATGTACGTGAACCTGCCATGAGTACTACAACTTGCATGATGTCTTTATATGGGAAAAGAATTCTATGAGACCAGGTCTCAAGGGTTAGTAGACGGACCCACCCTGATGGATGACACATGGCATTCACAAATCACAAAGCATCTACCCCACCCCCAGATGAAATCAGGAGGGGGGAGAGATTAGATGCTTTGTGATTTGTGAATGCCACGTGTCATCCATCGATGCGGGTCTCAACTGCTAACCGTGAGACCTGGTCTAATATAAAAATTTTTCCCTCTATGTGTGCCTTTTCTTATGAGGAAACTTGTCTACCAGTCTACCTATATCTTTCCAATGTCTTTGTATTTACCATACCCTCGCTATGCCCTACTCGTTTTTTTATGTGTCTCCAGGAGGCAAGTTTTTACCTTGTGCGTATGTGATATTTTTTATGCATGTATGTTTCTTTATATTGCTAGACCTGGTCCTGTATGTGCACATGATAAATTGGTTTGCATCGGGACAGATTGTTGCTGCAGATCGGTCTATATGCTCCCAAAATTGATTGGTTTATACATGTGAATAATGTTTATTTGTACCAGGCAGATGCTGTACGTAACGTTTTTCATCTTTTAGTATTAACAGTTCTTATTACAATCAACATGAAATATAAATTTTATCATATGTGGATGAATGTGGTGGCTCATTTGTCTCTTGTTTTAACATACTCCCTCCGTCCCATAATATAAGAACGTTTTTTACACTAGTGTATAGTGTCAAAAACGTTCTTATATTATGAGACGGAGGGAGTAATATATAATAGGTAGATGGTTGTGTGCATCGCAATGATGCAGGGGCCGAAAGAAGATGCTAGGGTGTGTTGTAAAGCGCACAATGTAGATTAGAGAGGCGCACCAGCTAGTAGTCTAGTAGGAGAGCCCTTGACCTTAGCAGTCAGCATAAGTATTAATGTAAACGCTGTTAAACATTTAAGACACGTGGGCGCTGCACTAAACTGCTGGGCCAAGGGACGGCAACTCGATAGCAAGATATTAGAAAAAAGGATATGCTCAATTTGTTAAGGGAAAAAAATATACATACGACGATTAAGAGTGTTGACAGGTCCAATTCACTACTTGTTACCGTGAAGCAAACCAAGCAGGTGGCAGACTATTAGCTAAAGAAACATATATGTTGAAAAGTTCATCTGTGTGGGACACTGAGCCGCCTGATTTCATGTTATCCCTGATTGTAAATTCTAATTATGTTCTCTGATGAATGAAATCGTTACCTAGTCAAGAAAAGAGAGTAATACTAGATCTAAGGATTTTTTTTCTGGACAAAACAAGTTTACAGGCTTAATTACGTGGAGGCCCATGGTAGAATCACGGGGACTATATTTATTAGTTAAAAGCAGGGATGGATTTAGTGGTGGGGATGCGGATACAGCATCACGTAGCTACTCCCTCCTTTTCGGTTTATAGGGCTCAAATCTGAAATCTCATCAACCAAAGCATTTTGTGAGTGGAGGAATGTATCTTGTACTTTACAAAACTACTCAAATTAAACTCATGCATTAATTTTGATTAATTTTGATTAATTTAGCTAGCTTTGGTATTATAATCGGTCCGTCCCAAATTAACGAGTAACTCATACATAGGTAATATGTTGGATGATTAAACCTATAGCTAATTGACAACAGAAACCTAGACAGTACTGAACTGGTTCCTGTTGCCATGGATGGCATGGAGCTTTGCCATGAGATCATCCTCCTTCTTAGAGAACTTGCCCCTCCTCAGCCCGTCCCTCAGGTAGTTGAGCCACCGCAGCCTGCAACTCTTGCCACACCTCAATAGCCCTGTATGTGTACAACTTACGGCACGTGCCACAGAAGCATGAAGAGATTAAAAACATATTACCCGCCATCCTAAATTAGTTGTCTTGGATTTATTTAGACATAGATGTTTATAGAAAAGTTTTATTGTTAGATAGATCCGTATATAGACAAATCAAGGATAACTAATTTGAAACTGTCGGAGTACTATCTAGCTAGTTAATTGATCCGCCTGACAAGTAAGTTTCAATTATTTATAGGTTGCTGCTGCAAACAAAGAAAATAGCTTTAAGTAGTCACATATCTACCGGCATTCTTGGGCAGAGACCTCCATGATCCCTCACCATGCTGGGCTATGTAGTTTGCAAGTATGCCGTCCTCCTCCTTGGTCCACTTTCCTTGTTTCAGCCCCAACTTCGGGCAGCATGGCGCCCTCCCCATCCACACGGTCGATCTCGATCGTCGCCTTGTGCAGCAAATTAAGCAACCAAATCTCACGTGGTCGTGCCTACGATAGAGCGATATGGACTACACACGCTAGCTGGTTTGGTGGTAGTTAGTAGCTACTCCGCCCTCGAATACAACAGGGTTATAGCTTGATCCAAGCCTAGGTACGTAGTAGGTCCCTCATCTCTTTCTTGGCCACGCACGGCGGCAAGATAAGGCGCCATAATATAGCAGCACGTGAGACTTCTGCCAAGGAATAGTACTAGTAGTACCTACCTAGGATCGTCAATTTAAGTTTGGAGAGAGGGACCTCGTACGCAAGCCATCATCATCTTTTGGCCTACCGAGTGGCCTCGTTTTCTGCAGTTCTGCACACAATGATAGCTATATACACCGTCCGCTTTATAATGTACTTACTCCGATTTTTTTTTATTTTGCATATAAAATTTGTCTTTAAGTCAAACTTCATAAAGTTTGATCATAATTATTTAGAAAGTTGTCAACATCTACAATATTAGAAATATGCAATATGAAAGTTAATTCAGTGACCGCATCTAATGATATCAATTTTATATTGAGAGTGTTCATTTTTTTCCTTGTTATATTGGTCACAATCAAGTACGTTTGACTAAAGACAAATTTTATAGTGGACTAAAAAGAAAATGAGGAAGTACGAAAGTGACTACCAGTTCAAAATCGTCCGGCTCTGTAGTTGTCACTAGTGGACGATCACCTATCCTAGCCGCATCTCTTCCGCTGGCCTCGGTGCCACCTACGTTGGCCATGGAAGCCTCGACACTATCTCTGCCAGTCACTTTTTCTCAACACGCCCCACAATGCCCAGTCCCAGTGCAGGATTTTCCTCAACAATGTTCATCGCATAGTGCAAGCTAAAAATCCTATTACTATGACCAAGCAATCAGCAAGGAGCATGCCGTATGCACGAATGCCAATGCTTGCCGGCAATTTTAAATTTTTCTAATATGTTTCTCATATTCGTGCAATAAATTGATTTGATAGCCACCATAGGTTTATAGTGAGATTCTCGTTTTCCCAAGGAACACAAGTGCTCAGCTATACCTATGCTGTGTTGCAGCATCTGAGCAAATCGAAAAAGCAAGAAGTCATTGCCCCTCCTGCCAGTTAGTGCATCTCGAAGGCGGATCCACATACCTCCCGTATATAACCGGACTACGCTGTTTGGAACTTTGGATCACTTTTGCAATCCAATGGAAACCGTATATATCATATTCTCTGTCCAGACGTACGGATTTTGATATTTTGGCAACAAATAATAGGTAAGCTTTGAGGGAGTCCGGAAGTCCAGCTAACCAACAACAAATCACCACGTATCCATGCCCCCTCTCTCTTCTCTATCCTAAAAAACAAAACTGGCGCACAGAGCATCGGTGCCACCACGAGGGCATCCGCAAAGGTGGCCGGTGAACCCTCCATCCCCGTTGCCGCCTCCTCCTACCTCTCCTTCTCATGGCCGCCGACGACCGACGAGCTCTCGATCCCTGCCGCCGCCGCCGACGAACCCTCCATCCCCTGTTGTGGCCGCGCCCGTTGTTGCCGTGCGCGTGGCTACGCCCGAGCTCGCCTGTAGTCGTGCCGCGCGTGTGGTGACGCCCGAGCTTGCGTGTCATCGTCGCCGTTTCCTGAGCTCGCCTGTCGTCGTCGCCATGCCCGATGTCGCTGCCGTCGTCGCCGCATGCCCGTGGCCGCGCCCGACGCCCCTGCCATCTTGGTTGCGCGCCCGAGCACACTTGTCTCCATCGCCGCACCCGCCCGACCTAAAAGCTGGCCACACCGCGCCGCTTCGCTTCCTAAGCTGGCCAGGCAACGCCGGCTCATGCCGCAGCCACGAGCTGGGCGCACCGTGCCTTCTCGTCCTGGTACTTTGGAAGGCACGTTGAGACTCGTGCTCGTCGTCGGTGTCCTGCCTATGTTGCCCCGCTGCACACCAAGTGTTCGATATGATGTCCGAGAAAATAGTGGCTGATGTTTGTGTTGTTGCCGCCCCAACTAGCTCTCTCTCTCACGTAGCTGGAGGTAAAAGAAGGAGCACCTTTTCTGGCGACTAACGCCACAGCGACGAACGCCCCGGCGCCTAAACGCCTCCTTTATATTCATCACACAGGCTACATCACGACTCGGTAGACACACCACACACGTACATGGCTATATATAGCCTCACACACGCACGCACGGCCTGAACTCCCGGCCACTTAAACCATGCACACACTAACTACCACGACGCCACACCGGCCAGTACCTCCATGCACTAACTAACTCAGCTAACATGCAAACTAGAATCGCTCAAGCCTTAGCCAACTAACTAACCAGCCATGCAGCTGGAATCCCGGCCGCTACTCACGCACGAACGTGACTAGGTCAGGTCGCCACACAACGGCGTGATCAAGATTAGTGCTGACAATTTCCCCTTTAATCTTGACACGGCTCGCCGTCCACTCTCGCCGTCGCCGGATTTGTTGCAGCTTCTGTCATTATCGTCGTCATGGCCGTGACCCAGCCCGCGGACCCGACCCGGCGGATCGACGCCGGTCGCACTGCCACGGACCCGACCTGGCGCACTGACGCCGATCGCACCGTGCTCCGTCATGACCCCGGGGACATACGCCGAGCTCCATCTCCGCCGGCGACACATGCCTGGCGTCCCTCTGCGTCCCGCACGTCCCGCACGCATCCGACGTGCCCGACGAGCCCGACCGCAGCAGTGTGTCCCGCACGTCCCGCGCGTCTCCGACACGCCCGACGAGCCCGACAGCACCAGACGCTCAGCGCGTGCCGCCTCCGCGTCCGCCATGGTAGCCGCCACCCGCGCCTACGTGTCACGCACCTTCCACGGTTGTCGCCCCGAGCCGTCGCGACCTCTGCGCCTCCACGCAAGTCCTTCGCGACCTCCTCGTCTCCGCGACCGCCGTGCCCTTCGCGCGCACTCCCCACGTCCCCGTGCTCCCGGCCCGCGATCCCGCTGCGCACGTACGCGATCTGCGCAACCAGGTCCAGCGCCTCGACGCGGTCCACGCCCATAGTCCCGACGCGCCCGACGCATCCGGTGCGCACCCATAACACGCCCCGGTCGCGCCCGGCTCACCGCCGCGCCTCATTCGCCACGCTCCGCACGTCTCCAGCTCGCGCCATGATCGCGCTCCGACGCGACCAACGTGGCCGATCCGGCGTGTCCCGGAGCTTGGCCTTCCCTCCACCGAACCACGCCGCGCCACTGCAACCTCTGCGCCACCACGCAGGTCCACCGCGGCCGCCGCGCTCTCCGCACGCCCGGCATCACCATGCTCCGCCGCCGCACGGGACGAGCGCCATCGCCGACGAGCTCCTCCGAACCCGATGCTCTGATACCAATTGTTGTTGCCGTGGCCTTCCTCTCGTCGGAGCTCTCCTCTCTCGCTCTCTGTATCCGTGGCTCGAACCAACAAACGAGAAGGAGGAAGAAGGAGAGGAGAGGGACATGACAAGAATTACCCAGCGCACGCACGCTTCTTCCCTGAGCAACAACTCAGCCCGGCTACATGCCTTACAACCCAGCTACCAGTGGGAGGGATTTATACGCGCATGCATACGCAACACCACGCCCTCCACTCTGGCCGTCACGCCCGATCCGCATGCCCTCGCCTGCGCCCACGATGCGCTCGTACGCGCGCTGCGCGGCCGGCTCCAACGGATCACAACTGCCTCTACTGATGCAGTCGTCCACGCTACGTACGCAGCAAGCTGGAGATCGACTCCGATGCACGCACGCCCTACGACTCGGATCGCTACACACCAGCGTCCGACCTGAACCAGACCACAGCACACACGCATCACGGTTTATAGGCTAACAGTTTGCAACGAGCGTTGGATTGCATGCTTTCATATCAGTGTCCGTCCCTCTGTCCGGACGAAAAAACGTATTCCCTTCATTTTTATTTAGTCCGCGTATTAGCTTTAGTCAAAGTCAAACTTTCAAATTTTGACAAAATATATAAACAAAAATATTAACATATACAATAACAAATCAATATCATTAGATTTTTTATTGAATATACTTTCACAACTATAGATTTGATATAGTAAATGTATTTACTTTTTATATAAACTTCATCAAACTTGATCAAACTTCAGTCAACTCTAATATCCAGAGTAAATAAAAACGAAGTGAGTATATTTGCGGGACAAATATACAGGTTCGCGTTGGGGATGCCCTTAGCAAGTAATTTTAGTGACATTTGCTCCGGTTCTACTTTAATAGTGAGTGGACCTTCCGTACTTTTTATTATATTATTATAGTAAAGCTCACCAGGATTTGATCCATGGGTCGTCCCTCAGTACTATAATCTGGGGTTGTGCAGAGTTTCCATCTTTGACCAGAGTTCGTTTCATCGGGAGCTTGACAAACTAATGTATGGGCCCGGTTTGATTCAAATTTTTACATGGTACTGAAAGAAACTCGGCGAACTTCACATTGTGTCAAAAACATTCTTATATTATGGGACGGAGGGAGTACTAGCCAAAAAGTACTAAATGAAACCTCATGTTCGCCGAGTTCCTGCAAATAAAAACTTGGCCGAGCAGGTGGGCCCCATGGACGAGCAGCCGACCTATACGTGATGGCGGTCTACGATTGCCGGGCTTCTACTAAAGAAAACTTGGCAATCATTTTATTTACTTTTCTTTTTTATTTATGAAATTCCAGTGGTCACATGCAACAGTACTGGCAAAAAAATGATAGTGGGGTCCACGGTAGATGTGGCAACAACTACACGATGGTTGGGCTTCCTAAGCCGAGTTCAAAAACTTGGCAAAGGGCAGGCATTTGTCTTCCCTGCAAAATACTAGACGTGAGCGCTTGTGTGAGCATGGGCTTGCTAACCACAAAAATCACGTGCGACCTACCTCCACTCCTTCTCCGCCGCACCGCTGCCATGAAGAGTGTGGCCACAGCCATCATCGTGAGTGCCAGCTCGGCCACGGGCATCGTTGTGAGCGCCACCTTGGCTGTGAGCACCGCTGATTAGGTGCACACGTGGCCAAACATGCTAGAGCCAAGGGAGGGCCGTAGTGGTGACTTTGGCCCACATAGACACGCGGTGGGGGCGGCGGTAGCCCACGAGCGTCGCGGCCATTGGGATAGTGCCCGTGGGCCTCCAGTGAGCCCATGCCTCCGAGAGCATGCAACCCGAACAGCCGCGAGTCGACCTCCTCTCGCCATCATCCGGTCCCTGCCTCCATCTCCCGCAATGAGCGAGCACCTCCTTGCGCCCAGGTGGAAGAAATTGACCACAACGTGGACCAGTTAACGGTCGTATCGGCGGTTCCTCATACGCAACACAGTGCCTCTGGCCAGTGGTGAGGGAGGAGAAGGAGGGGCACTGGGCAGGGGCCTCGTCGGCCGACAACGGCGCGGAGCCAAGGAGGCGCGCGCGACCGAACAAGGCGGAGGTAGCCCCCCCTCCCCCCTCACGAACATCATGCTTTTAGACGGATGGGCGCGGGAAGGTGCGACCGAACGGCATGGCGGTGAGATGCGCCCTCTCCTGTGAGTGGTGTGTGTGGCTGGCGGGGTGGGAGAGAGAGTGTTGGGGAGGGAGGATTTGTTCGTGATGAAGCAACGAAAGGAGCTTCTAACGAACGATTCTGAGTCTGAATGGCCTCTTTCTCTGCTTTGAGATTTGTACTAATCATCTAATGGTAAAAAAGCGTTCGGGGCGAGGAGCCGAAATATGGCACATTCGGGAGTTACAGAGTACGAAAAGAAACCACTGACAAAAAAAGGAAATGAACACCAGATGAAGAAAAAAAGAGCATACAGGTAAGCACAGAGGCTCGGATCATGCCTGCAACCACAAGTCGACCCCAAGAAGGAGAACAACATCACGCTAAAATGTTTTGGTCGAAGGACCTTGTTATATACTTCGGGGGTGCTTTGTACTACATCTGTTCCTTTATAATAGATCGATGGACCTACTAAAAAAAACGACCATGCAGTCGACTGAGATTCACTAAACCAGTTATTAATGTGGTCTCATAGTATGTACGGTGTGGGTGTGGCTTGGCTAGACTTAGAAGTTAGAAGACCGCTGGGAAGTGGCTGAGGCCAAGCGAAGGGCGCAGCATGAGAGGGTGCGTGCGTGCGCACACCAGCCCGTCGGCTTCCTCCATGTCTATCACGACCGCCGGCTTTGCATGACCGTCCCAGGGAGTGATCATGGCCAAGTCGAAGCACTACACAAGCGCGGCCACAACTGCTGGCACGGACTGAAGCGCAAGCCCCATGCCGGGGAATCCTCGGCGGCCTCTACCGAACGACAGGTACTGGAAGTGCTGGCCACGCGGATCCAACACCTCGTTGCATCCGCCGGCCATGAACCGCTCCGGGCGGAATTCCAGACTGGTGTCCCAGTAGGCCGGGTCACACTCAATGGACCACAGGTTGATGAACACCGCCGTGCCGGCCGGGATCGTAAACCCACCGCCCGCGGCAACCTCCATCTCCACCTTCGATTGGCAGTGTGTGATCGGTGCCGCAGGGCATAGGCGCAGCGACTCCTTGTACGCCGCCTGGTTGCATGCTTAGGTTCCATGCAAGAAATGGGAATGAAGGTCAAACACCCTGCCCCCGTCACTCGGCCGCAAACATTGAGATACCTGGTTTTTAAATTCTAGTAAATCCAAAACTCGTCTGAAATTCATGAAACCGTGGAATGGTACCCGACATGCCGTGGTAAATACTAATGCAATGCATGAGCCTTTTGCTAGTCTTTATCTAATTAAAAACGGGAGATTATTAATAATTGGGAACCAATATCCCAAATGGATTATTTATTTGAACGGTGAGCGTTAGACCAACAATGGATACATGTCATGCTTTGGTTAAGCAATAAAGCGGCAGCATTAATCATCCAAATAGAAAAACAATATACTTTGGATTATGTACAACAAGTCATCAACACTCAACGACAACAAGGATACATGTTGGATTATAGATTATTTCCAACAAAACATTCTAGTAAATATTAAAGTTTTTCTCACACAACAAATAACAAAGCGATGAAATGAATTTCAGCTCAACCAAGGCGTTGGAAACGCTTGCTTTGAACCATAACTGATTCTCTGTGAAGGGCCGACTATTGTCAATCTCGAGACCAACGCAGGACTGATCATCCAGGCTGAAGTGGCCTATATCAGGACGCTTATTGTGATAGCCACGGTAGCGAATCATAGCAATGTCTGAGGTATAGATACAGTTGCTTCTCATAAACGGTAGTAACGTTGTGTCAACAGCAGCTGGATCGCCTTTCACCATCATTGGATAGTTTTGTCCAAGGAAGAGCGAGTTTTCTCCAAGACTATCAATACTGAAGCAGGGAGAAGGTGTTGGCGCTAGCACATGAATATCAATCCCGAATACCTTGCAACAGATGTTGGAATAGGTCAGGAGAGTGCGACCATGGGAGACAACACCTGCTTCGTTAGTAACATCAGCAGTGCCCTTTATACATACAAGAAGAGGTGATTGTCTGCTTATCATACACGTTCTATAATCGTGAACTGTTCCTGATGGGTCATGTATCGTAAATGTAGCACAACAGTATACCGACTGTGATGGTAATGTGAGCAGAAACGAGTAGTAAGGATGGAGCGTTTGGTATATTTGAGATCAAAAATAGTTGTCTGAAGACTCGTGTCTGGGATAGATGCCGGCATCGCATACGCTTAGTTATACAAAACGTATGTGTTGCTACTCCCTATCCCCGACGGTTTCTGTGTCATGTGGGAAGGACCCCCTGATCGCCCACACTGGCATGACGACGGTTCAAAATGCCGTCGTGGAAAGGGGTTAAAACCCGTTTGTATAGCAGCTCGTTATACCAGTGTTGACAATGACGATGATGATGTGTTCGTTGAATTTGTACTTTGTGTAATCAACAAAAATTTTAAACTTTGTGATGTAATCGATCCGGCTCAACTTGTGTAGTGCTAGTTAATTAGTCTGGGTACGATGAACTTCGTTAATCATATTATGTTGCATATTGTCATTGCATACTATCATTGCTAATAAGTTGCTTGTATTTGCTAACTCTTTCTGTATGTGTTGCCCAAGTATATTATGTTGCATATTATTGTTGAATTCGCCCGATAACGATGAATCTCTGACATGGATACAGATCATCAATGGTGCAGAAGTGTTATGCCGTGTACATAAGGAGGGCTCCAGGAGTGTACACCAAGTTGCCAGAGTGTTAGGCCCAAGGGTACCGCTTCCCGGGCGGTAGCCAGAAAGGGTTTGAAAGCAGAAGCCAAGCTGAAGCTAGTTTACTTGAGGTTCACACTAGCGCGAGAGAGACAGGTGCCTCAAGAACTACTACATAATCCCATTGTTGCCCATTGTGATTGCTCTTCTTTTGTATATCATAGTTTAGATAGATGATGAAACATGTGTATATGATGACCATGTAGTTCCAAGTATTGGAGACATGTGATAACTAGTATCGGTATTTTCAGATGATGATGAGACATCATTTGTGTTGGATGATGATGATGATGACGATGGTGATGATGATATGATGAGACTATGTTGTACCACTTCAATGATGATGACGATGATGATGATGATGATGACTATGACGACGATGACGATGACGATAAGACATTCTTCAATGTATGTGTATGTTGTTATTGTATAAAACCTATACAAATACAAAGTAAATACAGAGAAGAAAAAAATACAGAAAATCTTAGCAGCAGCGCGTGTTAATGGAGTAGCAGCTGCGCGGGCTTAGAATTCGCGTGGGTTTAATAGTCGCGCTACTGCCAGTTAGCAATAGCGATGCGTGGTCCAGTGCTACCTAACTATGGGTAGCAGTAGCACAGGGTAAATACCCGTGCCACTGTTAAAAGTTAGCTATAGCGCCCTAACAGTAGCGTGGGTCCCCGCACTACTGGTAGGCCTTTAGCCCACGCTACAGCTAGGGTTTTCCCTAGTAGTGCCTCTTCGGCGAAAATCCCAATGTAGCTCACAAGTAGCAATGGTCTTCACCATCCGGTAGCGCTTCGCCGTTCAGAGCTAATCGTCACTCGAGCATTAGAGGGAGAAGATTAGAACCACAATGGGCTTCTAATTATGAGGATTAGAGGATCTAGGTCAGGTTCTAATTGATCAACTAGGTTCAACTAGAACTAGAACTAGAGGAGGCTCCAAAACATTTATATCCAAAGGACAAAATACTCTAGTATATCAGTTAAAGGATGGGAGGGGCTGCCAGCAGGGAAATGCCATCCTTGGTGGGCCGGCCAAGAGGAGGAGGAGGAATCGCCACCCCCCTGTCCAATACGTCCTCCCTCATAGGAAAGGGGGACGCCACTTCCTTATGGGCTCTTGTGGCCCAAGTTTCCTTCCACCTCTTGGACTTTTAAGGCCCGTTGATATTAAATGAAATGTGAAATCCTCCTAAAAATTACTAGAGCCTTTTATTATTAATTTAACATCACCGCAAACATTTTCCACCTACATATTATTTATCAGGAATATCCAGTATTGCCCAATAAACTCTGAAACACTTCCGGTGATGACGAACGCTTCTAGTTCCTCTCGAAACTATTTAGAGTATTAATGAAACTATTCCATAAATAAATCCTCGATACTCTCATCCTACTAACACTCAGCAGATCGTGATTACCTCAAACAATTCCACAAAACATAGACATGAACAAAACTCCTTCATTCATTGACCGATAGCGGAACTATGGATGTCCATATCGATCCCTAAGATTACACGAATGACATTCGAGTGAACCTTGGGTTATCATTTGTTATTCCATTTGCTTCGCGATACTTTACAAAACCCGAGATGCATCGGTATCCACCCGTGTCATACACATGCTCATTATACCGTTGCTCTCATTACCAGTTTTGTTCTTCTTTCCCATTGAAATGTCCCCATGACCTATATTCACCTACGTATGGATAGACGGTGAAGGATGCCGTCACAGCAAGAGGGCCCTAAGATATCGTCGTAGGAGAAAATCCCACTCTCGTGCAATCTAGTCGCTTGTCAAACTTTCCTATGAACCTATAAGTTTTCATTATGATCATCATGTTACAGATAACGTTTGAGCAACCCCAAAGTCCACCATATGGTAGGAAGTGACTACGATACTCTGGTCTAAGGAACAAAAGCACATGTTAACACTCCGTGTTATAACAATTGATTTTAGATGATATCATCTCAAAGTATAACAAAAAGTTTGAGTCGATTCAATATGATCGTTCTAACATCATACTCTCAGTGTTATTTTAGGACTATGGTTACACTTAACGATATCCTAAAATCCGGAAAACATGATCATCAACAACACTTGAGCTAGTCTTGGAGGCACGACTAGGAACCTATTCTTTATGTTTATCATTCCACACATTCATATGAGTTTTGCACTAAATCACAGATTCAAGGATAATATCAGTTATATTATGAAATATAAACTCTTAATTATGAAAATGGTTATACAATAATACAATATTATTTCCTCGAAGGCATATTTCCAACACTATCACCATCACATGGAGGACTTGAGGACTAGCACACATGAAACCTACTTTCCTATGGGCGGTCTGCCATTATGGGGTCTTCTTAGCACTCATCAAATAGGAGCCAACTGACAAAGGGCTCGAATTCGGGCACCTCAGCGCCTGTTATTGTATGTGGCATAGTAGTCTGGCGAAGATCAATCTGGGCGGACTGGCCCCATAGATGGGATACAAATCCCTTCCAGTCCATGTCCATGTCCAGAAGTTCCTCCAACCAAGACTGTCCTCCATGCTTAAGGACCGAACGCCCACTAGTTGGCAAGTCCATGCTTGACAATAGGGCCTCCATCTGGCTTTCGTCCTCCAAAAACCCAATAGGATCACTACTAGGAAAATGGCTATAGATGATATGGCCACTAATGGCGCACCAGACATGTGGTGCGCCATTACTATATACTAATGGCGCATCATGTGTTGGTGCGCCATTAGTAATATATTACTAATGGCGCACCTTGTGTTTGGTGCGCCATTAGTAGTTTTGAAAAAAAATAAAATAAAAAATTTGTTAATAATGGCGCACCGTGGTATTGTGTGCCATTACTAGTTGACATAGTAATGGCGCACCACACCCACCGTGCCCCATTAGTAGTTTTGAAAAAAAAATTGTTAGTAATGTCGAGCCCCGCCTCCCCTCGCCCCGTCGCCCGCCTCCCCTCGCCGCCCCCTTGCCCCACCTCCCCTCACCCCGTCACCCCACCGTCCCAACCACCCGCCGCCGCCGCCACCCGCCACCGCCCCTAGCCCCACCGCCCCTCGCCCCGTCACCCCCACCACCGCCCCTTGGCCCCACCGCCCCTCGCCCCGTCTCCACCACCACCCGCCACCGCCCCGGCGCCCCACCCCGGCGCCCCGTCGCCCGAACGGCGCCCCCTGGTGCCCCGCCGCCCCCACCACCTGCCCGTCGGCCC
This sequence comes from Triticum timopheevii, assembly GCA_963921465.1. Classification (NCBI taxonomy): domain Eukaryota; kingdom Viridiplantae; phylum Streptophyta; class Magnoliopsida; order Poales; family Poaceae; genus Triticum; species Triticum timopheevii. Next base: position 13,544,090 of record OY997271.1, read on the forward strand.
CTGTTCCGACGCCGCCCCCTGAGCCAGGCTCGCCGCCGCCCCTGCGCCCGCGCCGCCCTGGGAGCCAGGCTCGCCGCGGGCCCCCTGCGTCCGCCTCGCGTCACCCCGGAGCAAGGCCCGCCGCTGCTGCCCTAACCGCGGCCGTCCACCACCACCCCCTGCCCCCGGAGCCAAGGTGAGCATTTTTTTTGTTTTTTCTACTGTTTTTCTTTGCTGTTTAGATTTAATTAGGTTATAGATAGGTTTAGGTTAGTGGTTGGTTTAGGTTAGTGCTAGATTTAGGTTTAGATAATTATAAGAAGAAGAAAGTTGAAAAGAAGAAGAAGTAGTAGAAGAAGAGGAAAAAGGAAAAAAGGAAGAAGAATAAGAAGAAAGTTGAAAAACAGAACAAGAAAGGAAGAAGGAGAAGAGGAGGAGGAGGAAGGAGAAGAAAGAAAAAGGAGAACAAGAAAAGAAGAGAGGTGGAGAAGTAGAAGATGGAAGGAAGAAGAATAAGAAGAAGAAAGGAGAACAAGAAAAGAAGAGAGGTGAAAAAAAAAGGAAGAAGAATAAGAAGAGAGTTGAAAAACAGAACAGGAAAGGAAGAAGGAGAAGAGGAGGAGGAGGAGGAAGGAGAAGAAAGAAAAAGGAGAACAAGAACAGAAGAGAGGTGGAAAAGGGGAACTTTGGAAGTGCATTGGTGTAGTTGATTATCTTCTGCTCAAAATTTATGCTGCTATAATGTTGTATGATAATGTTGTAAGGGTACTAATTGGTCTCTTCTGCTGCTTATCAGAGATGGGGGGAAGCAGCCACCGCCGCTCTGCCACACCGCAGTACGAGTTGGATGCTTCCGAGTTCTTTAGTATCATACTTGGGACTTCAGTATCATCCATGACACAGGTATATAAAAGGAGAGATCTCCCATTCACCCATCTCATTTTGATATCTGTTGTTTGCTACATCACTCATTGTCCCAAACTGCAGAGGCTGCCTGACTGTTTTATGAACATGCTGGGTGAAGATCCGCCAAATAATGTGAAGCTGCGACAGGCCGGCAGCGGGTTTCGCGGGTTGTGGGATGTGGAGTTGGTGATCAAGGAGGGACACATGTACTTGTATCGTGGGTGGGAGAAGTTCTACCGTGCCTACGACCTGCGGCTGGGGTACTTCCTTCTCTTCAGGTAAGACGACGACGCCACCATGCTCATCGTGATGGTGTTCAACGCGACTATGTGTTGCATGCGCTACCCTGACGATGATGATGCCAGTATGTTCTGCCTCTTCTTATTCCTCTACATTTGGCTTTGTCTCACATCGATTGTTAGTGGTCATTGTTGCATTTGGACAGGCAATGGGAGCAGCAGCAGCGACACTGGCTACAGCCAAAGCAGCAGCGATTATGGCTGTAGCAAAAGCAACAACGATTCTGGCTTTAGCGAAAGCAGCAGCGATTCTGGCAGCAACAAAGACAACAAGAATGATGATCCGGACTGGAGTGGGGGAGAAGAGGAGCAGAGTGGGGATGAGGAGCTGCAGGATGACGATGGGCATCAGGCTGAGGATGACCTAGCGCCGGTGGTGGCTGACCAAGGGAAAGAGATGGTGGTGGCTCACCATGGGCAAGAGATGGTGGTGGCTGACCATGGGAAAGAGATGGTGGTGGCGATGGTGGTGGTGCCTGACAATGACCACACACCGGTGATGGCGCCGGCGATCCCACAGCTGGGCGACATGACCATGTTAATTATGGTAGAAGAATACATCCCACAGCTACCTCCACCGCCTCGCCGCTCTTGGCGCATCAGGCTGAGGAAGGAGAAGGAGAAGAACAATGAGAACTGAACTATGTCAGGTATGTCAGATCTCCAAAATTATATATATATATATATATATATATATATATATATATATATATATATATACTTAGTTACCTATATTATCTCTAATATGCTTAGTTTCCTATAGGTTAGCTCCAAAATAACTTATGTTAGCACAAAACGATCAAGTTTACATAATAAGCTTATAGTCTTCTTCGTATTCTTCTTCTTTTCCAAAATGACATAGATTAGCTTCATTTTACCTAAGTTGGCTCTAATATGCGACAATTGGTGCATATGCACCTAGGAGCCAAAGGCAATTACTGCAGATGTAGTGCCTATTTAGAAAAGAAAGCATACCACATGGTTAGTATGCTCCAACTGTCCATATTCCTGACCGATGCGTGTACTAACCATCGTCTATAGTGTGTAAATCTAATTGATCACATTTTACTATATTACTCTTCACAAACGAACACTTAAATTATTCATACTTTTAGACGAAGCTTTTTGAAGCCTTCATATATTATTTTATATAGTAGGATCTTTGATTGTGCTTTGTACGACAGGATATGTTTGCAGGTGCCACGGAGACCACATCAACTACTTTGGCTTGGGCTATGTTGGAGCTTGGGCGGAGTCCTGAAATCATGGATAAGGCAGAACAAGAAGTATGGGAGGTTCTTGGGGAAGGCCGGTCTGTCATTACTAACAACGACCTCGTTAAACTCCACTACATGCAGATGGTTGATACGTCTCCAACGTATATATAATTTTTGATTGTTCCATGCTACTTTATCTACTGTTTTGGATTATATTGGGCTTTATTCCACTTTTATATTATTTTTGGGACTAAACTATTAACCGGAGGCCCAGCCAAGAATTGCTGTTTTTTTGCCTATTTCAGTGTTTCGAAGAAACGGAATATGAAACGGAGTCCAAGCGGAATGAAACCTTCGGGGATGTGATTTTCTCACCGAACGTGAACCAGGAGACTTGGACCCTACTCCAAGAAGTAGAAGAGTCGGTCACGAGGGTGGGGGGCGCCTCCCCCCCTAGGGCGCGCCCCCTGCCTCGTGGCCCCCCTGTTGCTCCACCGACGTACTCCTTCCTCCTATATATACCTACGTATCCCCAAACGATCAGGACAGGAGCCAAAAACCTAATTCCACCGCTGCAACCTTTTGTATCCACGAGATCCCGTCTTGGGGCCTATTCTGGAGCTCCGCCGGAGGGGGCATCCACCACGCAGGGATTCTACATCAACACCATAGCCCCTCCCATAAAGTGTGAGTAGTTTACTTCAGACCTTCGGGTCCATAGCTAGTAGTTAGATGTATTCTTCTCTCTTTTTGGATCTCGATATAATGTTCTCCCCCTCTCTCGTGGAGATCTATTCGATGTAATCTTCTTTTTGCGGTGTGTTTGTTGAGACCGATGAATTGTGGGTTTATGATCCAGCTTATCTATGAACAATATTTGAATCTTCTCTGAATTCTTTTATGTATGATTGAGTTATCTTTGCAAGTCTCTTCAAATTATCCTTCTGGTTTGGCCAACTAGATTGGTAGTTCTTCCAATGGGAGAAGTTCTTAGCTTTGGATTCAATCTTGCGGTGTCCTTTCCCAGTGACAGAAGCGGCAGCAAGGCACGTATTGTATTGTTGCCATCGAGGATAACAAGATGGGTTTTTTATCATATTGTATGAATTTATCCCTCTACATCATGTCATCTTGCTTAAGGCGTTACTCTGTTTTTAACTTAATACTCGAGATGCATGCTGGATAGCGGTCGATGAGTGGAGTAATAGTAGTAGATGCAGAATCGTTTCGATCTACTTGTCTTGGACGTGATGCCTATATACATGGTCATACCTAGATATACTCATAACTATGCTCAATTCTGTCAATTGCTCAACAGTAATTTGTTCACCCACCGTATAATATTTATGTTCTTGAGAGAAGCCACTAGTGAAACCTATGGCCCCCAGGTCTATTCTCATCATATCAATCTCCATTACTTTATTACTTGCTTTGTTTTTACTTTGCCTTTTACTTTTCACTTTGCATCTATATACCAAAAATACCAAAAATATTATTTATCATCTCTATCAGATCTCACTCTCGTAAGTGAGCGTGAAGGGATTGACAACCCCTAATCGAGTTGGTTGCGAGGAGCTATCGTTTTGTGTAGGTACGAGGGACTTGTGCGTGGTCTCCTACTGGATTGATACCTTGGTTCTCAAAAACTGAGGGAAATACTTACGCTACTTTGCTGCATCATCCTCTCCTCTTCGGGGAAATCCTACGCAATGCTCAAGAGGTAGCAAGAAGAATTTCTGGCGCCATTGCCGGGGAGGCTCACGCAAGAGCAAGTCAACCATACCAAGTACCCATCACAATCCCTATCTCTCGCATTACATTATTTGCCATTTGCCTCTCGTTTTCCTCTCCCCCACTTCACCCTTGCCGTTTTATTCGCCCTCTCTTTTTCGTTCGCCTTCTTCCCTTATGTATCTTTGTTTGTGTTTCCTTGTGCCTTCTATATGCTTGCATCTTTGCTTGCTGAAAATCTATTGATATGGATCCACTTAAAGTGTTCTACTTGGATCATCTTCGATCCTTATGCGCTCGTGCTGAAACCACAACTAGCCTAGTTGATGGGAAATCTTTAGATGAGCATGCTCATTTTGTGTGTCATCGTTTCTCTGAAAAAGGGAAGCTCTTATGGTATCATATAAATAGTTTGCTATGCTATGCTTGGAATCTTTGTGAAATGTGTAATTTTACTTGTTTCTCTAAGAAACCTAAAAACACCTTCCCTACCTATGTGAGTTCAATGATAATGAAATCATATCTTCTTATGCAAGGGGTGTTTATAGTTACTATGATATCGAAAAAATTGAAGAATTTGTCGTTTTTAAGGGTGCTCATGAAGTTGCTTCTTTGATTGAAAAGTATGATTTTACTCTGAACAAATCTGAAAATTCCGTCATACTTAAATATTGCAATGAAAACCTTGCTCATAATGTCTATGTCCAAGAATTTATTGAAAGAATGACCGTTGCTTTGGAAGAAAATAATGATATGCATGAACCTATAGATAATGATTATTCCGATGATTTGGTTGAAATATCCCTTGATGAACATGATGCTTGCTATTCTTGTGGCCATGATGCCAATATTTTTGAAGACGAATTTGCTATAGTTCCTTATGTTAAAAATGAGATCGTTGCTATTGCACCCATGCTTGATAGCTCCCTCAATGAAAAGCATGATTTCAATGATTTTACTATAAATTCTCTTGATGTCAGTTGTGCTAATAATATGCAAAACCCTAAGCTTGGGGATGCTAGTTTTGCTATGTCTACTACTTGTTGCAATGATCATGATTGGGGTGATTCTTCTTATGATCTTGAAAATTTATTTAATCCCCATGATGAATATGAGATTAATAATATTGTTTGCAATAATATTGAAAGTGGGTTTGGAAGAGTGTCAACTTTAGATTCCACATATTTGGAGAATATTCAGTCTTATGAAATTTTTGATAAAAGTGGGTTTGGAGAGGTCATGACTTTAGTTAATGTTAATCCCACTATTTCGGAAGAGCGTCAACTTTGCATGCATGTGGATCGTGTTGAAAGTATTTATTGTGATAGCTATATTGTTGAATTTTCTTATGATCCTACATGTAGTTATTACGCGAGAGGAAAATATGGTTGTAGAAATTTTCATGTTACTAATTACCTCTCTTCATGTTGAGATTGCTATCATCTCTTTGTTCTTCCTTGCCTATGCTAGTTTTTGTTTGCCTTGCAAATTTGTTTGCTTATAATATGCCTATGCATAGGAAGTATGTTAGACTTAGATGTGTTTGTCACGTGTCTCATGATGCTCTCTTTGCGCTTCAATTCTTGTCTTTCTTGTGAGCATCATTAAATTCTCAATGCCTAGCTAGGGGCGTTAAACGATAGCGCTTGTTGGGAGGCAGCCCAATTTTATTTTTGTTTTTGCTTCTGTTTAGGAATAAATAATCAATCTAGCCTCTGTTTGGATGTGGTTTTATGTTTTAATTAGTGTTTGTGCCAAGTAGAACCTATAAGATAACCTACGATGATAGTTGATTTGATTCTGCTGAAAAACAGAAACTTTGCACGCACGAATATAATTTTGTTAAATCACAGGAACGTGCTTTTGTGTTGATTCTTTTTGCTGCTGTTCAAAAAACAAATGGTCCAGGACTTCCTATTTTGGTAGGAGTTTTAGAGTTCGAGAAGTTTGAGTTAGTTACAGATTTCTACAGACTGTTCTGTTTTTGACAGATTCTGTTTTACGTGTGTTGTTTGCTTATTTTGATGAATCTATGGCTAATAAAATAGTTTATAATCCATAGAGAAGTTGGAATACAGTAGGTTTAACACCAATATAAATAAAGAATGGGTTCATTACAGTACTTTGAAGTAGTCTTTTGTTTTCTTTCTCTAACGGAGCTCACGAGATTTCTATTGAGTTTTGTGTTGTGAAGTTTTCAAGTTTTGGGTGAATTCTTTTAATGGATTATGGAACAAGGAGTGGCAAGAGCCTAAGCTTGGGGATGCCCATGGCACCCCCAAGATAATCCAAGGACACCAAAAATTCAAAGCTTGGGGATGCCCCGGAAGGCATCCCCTCTTTCGTCCACTTCCATTGGTAATTTACTTGGAGCTATATTTTTATTCACCACATGTTATGTGTTTTGCTTGGAGCGTCTTGTATTATTTGCGTCTTTGCTTGTTAGTTTACCACAATCATCCTTGCTGTATACACCTTTTGAGAGAGCCACACATGAATTGGAATTTGTTAGAATACTCTATGTGCTTCACTTATATCTTTTGAGCTTGATAGTTTTGCTCATAGTGCTTCACTTATATCTTTTGAGCGTGATAATTTTTGCTTTAGTACTTCAGTTAGACCTTTTAGAGCACGGTGGTGGATTTGTTTTAAAGAAACTATTGATCTCTCATGCTTCACTTACATTATTTTGAGAGTCGTTAATAGCATGGTAATTTGCTTAATGTTAATATACTTGGTATTTAAGATATGTGAAACTTTCTTTTGAGTGAATTGAATACTAAGATAAGTTTGATGCTTGGTAATTGTTTTGAGGTATGGAGGTGATAATATCAAAGTCGTGCTAGTTGAGTAATTGTGAATTTGAGAAATGCTTGTGTTGAAGTTTGCAAGTCCCGTAACATGCACGTATGGTTAAAGTTGTGTAACAAATTTGAAACATGAAGTGTACCTGGCTTGTGCATCCTTATGAGTGGCGGTCGGGGATGAGCGATGGTCTTTTCCTACCAATCTATCCCCCTAGGAGCATGCGCGTAGTACTTGATTTTTGATGACTTCTAAATTTTTGCAATAAGTATATGAGTTCTTTTGACTAATGTTGAGTCCATGGATTATACGCACTCTCACCTTTCCGCCTTTGCTAGCCTCTTCGGTACCGTGCATTGCCCTTTCTCACCTTGAGAGTTGGTGCAAACTTCGCCGGTGCATCCAAACCCCGTGATACGATACGCTCTATCACACATAAACCTCCTTATATCTTCCTCAAAACAGCCACCATACATACCTATCATGGCATTTCCATAGCCATTCCGAGATATTTTGCCATGCAACTTCCATCATCATCATCATGACATACATTACTTTTGTCATATTGCCATTGCATGATCATGTAGTTGACATCGTATTTGTGGGAAAGCCACCATGCATTATTTTTCATACATGTCACTCTTGATTCATTGCACCATCCCGGTACACCGCCGGAGGCATTCATATAGAGTCATATCTTGTTCTAAGTTTCGAGTTGTAGTCCTTATGTTGTAATCAATAGAAGTGTGATTATCATCATTATTAGAGCATTTCCCAAAAAAAAGAGAAAGGCCAAAAGAAAAAAAAGGCCCAAAAAAGGGCAATGCTACTATCTCTTTTTCGACACTTATGCTTCAAAGTAGCACCTTGTTCTTCATGTAGTGAGTCTCATATATTGTGCTTCAAAGTAGCACCTTGTTCTTCATGTAGTGAGTCTCATAAGTTGTCTTTTTATACTAGTGGGAATTTTTCATTATAGAACTTGGCTTGTATATTCCTACGATGGGCTTCCTCAAATGCCCTAGGTCTTCATGAGCAAGCGAGTTGGATGCACACCCACTAGTTTTCTTTTTGTTGAGCATTCATAGCTCTAGTGCATCCGTTGCATGGCAATCCCTACTCGTCATGTTGACATCAATTAATGGGCATCTCCATAGCCCGTTGATTATCCTCGTCAATGTGAGACTTTCTCCTTTTTTGTCTTCTCCACACAATCCCCATCATCATATTCTATTCCACCAATAGTGCTATATCCATGGCTCACATTCATGTATTGCGTTAAGGTTGAAAAAGTTTGAGATTATTTAAGTATGAAACAATTGCTTGGCTTGTCATCGGGGGTATAGAAGTTGGCAACATCTTTGTGTGACGAAAAGGAAGCATAGCCTAACTATATGATTTTGTAGGGATGAACTTTCTTTTGCCATGCTATTTTGAGAAGACATGATTGCTTTGATTAGTATGCTTGAAGTATTATTATTTTTTATGTCAATATGAACTTTTGTCTTGAATCTTTCTGATCTGAATATTCATGCCATAATTAAGAAGAGTTACATTGAAATTATGCCAAAGTATCACTCCGCATCAAAAATTCTTGTTTATCATTTACCTACTCGAGGACGAGCAGGAATTAAGCTTGGGGATGCCTGATACGTCTCTAACGTATCTATAATTTTTGATTGCTCCATGCTACTTTATCAACTGTTTTGGGCAATATTGGGCTTTATTTTCCACTTTTATATTATTTTTGGGACTAACCTATTAACCGGAGGCCCAGCCCAGAATTGCTGTTTTTTTTGCCTATTTCAGTGTTTCAAAGAAACGGAATATCAAACGGTGTCCAAACGGAATGAAACCTTCGGGAACGTGATTTTCTCACCGAACGTGATCCAGGAGACTTGGACCCTACTCCAAGAAGCACAAGAGTCGGCCACGAGGGTGGGGGCGCCCCCCCTAGGGCGCGCCCCCTGCCTCGTGGCCCCCCTGTTGTTCCACTGACGTACTCCTTCCTCCTATATATACCTATGTACCCCCAAACGATCAGGACAGGAGCCAAATACCTAATTCCACCGGCGCAACCTTCTGTATCCACGAGATCCCATCTTGGGGCCTGTTCCGGAGCTCCGCCGGACGGGGCATCCACCACGGAGGGCTTCTACATCAACACCATAGCCCCTCCGATGAAGTGTGAGTAGTTTACTTCAGACCTTCGGGTCCATAGCTAGTAGCTAGATGGCTTCTTCTCTCTTTTTAGATCTCAATACAATGTTCTCCCCCTCTCTCGTGGAGATCTATTCGATGTAATCTTCTTTTTGCGGTGTGTTTGTTGAGACCAATGAATTGTGGGTTTATGATCCAGCTTATCTATGAACAATATTTGAATCTTCTCTGAATTATTTTATGTATGATTGAGTTATCTTTGCAAGTCTCTTAGAATTATCCTTTTGGTTTGGCCAACTAGATTGGTAGTTCTTGCAATGGGAGAAGTGCTTAGCTTTGGGTTCAATCTTGCGGTGTCCTTTCCCAGTGACAGAAGGGGCAGCAAGGCACGTATTGTATTGTTGCCATCGAGGATGACAAGATGGTTTTTTTTATCATATTGCATGAATTTATCCCTCTACATCATGTCATCTTGCTTAAGGCGTTACTCTGTTTTTAACTTAATACTCTAGATGCATGCTAGATAGCGGTCGATGAGCGGAGTAATAGTAGTAGATGCAGAATCGTTTCGATCTACTTGTCTTGGACGTGATGCCTATATACATGATCATACCTAGATATACTCATAACTAAGCTCAATTATGTCAATTGCTCAACAGTAATTTGTTCACCCACCGTAGAATATTTATGCTCTTGAGAGAAGCCACTAGTGAAACCTATGGCCCCCGGGTCTATTCTCATCATATCAATCTCCATTACTTTATTACTTGCTTTGTTTTTACTTTGCCTTTTACTTTTCACTTTGCATCTATATACCAAAAACACCAAAAATATTATTTATCATCTCTATCAGATCTCACTCTCGTAAGTGACCGTGAAGGGATTGACAACCCCTAATCGCGTTGGTTGCGAGGAGCTATAGTTTTGTGTAGGTACGAGGGACTTGTGCGTGGTCTCCTACTGGATTGATACCTTGGTTCTCAAGAACTGAGGGAAATACTTACGCCACTTTGCTGCATCATCCTATCCTCTTCAGAGGTATCCAACGCAGTGCTCAAGAGGTAGCAATGGTCATCAAGGAAACCCTTAGCTTGCATCCACCAATTTCTCTAATCCCACGGTCAGCCAGAGAGGATTGCACAGTTATGGGGTATGACATCCCTAAAGGCACCAATATATACATTAATGCCGTTGCAATTTCTCAAGATCCGAAAAACTGGGACAATCCTAGAGAGTTTAGGCCAGAGAGGTTTCAGAACATCAACTTAAATTACAATGGAACATACTTCGAATTCATTCCCTTTGGAGCTGGGCGACGGCATTGCCCCGGGATCCAGTTTGGCTCATCGGTCATGGAGATGGCATTAACAAACTTTCTATATCACTTCAATTGGAGACTTCCTGATGGTTCTAGCCTTGTTTCGTTTATCATGTCCGAGAAGTTTGGGTTGGCTATAAGCAGAAGGTATGACCTGCAACTCAGAGCTATTCCACATGTGTGGTCCAAGCAGACGTCAATGTGAAACACATAGCTCATATATACACATGACAATGCATGTTCATATACCCGCACATTCAGCGCATGTCATTTTTGCAATGTATGGTTGTACCTTTATGCAATGGAATATGAGAAATTGGGCCAAAAATGAATAAGAAAAGCTCATTGCAAACATCATGGTATTGCATCTACTAAATGTACTACTAGTGCATGAGAGAGATTTTACGTAGTAGTGTAGTACTACATGACTGTACAAGTTATACATGACTAACACATGACTATTAATTAAGTATGATCTATGGACACTAGTAGAAAACAGGGTACTAGTCCTGGTGCGAGAGGACCTTTAGTCCCAGTTCTGAAACCGGGACAAAATAGACGGGACTAATGCCCAAAGCCTTTAGTCCCGGTTGGCTTACCCTCGGGACCAAAGGAGGTCCACGTGGCTGCTGTTGGGCGTCCAGGGAGGAAGACCTTTAGTCCCGGTTGGTAACACCAACCGGGACCAAAAAGCAGCCACCCATCAGAAGCTCGCATGCGTTGGGTTTTTTGTATTTTTTAAAGGGGGGGGGGGGGGTAGGGGTTTTTGTGGGTTAATTTAGGGGGTTTCATATTGTGCTATCTCTAGCTACTACATATAGAGAGAAGTGACCTCTCTTTCTCAGTGCTTGGTCGACGATATCTAGTACATATAGAGAGAACTCGACGCTAGTAAGCGAATGGAGGAACCATTAATTACATAAGATCGTAATGAACATATACAGAGAGAAGTGACCTCTCTTTCTCCGAGATTGGTCGAACAACAAGTTTTCGTACATCTATCCGACACTACTACATACAATATAACATCCCTGACATCATCAAGTGCCAATCTCCCATTGAATTTCCGTGTGGTATTCTCCATTTTTATGTATGACGTGGTCAAGAAAGAATCCCACCAATTCCTCTTGAATTGCTCGTATGCGATCATGTGGTAGGAGTTCTTGCCGCATCTCCCACATCTAATTTAAAGAAGGGGGTCAATACATATATATGAATGAGACTCAACACAATTGATGGTAATAAAATAAAATTGTGAATATTATTGTTTACGTACTTCAAATTCTTTGTCAGAGTAGCCCCGCTCAGAGGTCGAGTGGCGGATGAACTCGCAAACGTAGTATCCACATAAATTATTCCCGCTTTCCTGCCACAAGCACTTTACGAGAATAGAGTTCAATCAAACTGATAATCAAGCATGATAATGGTATTGATGAAACAAGAATCAATGAGAGATATGCGGAACTAGCTAGTATTACATACTTTGGGGTGTGTGAATTGCAGCTCCTTTTGCAGACCCGGAACCATTCCGGTGAACTTTTTCCAAACCCTGCCATGCAAAGAAAATGATTACTTGATATCAGGAAATGAAAGAAAGTTGCCGATATGGTGCGATAATGATTGAACTTACTTCTGGAGCATTGCAGTCATGTCCGCATACTCCTGGGGATCTTTACGTCTCGAGTCTAAGACAGTTACTACTCCCCCGTTAAGCTTAATCTCTAGCAGAATAAAGTGGAACCTGCACACGCATAACTCATCAATTACATTACTATAACCTCGAGTAAGCGAAACCGAATTTGCACAAGACTGTAACACTCACTTGAAATTGTAAGGGAAGAGTATTTTCCCTTTGTTTTGATGTCGAAGGAAAGATTGTAGCAAGTTGTCCTTGGTATCTTTGACTCTGTTTTGAACCGACCATTCATTTACGGTATTTGGGCTATTGAACCCAAGGTCATAGATTTGTCGTTTTTTGCATTCGATGATCTTCAATCTGCATAATATATATAGCGAGGATAATTATATATACATGCAAGTCCTACACATATGCATAATATATATAGTGAGGATAATTACAGACAGTAGCAAGTCCTACACATATGCACACTAAGAAGTTAATTTGAGCTCAAATTGCATACAAATCAAATAAAATCTCAAACTAAAACAAACAAATCACTATACTTATAGAGCATGAAACGAGCTAAACTAGCAACGAGAGATGAAAGGATGAAGTTGCTAACCTTTTAGAACCCTTGGATAGATGGGTTGCCTCCAATCTTGACAAATCTTGGCAAAATTGAAGGATGAACTCGAGCTGCTTGGGGACGAAAACAAAGAGGAGGGAAAATGGAGAATGAACTTCTTGGATGGACGAAGCAGCTTTATATAGGGAAGACTTGAGTCCTAGCTGGTGATACGAACAAGGACTAAAGGTCTAAAGGAGCTCGCAGTGGCTCGCAGCCTGCCGCGACCCCTTTAGTCCCGGCTGGTATCACCAACTGGGACTAGAGGTCCCATTCGAACCGGGATGAATACTCACCGTGCCCCACATCATTCCTAGCCCTTGGGACCGGGACTAATGATCACATTAGTCCCGGGCCCAAACCCGGCCGGGACTACTGGTCCGGACGAAAGGTTTGTTTTCCACTAGTGTACAAAGGACTTACTCCTGAATTTCCTTGGTATCCTCGAATTTAGCCTTGTCTTCTTCCTCATTAACTGACCCTCTTCATTCTCAAGCTTGCTCAAAGGATAGTTGAAGGTATATGTGTCACATCCCAAATCCCAACATTTCTAAATTTTGGAATGTGAATTATTTAAATAAGGTTAATTATAGTTTTTGCTTGTGTTGCTTGAGTTAAGTAAGTTTTGACTAGGATTTGAAGTTTTACGCATTTAAATGAATATTTAAATTGTGAGAAAATAGAAGGTCTTCTCTGCCTTGGCAGTTGTCACCGCCTGAGTCTGCTTGCCCGCCATGAAAGCAACTGATGAAATGAAAGAAGGGTCGGTAGCTTTCGGACTCTGGCACTGAGAAACTCGCGCACGCGCAAGCTCAAGGAAGAAGATGAGGGATTGAGATATTGAGAGCATGGACCCCCTCTCCCTCGCCCTTGGACTTTTATGAGTGAATTGGAACATGAAGCGGTCGCGAGGTAAGATGGCCGCATGGTAGTAATTCTGCCAGTTTCCAGATGTCATGCGCTGATCATGCATGAGAATCGAGGGGTGGTTGATTAAATTACCACATATACCGTGGCACAATATCCTTCGCTGATGGGACATGAGCTACGCTCACAAGTTATGATGGTAGCCGAAATGACGGCACACCACTGTTTTGTGGGAATACAGATGTAATTGGGTGGTGTTGATAGAGCACGATTAGTTCATCAGCTCGGTCTCAGCGTGGGAACACTTTGAGGGTAAGGCACCACCGCGCCGGATAGACTTTTACCTTATGTGCGGCGTGAAAATAATAAAGCGTCTGATAAAAACTAAGGGAACCCAGAAGGAGTTCCTACCTCGGTGATGCTCAAGATCAAAGATGGAAATATTTGTTGAACCAAATTTTCAAGACCGACGTCTGTAAACGAAGAGCAGTTTCGAAGAACTGGGGAGCGTCCCCGACTTGAAGACAGGTTTAACCGCTACTGATAGTGTCATGGACCAGGAGGTACTCACCATGTCGTCTACCAGCTGGATGGGCCACGACGAGGACCCCCATGGAGATTTGATAATGGGCCGGGCCCAGAAGACCCATGGCGTGTACAAGGAATGTTCCGAAGACTTGGCGCATACTCCTAAGATTTAGATGTCGACTACACGTGGCCGACATATCTGTAACCGTAGACCCGTCAGGTGCCTATATAAACAAGGGGGTAGGGCAGGTAGAGGGGAATATACAATCTCGTGGTAGAAAAACAAGTACTCTGTACTCTATCCCAAATCAATACAATCAAAGTAAGACATAGGGCATTGTCTCTTTGAGAGTGCCGAAACCTGGGTAAAACCTCACGTTCATTATTACCATCGTTAGGTCTTCAGCTCGGGACCCTATAGAAGATTCGACGGAATCGACTTCATCAGGAACAATTTCGCCAAGCATATAGAAGAACTAAAAAGGTGAATCCCTTCTAGTTAGATGGTTCCTGGATTGCAGTTACCAAACTTCAGTGAATTTATGTGATTTTGGTCTGCATTCCATGCAAAGGACCAAAGCATTCTCTTCAAATTCAATAGATTTTTTCTGTGAAAAATATTATGTCATTTCAAATTCTTATGTACAACTAAAATTACAAGCAGAAATATTTTGACAAAAAGGTAAATATTTTGGCACCTACAGAAATTATTGAAATTCAGTGAAAACCTACTCCCAAGGCTGTTGCTATCCTCTTAGTACCCTGGTAGGAAGAGGGGGGGAGCCCTAATGTAATACTCTAGCAGTCTAAAACGACAGTTGCACACAATCAACCACGATTTTCTCAAAAACATTCGTGATACACAGAATACACAATGTAAGGAAGATTAACGCCAATTGTAGCCATCGCACAAGATCAACACTAGTGTGCACGTACAACACGATCTACCCAAGATTTGGCGAATATTCCAAAGATTTAAATGTCGAGTACAACACGATCTATCCAAGATTCGCCGGAGTGGACTCTGTAAGGAACAGTTTCACCAAGCATAGAAGAAACTAAAAGGGATCCCTCCAGAACTTCAACATCTCCTCACAGCTCACTTCTAGTTAGATGGTTCTGAATTTCAGTTACCGAGCTTCGGTGAATTTTTGTGATTTTGGTCTGCGTTCCAGGCAAAGGACCAAAGCATTCCCTTCAAATTCAACTGATTTTTTGGTGGAAAATATTATGTTATTTTATATTCTCGTGTACAACAAAAATGACTAGCTAAAATATTTTGACCAAAAGGTAAATATTTCGGTACCTACAGAAATTATTGAAATTCAATGAATTTTTCAAAATGTCGGCAAAAGTGAAAACCTACTCCCAAGGTTGTTTCTATCTTCTTAGTACTCTGGTAGGTAGAGGGGGAACCCAAATGTAATGCTCTAGCAGTCTAAAATGACAGTTGCACACAATCGACCATGATTCTCTCAAAAACATTCGTGATACACGGTATACACATTGTAAGGAAGATTAACGGCAATCGTAGGCATCGCACAAGATCAACACCAGCGTGCACGTACATTGTATGTCAGACAGGCAGCTCAGCCAGCCGCTGCTGGGGTGCGCCGGCAGCAATGACAGCGGTGCGGCACAGCAGGCACGTGGCGTGCTGGTGCAGCCACCGGTCGACGCAGCGCGCATGGAACAGGTGCCCGCACGCCGGAAGTCGATGGACCATCTCCCCGACGCGGAGCAGCGCAAGGCAAATGCGCACTCCTCCGCCACGGCGGCACCCTCGAACTCGAACGGCGCCAGGAGCTTCGCCGCGATCGTGGCCACGTCAATCCCATCACCAGGACGACATGGCAGCGTGCAGATGACTAGGGCCATAAGGAAGAAGCTGACGGCGGAGGTCGCGAGGGTGAGGTTGCGCATGGTCCTGTCCCCAATGAGCGGGTAAACAAGGAATCGAATAACTGAGAGAGCGAAGAGGGAGATGCACAACCATCGGCGTCCGGACCCAGACCCGGACCCAGATGGCGCCTCCGTTAAGTTGGTGGCACTAGTGCCGTCCATAGTGCCGTCCATGGGACCGTGGGAATTGGTCCAGATCAAATGGTGGGATCGCGTCCGGCCAAACTCCGGCCTGCCAACAGTTTTTTTTTTTTTGGCCTGCCAAACTCCTGCCAACAGTAAGCGTTTCCCTTTAAGAAAACTAAAAGCTTTTATGCGGGAAAACTTTAAATCTATTCATCTTCAATTGTAGCAGTACAACGAACACTAGAAATAATAAAAATACATCCAAATTCGTAGACCACCTAGCGAGAACTACAAGCATTGCAACGAGCCGAAGGCGCGCCGTCGTCATCGCCCCTTCCTCGCTGGAGCCGGCAAAACTTGTTGTAGTTGACAGTCGGAAAGTCGTCGTGCTAAGGCGCGATATGACCAGGCAAAGGACTGAAACATTCTCTTGAAATTCAGCCAAATAGTTGTCACAATTTGAGTATAACTATAATGCTTGAAATATATTGACCAAAAGGTAAAAATTTCTGTGCCTACAGAAATTATTGACAAAAAGGTAGATATTCCGGTGCCTACAGAAATTAATAAAATTCAGTGAATTTCATCAACATGTGTGCCAAAGTAAAAACCTACTACCAACGCTTCTGCTATCCTCTCTTTACTACCTGGTGGGAAGAGGGGGCAGTATAATGGAATACTCTCATCTTGCAGCAGCCTCGAACGACAGTTGCACATAATCCGACCACGTGTACGTCAGACAGGCAGCTCGGCCGGTCGCTGCTGGGGTGCGCCGGCGACGATGACAGCGGTGCGGCACAGCGGGCACGTGGCGTGCAGGTGCAGCCACCGGTCGACGCAGCCCGCGTGGAACAGGTGCCCGCACGCCGGCAGCTGACGGATCATCTTCCCGACGCGCAGCGGCTCGACGCAAATGGCGCACTCCTCCGCCGCGGTGGCACTCTCGAACTCAAACGGCGCCGGGAGCTTCGCCACGATCCTGGCCGCGGCAATCCCTCCGTCAGGACGACATGGCAGCGTGCAGAGGACTAGGGCCGTAAGGAAAAAGCTGACGGCGATGGCCGCGGGGGCGAGGTTGCGCATGGTCCTGTCCCCAATGAGCGGGTAAACGAGGAATAGAATAAGTGAGAGAGCAAAGAGGGAGATGCACAACCATCGGCGCCAGGACCCAGACCTGGACGGCGCCTCCGTCGTGTTGGTGGCGCTAGTGCCGTCCATGGGGCTAGAGCCTGAAGGCGATCCAGTATACGCTATGCACGTCAAGAAGCTGTGGCGGCGACGGAACCGGCCGGACGGGAAGAAGCAGATCGATTATGATCGGATTGGATCACGTTGGTGTTGTTAGAGGGTGTTTGTTTTCAGGGACTTATTTGTTTAGGGACTTAAAAAAGTCCCTATAAGTCCCATCTAAACCAAACAGGAGGGACTTATTGGGACTTATTGTGGTGATTTGGGACTTATCAAATAAGACTCTCAGGGAGGAGCTTATTGGGACTTATCCCAGGCCGGACCTACCCCGCGTTGCTCCAGGCTCGTTCCCCGCACGCCGCCGCCCCGCCTCTTGCCCCGTCGCCGGCCCGCCTCTCGCCCCGTCGCCGCCCCGCCTCTAGCCCCGTCGCCGCCCCGCCTCGGTTCGCCATCCCGTCGCCGCCCCGCCTCAGTTCGTTGTAGCAGTGCCTCCAATCACCGGACAGGCCCTCTCCTGAGCCTCGTTGCAGCGGTGCAACATGGACTTATAAGTCCCTGTAAACAAACAGGTAGGGACTCGGAACTTATAAGTCCCTGTAAACAAACAGGTAGGGACTTATGACTTATAAGTTGGGACTTTAAAAAGTCCTAGGACTTATGAAACAAACAGGCCCTTAATATTGGAACAGGTAGGTATTTAAGGAAGATTCCTCCAGCCGCAAGCCAAGGAATTCGAGCTTTCCGGGTTGAGAGCGTATGGATGGAAGATTGCAATTTGCAAGTAACGTGACAAGCTTTTTTTCAATTTTCTAATATGAATATATGCGTGAACTTGCGCTGCATATTATTTCCACTCATGCATCAATATTTTGTGTGCATGCAACAAATTCTCATCGTATGTCCCAAATTGACGAGGAAATTTTTTATCGATTTTATATGACATGTTAGCCAATATTTAGGGCACAGCAAAAAAACACTTGCAGCATGAACGCAACATGTGCGGCAGAGAACCTTGAGTCGTCACTGCATATCGCCTGAGTATACATGATTTTGTAGCATGTCGAAAAAGCATTTGTAGCATAAAACATCCATATATTACTAACCTTCATTTCCTAGTAGCAAACCCACTAGGTCTGCCTTATCAGCGACGAATCTGATTCGATGGTGCCTCATCGACATAATATAGGGTGACATTGAACCCATTCCCATGTAGCCCATTGGCTTCCTCGGAGCTTGGTGTCATGCCCTCAAGCTCCAAGGCAATGAAACTAGATTCCTAAAAGAAAAACCCATCAAAAACCATGCGGAAAAAATTGTTTCCAAAAAGATCCCCATAAGGAAAACCCCCACCGACACCCCTATCACCACTTGCTGCGAGCAATATATAGCATTTGCACTGCTTCAACGCATGGGGCGAGCCTTGGCCCTAAAAGGTGCAAGATTATGTGTATACTAGTTTGCCCAAATCACGCAATTTTACAAGATCCAATATCCCATGGCCCATGGTAGGCCCCCCTTGGTCGATTTCCAGGCCCACCCTAGAAGGGCCGATGAGTGGTGACTGCAATAGGGTTCAACTAATTTATAACATATTCGTACAACTTTAAAAAGTGTTCACGACTTAAAAAGATGTCACGTAGTGTTATAATAACCCATAAACATATAAAAATGTTCAAATACTTTTCTAAATTCTTTTATATTTCCAACAAATAGAAATGAAAATGAAAAATAAAATAAAAATAAAAAGGGAAAATCATACAAAAGAAAATACAATATAAGTAAAGCGGAAAAGTGTAAAACATATTAACCCGATTATTGAAAAAACCTACCAAAATAACGAAAAAAACTAGTTCCCACCCAAAATAAAAATAAATAAACGGCCGTTGAAACCCCAGCTACTGGGCCAGCCGGTGTTCGTCCGCCCATAGGGAGCACCCGCCGTTATCATCGGTCTCTTTGAATTAACGGCTGGGGAGGGCCGATGGGCGTTGATTGGCCTAGCCCTAAAACGTAAGAGAATATATGTGTACTAGTTGGCCCAAATTACTCAAATGTCCATGGTAGCCTCGTGAATGTCCCAGAATCAGTGTGGAGTACTGAATGTGGTAGGGTTACATCTTTAGACAACCTAAAGCGATCATGACGTGGAGAATGTAAGCTCGAGCTCACATGAGATCAGGTGAACAGTAAAATCAAAAAATAGTAAATAATTTTTAAAAATATGTTTTTTTCTTTTCAAGAAGCATTTATGTTTTTATAGATGTTTGCAAAATTTCATGATGAAATCACACTTGTGGAGGTGTTGGGTAAAAAAAAGTATTATCGATGCTCCAAAAAGAGTGTTTGTGGAAGCATTTTGGAGCATCAATTTTTTTGTGTACCCCTCCACAAATGTGCTTCCATCGCGAAAATTTGCATGCGTATAGAAAAAAAACATCAATGTTTCTTGCAAAAAAAAATCTTTGAATTTGTATAGTATTTTTTCTGAAATTTACTGTTCACTTAGGATTATATGATGTCCAGCCCACAATAGCATTTTTTAAGCGATCATCCGTATTTTATTTAATTTTACGAATGAGGCGATCATTCTTATACCACCATGTTTCCAAATGCGCACATGCTTTTGTTATTTCAGCATAATAACGTCGAAATTACACAGGAGCTGTATATAGATTATCTATAACCCGGCCGAGCAGCACATGTACCACAGATTTATTCTATAGCAAAGTGGTAGTGATAGAGAATTGGATACATACGCAACAGTGAAGGGTGTGTATATAGGATAGGAGTTGCACTACACGGCGGCCGGGGCTGTTATTAAGCTTAGCCGACCACGGGGGTCTTGACGACGACGCCGGCGGCGTCAGAGACGAGAATGACGCGCTTAGGGTCGGGCTCCCCTGGCCGCCTGATTGGTCCCTCGGCTACCGCCACCGCAACATCGGGCCTGTCCCCGTTGATCAGGAGCGCCGCCGTGGCCACAGGCAGCCCCACCGCCTCTGGCCACGACGACCTCGAGGCCCTGCCTACACCTGCCAGCTCCGCTCTTCCCATAGTTTCAAGGAGGACGTACTTTACTTGTGATCTGCGTTTGTGGGATGTGAAGCCTGGCATAGTTGATCTGGCGGTATTTGTAGGAGCATCTGCGACTGAGTGAGCATCGGGTGCGCCGCTCTCACTTGGTGGAGCTTCTCCCAACCGTCTTTTTCGCGGGCGCACCATGGACACCATCAACGAGTACAGGAATCAACGTTGCTAAGTGTCTATGCGGCAATATAACTGTGTGGGTTAGCTAGCATTATCTTTTAGGGAAGACCAAGTCATTGTGGTAATTAAGTGAAGCATGACAACAAGCATGACCAACGCACACCGACAACAAGCCAAATATGACAACAAGCATGACCAACTCACATTGGCATGTGACAAAATGTGAATATATAATAGCTATGCGTCGCGCCCATGGTTTTCACTTTCAGTGAGATTTCGGTGAAATTCACTGAATTTCAGTAATTTCAGCAGACACTGAAATATTATGTTTCGGCCAAAATATCAGCAATTTTAGTATAGCACAACAATTCCCATATTTTTCAAAAAAAATTAAAAAGTTTCAAATTTTTAATTGAATTCAAGTGAGTATTTCGGTCATTTGGCTGAAATGAGAACTGAAATCACTGAATTTTAGTGATTTCGGTTGGTGCTGAAATTTTTCTGAAACTAAAATTGAAAACCATGGTTGCGCCTTTTTGCTAGTGTCCTACGATACAATATGCCTGCATGACGAACACTTCATCCAATTAGAGGTGGTATCGGGTGGGAAATGTAGTAGAAAACAAAAAAAAATCACGTCTACGCACACCCAAGAACAATATGAAGATGCATAATAGGTTGAGATCGCGATCATTACTGTCACCGAGTTGCAGCGGAAAAATAACGTGTCAGTGTCGATCGTACTTAGAGTCCCTCGAACCGTGAATGAACGATCTTTTAACCGCCCATGAACAGTCCCTCAGACGAATACCGAAAGCACGACCTCTCTATTTGGTTGCAAGCATGAAGTCTTCACGATCCGGCAGCGCTTCTCCGTCCAGGGCTAATCATTGCCGGAAAATTAGAGGGAGGAGATTAGAACAACACACACATGACCTCTAATTATGAGGATTACATGAATTAGACCAAGCTCTAATTAGCCAACTAGGACTAACTAGAACTAGGGCTAGATGAACTAGAGGAGACTCCAAAACTTGTGTGTAGAAAAGAAGCAAATCCTCTAGTATATATAGATTGGAGGGGAGAGGGAGGGGTGCCACAAGGAGGGAAAGGACTCCTCTCCAAGGGGAGGGGGAGTCCCCCTCCAATTCGCACCTCCCTTGCCCAAGTGGAAAGGAGGGCGCCACATCTACTTGGGCCTAAGTGACCCAAGTAGCGTTCCATCACTTGGCCTTTTCAAACCCGTTGATATCAAATTGAATATAAAAGCCCTCTAACAATTATTTGAGCATATTATATATAACTAGCACATATGCCCGTGCGTTGCAACGGGAAAAATTGATGTTTTGTGCAAGCATAATGTCCCACAACACCGGATTCACTATGAAGAGTCCTAAGTCTTCACGATGTTTTGTGCAAGTATAATCCTTTCACTAATTACCATGACGTTCTCACCTGTTTTAGTCGGGAATCAGATCATTCCTTTTCTAATTTACTAGCCCCAAAATATTGAAGTCTACATATCCTTCCTTTTAATTATCCTACATTTTACCTCAAATCCTTCATGTAGAATTTATGAAGACCACAATATTTCTTCTAATTATTCCACCGGTTCACCCATAATTCTTTGTTTAATTAGCCACATTCGTTTAAATATATTATTTAAGCCCACAATCCTTTCGTTATTAGATCATTCACTTAATTAGCTCGCCCTAAACATGATGACTGCCACTCGTATATTTAGAGTGAGTTGGGATTAGTAATGTGAAAGGCACATAAGAGCTAGACAGGAGGTTCTGTGTTCAATTCCCACAATGTTAGTTTATTTTGATCTAGTTATTTTTCGCGGTCTCTATGAAAGCCCATAAAAGGCCCATCAACATACAAGTACATGGTCCAGATCGCTTAGCGTGTGTAAACCAGCCAAAAAGGACTAAACCAAACCAAAAATACCTATTCCCTTTAATAAATAGGTATAGATTTAACAGCCCTGAAAATATTTTCCACCTATATATTAATTTTGTAAGAGGTTGTGTGATGTAGCTCTTTAGGAAGATCTGCATACCACCACTAGGTTAGGATGGAAAACCCGTGGTGAGTAATTCTTGTCTTCTTGAGTCTTGACCAAAGAGCGACCATGGGGCATAGTTGAGTCTGTGTATCCAGTAGTCACGTTACCGACAGTTTTTTCTTATACTTGCTAGTATCAATTCAAGCAGAGTTGACCTTCTTTGCGTCTACTTTTTTGAAATTAACATTCCATATTTGAACATCTATAAATAGAGGCACACCAAAAGGCATTAGATAACTCAGTTATTTTTCAATGGATTTAGTAAAATATTTCCTTGGTGGTAGAAACTAGTTTTAAATATTCTAATGATACACTATATTCGTAATATGATGGTTCAAATACATACATAATAAATGTCTGTGCCATTATCCTAGTCCAAATATGTAGTTTGCATTTTTGTAGAGGATATATTTTTGTTTTATTTGGATGTAGATAAATGTTGAAAACATTTTTTTGACATTGCTAAAAACTGAGATGGCGAAGGCAATGTGCGAGAAAAAACTTTACGTGGTGTCTCATCATGAGCAGGTGGTGACCACATTAGCTTTGTCAACTAGCATCATTCTAGCTAGCATTCTCCATTATCTATTCTAATTAATCAACTATATAGGGACAGTTAGATTCCACCTGGATATTTGACAAACACATTGCCTCCCTCCTCGCCCTTAAAATATAAACATTCAGAGTTCATTCTTTTCATTGTTTTATGCCACCCAATCCTCTCTGGTGTACCATGCATGGTCATTTCTGGTCTCTGGATCAGAAACTAAGCGGGGAAGGTGAATCGCGGTTAGGCTATTTTGGAGGTGGGAAAAGGCCGTGTGGGTAGAGTAACATGTAGTGGCAACAAGGGGATCAGACACGAGGGAAAAGCCAACACAGCGAGGGCGAACTATAGGAGGCAAGGGTTTGACGATCTGAAGCTTGTTTTTATACCTACTATTATCGATTCGAGCAGAGTTGATCTTCTTTGCATCTACTTTTTCGAATTTAACATTCCATATTGAACATCTATATATAGAGGCACACAGATCCATGCATTAGATCACTCACTTATATTTGAACGGATTTAGTAAAATATTTCATTGGTGCTAGAAAAATAGCTCCGAATATTGTAATGATACAATATATTCGTACTATGATGGTTAAAATATATAGATAATAAATGTTTGTGCCATTATTATAATCGAAATTTGTAGTTTGCGGTTTTGGTAGAGGACAACGTTTTTCTTTTATTTGGATGCAGATAAATGTTGGAAACATTCTTTCCACATTTATAAAAACTGAGATGTTGAAGTCAATGTGTAAGAGAAAACTTTACATGATGCCTAATCATGAGCATGTGGTGACCAATATGTATTCTAGTTAATGAACTGTATAGGGACAATTGGATTCCACACTATCTCTAGATGTAATGGTATAGTAAAGATAATATCCTCGCACTGAGATGGGGATGATTGAGCTTGGCTCCAATACACAGACTTTGCTATGATGTTGGGAATACACAAGTTTTGTTCCAAGTTCCATCATTTCCATGGCATACCTTCTACAACCATGGGTAAATGCCTAAGAATGTCTCATCCTCACCAGAGTTGAGGTCCATCGCGGAGGTGGCGAGTATGTGTAGTTGAATTTGAGCAGTCCTGTGAAGACAACATGCTACATGTCTTCAATGGTTTTCGTGCACCTATGCTTATTGCTCATCGATACTTATAATTCCGCAATGAAGACTGGTGACTACATTGCCATGACGATCTTGTGAGACCAAAAACCATCCTCGTGGAATTTTAAATATAAATTAGCTCCCCATTTAGGTCCCAACAAATTCTAATATTGGCACTCAATTCGTATGGTGGGACATGGATGTTGCTAGTCAACCCGATATCCACCTCCTCGGCAACCTTCACTGTGATAACAATAAATTTGCATGCAACAACGATCGAGTTATCCAGAATCACTACTGGAATCAGGTTCTTTGCCGTCTGCTAGCTGACGACAAAGAAGCTCTTTGCCATCAGCTTCCAGAAAACTGACGACAAAGAAAAAGCTGATGGCAAAGATCACGTTTGCCGGCAGCCAGCTCTTTGTCGTCTGCTAGCGGACGACATAGAAGCTTTGAGGATGGCCCGCTAGCGAGAACCACCTAACGGACACTTTCTTTGCCATTAGTTAGCAGACAGCAAAGGAAGTGGCCAACCTAACGTCCATTAGCTAGGCCCTTTGCCGTCTACTAGCAGACAGCAAAGAGCTATGTCCTAAATAAAAAGCGGCCAGCGCCCCCCCCCCCCCCTCTCTCCCCTCACCGCACCCGCGCCGCCGCCCCCGGCGCCCCGCCCCGTCGCCCCGCCCCGCTGCCCGGCTGCTCCGGCCACCCGGCGCCTCCTCCACCACCACCGGAGCCAAGGTGAGATTTTTTTTGTTTTTTCTATTGTTCTTTGCTGTTTAGATTTAGGTGTTATTAATAGGTTAAGATTAGTGGTAGGTTTAGGTTAGTGCTAGGTTTAGGTATAGATAATTAGAAGAAGAAGAAAGTTAAAAAAAAGAATAAGTAGAAGAAGAGGAAAAAAGAAAAAAGGAAGAGGGTCGTGGATCGCCGGTCGCGGAGGGGATAGATGGTGGAGCCAGTGGGTCCCGCCGGTCCCGATGCCATCATCCATGCCAAGAATCCCCCGGTCCGAGTGTTGACCCGTCGACTGTGCGTCGCCATACCAGAGGGCACCCGGGACGAGCGGGTTAGGGGTTCCACGATGTCGATGGAACCCTAAATAGCAAGTATCGTCGGTGCGAGATACATGCGGCCGTCGGTGTCGAACACTACATCCACGTCCCAGAAGTGACGCATGTAAGGGAACGCAGCAGAAAACAAAAATTTTCCAACCTACGCACCAGCCCAGGACCACTATGGAGAGTGCATACATGGTTTGATCTTCTTCGTTACCGACTCGTAGCGCAGCGGGAAGTAGAGTCGATGACGATCGGCGGTGCAGATCCCCGCAGCTAGGATTTACAACCTCCCAACCGCGAGGATGTATACCCTCATCTGCTCCTCGGAAAGCCCTCCGGGAGGCGGTCGAACAGCCCCCCCGGACGGTGTCGCGGACAGCCCTTCGGGAGGACGTTCGAAACTCGAACGGTCACTCGGACAGCCCTTCGGGAGGCACTCACGAACTAAGACCGAAACTACGATATCTCTACAGAGTTGCACACATACGGTATCATCTATCCGGCAGGGCTTCGCCGTCTAGAACTAGTTTCTGCCGGAACCCAGACCGCCTTTCGGCTCTACGAAACTATTTCGCTGGGAGGGACAGAAGAAGCCAGATCATTGCATGGCACTTTTATGAGATCAATGGGATGAGTGTGGAGAGTGCCTCTCCACCTCTATTTATAGGAAAAACCCAAGGGGTAGGGGCACATGAAAAAACCAAAAATGTCCACACTTAATGTCACACATAAAGGGCATAAAGGGCATAAAGGGATGTCAAGTGGAGCCCCATGGAGGAGCTGCACCCTCCAACGTCCCACCTTCATGGGGGGCCCCCAAAGGGGGTTCCATGATCCCCAAGTCCTTCTAGAAGCCTTTTGGGAAAAGCCCCAAAAGGTGGCTTTCCATAAATATCCCAAAAAGCACTTTCATTATTAATGACGACATTTTTCAGCGTCCATTCGAACTGAAAATATTTATGTGGGCTTAGAACATTTCCAGTACCCACCAAAATTATTTTCAACGCGTTCCGAAAAAATTCTGGTTTAGTGATTTTCATCTGCGAAAAGCATCTGAAGTGGTTCCGGCAGCTCCGGAGCAAATCCGGTTATTATCCCGGAAAATTCCAGAATGATTCTGGCACCCTCCAAGAATTATCAGGCATGTGCCAAAACCAATTTGACTTAATGGTATCCCCTGAAACAACTTTTCAGTTTCACCGAAACTCATCCGATGACCTCTCTCTGCGGAACCTTTTCCGCTGTCTGAAAGTTTTCCGGTGTCCAAAACTTTTTTGGTGATTTTCTCTCAGACTCCTTGTCTAGTATTCAACAGATAGATGACCCTTCAGCATGTGACCCTATAGGTTCGGTGAAGTATAGACATGACCCGGAACCCCTTCCGATCAATGATCAACATCGGAGCTGTGGACACCTAATTTGACCCCTATACCCACACGAATGAATATTCAAGTGAACCTCCAGTTGTCGTGTGCTATTCCTGTTGCTTCGCGATATGTTACAAATACCCAAGGTGACACATGTTGACATTCCCGTGGATCAACAACTTGTCCACTATGCTAGTTACCTCGTTACCGTTATTGTTCTCTTTTCTCGTTTCCGTGTTCAGGCATCCCTGTGATCAAATCAAACTGTGTCTGGCCAGACGATGATGGATACCATAACACCGAGAGGGCCCGAGAATATCTCTCCATTGTCGGAGGAGCAAATCCCAATCTTGAGCTATCAAGTTACCTGACACACTTTTCCATGAACCCGCAAGCCGCCGTAATAGCCACCCATTTACGAATGACGTTTAACAAACCCCAAAGTTCATGAAGCAAGTATGAAGAAACTCGAGACTCTCATGGTCTAAGGAATTATGCAAACATTAACTATCTCTGTGTTATCTACCATAAACTTGTGACGAATGAATCTCATAGCATAACATCAATCCGGGTCGATTCAACACAAATGTTCTCTTAACATTTTGCCCTCAAAGTTGCTGGCATAGACATGCCCATGACCAGGAAAACAGAATCATCATGCAACACTTGAGCTAGTCTTAGAGGCCAGACTAGGAATATTTCTTACCGTTTATAATTCCACACGTGCCTCCGAGCCTCGTGTTATTGCAGACTCGAGAACCATAGCAGTTATAGCATAGAACATAAACATAATTATGAACATGGAGATAAGTAATAGCATTCATTATTGCCTCTAGGGCATATCTCCTACAACGCCGGCAGAGTTGTTATGGAAGGAGCCTTTTTTTCGTTTTTATCGGCAGAGTTGTTATGGAAGGAGCCTCTTTTTTTTAATGGAAAGTTTTTTGTTTCACAATGTTGAACGTATCAATGCTATTTTTTGGACATAATCATTTGTGTTAAGCAAGTTCTCTATTATTGGAAATAAATTGAGCAATTCAGTGGCGTAATTAATTTTGACGATGTGAATTAATGAGAAGCCATGAAACGTGCGACCATGTAGAGGATCCGAGTTGTTTTTCCTTTTTTTTAGAGAGAGATTTTTTTACCTTTTTTAATTGCCATAAGATTTTATTCCTAGAGTTTCACTGGTCATCAACCGGATTTTTTTCCTTTTTTATTCAGTGGAGTTGTTTTTTTAACTGGAATACCTTCACTAGTAGAAAAGGGGCCAATGGTCCAGGCCGGTCCAGCCCATTAGTCCCGGTTCAATCCAGAACCGGGACCAATGGGGGCATCGGACCCGGTTCGTGAGCCCCGGGGGCCAGCCGGGCCACGTGGGCCATTGGTCCCGGTTCGTCTGGACCTATTGGTCCCGGTTGGTGGGACGAACCGGGACCAATGGGCCTCGCTCCTGGCCCAACACCATTGGTCCCGGTTGGTGGCTTGAACCGGGACCAATGGGCTGCCCATTAGTCCCGGTTCGAATCGTCAACTGGGACTAAAGGGTTGGTCCCCGTTGCGACCAGAGTTTAGTCTCACCTCGCCAACCGAAGGGGAATCGGACCGGTTTATAAGACCGTCCCTCTCAACCTTATTGAGCTCCTCTGAAAATGAAAATAGATGCCCTTATATAGGGAATTTAGCATAAATTCATACGGATTTCTCTTGAAATTCGTTATGAATTTAAGTTGAATTTCCTCTATAAGCGCATCTCTGCTCATTTTTGAGTAGTTTTTTATATAGTTTTTTTTCTTTTTCTGCTATATTTATTTTTTTCTTTTTATTTCTGAGTTGTAATAAGCCATTAAAAATAAGCATATATGCTCCTTTTTTAGTACAGTTTATCACAACTATTTTTTGCTTCTATTCATTTCTGAATAGTTTTTTATATAGTTTTTTTTCTTTTTCTGCTATATTTATTTTTTTCTTTTTATTTCTGAGTTGTAATAATCCATTAAAAATAAGCATATATGCTCCTTTTTTAGTACAGTTAATCACAACTATTTTTTGCTTCTATTCATTTCTGAGTAGTTTTCTATATTTTTTTTCTTTTCTGTTATAATTATTCTTTTGTTTTTATTTCTGAGTTGTAATAAGTCATTAATAATAAGCATCTATGCTATTTTTTTAATAAAGTTAATCAAAATTATTTTTTCTTCTATTTATTTCTGAGTGGTTTTTTATATATATTTTTCTTTTCTGCTACATTTATTTTTTTTTTATTTCTGAGTTGTAATAAGTCATTAAAAATAAAAAAGAGGCGCAATGCTCGTTAATTTGCTTCAAGCCTTTCGGAATAGTGTCAACTGCACTGCACATAGCTCTGTGCAGTGTACCGTATTCCTCAAGGCTTGAAGCTAACCAACGTGCAGGAGCATTGAGCCTCTTCGTCATCGTCTCTGCACTCAGGGCTTATAAACAGCTGCGAGTGCCTCTCGCTTGGCGAGGTGGGACTAAAAAAACAGCTGCAGGAAGAATCAACAAAAAAATAGCTGCAGAAAATAAAAAAGTAGTTACACGGGTCCATTGGTACCGGTTCATGGCACCAACCGGTATCAATGCCGCTCTTTGGTCCCGGTTGGTTGGACCAACCGGGACAAATGCTCATCTTTAGTCCCGGTTGGTGCCACCAACCGGGACCAAAGGCCTCTTTTCAGCAGCCCAAAGGGCGGGAAACGAAGACCTTTGGTCCCGGTTGGAGGCACCAACCGGGACTAAAGGTGGCATTAGTCCCGGTTAGTGCCACCAACCGAGACCAATGCTCTTGCTATATATACTGGACTTAGCAGTTTTCGACAAATCCCATCTCTTTCTCGCCCCTGCCCCGAGCCTTTGCTCCTCGTCGCCGTCGCCGCCGAGCCCGCCCCGAGCCCGCCGTCCCCGTCGCCGCCCCGAGCCCGCCGTCGTCGCCGCCCCCATCGCCGCCCGCTTCCCGCGCCACCCCGTCATCGCCGCCCGCGTCCCGCGCCGCCGCGCCCCGACGTCGTCGCCAGCTGTCGCCCCTGCCCCGAGCCCGCCGTCCCCGTCACCGCCCCCGAGCCCGCCGTCCTCGTCGCCCCTGCCCCGCGCCGCCCCGAGCCCGTCGTCGCCCCTGCACCGCGCCGCCTCGACGCCGACGTGAGCATTTTTTTATTTTTGTTAGATTTTTTTAGATTCTTTTTGTAGTTCATAGATTTTTTTGTTAGGTTAGATGTGTAGTAATTTAGATATGTAGTTCATAGATTTTTTTGTTAGATTAGATTTTTTTGTTAGATTACATGTGTAGTAATTAATTTGTTCATATTATGTTAGAGTTTTTTGTTAGATTAATTACATTTTTTTTCTGTTAATAGATTTTTTTGGTGATATTATTATTGAATATATATGTTTGGTGATATTATTGTTAATAGATTTTTTTTGGTGATATTTAGATTGTGTAATTAATTTTGTTCATAGAATTTTAATGATTTTTTTGTTGAAAAAAATAAGAAGTAGTTTATATATAGTTGAACTAGCTAGTTGATTTAATAAACTAATTTATGATTTGGTTTTTCTTATTGAATGCTCATATTGGATAAGTTCTACTTCATTCCCGTGTGCTGGACAATTTGGTATAATAATGCATTCGGGAATGAAAGAGGAGCTACGTACGTACATCGATCATCGATAGTCAACCCGTGATTAATAATAATGATCTAGTTTAATATTTGAATTATGAACGTAGGCCAGAAATGTCGTACTCATCGGACGACGAAAACCGCCCGGCGGAGTGCGACTGGTGCCACGACGACCGAGGTATGTGCGACAGGTTCATTGAGCTGGACGAAGATCGGCGCTTCAGCATTAAGCTCGAGGAGACATGTGATGTTCATACGGTACGCAACGACGACAATAGTTTTTTTCGTAATTAAGCACGACTTCAACTATTTTAACGTGTATTTTTCATCTTTTCCAATTCGACTAGCTTATCCCATGCTTTGCAAGACGCTATGTCTTGGAGAGGATGGGTTTTGAAGACCATGAAAATTTCGAAACCAAAAAAATTATCCTAAGTACCCATCATGGTGTGGATTTTCAAGTAAAACTGTACAATGCTCAGAGTGTAACCCATTTTGGTTGCAAAAATTGGGATGCATTTTGCAAGATGTATGGTCTTGATGAGGGTATGCTTGTCACCATGGATCTTGGTGATCCTACAATCGAGCAAAAGACACCTTCGATTTGGGTCCTTGTGGATACACCTCCAGTTCTTCCCTTATGTGAGCTAACATAGTTATTAAGTAATTTATATTGTTTATTTCAAAATATATAGTTGACAACTTATCTCCATTGACAGCTTATTTTCATTCTTCAAAGAATGTGCAGAAGATGGTGGACAGAACGTACTACACCGAAGGCTCCGAATTAACTTATCAGGAGAAAAATCATCTGGTCGGATTTTATACTAATCTTGAGAATTACAATATCTACAATCAAACTCCTCAACATTATGGTCAATACGTTCCACTAGTGCACGTGTTGAACTACGGTAACTACCATGGAGATACCCTGGTAAGATTATTTTTTACTATTACAACATCCGTGCATCTTTTTGCACACTTCTAAAACTAGTACATCATTGCTAACTACGAAGTTATTACTATGTTTTTCAACAGATAATCCCGAATGATTGTGTGCCTCATCTGATGTATACGCATGGTAGCCTTCATGTTTTCAACATACGACCAGGTCGTCCTACGAATCTGAACTGTCCATACCGGGTTTCTAAAAGAAATGGAGACATAACAATCAAAGAATGGAAAAAATGAATGGACAGTCGTAAAGAGCTTCTTGGAAGCAATAAGCAGCGAAGGGCAAGAATTGGAGACAGGATGATCGCCATTTTTCATAATGGAGAGTCAGGGTCTATATTGTTTTATGCTATTTTACCTTAAGGGTGTAGGTCCTACCTGATACTGATGATCATGTGCTAAGAACAATTATGTAGGGTTGGGTTCGATGACTATGAGGATGATGATCATATGACTTATTATTAATAACGAGTAGAAGTTGTATGATGATGCATGATTAGTAGGACTTGTTATTATATACATATATGATGATGTATGATGCAAAGCATGCATGAGCATGTTATATCTGCGGGTGCAATGAACATAGCAGCAACGTGGATAAACCAAGGACCAAGATAAAAGAGGACACTTCTCTCTATTAGCTAGCTATAATAACAACCTAAAAATAACCCCCAAAAACCCTAAAGCAGCCACTTTTGTAAAAAAAATTGACTTTTGGTCCCGGTTGGAGCCACCAACCGGGACCAAAGGCCCTCTGATTGGGCTCGGTGCACAGGGCCACGTGGAGCCACATTGGTCCCGGTTCATGTTTGAACCGGGACTAATGGGTGGTGGCATTAGTAACGACCCATTAGTCCCGGTTCATGAACCGGGACTAAAGGCCCTTACGAACCGGGACTAATGGGTGGTTTTCTACTAGTGCTTGCATTCCAAAGATTACGGTGGACCGACCAAATCGGGCCACAACACGGGCTACATCGACGGGGAACTCCGAAAGCCAAACAGACTGGCCATTTGGAATGTTCCGATTGACATAGGCTGCCAGCACATGCGCTAGCTTGTTACACTCTCTCGGCTGAAAAACAATAGAGGCATCTATGAACTCTTGTTGCATCTGGAACTTCGCTTCTCTAAACAGGACACCCAGGGGGTTGCGGTCTAACATCAAAGAGGCAGTTGCTTGCTGCAAAGGGAGGCACTCTGTTTGGAAAATCACCCTCCCCATTCCAACATGTTTAGCAACCTCGATGGCCTTGAGCAATGCAGCACCTTCCACGTGCATGGCGTCCTGCATATCCTGTAAACCGCCGGCCGCAGCTAACACAATCTCACCATCAGAGTTTCGAGCAATGGCACCCCAGCTCGCTGACCCTGTTGCCACATGAAATGAGGCGTCGAAGTCGATCTTAACATAGTCAGCAGGGGGGGGGGGGGGGTTCCAGCGGGCGGTCGGCCTTGGCGTGCCCTGGTTCTTCTTCCCGAGGAATTCAGTCCATTCAGCCACATCATGACGCACCTATTGCACCGAATGCTTCAGGCATTAGCCTCTGTTTTTGATGATTAGCTTTATTCCTCTCGGACCACCAAGACCACAGGAGACTGGCCACTTTCAGTAGCAGATCATTAGGAAGTTTAAAGATAAACTCCAGCATGGCTTGGGGGGGTTGCATAGCCAAGAGATCCGTTCTGATATGATCAAGTCCACATTCCCTCCACGCCTTCTTCACTTCCTTGCACCGTAGGAATAGATGCCCTCCGTCCTCCGCCTGCCGGCCACATAGGATGCAGGATGTATCAAGCTCGACTTCTAACCGTTCGACGTTACGGAGTAGCAGGTGGCTATAATGGGCCAGTCGCCACAGAAAATGATGCACACATGCTGGGCATCGGAGTCGCCAAAGTTTGTTCCAGAACCTTGCCCTTTGCTGACTTCCAGCAATGTTCTCGCCTCTTTGCCTGGTACTCCGCTGCAGCTTCAGATCAGTGCACCCGGTAGGCAGAACGAACGGAAAACAGACCTCTCTTATCAAAGTGCCAAGCCACAAAGTCCTCGTATTGGTCGTAGATGGGAATAACCAGGACTGTAAGTGCATCGGCCGGTGTGATGGTTTGTGAGACTAGCTGTTGATCCCATCGGTTTGTCATTGGGTCAATGAGTTCAGACACTTTCGTTAGCAAGTTTCCCCCCTGCAATGTATTGGGCCTCCTCGTGTCATTAGACGGTAACCACGGGTCGGACCATATGTGTATGTTCTCCCCGATCCAACCCTCCAAATCATCCCGGCTTTGACAACCTCCAGAGCCTGTAGGATACTACGCCACACATAACTCATCCTAGGTTTAGCCGAAGCTTCCAGAATATCGCAATCGGGGAAGTAATTTGCCTTCAAAATTTGTGCACAAAGGGACCCCGGAGCCTGGATGAGTCACCACACTTGACGAGCAAGCATGGCAACATTGAACGTATGCAGGTCCCGGAATCCGAGCCCACCTTGATCCTTCGGTAAGCGCATCCTCTCCCAACTAATCCAATGATGGTTATGTTCTTCCTCCTGGTTAGACCACCAAAATTTGCACACCATGGCACTGATAATCTCGCAAAGCTCTTTAGTAAGATCGAAACAAGCCATAGCGTATGTGGGGACAACTTGAATGACAATTTTGATTAGGATCTCTTTTGCAGCTTTCGATAGCAGCTTGATCTTCCATCCCTTTAGGATTTCCCATATTTTGTCGCGCAAGTACTCAAAGCATTTTGGCGGGAACGACCCACATAGCTTGGCAGACCCAGGTATTTTCCATGCAAGCTTTCAGACCAAAGCCCTAAAGCAGTTAGCAGAACATGTTTTTTGGCAAAGGAAGTATTCTTACTGAAAAGGACTGCTGATTTGTCTCGATTAATGACTTGGCCTGATCCCCGCTCGTACACATGCAGGATTTGGTTCACAACCGCAATGCCTTTCCGGGGTTGCCTCCAAAAGTAACAACAAATCATCAGCAAAGAGCAGGTGGCTAATGGGGGGTGCCTGGGGCGCCAACTGAATCCCCTTAATCTGCCCGGCCTGATCTACATGGTGCAAAAGCACTGACAGCTCCTGGGCACAGATCAAGAACAGGTAAGGGGAGATGGGCTTGCCCTGACGGAGGCCCCGCTCTGGGATAACAAGGTCAGTGCAGGTTCCATTTATTTTGAAACTGAAACGAACCGATCTGATACATGTACTTATGAGCTGCACGAACTGTTCGGCGAACCCCAATTGCCTCATGACCTTCTCCAAAAAGTTCCATTCAACGTGATCATATGCTTTGCTCATGTCAAGTTTCAATGCAACATAGGTCGTGCTTCTCGTCCGCTTCCTTTTCAAGAAATGCGTCATCTCATAGGCCAGTATAGTGTTATCTGAGATTAATCGTCCCAGCACAAAGGCACTCTGGTTTGGTGAAATGATCTCACCTAAAATGCACTTTAGCCGGTTTGCCAGGACTTTGGACACGAGCTTGTACACGACGTTGCAAAGGCTAATAGGGCGAAGATCCTTCAGATGTTCAGGGTTTTGAACCTTTGGGATAAGAACCGCAAGGGTATCGTTCCATCCCTCCGGCATACTGCCGCCTTGCAACACATGCAACACCTCCCGTGTCACCTCTCCTCCGACTAGGTGCCAATAGTGCTTATAGAAAACTGCAGGTAGGCCATCCATACCCGGTGCTTTGAGATCACCAATATCATCCAGGGCCGCTTTCACTTCTTCCTTAGTAAACTCAGCCAACAATTGTGCATTCATTTGGTCAGTTACCCTTGGAGCTATATGGTTCATTATATCATTTGTGTCGTCACTTGCCACAGAGGTAAAAAGAGAAGAAAAATAGTTAGCGACGAGCTCCTTCATCCCCTCCTCACTTTCCACCACTTCCCCATTATCCTTCCTCAATCTAAGAATGGAATTCTTCCTCTTTCTCTCGGAGGCAAAGGCTTGGAAAAATTTAGTGTTTCGGTCCCCATTGACAAGCCAATTTACATGGGCCCGTTGCCTCCAGACCAAATCTTCCTGCTCCTAAGGGCGATCCATTTTAAAACTGATAGTGTGCTCCCGCCTCACCTGACTATCGGAAATGGGCTCCCTCCTAACAGCCTCCAACTCACTCCTCAGCTTGCTGATCCTCTTCCCCAGATCGCCCAAAACATCCCGGCTCCAAGTGTTTAGAACCTTAACCACTCCTTTCAACTTCTCCCAGGAATTCTCCCCCCTCTACCCGTCCCAAGCTTCCTTCACAATATCATCACATTTCTCTTCCAACAGCCACCGAGCCTCAAACCGCAACAGGCGGTCACCACCCCCACACCGCCTCGGTCCCGGTCTACCATCAAGAGAGAGTGTAATAGGCCGGTGGTCTGATTTCCTTGGATGACCATTAACAACTTTATACGCCGGAAATCGGGCGCACAACTCCGGCGTGGCTACAACCCTGTCTAATCTTTCATGAATATAGCCATCAACACGGTAGTTTTTATTCCTCCACGTAAAAACATCTCCCTCGAAGCCAAGGTCATGCAAGTTACAAAAATCCAGAGCATCTCGAAAATTTTGCGTACATCTATGGGAGCGGGGAATCCCCCCCCCCCCTTGCTTCTCATGGTTATAAAGGATCTCATTGAAGTCACCCACACACACCCACGGAAGCTGAACTTGATGATGGAGCAGCCTTAGTTGCCGCCAAGTCTCAACCTTCTTGTCCACTTGTGATTCTCCGTACACACCTGTCAACCACCATTTGAAGCCATCTTTCTCCTCCACAATAGCATCAATGTGCATTCTGCCCATCCACCTTATTGTCACATTTATTCCTCTCCTCAGGAACAGTGCTAAGCCATCGCTCTTCCCTTTATTATCTTGAGCCACCATATGATGTAAACCT
The DNA here is from genome assembly GCA_963921465.1 of Triticum timopheevii. NCBI lineage: Eukaryota > Viridiplantae > Streptophyta > Magnoliopsida > Poales > Poaceae > Triticum > Triticum timopheevii. The sequence goes on from OY997271.1 coordinate 13,580,240, forward strand.
AACATATCCCTAAACCTGCCCATCCTCTCTTTATTCATCTTCGTTTCTGATAAAAACAAAATATCGGGGTCCTCCCTCTTCTGGATATCCACAAGACCACGAACTGCCGGCCTGTTCCCCAATCCCCGGTAGTTCCAAGCTATAATTTTCATTGGGTCCCGCAGGGCTGTCCTGGCAGCCCCGCTATCTGGTCAGAATGTACAGTCTCCCCACTCCCAGTGGTGTGCCCCTCCTTCTGCTTCAATCTCTCTATAGTCTCATCTCCATCACCTTCAAGAGTCTCAGCTACCCTCTTAATGCCAGATATATTCTCATAATTACGTGCAGGCAGAACCCTTTCCTGCCCGCTACCCTTATTTTCGTAAGTGCCAACATACTTGCCTGGTTTTGCCTCTGAACCCTCCCTCTCCCCTACTGCTACATCCTGATGCACACGACGTACCGGGGGAGGGTCTACGTCGATCTGCATGGAACGTGCGCCCTGCATGACCTCGTAGTCCATGACCCGGTGACTAGGTGCCCTTTGGGTCCCCTCCACTGGATCGCTTGGCCTTTGAGTATTTTCTCGGGATTGGTTCCTTCCCGCCTCTCCTTCCTTCTCCCTTTGTTTATTCTGATTTGATGGCTTGAACAGTAGTTGTTTTGCAACTCCATCAACACTGCAAATTCCCAGGCCTCCTGCACTTGGTAACTTTAATGGGCTCGTCACCTCCTGTCCTTTCTCTTCCTCCTCCACTGCACCACCACCGGTCCTCGAGTTTTTTCGCCAAGATGGCGCGTCACTATCTGACGAGGATCGCCCACGCCAAGCACCCTGGCCTCTACTGCCTGCAAATCTTCCACTCCGACCCGCTCCACCTTCGCCCCATCTTCCACGGGCCCCTCCCCCACTCTGCCATGGCATGTAAGCTCTCATCCATGGCCCAAATTGCGCCTTCTCACCATGTTTCAATTTCACCTTACACATCTTATCTTCATGTCCCAACATGCCACACACATAAAAAAATTCAGGTAGGAACTCATATTCAAACGGGCACCAACATCTATCATCTTCCTCCTGGATGGGTTTCTTCCCCGCAGCATGGCTCTGAACATCCTCTCCCTCCTCCTCTTGTTCCACCTTGATCCCTCTCATCAGCGGTTGTTTAATGCCCATTCTAACCTTAACCCGGAGATATTTACCCACTGCCTCACCATCCGCTCTGGCCTCCACATCCAGTACTTCCCCAATCTCTCTGCCAATGGCTTCTCCCACCTCCCTGTTCCTCATACCTAACAGAAGACGCATGATCCTAACGCAAACTGGTATGGTCTCGAACATATAGTCTTCAATCCTTTTCCTGGGAACAAAGTCTTTAACAACAAGTAGATCGTTACCAAACTCCCAGGGCCCATGCTCTAGAGCCAACACCTTGCCTGACTCCTGCCCAAACGTGAAAAGCAACATGTTATCTCCCACCTCCTTGCAGTCAACTGATGTCTAATACACAACCTTCTTCTTGTAGACATTGTTGGGCCTGCAAGTGCACAGGTTTGTAGGACACTAGCAAATTTCCCTCAAGTGGATGACCTAAGGTTTATCAATCCGTGGGAGGCGTAGGATGAAGATGGTCTCTCTCAAACAAACCCTGCAACCAAATAACAAGGAGTCTCTTGTGTTCCCAACACACCCAATACAATGGTAAATTGTATAGGTGCACTAGTTCGGCAAAGAGATGGTGATACAAGTGCAAAATAGATAGTAGATATAGGTTTTTGTAATCTGAAAATATAAAAACAGGAAGGTAACTAATGATAAAAGTGAGCGTAAACGGTATTGCAATGATAGGAAACAAGGCCTAGGGTTCATACTTTCACTAGTGCAAGTTCTCTCAACAATAATAACATAGATAGATCATACAACAATCCCTCAACATGCAACAAAGAGTCACTCCAAAGACACTAATAGCGGAGAACAAACAAAGAGATTATGGTAGGGTACGAAACCACCTCAAAGTTATTCTTTCGGATCAATCTATTCAAGAGTTCGTACTAGAATAACACCTTAAGACACAAATCAACCAAAACCCTAATGTCACCTAGATACTCCATTGTCACCTCAAGTATCCGTGGGCATGATTATACGATATGCGTCACACAATCTCAAATTCATCCAACCAACACAAAGTACTTCAAAGATTGCCCCCAAGTTTCTACCGGAGAGTCAAGAAAACGTGTGCCAACCCCTATGCATAGGTTCATGGGCGGAACCCGCAAGTTGGTCACCAAAACATACACCAAGTGGCACGTGATATCCCATTGTCACCACAGATAAACACGGCAAGACATACATCAAGTGTTATCAAATCAAAGACTCAATCCGATAAGATAACTTCAAGAGGGAACTCAATTCATCAAAAGAGAGTAGAGGGGGAGAAACATCATAAGATCCAACTATAATAGAAAAGCTCACGATACATCAAGATCGTGCCATAGAGATAACACGAGAGAGAGAGAGAGAGATCAAACACATAGCTACTGGTACATACCCTCAGCCCCGAGGGTGAACTACTCCCTCCTCGTCATGGATAGCGTCGGGATGATGAAAATGGCCACCGGTGATGGGTTCCCCCTCTGGCAGGGTGCCGGAACGGACTCCCGAGAGGTTTTTGGTGGCTACAGAGGCTTGCGGAGGCGGAACTCCTGATCCTTGATATTCGATGTTTTAGGGTACGTAGGCTTATATAGGCGAAAGAAGTCGGTCGGGAGGTGCTCGAGGGGCCCACGAGATAGGGGGCGCGCCTAGAGGGGGGGGCACCCTCCTATCTCGTGGAGTCCTCAAGGATCTTTTGATGTGAACTCCAAGTCTCCCGGATGATATTCTTCCAAAAAATCACGATGCGGAAGGTTTCATTCCGTTTGATATTCCTTTTCTCCGAAATACTGAAATAGGCAATAAAACAGCAATATGGGCTGGGCCACCGGTTAATAGGTTAGTCTAAAAAGTAGTATAAAGGTGTATAATAAAGCCCGTAATCATTCAAAACAGATAATAAAATAGCATGAATGCTTCATAAATTATAGATACGTTGGAGACGTATCAGCATCCCCAAGCTTAATACCTACTCGTCCTCGAGTAGGTAAATGATAAAAGAAAGAATTTATGAAGTGTGAATGCTAGAAGGTGCACAAGTTCGATCAATGATAATTTCAATCACCTTTTCTAGCATGTTAATATGTCATAACAGTAGTTCATCTCAAAAAACTTCTTACGATAAAGTAACAAGAAATTCACATGTCAAAGCACAGACCATAAACTTTCTTGAAAACTAGCAAACTTCATTCTCAGTCATCAAACAATTGCAATTCATCTTATTTTCAGGAATAGCAAACTCCACATACTCAACTATCATATAGTCTTCTACAATTGCTAACACTCACGCAATACTAATGGTTATGGAGTTTCAATTGGATACTGAGAAAGACAGGGGCTTATAGTTTTGCCTCCCAACGTATTCACCTTTGGGTGATGTCAACAATAATAGTTCATGCTAACTTACATCCAATTGGATATACATATCAGGATCTTCCCAACACGAGGTGCTTGCCAAAGGATAAAATGAAAAAAAGGGAAAGGTGAAGATCACCTTGACTCTTGCATAAAAGTAAAAGACATAAAGTAAAAGATAGGCCCTTCGTAGAGGGAAGCAGAGGTTGTCATGCGCTTTTAGGGTTGGATGCACAAAATCTTAATGCGAATGAACGTCACTTTATATTGCACTTGTATATGGACATTTAATATGAAGTCCGTCGCTTTTATTGCTTCCATAACAAGATAGTATAAAGCTATTTTCTTCACACCAAAAGATCATTCATATTTGGAGAGCAATTTTTATTGCTTGCACCGATGACAACTTACTTGAAGGATCTTACTCAATCCATAGGTAGGTATGATGGACTCTCATGGCAAAAGTGGGTTTAAGGATATTGAAAGCACAAGTAGTATCTCTACTTGGTGCAAGGAATTTTTGCTAGCATGAGGGGAAAGGCAAGCTCAACATGTTTGAATGATCCATGACAATATACTTTAACTGAGATGTCGGAAAACATAAATCATAACGTTGTCTTCCTTGTCCAACGTCAACTCTTTAGCATGTCATACTTAATGAGTGCTCCCAATTATAAAAGATGTCTACGATAGTATATTTATATGTGAAATCTCTCTTCCTTCAATATTCTTTAATGAATTGTTCAAATGACCAATACAATGCTTGCTAACCTCAATAAATTTACAACCTCTACTTCTTAGACGTGAAGTCATTAATCCCCATGGGATAAGCAAATGAAACATACATAATTTCAGATTTATGACAATCAACTCATTCAACCATTTACTCATAGGATATAAGTGAAGCACACGAGTGAATTAAAAACTACTCCCCAAAAAGATATAAGTGAAGATCAATGAGTAGCTAAATAATTATGTAACTATGTGAAGACTCTCTCTCATTAAAGAATTTCAGATCTTGGTATTGTATTCAAACAGCAAACAAAACAAAATAAAATGACATTGCAAGCATAGCACAACTCATGTGAAGAAGCAAAAACTTAGGCTCAACCGATACTAACTGATAGTTGTTGAAGAAGAAAGGTGGGATGCCTACCGGGGCATCCCCAAGCTTAGATGCTTGAGACTTCTTGGAATATTATCTTGGGGTGCCTTGGGCATCCCAAGCTTGAACTTTTGTGTCTCCTTAATTCCTCTCATATCATGGTTTCTCTTTTTATCAAAAAGCTTCATCCACACCAAACTCAACAAGAACTCGTGAGATAGGTTAGTATGAACCAATGCAAAACCTTATCATTTTCTACTGTAACAAATCACTAAAATTATTATTCCTCATTGAATACTAAATGCCTCTGCATATTTAATACTCCTATCCTCAAATAGAATCATTAAACAGGCAAACATATCCAAACAATGCAAACATAACAGCAATCTGCCAAAACAGTACAGTCTGTAAAGAATGCAAGAGTCATCATACTTCCCTAATTCCAAAAATTATGAAATAAAATTCCCACCGTAGTAATTTTATCAGATCTTATTATGCAAAAAGTTTCAACATTATATCATGCTCTGACTTTTCTAGGGAATTTTTGCAACAGCAGTAAACTTTCTGTTATCAAACAGCAACATGTATACTAGCAAAATAAGCATGGTAAAGGCTATCCTTGACATTTTTATTGAAACTAAAGATGCAAAACATTATTCTAAATAACAGAAAGCAAACACTAACAAAATAAAATGACGCTCCAAGCAAAACACATATCATGTGGCGAATAAAAATATAGCTCCAAGTAAAGTTACCGATGAACGAAGACGAAAGAGGGGATGCCTTCCGGGGCATCCCCAAGCTTAGGCTCTTGGTTGTCCTTGAATATTACCTTGGGTGCCTTGGGCATCCCCAAGCTTAGGCTCTTGCCACTCCTTATTCCATAGTACATCGAATCTTTACCCAAAACTTGAAAACTCCACAACACAAAACTCAACAGAAAACTCGTAAGCTCCGTTAGAATAAGAAAATAAAACCACCACTTAGGTACTGTAATCAACTCATTCTAAATTCGTATTGGTGTAATTTCTAATGTATCCCAACTTATCTATGGTTCATACCACTTAATACTAGCCATAGATTCATCAAAATAAGCAAACAACACATAGAAAACAGAATCTGTCAAAAACAGAACAGTATGTAGTAATCAGTATCAAACGTATACTTCTCGAACTCCAAAAATCCAACCAAATTAGGAAGTCCGAAGAAAATTCGTGTACCAATCCGGAGAAAAAAGAAACAGATCAATAGCACGTTTCTGTGAATTAACAAAACTAATTTACTTGGTGCAAAAGTTTCTGATTTTCAGCAGGATCAACACAAGTATCACCGTAAGCTATCCTAAAGGTCTTGCTTGGCACTTTATTGAAACAAAAGCTATAAAACATGATTACTACAGTAGCATAATCATGTGAACACACAAAAACAGTAAGGATAAATATTGGGTTGTCTCCCAACAAGCGCTTTTCTTTAATGCCTTTCTAGCTAGGCTTGATGGTGGTAATGATGCTCACATAAAAGATAAGAGTTGAAATATAACGGGAGCATCATGAAGCATATGACTAGAACATTTAAGACTAACCCTCTTCCTATGCATAGGGATTTTGTGAGCAAACAACTTATGGGAAAAATTATCAACAAGCATAGGAAGGTAAAACAAACATACCTTCAAGATTTTAAACACATAGAGAGGAAACTTGGCATTATTGCAATTCCTACAAGCATATATTCCTCATAATAATTTTCAGTAGCATCATGAATGAATTCGAAAATATAACCAGCACCTAAAGCATTCTTTTCATGATCTACAAGCATAGTAAATTTACTACTCTCCACATAAGTAAAATTCTTCTCATGAATAGTAGTGGGAGCAAACTCAACAAAATAATTATCATGTGAGGCATCATCCAATTGAAAACTAAAATCATGATGACAAGTTTCATGGTTATCATTTTAATAGCATACAAGTCATCAAAATAATCATCATAGATAGCAACTTTGTTCACATAATCAATTGGAATCTCTTCCGAAATAGTGGAATCATCACTAAATAAAGTTGACACTCTTCCAAATCCACTTTCATCAATATAATCATCATAATAAATATTCTCATCAAAACTTGGGGGACTAAAAATATCATATTCGTGAAACATAGCTTCCCCAAGCTTGTGTCTTTGCATATCATTAACATCATGGATATTCAAGGAATTCATACTAACAACATTGCAATCATGCTCATCATTAAAAGATTTAGTATCAAACTTTCTATAGTTTTCTTCTTCTAGAACTTGAGCACAATTTTCCTTTTCATCATACTCACGAAAGATATTAAAAAGACGAAGCGTATGAGACAAACTTAACTCCATTTTTTTGTAGTTTCATTTATAAACTAAACTAGCGATAAAACAAGAAACAAAAAGATTCAATTGCAAGATCTAAAGATATAACTTCAAGCACTCACCTCCCAGGCAACGGCGCCAGAAAAGAGCTTAGTTGACGGGGTGTGAGTGAGTGCCGCTTACCTAGCCTCCCTGGCAACGGCGCCAGAAAAGAGCTTGATGTCTACTACACAACCTTCTTCTTGTAGACGTTGTTGGGCCTGCAAGTGCACAGGTTTGTAGGACAGTAGCAAATTTCCCTCAAGTGGATGACCTAAGGTTTATCAATCCTTGGGAGGCGTAGGATGATGATGGTCTCTCTCAAACAACCCTGCAACCAAATAACAAAGAGTCTCTTGTGTCCCCAACACACCCAATACAATGGTAAATTGTATAGGTGCACTAGTTCGGCGAAGAGATGGTGATACAAGTGAAAAATAGATACTAGATATAGGTTTTTGTAATCTAAAAATATAAAAACAGCAAGGTAACTAATGATAAAAGTGAGCGTAAACGGTATTGCAATGATAGGAAACAAGGTCTAGGGTTCATACTTTCACTAGTGCAAGTTCTCTCAACAATAATAACATAGATAGATCATATAGCAATCCCTCAACATGCAACAAAGAGTCACTCCAAAGCCACTAATAGCGGAGAACAAACGAAGAGATTATGGTAGGGTACGAAACCACCTCAAAGTTATTCTTTCGGATCAATCTATTCAAGAGTTCGTACTAGAATAACACCTTAAGACACAAATCAACTAAAACCCTAATTTCACCTAGATACTCCATTGTCACCTCAAGTATCCGTGGGCATGATTATACGATATGCGTCACACAATCTCAAATTCATCCAACCAACACAAAGTACTTCAAAGAGTGCCCCAAAGTTTCTACCGGAGAGTCAAGAAAACGTGTGCCAACCCCTATGCATAGGTTCATGGGCGGAACCCGCAAGTTGGTCACCAAAACATACATCAAGTGGCACGTGATATCCCATTGTCACCACAGATAAACACGGCAAGACATACATCAAGTATTCTCAAATCAAGGACTCAATCCGATAAGACTTCAAGAGGGAAACTCAATTCATCACAAGAGAGTAGAGGGGGAGAAACATCATCAGATCCAACTATAATAGCAAAGCTCGCGATACATCAATTTCGTGCCATAGAGAGAACACGAGAGAGAGAGATCAAACACATAGCTACTAGTAATACCATCAGCTCCGAGGGTGAACTACTCCCTCCTCGTCATGGATAGCGTCGGGATGATGAAAATGGCCACCGGTGATGGGTTCCCCCTCCGGTAGGGTGCCGGAACGGACTCCCGAGAGATTTTTAGTGGCTACTGAGGCTTGCGGCGGCGGAACTCCTGATCTATCTTGATATTCGATGTTTTAGGGTACGTAGGCTTATATAGGGTAAAGAAGTCAGTCGGGAGGTGCTCGAGAGCCCACGAGATAGGGGGGCGCGCCCAGTAGGGGGGAGGGGGCGCCTTCCTATCTCGTGGAGTCCTCGAGTATCTTCTTACATGAACTCCAAGTCTCCTGGATGATATTCTTCCAAAAAATCACGATGCCGAAGGTTTCATTCCGTTTGACCTCCGTTTGATATTCCTTTTCTTCAAAATACTGAAACAGGCAATAAAACAGCAATATGGGCTGGGCCTCCGGTTAATAGGTTAGTCCCAAAAGTAAGATAAAAGTGTATAATAAAGCCCGTAATCATTCAAAACAGATAATAAAATAGCATGAATGCTTCATAAATTATAGATACGTTGGTGATGTATCATCAACCCCCTTGATAGGACACCAGATCTTGCCTAGGGTTTCAGCCATGGCTTCCACGAACGCAGGTTTTTCAGACAACAACTTTGCAAGGGCTTGTGGTTCAACTAGGCCAGCCTTCCCAGATCCAGTCCAACCGATCTTAACTCCCTTCTCCTCCCGCTCCGAAAGCTTCAAGTTTTTCAACAGCCCTGCAACCTTCTGCATCTTGTCGTCCACAGCGGAAACAGATCAGAAACTAGGGGGGTGTACGATCACGTGCCCTAGCACACGTGAAAGGGTTTTGGTGGATGGGTTACGACGGTAACTGCGCCAGGGTGGCACCAGCGACGGCGGACATGGACGGTGGTGAGCGGGCGGACACTCGGGATAGTTTTCTATTCAGTGGAGTTGTTATGAAAGAAGGCTATTTTTGTTAGGGCGCTTATAGGCGCCGGTGTGCCGGCCGAAAGTTCCGGCCGGTCCAGCCCGGGCCGTTCGATTTGAGCCACGCAGCCGCTGGATCCCGAGCAAAAAAAAACGAATCGCCCCCAGCTCTTTTCTTCCTCGGGGAGTTAGGTGGATCCCGTTTGGGGGAGCGCGGCGCCGCGCCTCCTGTCCCCTCCGGTGGTCGCCGGTCCCCCCCCCCCCCCTCGCCGGTCTTCCTCGTCGCCGCCGGACCCCACCCTCGCCGCCCGTCCTCGTCGCCGATCCCCGCCCTCGCCGCCCGTCCTCGTCGCCAGTCCCCGCCCTCGCCGGCTGTCCACGTCGCCAGTTCCCATGCAACAACTCCACCTGCGTTGCAGCTCTTGACGGCGACGGTTGTGGCTCGGCCGCCGCCCCTCGCCATTGATGCTCGCCGTAGGAAATTATATCGACGGCGGCCGTCAGTCAATCAACACCGTTTTGAATGGATGTAGCAAAAAACTTCACCCGTAGTAGCAAAAGTAAACTACGGTTGCAGCAAAAATAAAACACCGTCGCCGTCTTTCGCGAGGTCGCGACTCCGCCTTACATGGATGTAGCAAAAAGCTTCACCGATAGAAGCAAAATTCTACTATGGTTGCAGAAAAAATCAAACACAGTCGCCGTCTTTCGCGAGGTCGCAACTCTGCCTTACATGGATGTAGCAAAAACTTCAGCGGTAGTAGCAAAATTCTACTACGATTGCAACAAAAATCGTCGTTGTCATCGTCGTGAGGTCGCAGCTCCGCCTGATGGATGTAACAAAAACCTTCGCCGGTAATAACAAAAACCAACTACGGTTGCAGCTTCCCCTTATTGTGCAGTTTCATTGAAGCTTTTCTGTCTATGGGTGAAGCTTTTTTCAACAGCTGTTGAAGCTGTTCTAGGTGACGGTTGCAACACTAGTATACGCGGGCTGCATCCAGCCATGGCAGCAGGCAGCCATGGCGGCCGGCGAGGGAGCGCCTGGCCGCCGGCGATGGAGGTTGTGGTCGCCCAGTCGCAGCCCGGGGGGAGGGGGAAAGGAGGGGGGGGAGGGAGTGGGGAGGGGGGAGGGGATGCGCCCGCGTGAAAGCTTGAGGTAGGGGATGGATCTGGCCATGGCGGCAGGCAGCCATGGCAGCCGGCGAGGGGAACCTGGCCGCCGGCGATGGAGGTCGTGGTGGCCCAGTCGCAGCTCGGGAAGAGGGGGAGGGGGGAGGGGACATACTTCCAGGAGGCGGCGCTCGCGAGAGGAAGAAGAAGCACATAAGAAAAAAACGTTCCGTCCGTGGAAAAGAGCGAGCGAGCGAGGGGCACCGGCCGAAGCGTTCGGCCGGTGCGCCGATGCCAAACGTTTCCCTTTTTGTTAGGACGGATGGATGTTTTTTCTCTTGCTTTGTTTCACAACATTGGACGCGTTAGGTGCAATCTTTATTGTGATGGGACCATCTGTACGCAAGTTTACCTTTTAACTTAGACGTATATTTTACAATCCAACGGTCTAATCAATTTTGATGATGTGGATTAATAAGAAGGCTTAAAAGGTGCCTCCAATTAGTAAATAAGAGATAAGAGATGGTTGGCCCATTATGCCGACTCTGTTAGTGTTGCTCTAAGAGCATGTGTATACGTTGGCCCAAATTGCTCAAAGTCCAGCATTCCCATGGAGTGCGCTCTTTGTTCGGCTTCACCAATGTCACATCGGGGACGTTCACGGCAGGGTGGGTGCGTTAGCCATGGAATTTTTCTAGTGTGGGCACGGGATTTGGGAGAGAAAATGGACTGGAGATTGATGTGCCACTAGTGGGCGAGCCATGGTTGGACAACGCGGGCCTTCACGACATGTCCACGCGGACGCAGATCTAGTCCAAATTTGAACTAAAAATATATCACGGTAGACAGCAAAACAGACATCAGTCCATTTACATAGCCGCGCCGAGCGGTGGTTTTTGTCTACGCGGATAGAAGCAAACATGGGCGAACGAAATTCATAGGCCCGTTGGAGTTGCCTTAAGATTGCCGTCTGGGTCAATTTCTAGACCCATCCTAGAGAATGGTGACCGCGGTAGGGTTACACCGTTACACCTTTGAGTCACCCCATTTCAGACAACCTGAGGCTATCATTCATATTTTATTTCATTTTGTGGAGAAGGCGACCATTCATAGTACAGACCAAATGCTTTTCTTATTCCAGCAGAATATCCAAAGTACACGAGCTATAGATTATCGATCTATAACTCGACTGAGCGGCACATCATCACAGATTTATTATATACTTATATAGTATAAGCCGTAGTGATTGGGAATACTGGGATACATGCGCAACATCGATGTATATTGGAGTTGCACTACACGCCGGGGTGTTTTAAGCTAGCCGACGACGGGGGTCTTGACGATGATGCCAGCTGCATTGGAGATGAGGATGACACGCCTAGGGTCAGGGCGCCCTGGCTGCCTGTTGGGTTCCCTTTCCATGATTAACGCCACCGCGACATCTGGCCTGTCCCGGTTGATCAGGTGTGCCGCGGTGGCCACCGGCAGCCCCACCGCCTCCGGCCGTGACGACCTCGATCCCCTTCCTACACCTGCGAGCTCCGCTCTTTCCATAGTTTCAAGGAGGATGTGCTCAACTTGTGGTATGCGTTTGTAGGATGTGAAGCAACGATGAGATCAGGCGGTACTTGCAGGAGCATTTGTGACTGAGCGTGAGGTGGACACGGTGAGCATTTGTGAGTGTGAGAAAGCTTTCTTTTTATTTTTTGAAACTCTGTGAGTGTGACAAGCTGACGGTTGATAATGAGAGGGTGCATCGGGTACACCGGCCTTGCTTGGTAGAGCTGAATATGCAACCGTCTGTTTCACGGGTGCATCGTCCACACCGTTGCCAAATGGAGGAATCAACGTTGCAAAGTGTTAGACATAAGCCACGCGGACGGGTGCACATCGAGCCAGGCGCCGGTGCGTGGCCGCGTCAATGGCTGTGGCGAGCGTGCCGGCCAAGTTAGCTAGCTGCATGTGATGATCAAGTCAAGAGTTTGTTAGATCGGTACGTGCATGTAGGATAGCCAGTGCACACGGTTAGTGGCCGTGGTTGTTAGCGGGCCATGCGTGTGTGGGTTAGTTGAGTTAGTGGCCAGTGGTGGCCGGGTCATGCGTGCGTGCGTGGTGACCTTAGGCGTGGTAGCTAGCTAGGTGTGTGTGCGTGTTGGGTATAAAACCCACCCCGGTGTATTGGTTGATTGAACCGAATGTAAGCCATGTAGCCACTGTAAAGAAGGAAAGATTGGGGCGTTTGAGCGCCCGTGGCGGCGTTCGTGCGCCGGCCGGAAAATCTTGTGTCCACTGTTCTTCTTCCACCTCCGTTTGAGTGAGGAGGAGAGGTAGCTAGAGGGCTGCGGTTCCAACAATTGGTATCAGAGCTTGGTGTCTTAGGCGTGCTTGCCGTGCCGGAGGCGTGGCAGCGGTGGCGGCGTTCGCCGGCGGCTGCGCGGTGAAGCTCCGGGCCATGTGTCGGTCTATGGAGGTGCGCGGCACGGCGAGGAGGCCGCGGCGGACGCGGCGCGCGCGGCCGACATGGAGGCATCGGCTGCGGCGTGCGGCGAGCGCGTGGTGACGGCGACGCGTGGCGAGTCTGCGGCTGTGCGGTGTGATGTCGTGCGCGCGAAGAGCACGGTGGTCGCGGAGACGAGGAGGTCACGGAGGACCTGCGTGGTGGCGTAGAGGTCGCGGCGGCTCGGCGCGACAACCGTGGAGGCGCGTGGCACGGAGCCGCGGCGGCCCTAGCGGACCTGCGCGGTGGCGCGGCGCGGTGGCATGGAGGCCGCGGCGGTGCAGGGCAATTAGACGCGGCGGCGAGCCGGGCGCGACCGCTGCGTGTTATGGGTGCGCACTGGACACGTCGGGCGCGTCGGGACCGCGGGCGCGCGTAAGAGCGTGCGGTTGATGTTGGGAGGAGGCGTATGTCGCCGTGGTGCTCGAGTCCGTGCTCGAGTTCAGCGGCATCCTTCCGGCGTTTGTCGCTGGCGGCTGCCATGGCGGACGCGAAGGCGGCACGCGGTGAGCGTCTGGTGCTGTCGGGCTCGTCGGGCGCGTCGGATGCGCGCGGGACGTGCGGGACGCACTGGTGCGGTCGGGCTCGTCGGGCACGTCGGATGCGTGCGGGACGTGCGGGACGCAGAGGGACGCCAGGCGTGTGTCGCCGGCGGAGGAGGAGCTCGGCGTATGTCGCCGGAGACGTGATGGAGCACGGTGGGGCCGGCGTCGTTGCGCCAGGTCGGGTTCGTGGGCTGGGTCTCCGGCAACGTTGAGGTCGTGGCTTAGGGGGAAAGTGTTAGACATAAGCCACGCGGACGGGTGCACATCGAGCCAGGCGCCGGTGCGTGGCCGCGTCAATGGCTGTGGCGAGCGTGCCGGCCAAGTTAGCTAGCTGCATGTGATGATCAAGTCAAGAGTTTGTTAGATCGGTACGTGCATGTAGGATAGCCAGTGCACACGGTTAGTGGCCGTGGTTGTTAGCGGGCCATGCGTGTGTGGGTTAGTTGAGTTAGTGGCCAGTGGTGGCCGGGTCATGCGTGCGTGCGTGGTGACCTTAGGCGTGGTAGCTAGCTAGGTGTGTGTGCGTGTTGGGTATAAAACCCACCCCGGTGTATTGGTTGATTGAACCGAATGTAAGCCATGTAGCCACTGTAAAGAAGGAAAGATTGGGGCGTTTGAGCGCCCGTGGCGGCGTTCGTGCGCCGGCCGGAAAATCTTGTGTCCACTGTTCTTCTTCCACCTCCGTTTGAGTGAGGAGGAGAGGTAGCTAGAGGGCTGCGGTTCCAACACAAAGTGTCTGATTGTTCCGGGCATAAAACAAACTTTCAGTTTATTAATCACCAGTGTGAACTAGCTAAGTAGTATTGTCTTTTAGGGAAGACCATCATGACATTAGAAGGATCAATAAGTGCAGACGTTATGAGAGTTTATGTCATAAGCATATATCAAGCTAAATTATGGGCAACTTTGATGGCCCTTCCCAAAGCTTTTGAGATATCTGAGAGCAGCTCGCCAGAATAGTTGTGTAGGGAGGAACAATTTTTAGTTGTGATGAAGCTTACCTAGTATATGTAGCTCAGTTTCAATTTTCAAAATTGTACACTAAGGAGTATTGTTCTTTTGTGTAATCATTGGGTACCCACAGGTGCACTGCCCCACCCTCGCATCCACCGTTGAGGACTTGTCCGCCATCAGACGGCTACGCATGTTATGTATCTTGATTTCTATTGAGCGCCATCTTCACAAAATCATGGTTGACATCGACTGACAATCTTTGGCCTTGCCGGCCCCACTAAAACTTAAATTTTGATGTGTCTGATCGTTGCACCAGGTAAAAAACTCAACGTGCATTAATAACATCGCTGCCACATTTATTTTCCTGCAGTCAGTAAACAAAGTTCAAAAAATGGTGCTACATTTCAAAAAACGGAAATAAACAATTATGTACAACAGACCCCTACTCGCAGAAAATAATACTCACCTACACCATATGCACTACCCTCTTAACTAATCACCATACACTAATCCATAATTAACATCATTGCGTTTTCTCTGGGAAGATAGGAGCATGTTGTCCCGGTTGTGGACCATATGAACTCTTTTGTTGTGAATTTAGTCTCTGAAGTCTCATATCGACAGTGGAGACTTTCGATGATGGAACGATGAATATATAGATTACTATATCTTTGTGCTTTGATTCATTAATCAATACGGAGGGCTACACATTATTTAAAGCGCTACCAACACCAAGCACACAACACCTAGCACAATCATGGTGGCACAAGCACAACACAACTGCGCTGTGCATGGATCTAGTAAGCTGCCCTGCCCGTTGAGCTAGGTGAGCTAGCCGACGACAGGGGTCTTCACAACGACGCCAGCTTCATTGGATAGGATGACAACACGCGAGGGGTTGTGGCCTGGCGGCCATTGGCCGCCTGTACCGCTGATAATGAACGAGACATCTGGCCTATCGCCTTTGATCCATACAACAGCGTTTTGCAACGGCCACCCCACCACCTTCGGCCAGGAGGTCTTCCCGGTTCCGTCACCACCCCACCAGCACCCGTGGGCTCAACTCTTCCCATCGTACCATCCAACAGATGAGTCTGTTTAATACTCCCTCCGTTTCATAATGTAGTGCCTATAAAATTTTGCAGAAGTCAAACATTACAAATTTTGACCATATTTATAGGAAAAAGTAGGTACATCTAGAATACCAAATGTACATCATTGGATACATCGTGACTTATCTTTTCAGAATGTACATGTTTGGTCTTGTAGATGTAGACAGTTTTCTCTATACACTTGATCAAAGTTAGCAAAGTTTGACTTTCACAAAAATCTATAGGCACTACATTCTGTAACTTGTAGGCGCTGCGTCGTATTTATGTCGTGTTGGTATAGTATTTATAGGTTTTCAGGGCGGCATAGTGACAACAAGTGAAAATATAATAGTCAAGCATTGCACCTGTTTGCCGGTGTCCTACAATACAATAGGCTTGCATCATGTGCGCCGTCCTCCAGTATGGAAAGCAACATTGTTAAGTCAAGTGTCCGTATGCTAACCTTCAACATTGCAAAAAATCCCAATTTTGTGCAGACTGCCTCATTATATCCATTCCCACTGAACATGCATCATCCTTACAATATCAAGACTATCCTATGCCGATGAGACTGCTTTGGTTACGGTTTTTGTTTTTTACAGGGCAAAAATGTACATTTCATGAATTAATGAAAAAGGAAGACAATAATAGCCATGTAGGTACCACGGCTAAAGTTCTTGATATCTTTTACCACTTGTTTCGAGTCTGAAGCAACAATGAATTGTTGAATATGACAAACACCAGAAAATCTAGTTGTGGTTTGGTTAATCAACACCCAAGCCCATCACGGTCTTCCTTAATGTATTCATTCAAATTTTCGGGAGGCCCATGCACCTAACACTTCTGTCCTGAATTTTTTGGAAAGTTTTGTAGAAAGACAGCCTCCAATTGTTGCCTAAGTTCAAACCAAAAATAGAAAAGGTTTTGTTACGTCCAAAATGGGAGCAACAGGATTGTGGGTGTGTACACATCTGCCAAGCAGATTCACATGTGGTCGCGAGGCCGATCGTACGGCTCATAACATGGCCGTGCTGTTGAGCTCCAGACTGAACGTTCGCTTGGGATATTATGTGAATAACAAAAGTATTGCCCGAGTGCCAAAACCAACGCTAAGCTCTCAAGAGTGCCATATAACAAGTAGACATCAAAAAAAGATTAATTATAGGACAAGGTACGCTACGATATCGACAAAAAGGTTTCTCCACTGGTTTCTTTCGTGATGGATGGGGAGATGCCGGCCGATCAAATCCATCCAGGGGACGATGACCCGGCGGATAGATTAAAGCAGGTGGCCCCGGGATAATTTATTGCATCTGTACCATGCTGCCGTGCACAAACGCCACCAGGTTTAGATTAGCTTTATTCTTAATAAATTAGATTTTCTCTTGGATTAGCTTTGTACAGGTGTACCGTGCTACTCCCTCCGTTCCTAAATACTTGTCTTTCTAGAGATTTCAACAAGCGACTACATACGACGCAAAATGAGTGAATCTACACTTTAAAAAATGACTACATATATCCGTATGTTGAGTCCATTTAAAATGCCTAGAAAGACAAGTATTTGGGAACGGAGGAAGTACATACCAACAACCACACCCTAGCTGTGCACTCCCCTTCCTCTCCAATCTCGTGTGGTGCTGCAAGTGCATCAATTTGTCAGCTCGTTGGGCGGTGGTAATGGCGAGGCACTTCACTCTCAACACCGGCTCTGAGATCCCCTCGGTGGGGTACGGCACCTTGCAGTCCAAGCCTGACGAGGTCGGCCGCTCCGTTTACGCTGCCGTCAAGGTTCGCACAGCCTCGTGTGATTTGGTTTCTTCAGCTAATTTCTTTCCTTTCTCTAATCTCGGTTTCTCACCTTTGTGTAATCCCGGTTTCTGAATTTATTGGTGACCCGTATATATTTCTACAGAAGAGACGTGGATTTGAAATTGTTTTCGAATTGCGCAGGCAGGCTATCGACACATCGATTGTGCTAGGGCTTACCGCAATGAAAAGGAGGTAGGCGATCAGTTACTCCTTTTTGGATGAAGGGCATTTTTCAATAAAAAGTCCTACATTTGTAGATGGAGTATATCCTTGTTGGCAATATTGTTTCCACTCAAACTAAGTATAAATTTTTGGCTTAAGGAAAGCATAACATTCGCTTTCGGATTATTCAGGTTGGTCTGGCACTACAGAAGCTATTCGAAGAGGGTGTGGTTAAGCGGGAAGATTTGTTTATCACCTCTAAGCTATGGTAAGCTCAGAGCACTGGGACTGATGTATTCAAAATCACCTGCATGGATTTCTCTGCAGTTTAAGTTCACCGAGTATTTGATCGGTGATTTTAGGCATGATCATCACGCTCCAGAAGATGTGCTGGAATCGCTTGACAGAAGTCTGAATGACTTGCAGCTTGAGTACTTGGATCTTTACCTTGTAAGCATCTTCCATTTCATAATCATCTTTCACTGTCCAGTTGCTCCAATCTTGCCATTGTGTTGTACTATCTCACTTTGTGTACTCAACATGGTGATTTCTACTATACTTTTGCATGCTCCTTTTATTTTATTTTTAGGGAGCTATTTTTATCATTTTGAATAAGGCACCTAAAAAAACTAGTGGTATTGTGATCTGGACTACACTAAACTCAAGGTTTCTCGAGGTTATCATCAACAAATAAATATGTGTTTAATGTGTGGAAACACGATCCTCTATTAGACAACCTATAATGGGAGTATCATAAGTGGTATCCTGCATGCCAACTAGACACTTTTTTAGGAGTTGGCGCACAATTAAGTAAGGTAATTGAGAATTCGGTATCATATTATCATACCGTATCATATTAAATATTATACCATATAGTGTCATGCATGAGAATAAATGGAGCAATCTAAGATACTGACTTATAATTATGCATTAGTAATATCATACACTAGTATCATATGCATCATAGTAGTAGATGATACTCCTCGTTGCAGGCAGCCTTAAGTGGCCAGTCCACTACTTAGTAATTGCCTACTTGGTAGTCGAACTGTTTAATGTGTAGAAACACTATCCTCTATTAAGTGGCCAGTCCACCGCTTAGTAATTGTGTTGTTTACATGCACGCGGGCTTCTTTTCTGTGATCTAGTCACAAATCCACATCCAACAAAAATAATTTCAAGTACCCACCACTTAACACCCGTGCATGTTTCTCCATATGCTTTTCTACAACAACAACAACAACAACAACAAAGCCTTTAGTCTCAAACAAGTTGGGATAGGCTAGAGGTAAAACCCATAAGATCTCGCAACCAACTCATGGCTCTGGCACATGGATAGCAAGCTTCCACGCACCCCTGTCCATCGCTAGCTCTTTGGTGATACTCCAATCCTTCAGGTCTCTCTTAACGGACTCCTCCCATGTCAAATTCGGTCGACCCCGCCCTCTCTTGACATTCTCCGCACGCTTTAGCCGTCCGCTATGCACTGGAGCTTCTAGAGGCCTGCGCTGAATATGCCTAAACCATCTCAGACGATGTTGGACAAGCTTCTCCTCAATTGGTGCTACCCCAACTCTATCTCGTATATCATCATTCCGGACTCGATCCTTCCTCGTGTGGCCACACATCCATCTCAACATACGCATCTCCGCCACACCTAACTGTTGAACATGTCGCCTTTTAGTCGGCCAACACTCCGCGCCATACAACATTGCGGGTCGAACCGCCGTCCTGTAGAACTTGCCTTTAGCTTTTGTGGCACTCTCTTGTCACAGAGAATGCCAGAAGCTTGGCGCCACTTCATCCATCCGGCTTTGATTCGATGGTTCACATCTTCATCAATACCCCCATCCTCCTGCAACATTGACCCCGATTACCGAAAGGTGTCCTTCCGAGGTACCACCTGGCCATCAAGGCTAACCTCCTCCTCCTCACACCTAGTAGTACTGAAACCGCACATCATGTACTCGGTTTTAGTTCTACTAAGCCTAAATCCTTTCGATTTCAAGGTTTTTCTCCATAACTCTAACTTCCTATTTACCCCCGTCCGACTATCGTCAACTAGCACCACATCATCCGCAAAGAGCATACATAATGGGATATCTCATTGTATATCCCTTGTGACCTCATCCATCACCAATGCAAAAAAAGATAAGGGCTCAAAGCTGACCCCTGATGCAGTCCTATCTCAATCGGGAAGTCATCGGTGTCGACATCACTTGTTCGAACACTTGTCACAACATTATCGTACATGTCCTTGATGAGGGTAATGTACTTTCCTGGGACTTTGTGTTTCTCCAAGGCCCACCACATGACATTCCATGGTATCTTATCATAGGCCTTCTCCAAGTCAATGAACACCATATGCAAGTCCTTCTTTTGCTCCCTATATCTCTCCATAAGTTGTCGTACCAAGAAAATGGCTTCCATGGTTGACCTCCCAGGCATGGAATCAAACTGATTTTTGGTCACGCTTGTCATTCTTCTTAAGCGGTGATAAATGCCTCTCTCACATAGCTTCATTGTATGGCTCATCAACTTAATTCCACGATCATTAGTACAACTATGAACACCCCCCTTGTACTTGAAGATTGGTACTAATATACTCCGTCTTCATTCTTCCTGCATCTTGTTTGCCCGAAAATGAGGTTGAAAAGCTTGGTTAGCCATACTATCGCTATGTCCCCGAGACCTTTCCACACCTCAATGGGGATACAATCAGGACCCATCGCCTTGCCTCCTTTCATCCTTTTTAAAGCCTCCTTCACCTCAGACTCCTGGATTCGCCGCACAAAACGCATGATGGTCTCATCAAAGGAGTCATCCAGTTCAATGATAGAACTCTCATTCTCCCCATTGAACAGCTTGTCGAAGTACTCCCGCCATTTATGCTTAATCTCCTCGTCCTTCACTAAGAGTTGGCCTGCTCCGTCCTTGATGCATTTGACTTGGCCAATATCCCTCTTCTTCCTCTCCCGGAACTTAGCCATCTTATAGATGTCCCTTTCACCTTCCTTCGTGCCTAACCGTTGGTAGAGGTCCTCATATGCCCGACCCCTTGCTTCACCAATAGCTTGCTTTGCGGCCTTCTTCGCCATCTTGTACTTCTCTATGTTGTCTGCACTCCTATCCAGGTATAGGCGTCTGAAGCAATCTTTCTTCTCTTTAATCGCCTTCTGGACATCATCATTCCACCACCAGGTATCCTTATCTTCGCTTCTCCTTTCCCTGGACACTCCAAACTCCTCCAAGGCCACCTTACAAGTGCAAGTCGCCATCTTCATCCACACATTGTCCGCATCCCCTCCTTCCTCCCAAGGGCCCTCCCTAATTACCCTCTCCTTGAACACCTGAGCTACCTCCCCCTTGAGCTTCCACCACTTCGTTCTAGCGACTTTGGCACGCTTATCCCGCTGGACATGAATCTGAAAGTGGAAGTCAGCAACCACCAGCTTATGCTGGGGTACAACACTCTCTCCAGGTATCACCTTACATTCTAGGCACGCACGCCTATCTTCTCTTCTCGAGAGGATGAAATCAATCTGGCTAGAGTGTTGGCCACTACTAAAAGTCACTAGATTCCTTCTTGATTCTCTCTTTGTAAAGAGGGTGTTAGCTACAATCATGTTGTAGGCTGGAGCAAAGCTTAAGACATCTTCTCCTTCTTGATTCCTGATGCTATAGCCAAAGCCCCCATGCGCCCCTTCAAAACCTGTGTTAGATGTACCCACGTGGCCATTGTGGTCTCCTCCTATGAAGAGCTTCTCACCAATCGGTACACTCCTAACCATGTCTTCCAAGCCTTCCCAGAACTCCCTCTTGGTGTTCTCATTGTGGCCTACTTGCAGGGCATACGCGCTGATAACATTGAGAACCAAGTCCTCAACTACCAGCTTGACCAGGATAATCCGATCCCCACGTCTCATGATGTCTACCACTCCATACTTGAGGCTCTTGTTGATCAAGATGCCTACGCCATTTCTGTTTGCAGTCGTCCACGTGTACCACAGGTTGAAGCCGGTATCCTCCACCTCCTTCGCCTTCTGTCCTCTCCATTTGGTTTCTTGGACGCAAAGAATATCAACACCTCTCCTCACCGCTGCATCAACTAGCTCCCAAAGCTTCCTTGTCAGGGACTCTACGTTCCAGCTACCTAAAGCGAATCCTCCTAGGCTCGGCTAGCTTCCTTACCCTTCTCCATATGCTTTTCTATTTTTTTATTTTTCATGTTTTGGTATGAGTTGGTATATTGTCTTGAGGTTGCATCTTGAATATATTTGTGAAAAATATATTATAAGTTTGAAGAATTTTACCATCACATTTTAGTTGAATTGTATTTTCCTTCGACGTGGATTTAAGTGTTTACATGTTGGAGCTATATAGCAATGTTTTCATGAATGATTCGAAATTGAATTTTTACCAGTATGCAATTTTGTAGATTCATTGGCCATTTAGGCTCAAGAAGGGCACCGATGCAAGAAACCCTGAAAACTTTGTATGGCCTGACATCCCTGCGACTTGGGGAGCAATGGAAAAGTTATATGATGCTGGAAAAGCTCGTGCAATAGGTGTGAGTAACTTCTCAACGAAGAAACTGGGTGACTTGCTTGTTGTAGCTCGTGTACGTCCAGCTGTTAATCAGGTGGAATGTCATCCGGGTTGGCAGCAAACTAAGCTCCACAACTTTTGTCAGTCAACCGGTATTCATCTTTCTATAAGTTCGCGGTGCACTTGGAGACAGCTGGCTTTCTTATGTTTAAAATATATATGTTTTATATACCTGACTGTATATGTATTTTGCAGGCTTACTCACCACTAGGTTCACCTGGTACGCCTTGGATGAACAGTAATGTCCTTCAAGAACCGGTCATCACCTCAATAGCAAACAAACTTGGGAAAACTCCTGCACAGGTGGCCCTGTGCTGGAACATTCAGATGGGTCATAGTATACTACCAAAGAGCCTGAATAACGAAAGGATAAAGCAAAATCTTGATGTTTATGATTGGTCTATTCCAGATGACTTGCTTGCGATGTTAACCGAGATTAAGCAGGTTTGTTGCTATTCTTTATACCCCCATACTTAAATGAGGACAAAATTGCAATGATATTTTCTACTCCCTCCGTCCGGAAATACTTGTCATCAAAATGGATAAAAGGAGATGTATCTGGACGTATTTTCGTTCTAGATACATCATTTTTTATCCATTTTGGTGAGAAGTATTTTCGGACGGAGGGAGTATATGATAGGCATCTTTATAAGATGAGATGACATGTTGGAATAATACTATGTGAAAATACATAGTATCTGACAACTGAAAAACAAATCCATATGTAAACATTCTGCACAATCTATATATTCTTTGTTGCTGTATCGTAATTTGGTATAATCAAGTCTCTACAAAGGTCTTTTTTACCTTGTTCGAGCATGGTAAAAGAAAATCTTCTTGACCCCTTGAGTTACCAATTGTGTTGTTCATTTTCATTATTTTAGAAAAAGCTCAAAGGATTTCTTTTTCATTCTTCTTATTTTTTATTTCAAATCAATGCATCTTGTTTTGTTATTATTGAAGTTTTCATAGTGCAGAGTGAGTGCATCAGATTACCTTAATTTGTGGCCTATAGGTAAGGCAGTTCAGAGGTGACTTCACCGTTAATCCACAAAGCGTCTACAAGACCCACGAGGAGCTCTGGGATGGGGAAGTTTAGGATCATGTTTATCGTTAGTAGCCTATGTACATTTGAACCTTGCACTTCACATATACCTACTGTGTGGTACTTTGGATGTTGGTTAATTTTCAGTTCTGGTTCAAGATCATGTGCTGTGGTGCGTAGAAATTTGCACCTTGTATCTGTACCCACTTGTCAACTTGTAACTTGATTGACAATATTGTGTGTAGCATGCACAAAACCATGTGAGATCATTCAGCCTCCACCAGTGTTGAACGATGCTGGTGTTGGCGTGGTGTCGGTGCTGATGATGGGCACACTATCATCGCAGGCCTCACATTTCCCTCA
This sequence comes from Triticum timopheevii, assembly GCA_963921465.1. Classification (NCBI taxonomy): domain Eukaryota; kingdom Viridiplantae; phylum Streptophyta; class Magnoliopsida; order Poales; family Poaceae; genus Triticum; species Triticum timopheevii. The sequence continues at coordinate 13,603,551 of OY997271.1, forward strand.
AGCCTACCAACCATGCTCACGTGTAAGCACAACATAGCTCAGTTGATGTGAACACCTAATGTTTTTGCCTTGTCTTCACCTATTGAACATTCAACGTGGGTCTACCTATGTGTTTCAGGACTACAACCTATCTCCTTGACCCATGAGCCTTGCTGCTATTCATGTGTCATCTAGTACGGAGGTCACTTCTAACATCTAGGGACCTTGACCCTGCCATTATGCTTCTATCCTTCTGGAGATTGAAACAGCCAACCAAAATAGTGATAGCGTCTTGAGAAATTAAAAAATAGTATTTTTTTTGCAACCCTAGCCCATAATGTGGTAGTTTTTCTTTTGCTATTTACTCCATTGTCTGTATCCATGCACTGGCGGTTCTACAGCAAGGCTGGATGGAACATGGCCCGCCCAACCAAGAGCACAAGCAGAATATATGGCACAGTAGCTCCCCCGCTGATCCCTATAAACATTCGAATAAATAAAGCCTTTCACCACTAAAAAATTCAATGTGGGTTCCACATCCATTTGTGCGTCTAACTAAGCATGTCAGCCTGCACAACTTTCCTAGATAAATCACCAGAATAAATTTCGGACAAATTGGTGAACATCATGTTGGCTAAACGTGATGTTCAAGCTGTAGTGTTAGCCACCACCCGAGAACCAAAAGATTTGAGAGTCAAGGGCCGACGAAATGCACAAATCCCTTACTTCAATAGTGGGTTTCAGTTCTCTTTTTGTGAGCTTTCACTTTTCCATAATACATATATACAGACATGTCAACTGGAAAATAGTAGCTCCTAAACTAGTTAAATCATCTCAAAACATCTATAGTTCATTCCATGACAAGTTACCTTGTGCGTGAACACGATACTGAAAATTTTAGCACCGAGCTTACATAGGGTTTGAAATTTTTAACATAAAGGTCCAACTGAGAAGGTTTGGAGCAGAGTATGCATGCTCATGTGGATCAAGTGCTTATTGTATCGATTACATATGCAGAGAGAGCTCTGTCCGGATGGCGTGCAGCAGCCCTCACAGAAGTTGGTGATGAGGTCTGTGCACTTGAAGCTGTCGCGGCCTGACGATGGACATGACGCACCTCTTGCACCTGGTCAGTGATAAAAAAAACCCAGGAGCTTACGTAATTCCTCCGGCGGGATGGACTTAGTGCAGGACGGCCACGGGTCCGCCCCTGCAGATAGCTAAAAACAAGGGTCAATAAGGTGCTATACTGACTAACTCGGCGAGGAGCAAAACAAAAGTGATTTTGACACAGGAAAATGGATGAGAAAAGAAAGAGGAATTCCTCATCTTGGCTCTGCGTGAGGGGCAGAGCTGTGAGGACAGCGAGGACGACCAACACGACGAGCAGCACCTGAGTCCTAATGCTTGCTTGCAAGGATGGGAAAGGTTTGGAGGGAGGGAGCTCGTGCTTTGGCTTGGCTATGTGGTGTACACGGCAGAGGATGACGAGAGTAAAAATAAGAATGGGTAGATAATGAACTATTAGTCTTGAAAAATGGCGTGAACTCTTTGAGCGAAGAACAAGGGTAGACTCTTTGAGTGAAGAACCATCAGTTAGAAACGGCAAATACTTAGTGGAGTAAATTTACTCCCCTACAGCTAACTTGGTGGTTTACTCCTCTATTTTTTGGCGATCGACTGGAAATGCCCTTACAATCCTGTAGTATTTAAGGTGGCATAACAAGGGATGGAGGAGGAACCCTCTACATCCACTTGGGTGCTTTCATCACTTTGGTCGTTGCTGCACAGCTGGCCAAAATGTAGCTCTGATGCGGTCTATGCTGGGGCTGTGCTTAACAGTAGCATTGCTGACCCCGGGCAGGAAAGCCGGATGGCTGCACACGAGGCAGTCTGCAGTATTGCTGTGGTCAGTGCTGGTGCCGATCGCTCCCTCAACCCAGGCGTCCCTGAGAAGGACGTGCAGCATAATACTAGTAACTCCCACGTGGTGGCTTGCCCTCAATGGTCTTCATCGTTTTCTCATTGTAAGGTATCTCACATTATCAGCTCCAAATCAGAGTAAGGCCTGAGAAGCCCGGCCCGAAGCCCAACGTCCGACACGGACTCGGGCCCCACCTTTCCTGCCTGAGCCCAGCCAGAAGCCCCGGAAAAGCCTGTTAAACCTATTATTTGATATATTTTACGAAAGTGGGTAGTATTATATAGCCCCAAAATTAGGTATTTTTTCTTTTTAATAGACAAAATAACCTTTTTGCAGGGTTGCGGGCCGTCCGGGCCCGGGATTGGGATTTTGAGGTCGGGCTTTTGAAAACCCGGACCAAAATCTGGCCCGGCCCGGAGATGCACAGGTCTAGGTCAGACCATTGCCCTCTTAATATTCACTTGTTGGGATTTCCTTGTGTTGGTAAAATTACAAAGTATTATAGATATGAACTGTATTGGGAGACGGAAGGTTTGGCGTTGGATGATCAAATATGGTCTTGTTCGATTGAAGGGTCATAAACATTGGATTTGGGGTTGTTGCAAATAATCTGGACGAAGTTATGAATTTTATTTATGGATGGAGTCGGCTTCATATTGGCTATCTTCCTAAGAAAACTTGATTCAGCTTGCAAGAGATTACATGTCCTTTCTCGACAGATGATCATGATGCTTCCTTGGAGAGGAAGAAGATTCACATGGAGATGCATGAGTTACTTATTAGAGAAGAAATTGTGTGGAAGCAAAGATCATGTGTTGATAGACTGAGATTGGGGGGGGGGGGGGGGGGGGGGGCGCGACTGGAGTTCAAATTATTTTAAGCGGAAGCCATCTTGGAGGGCAAAATAGAATAATAATTATGCACTCAGAAAGGGCAATGGGTAGCTGATGGAGAACGTGGAAGAAATTCAAGGGATTGTTAATTCGTTCTTTAAGGAGCTTCACGATTGATCCATCTCTTAATATTCTGCTTGTGTGACGTATTGTGAGTGATGATCTTGGTTTATGCAAACTTTTCTTTGAGAAAAAAAATTAGGTATGCTCTTTTCCAAATTGGCCCGTTAAAAGCTCGAGGACCAGATGACTTTCTAGCTAGGTTTTCATAACAGAATTGGGATTCCATCCAGGATGATATTGTTCGGGCAGTTCAATAGTTTTTTATAACTGGAAAGATGCCTGATGGGTTAAAAATACAATTATTGCTCTTATTCCTGAAGTGAAGAATCCCCAGTTTTGGGCCTATTAGTCTGTGCAATTTTATCTACAACATTATTTCCAAGTGTCTTGCTAACGGGCTGAGACCTCTCCTGGCTAGTATGATCTATCCGAGGTCTGCCCCTACCTGAGGTCAGCCGGTTTTAGTACCAACACAACTTTTGTGATCTTTTTGCGGGAATCAAATTCATTTTGGAATATAACTCTAATTATAATACATCTGGATCTATGGTATTTGGATTTGGTTTGACATTAATCACTTCTAAGGGAATTGGGTTTGATGGTAAATTGTTTTACTTGTATTTCAATTTGACATGTACATGTTGATGGTTTGACATTAACCATTCCTGACTCTACATGGTTGATGATTTTGATGTGAATTCATATTCCATCCCATTCCATCCATATGTGTTCGTTCCATCGCACTGCATAAAAGATTCAACAAGAAGATTTTGAGCAGAGAATATGCTCTTTATTTTAGAGGTGAATAATAAGAAAAGATGAGCAGACCAAGATGCAGAGGGAACTCTGAAAGAAGAGTAAGAGAAAATTGAAGGCACAGGCTCATCCTTCCGACAACAGGTCATGATCCGCCGCCAGATAATCATGCAGCCGGGTGCAGCGGCGCTCGCAGAAGTTGACGATGCGGTCAGTGCACCGGAAGCCACCGGTGGACTTGACGCATGTCTTGCAGGCCTTGTTGCGCCTGGTCGGCGACACGTCCATGCACATGCACTGCGGCGGGATGGACCTGGTGCACGAGCCGCACTTGTCGCAGCACGGCCACGCGCTGGGCATTGCCCCTGCATCTAGGCAGCAAACCAAGGTCACTGAGCTGCTACACTTGGCTTACTCGGCAAGGAGATGAACAAAGAAAGGAAGATCCGTCCCTAACCTTGGCTGTGAGCGGGCAGAGCTGCTGCGAGGACGGCGACGACGACCAACGCGGCGAGCAGAACCTGGGGCCTCATGCTCGCAAGGATCGGGCTGATTCTTTGCTTGGCTGTGTATACGCTGCTTGTTGTTGCCAATGGAGGATGGAATGCAAACCTTCTTATAAGAGTGGAGTCCCGGCTGAGATAGGCAAGAGCAGGAGTGACCATAATTAAACATGCAGCTGTTCACACGTTTCGCGCGTGGCATGTGTTTCACGCGTTTGCTTTTTCTGGCACTAAAGGAATCTATTCCGAAGCTTGACGACAATTGTTGTTGGTTGCAGTGTTGCAGACGACAGCACTAGGTGGCTACAGCCTTGCAGTGTACCGCCTTGGCATATCTCATGGGTAGTGTGCATGCGAGTCCTAAAACATGTGCATGCGGTGTACTTTTTAGGTTTGTTGCACTGGGTGTGGCTCCTGATACGTCATGCGCGCGGATCGGCGGTATCCGTTCTTCTAAATGGTGGGGAGTGAGGGCACTCCACATTATCGCGTTTGTAGGTGAGACTGATGGCTTCGGGTGGTTTGATGTATATTCTTGTCAGACCGTTGTTGAATAATTAATAAACATGACTGCATGCATCCATTGATGCATTGTCAGACGTTGTTGAATAATTAATAAAGATGGCTATATGCATTGATTGACGCAGAGACCGGGGTTTCAACCTTCTTTAAAAAAAATCACATGGGTAGTGTTCAGCCAGGGGCACTGCATGCCCAATTGATTTGATTTTTTTAAGTCGCCGTTTGATGATTTGAGATCTTTCTGACTTAGTATCTCCCTAGCTCTTAGGATGGTATAAGAATATAGTATGATTGTTCACTTGTAACTATAGTAACGCCGATCTGTGTAACGGAAACATGGTCCGTGCAGACTTTTGTCACTAGAGTTCAGTTAGGGGCAACCCCAACACAGATCACACCAACGGGCATGCCAAATATGTGCGACCACATCTAGACGTGTCTGTGAACAATGACAGAGACAGACGTCATCTAATTGGAGTCACCAAATAAACAACGGACGGTGGATTTACATTAACTTTTGTAATATTTTATAGCGTAAGGACCTGTCCCTAGATTTTTCTACTATTCGTCAGACGTGAGTACATGTCCCATGTTCTACTCTTCCTTGGAGACCTCCTGACCCTAAATCTGCCGGTGAAGATGAGGTTGAAGATTGAGTTGGACAGTCCGGCCTCATCATCATTGTGGTCGGGCAAGACGTGGAGCTGCCGACATTGGCATCGAGGACGTGCTGGTCCCGTGCGTCATCGTCTTGCGCCTCCAGCTTCTTGAAGAGGCAGTTGGGCTCCACCTCGTTCACGCGGAGCAGCCACCACTTGCTGTAGATGGTGTGGGTGCTCCGCACATATTGACAACCGCATGTGACTCGTCCATGATGCTCGGGTTTGCCGCGACATGTTCGTGATGCCACGTTCGGACGCCCGATCCTTTACAATCTGGCGCTCCACCAGCCCGTGCTCCTTGAGGAGCTGTAGGTTGTACTGCTGCTCCTCCCAGAGTAGCTAGAATGTGGACACCTATGACACCTTCTTCTCCTGCTCCGCCTCCGCACAAGTGCACAAACCACTTGTAGGATTTCATTAGTAGCTGCAAGCCCCTAAAGTCGAATGCCGCCGGTAATGTGGCAAAATATCTGCGGCGTCCGCAAATATGATGCACACTATCTCACACTAGCGGCGATAGCGGCGTGCTTTATATTCACACGCCGCTTGTAAGGCACACACGTGAAGAACTCTATCCATAAAGTAATATCAACGTATACATACCTTACACTTGACACCACTAATGGTATAAGTACTAGCGCCGTGGCGGCAGTGGTCAAACGCCTCTACTAATCTATTCTTGGCAAGCATGTGGGCATCTTTTTTCACTTGCGGCGTCTGCCCCATCTCCAAAGCCTCCCGTACTTGTAACTCTGTAAGTACATACTGGCAGTGTGGCATCTGTGTTCGGCACACAACTGATATATGTGACGTGGGACTCTCTTACTAGTGGCATATGTTTAGGCGGCACGCTACTAGTCACTTACTTATTAGCGGCATGATGTTTCCCCTACACGCCAGAAATATACTATATGATACAGCAACTACCGTTGACATGTGACCAGTCTCGCTTGTTTTCCCCGCTCACTCACTTCTTCCTCCCTCTACCTCTCCACCCTCTTCCTCTAGGTTCTCTCCAAATAAATTTCTCGTTTAAATCTAGCCCTATCATGTTCTGGATAGCTAATTAATATCTCTCTTTTCACACATAGGTCCTCACTCTCAATCCAGATCGATGTTTATTAACTCGGCTGGTCTCTTCTTGGTGAGTACCCTTGAGTGAAGGGGCATATGTATATATATGTGTGACACGTTGGTACCGGTCATCGAGTTGGTCCATGCATGTTTTATTTTTCAGGGATATATGTGTGCATGAGAGGCCAACATTTTGGCAAAATGTTGATTATGGGATGGCATAGGTGTGTTTTAATTGGAAGTCGTGACGGCTAGTGATGATCTGGGGCAGCACTAAGGGGTTTTCATCATGTGTGATTTTGTCTATAGGGGAGAAAACCATTGCTTCCAGTTTTTCTGAGCCATCTTAACATGAGTTGTATTCCGCTTGACATTGTCTACCACCATACGGTGGGTCATGCGGTATTGTCAAAACACCGTGAAGCTATTTTAATTTAGTACAAAATGTGATGCGGTAATTCATGTCTGAGTCCAGTCTCATCTGGACCCGATGAACAGTAAATAAAAAAAACTTAGAAAATAAAAAACATTGGATCTTTTTCACATCAAAGATGCTCAAGTGCGCAAGGAGCGTGTAAATTTGCATCATGTTTTAACATTAGATCTCTAGGAAGAAAAGAAAAAACAAAGCCTAGACAATATACTTTTGCAAACTTTCTTTCACAAACAAGTTTTTTTTTGCCACAATCACCTCGAATGTCCAAATGCCATGAATTGTTTCACGTACATCACACATTCGAGCATCTTAGATGCTAAAATTCTTGAGATTTTTAAAATATTTCTGGCTATTTAAATGAATTTACTGTTCTGGTGCAGGTTCCTCTGCTCCTGGGCACCAAATTGCTGCACTCGTACAATCAATTGGGCGATATAATTTCACTTTTTTGTGGCGAAGTCTGAACTAGGGCGACAACATACTTCCATCTAGTCTAGCTTTTAATATACTGGGTGTGCAACCAAATCGAAAAAGAAATTGTGCAAGAACAAGAACCTACCCTTCTGCTTGCAATCCATAGGGGTTGATTGCACCATACCCCCCCCCCCCCCCCCCCCCTCACACACACATATTAGTTTTTTTAAAAGTCAGCATGCATGTTTTGAGAAAATAAGTATTTTTCTATATTTATTTATTTTGTATTGTTGATATCAGTATTTATTCTATAATCTTGATCAAAATACGTAATATTGACTAGCATGAAAACTAATGCACTTTACAGTTTGGAACGGAGGGTGTATCATTTATTTCATTTTTTCAAGGAGAAAAGTCTTCATGTTTATTCCATAGACTATGTCTTGGACCTCGGATCCACTTGGCATAGAGCCACATGCTTCGACGGATTTGAAAGTACGCTCGTATCTTTGGAGTTTCTGTTATACAATTTTATCGACTACTTGTACAATGAATCACACGCTGATTCACCAACAAAAAAATCACGGAGTTACATTAAATTTGGGAATCAATATTTTCATTATTTGCTCTCACCCAAATCGCATGACTCTGGGCGCCAGCCTGAGTAGCTCCGGCAACGCGCCCGATAGAAACTTCCTCGCAAAGAGGTAGCAAAGCGATGTGGTCCCGCCACCGCCACTGCAGTTCCCATGGTTCCTCATCCCCAGAAGCAGGTCGACACTGGGTAGCTATCAGGATGAGCCCCCCTTGTCCACTGGGTAAACGTGAGTGTACGGTTTGCATTCCCATGCCACCTTGAGGCGGCGATAAATGTCGGCAGGTAGTGCTCGTCCATGATGCAGGGGCCATTGCAGTGGCGTTGAAAAACCGGGAAGTAGGTCACGTTGCCGATGACCTCAAGTGCAAGACCCCAGCTCCAGCCCCAGAGGTGCAAAAGTAGGTGCCGCAGAGAGGCAGCGGAGGCAAGCCAGATCACGGTACCGGTGGTGGGGAGTGATTGGAGGAGGAAGGTGGACGCCATGCCGAGCATGAAAGCTACAGAGAAAAGGAGGAACTGGGAGAGGATGCCCTACGGTTTCGCCATGGCCGATCTCAGCTGCGGCTTCCCCATGGTTTCGATCTCTAGCTGACTGGTGATGAACTATAACTACCGAGTTCACTAAGTACAGTAGCATGCAGCTTGGCTTGACCTAGCTACTTAATTAGCTAGCCAAGGGTTGACCCTGTCACTGCTTCTACTTTTTCACTTGCACGTCACTGACTTTGTGTTGATCGATGCATGCATATACATATATATTGACGTGCTACTGCATAGGCTTGTTCATGCGTAGGCTTGAATATGGGGAATGTATGCTTAGCAGACATTGGACGCCCTGAAATCCAGCAACCATTTTGGTCTTCTTTCTGGTGGCATTGTCAAGTGGCTTCTTTGCTATGGATCGACGACTTACAAGTGGAGTATATAAGAAATATGAGCCAAAATCAAGGCAACACCTAGCAAAAAGTGTACCCATGGCCAACAGGGCATTGCCCCTTGTTTGAATGCACATATCATACTCACCCGCCCAAGCATCGCGCCCGTGGATTTTATTTCATTCATTGATAAGTGTTTCTCGTTAGAAACCTTATCTGCATAGAGCGACCAGTCATTAATTATCAGATGCACTTCTTTTGGGCATAGTATATCATGTACAGTGGAGATGACATTTTTTGTTGTGTGTGTCTGCACGTGTGTGTGTGTGTGTGTGCGCGCACGCGCGTGTTAGAGTGAGAGAAAGAGAGAGATGGGGAGGCGACAGAACCAACTCGTGATGAAATATTACATGTTTACATGTGGAGAGATGAATAATCTCTAAAGTTGCAGTTCTGTTGTTTGAACTTTTTTTTGCGGGGACTGTTGTTTGAACATTGAGTGGATGTACGCATGGAAGTTTTAGAGCATCAAAGTTTTCTTTTTCTTTTTTTGCAAATAAAGCATCAAAGTTTTAAGCAATCTCTGTGCAAAAATATACTATAAGCATAAACTTCAACTATATATGTTTGTTCCTTGTAGATGCATTTGAGGATATCTCCAAGAAGTACACCTAACTAGTGACTACAATATTTTGCATAATACAAATCCGTCGGTGGATACAAAGACAGAGGAGTAACGTGTCTAGATCTACGACCTGTAACGGCCCATCCTAGATTTGCATGTAACGGGACAAGCTAAGCCCGATTGAACAAGTCAACCAGGTATTTTTTTTTATCTTAAAGAGTCGGGATAGTATATGTTCGTGCAGATATTTTGGAGCCATGGGAACAATCGGCAAACTGAACAAAGATGGTGATAAAATCGAGGCCTATCACGGGCCACTGTATTTTATATGGTAATAAAGCCTACCACATAACAGCCCTATAAATGTGCTCCAGAACGAGAGGTCTATGCACCAACCAAATCAAGGAGTGTTCATCTCATCTTGTAGCAGCAGTAATAACACGATGAGCTCTGGCAAGACATCCTGGCCCGAGCTGGTGGGCACGCAGACCAATCCAGGGTTAGTGATCATCAACCACGACAGGCCTGACCTCCAGATCGTGCTGCTGCAGGTTGGCACCACCGTGAGCCCACCGGGGTTTCACGCTGAGCGCGTTGCTGTCTTCTTCGATGAGCAAACTGGCCTCATCGCAGCCGTCCCTGCAGTCGGTTAATTCGATTATCTGGCCCCGGTGCCGGCAAGAGTCGTGGAGTTATTTGTAGAATGATTTTTATGCTCATAGGCATTGCAATAGCATGTTATGGATTGAATAAACTGTGATCTGTAAAGAACAATGATTACTAGAATGATGCTTCTCAAATATATATCTATTACCTCTTTGCTTATTTTATATGATCTGGTCTGAATTTTACAAAACTATACCATTTCACTTATGATCTTTACATAAGAGAATTCCCTATTTGGTCAAAGATAAAAATATTTTTCACTTGGCAAGGGTGTACAGTGCCCTCTCCCTCCCTCCCTTACTGTATTATACATTCTCCTCTATACTCTTATGAAATTTAATAACATACATACCGACGAAAAAACTGTCTGGTCTCACGTAACATGGTTAGTAGCCAAAATTGACGCAAATGTCCTCTTAGTAGCAAAATTAAGACTGAGTGCCAAATAGGTTTTCCATGAACAAATAGGGAAGCATATTTTCATGTAGGGCTGAATAAGGAATCTCTCATTTTGCATCAGTACGTTGTTTCTGTGTCACACCTAGCCATATATACTGTAAAAACTGGTGCATTTTTCTTTGTTCTTAGTCATAATTTTTTTCCAACAAAATTTACCAAAAATTATCAACATATCCGAAAAAACATAGGCAACCACATACTAGTATCACTAAATCTGAAATCAAATATGTTTTCTTATATTGAGACATATGAAGTGCATACTTTTGCGTTGCTAGTTAGACCCCTATAGGTATTTGTTTCTATACCAGTGATCTGGTAGAAGGGCCAAATTGCTATCCCATATTTCACAGAAAAAGAAACGTGCTATCCAGAAGAAATAAAGACCCCTTCTTTTTCCTCTCCCTGGATCTCCTTGTCTCAGGCCACCAAAATTTTCGATGTCAAACACATTTACTATTACTCCCTCTGGCTATAAATTTTGGAGGAAGTCAAACGGTGCATACTTTGATTATGTTTGCTGGAAAACCAACTAAAATTTATTTTATATGATATAAAAATTTATAGTTATCGCCTGTCTAATTATATTTATTTTGTATTATGGTTCTCGAAATTTTGTCCTATAAACTTGGTCAAACTTTGCACATTTTGACTTGAAACCAAAATTATAATCCTTCTTTACAGAAACAGAGGGAATAACTATTAAGTGATATGGCATATTGGATATGCTCTAGTTAACTTACGAAGTGTTGATCTCTCGGCAATAATGCTAGTTCATTGTAAGCTAGCAATACTAAGGGAAGAACATATCAAGCCGAGTATTTCAGCGTACGCCGAGTGATATTTGTCGGGTACTCACCTTATACACCTCTATGCCGAGTATACTATAAAGAGCACACGGCAAAAGTCAGACCCTCGGTATATCATGGACAAAGCCGGGCACAGCTAAAAATGCGCTCTGCTTATATCAAGTGCTCGGCTTAGAGACGAGCCTCGGCATTGTGGATGTCACGTGGCCATCCTTGATGGTCTTAACGTCTCCGTGCCAAGCCTTTTTTGGCATTAGGCGAGTATGCTGGGTACTCGGCTTCGGGCTGTTATTCCTTTAGTTCAAGGTGCTCATTAATTTTATTTTGTGAGGTAAACAGTAGGAAATAATACATACTGCAATTCTTAAAAAATAAGTTAATAAACTGTAAGAAATGAAATTAAAAGGTGGACAACAAATATTTAGCATCATGCTCATGTCTTGCTATGAAATAATACAGTACATAGTTTGCCGAGTACGTGGTTTTAGAGTCTCAGCAAATGCAGACTGGACGTCACGGAGCCGTCAACTGTAGATGGCCTTGCCACGTGGCTCGTCTTTACCGGCGCCACATCCGCGATCTCGGCATACTCTCTATAAGCCGAGTTCCTTCGTCTAAGCCGAGTGTCACCTTGAGGGGCTCGGTAAATTCTCCCATATGCCGTGCCCTAGTGTGTGCTGAGACCCGTACTCGGCTTAGATGCCTTTTGCCATGATCCCGTGTTCTCGTACTCGGCAAAGACAAAGGAGCTCTATAACAGCGATATTTCCAGTAGTGAGCTATGCAGCCAACATCTTAAAGTTTGTGTGTATATTTCCGGCATTGGCGGATTGCTTTAGATTTTGCTCTGTATAATATCTGGAAAATATAGGTCATGCTCTGTTTGAGAAAAATCGTTTCTAGCTATCATTTACCTTTTTTGCGTAAATTTAATCTATTTTTAGAAATATCATGGAAAAGGTAAAGGGTATTGTGTAATAGGGAACTGGAAAGGGCAGAATAGGAAGGAAAAATGAGTTTGTGTGACTTTGTATTATACTAGAGGATATACCCCTAATGTGCCTTAGCCATCTTTTTTTATTCACAAAATGATCTAGTTTTCGGCATAAGGTTCTCCCGAATAACATAGTAATTCATGTCTCTACTAAACAACCCGGCTATTTTGTGAGCAAACGATCTATCCAGAAATGCAGTGGTAACATACTAACATCGAAGCATCACCGGGTCATGCCGGCCGGCTTTGTATGCATGCTAAAATAAGATTTTTTGTTGTTGTTGCCGGAATGCTAAATAAAGCTTGACACCTAGCCTATAAATACTTGCGATATCAGAGACCTTTGCAGCCACACCACACCCGAGAGCCCTCGCACATATTTCTGAAGTAGTAACACACAGATGAGCTCTCGGAAGGCATCCTGGCCGGAGTTGGTGGGCAAGCGAGCGACACCAGCAGTGATGACGATTAACAGCCAAAGGCCTGACTTGACGACGGAGGTGCTCCAGATTGGGACCAGCCCAAGCCTGCCGGGATTCGACTCGATGCGTGTCTGCGTCTTCCTCGACCCACGAGACAAGCTTGGCCGTGTCTCAGTCATTGGCTAGCTCAGTGTTTCTTGAGACGGGCCGGTTGACGATAATGCCCTTTGGCGATCTACTTGTGCCATTTTTATAATTTATGTTTTTTTCGAATAAATAGTGCACTGAATAAGTGATACGGTCCATATAATTCATTTATGGAATTGCTTATTCGCCATCACCAAGTCAAAACCAGCCTAATGCCAAAATGTGAGAGAAGAGAGAGCTTGACTGTTGCCAGCTATGTGGCAAGCCGGAAGGCACATTTGGAATAAAGAAACACAAAAACTGGACGTTATCGAGGTGGTAAAGCATGCGTGTGATCACATTGCCTCCTGACGGAGGCGGGAGAGTAATCTGCATCGAGAAGCCCAAGGATGTACAACTTGCAGTTTTTTCCTTTTTCCTTCTGCAAGCTGGATTCAGCTGTTGTATTCCCTCCAGTCCATATTGCTAATTGAATCATTGGTTAATTGGCTCGATCATTAGGTAGGAATAGGCACGTTGTCATGCTCATATGAGGTTTATTATATCGTTAGTCAACTTAATTGTCACTGAGCTAGGATTTGGATGTGACACTGATTAGTGCAGTGGAGTTGCAACTCAATAATTTTTTTATTAACTAGCTGATACTACCGTACGTGTACGCCCGATCGATCCATATAATCTATTAAAATAGGCACGCATGCATGAGTGCAGGAGATGGTAGAGTCAGAGTTCAAGAGCAAAGAAGATGGGAAGATGCATGCGTGCGGGCACAACGCGCGCGTCGCCATGCTCCTGGGAGCACCCAAGCTGCTTCAGTCCCGCATTGACAATCTCAAGGTAGTAATAAAGCAGCCCTTTTCGAAAAAAATGGACAATCTCAAGTTATACTAACACTATCCGTGGCGGTGGCGTCCTAACTCTAGCAGTGGTGGCGGCGCCGTAACCTTGGCGGCTTCGGCGGACAGGTCGACGGGGGGACAAGGCGAGGGAGGGACGTAGCTAGATTGGCGCGGACGGGTCAACGGTGGTACGAGGAGATGGCGAGACATGGCGATGATGGGACGAGAGATTTGCCATTCTGAGTAACTGTGGGCGAAAATTGCTCAATTTGTTGGTCTGGGTGTCCGCAGTGACGGGCAACGTAAAACTCCCTCCACAGCATACTTTTGATATGTGTGGACTGCCGTCACTGCAAACTTTTTGAATTATGGAAATTTTTGGCGCGGGTTGCCGTAGTATTGTTGGGGTGGGCATATTGTTGGCCCACCACTATTGCGAGACAAACTAGTGGCGGGCACTTTTGACATGCAGGCCACTGCTAACTTTCATGCCACGAGCAAATTTGGAATAGTTTATAAGTTGTGGGTCATATATTTTGCCCGTCACTACTGTGGAAATATCAGTGGCAGGCCAATATTTCTGCCCTCCATTGCTTCTTTTCTAAGATAGCAGTGGCGGGTGCTTCACTATACCCATCACTAATTTGAGCCTACCTATATGCATTTCCCAGCAATTTCATACCTTTTTATAAAAAAACTGATCAACATCTTGGATACCAAATAAATACCAGAAAATTCCTCGTGAACTATATTTTCATATGGGGTATATTTTGTATTGGAGATATAGATAGTTTTCTCTTTAAACTTGATAAAATTCATAATGCTTCACTTTTCGGAAAATCAATGCTTACCGTAATGCACCCTCCGTCACGAATTAAGTGACGCAGGAGAGAAATTTTTTGCACTAATGTCAGTTTTACACTATAGTCCAGTACATTTCAAACTCTGACTTCAAGCTCCTTAGCACCTCAGCGATTCTCAGCAACTCGCGATCCCCAGCACCTCGCCGGGACAGGATCTCATGATCCCTAGCACCTGGCCGGGGCAGGATCTCGCCAGCACCTCTCTTCCTGCTCGCTTCCATCAAGCTCCTACCGGCGCCCCTCAAATCTCCCTCCTGAAGCTGCTCGAGCTCGAGGCTCTGCTTGCACTCCAGGATCTGCTTGCCGGAGCTCCTTCTCCCCCTGCCTCCGGTGGAGCTCCCTGCACAAGATCCTTCCTCCAAGCATCCTCAAGGTCCCGCTCGTGCTGGAGGCTCTGCTCGCCGGAGCCCCTCCCCGCCAGGCTCCTGCTCGAACTCCAGGCTCTGCTCGCCGGAGCTCCTTCTACCACTGCCTCCGGTGGAGCTCCTACTCGCCCTGCCCCACGGCTCCTGCAATTCACCGCACTCCAGGGTCGAGGCTCCAGGCTCCTGCTGCTTCTCCTTCACAGCACCTGCAATTCATCTTTTACAAATTTAGACGGGATTTGGTGATTCCAGCAGCAACTCAATTTTAGAGGTAACTTTCCCTGAGATAAAAAACTGATTGCATGCATAATTTCAGATGGACTAACAAGACAGGTGGCTAGTACAGTGATAGTCAAATTTATGTGTCCTCGGCAATCAAAAAGTAGATATGCTACAAAAAATTTCAAGGATACAAAAACTAGAAATATGAAAATAGTGGAATAATAATTGCAAGTAAACCCCAATGCCACTTGTTAGGTGGTAATATGAAAACAGAGATGCAAGAGTATATTATCACCTAGCTAATGCTCATGTCAGTCAGGTTTGTAAGGGTGAAGTAAAATGCTCATAGTTACACTTAAAGGATTTCTTGGTGTCGCCGAGCTACGTGCAGGAGAGCTTGATGATCCTCCTCCCGGCCCCCACATGCACTTGAACAGGATCTTGATGTGGGTCTTGTTGTTCAGGCCGTCGATCGCAGCATCGTATTCATGTTGCCATCGTAAGATATTTTTCATCAGCGCAAGCACTTGATTAGAGATAAGAAGTGGTATGACATGAGCTCTGAATCCAAGCTCTTGATTAGATATAAACAGTAGTATTGCATGAGCTCAAAATGCTGCAACGATAAGCATGTCCTAACAGTACTAGTTAGACTGCCAGAATGTGAGAATGGATAAACAGATGGTCAATGTCCAGAAGAACAGGCCATTCCCAAGCGATTCAATAAGCTTTGAATACACATAACAAACTCATGAAGTAACCACATTGAGCATCTAATCCCTCTTTTCCGCATTTGTTTTTCCATCAGACACGGTTTGTCCATCAAGTTCTTTTGAAACTTGCAGAATATAATCATCTTTTTGTTTTTAGATACCAAAAGGCTATTGAAGAAATCACTAGGCGAATGGGAGCAGGCGTGGCTAAATTTATATGCAGGGAGATTTGTTAATCTAGATGACCCAACATACTCCAACAGTTTGAAGAAGTAGTAGTAGTTTACTCCAGCAGCAGCGCATACCTGTAATAGCAGCAGGAGCAGTACTCCAGAAATAGCAGCAGTAGCCATGAACACCATCAGTAGCAGCAACAGCTGCAGCAGCCCCAGTAGTAACCAACACATAACTGCAGGTAGTTTTTCGAAATATTCAGTTAAACTTACTGTCAAAATTCAGTGAACCTTCAGTTAAATTTACTGATTTGAGTAAATTTACTGTTTAAAATTACTTTGCTGAAATAGCTAGATGACTCTTTGCATGATTTACCCTTTGCAATAGCTGGATGACTTACCCTTTGCTCCTTATTTAACAGGAGACGAGGTGTTGCTGGATGAGGAAGAAGCAATTCATCAGGAAGCAATAAGAAGAACTTCAGTGAACTTGTCAGATAAGGGAAAGATTCGTTGTTTATTTTGCTTTGAAAGTGATCAAGAGCATAGATGAAGCTATTTATCCTGAGGACAAGATACTCATTGCAAGCCTATTCAATACAGACATACGAACAGTTGAAAGAATATGGAAAGATGCAAATGAACAAATTGCAGAAGGCCAAGAAGTGGTTGTTACAAGCAAAAGTCCAGGTAGAGTTGGAAAAATGAGAAAGAACTTGGATCTGTCAAGGGCATCGACAATCCCACTAAACAGAAGGAGAACGGTTCGAGCTCTAGCAAGGTCTCTTGGTATTCCCCGCTCGACCCTACACAAGAGGTTCAAGTTAGGTGAGCTAAAGCGTGTCACTAGCACCGTGAAGCCTACCTTCTGTTGGGGAACGTAGTAATTTCAAAAAAAATTCCTACGCACATGCAAGATCATGGTGATGCATAGCAACAAGAGGGGAGAGTATTGTCCACGTACCCTCGTAGACCGTAAGCGGAAGCGTTATGATAACGCGGTTGATGTAGTCGTACGTCTTCATGATCCGACCGATCCAAGTACCGAACGTACGGCACCTCCGAGTTCAGCACACGTTCAGCTCGATGACGATCCCTGGACTCCGATCCAGCAAAGTGTCGGGGATGAGTTCCGTCAGCACGACAGCGTGGTGACGATGATGATGTTCTACCGGCGCAGGGCTTCGCCTAAACTCCGCGACGATATGACCGAGGTGGAATATGGTGGAGGGGGGCACCGCACACGGCTAAGGAACGATCTTGAAGATCAACTTGTGTGTCTAGAGGTGCCCCCTTGCCCCCGTATATAAAGGAGCCAAGGGGGAGGGGGCGGCCGGCCAAGGAGGGCGCGCCAAGGGGGAGTCCTACTCCCACCGGGAGTAGGACTCCCTTCTTTCCTAGTTGGAGAAGGAGAAAGGGGGAAGGAGAAGGAAGAGGAGAAGGAAAGGGGGGGGGGGGCGCTGCCCCCCTCTCCTTGTCCTATTCAGACTAGGAAGGGGAGGGGGCGCAGCCCACCTCTTGCCTCCTCTCCTCTTCTCCCTTAGGGCCCATGAAGGCCCAATAACCCCCGGGAGTGTTCCGGTAACCCCCCGGTGCTCCGGTAAAATCTCGATTTCACTCGGAACCATTCCGATATCCAAATATAGGCTTCCAATATATCAATCTTTATGTCTCGACCATTTCGAGACTCCTCGTCATGTCCGTGATCACATCCGGGACTCCAAACAACCTTCGGTACATCAAAACTTATAAACTCATAATAAAACTGTCATCGTAACGTTAAGCGTGCGAACCCTACAGGTTCGAGAACTATGTAGACATGACCTAGAACTATTCTCGGTCAATAACCAATAGCGGAACCTGGATGCTCATATTGGCTCCTACATATTCTACGAAGATCTTTATCGGTCAAACCGCATGACAACATACGTTGTTCCCTTTGTCATCGGTATGTTACTTGCCCGAGATTCGATCGTCGGTATCTCAATACCTAGTTCAATCTCGTTACTGGCAAGTCTCTTTACTCGTTACGTAATGCATCATTCCGTAACTAACTCATTAGCTACATTGCTTGCAAGGCTTATAGTGATGTGCATTACCGAGAGGGCCCGGAGATACCTCTCCGACAATCGGAGTGACAAAACCTAATCTCGAAATACGCCAACCCAACATGTACCTTCAGAGACACCTGTAGAGCTCCTTTATAATCACCCAGTTACGTTGTGATGTTTGGTAGCACACAAAGTGTTCCTCCGGTAAACGGGAGTTGCATAATCTCATAGTTACAGGAACATGTATAAGTCATGAAGAAAGCAATAGCAACATACTAAACGATCAAGTGCTAGGCTAACGGAATGGGTCATGTCAATCACATCATTCTCCTAATGATGTGATCCTGTTAATCAAATGACAACTCTTTTGTCCATGGCTAGGAAACATAACCATCTTTGATAAACGAGCTAGTCAAGTAGAGGCATACTAGTGACACTATATTTATCTATGTATTCACACATGTATTATGTTTCCGGTTAATACAATTCTAGCATGAATAATAAAAATTTATCATGAAATAAGGAAATAAATAATAACTTTATTATTGCCTCTAGGGCATATTTCCTTCACCATCAAGCCAAAGAATAAGATTGCAAGACTGAAATTTTGCATGTCCATGCTCGATGAGCTTTGGATCTCAACTCCATGTCATCTTTTCAAGCCAATGATAGACATGGTCCATATAGCTGAGAAATGGTATGATATGACACGAGTGAAGAATATGTACTATCTACTCCCAGAAGAACGTACACCCGAGCGCCCCGTGCCGAATACGAACTGCATTGGCAAGGTCATGTTCCTGATAGCCATAGCCAAGCCAAGATATAGTGATGATGGGGAGGTCATATTTGATGGCAAGATCGGGACTTGGGCCTTCGTAGAAGAGAAGGCGGCAGTACTCATGTAAACAAAGCATACAACACACAATAGCATTCAGTAACTGAATTTATTTTTTCAGCAAAATCAACTTGTACTCCATGAACAAATCCACTAGTACTCCATGAAATGAATGCTAAATTGGCAAACACACAGAAGTACACAGAGTAGCATCCATCATACTCCCTGAACTGAATCCTATATTGGGCAAACCCACAGGAGGAAGAACTCACCAACAGCGGTTGTAGCCGATGAAAAACACGGGTCTGTTGCGGTTGCGGCAGAGAGAGCACCGCTGTCGTCCCTGCACAACGAGGAGGGGGTCACTGCTTCATGCCAACACCACGGGCATCGAGGAGGAGCACCAAGAAGCACAAACAGTGACAAGTGGGCGCCGCGGCAGCATCGGTCGTGGTGGGGGAGGAGCAAGCAGAGTATGCCGCACTAGCCGGGCGTGGGCGGTGATGAGGTCATGTACCTAGGGTAGGGTCATAGACCTGACCTAAGTACCCTTCCCAAGGACACCCTCAGAAGAAACTGCCTTCCAGTCGACCAAGAGGGACTTCACTCGACGGACTCGAAGGACTCGACCATGAAGACTCACTCGACCACCAGGAGATCAAGAGCCACTCTGCATCCAAACGGTCTGTAATTAAGTAGTCTTTATGGCATTTAGGACACTTTATGTAAGGCGTTACCAGTAAAGCCTAGCCTTAATGTACTTTAAACCCTGCATTACTGAGGGCCGGAGGGGTCTGGCAGACACTATATAAGTCACCCCCCTCCTCAGTGTAAAGGGTTCGCACCCTTGTAATCCATACACTCATAATCCAGTTGACCGCCTCCGGGCTCCGAGACGTAGGGTTGTTACTTCCTCCGAGAAGGGCCTGAACTCGTACATCCCTTGTGTTTACAACTACTCCATAGCTAGGATCTTGCCTCTCCATACCTACCCCCTATTCTACTGTCAGACCTAGAACCACGACAGTTGGCGCCCACCGTGGGGCAGGTGTCATAGCGATTTTTGGAGAAGTTGCAATTGTTCCAATTGCTTTCATCATGGTTTCTGGTGGAGTCTTGGTCGAGGGCCGTGAGATCCGTCTTGGCGCGCTCACCTTCATCGCCGACGACTCCGCTTGGCTCCAGGAGGCTCCACTCGACATCGATGCGCTCCCCGTCCGCGTTGCGACGCATTTTCGCGCATGTGTCCGCGGCGTTCTGCTGCGGCAACCGTCGACTCCATACCGGTTGACTCTCCTATCATCCACCCTCCCTGTCTCCGGCCAGCGCAAGCGCTCTAGTCGGTCGAGGCTCCAGCGGTGGGTGAGGCACGTGGTGGCTCGCCAGACGGCCACCACCCAAGTTGTGGCAATCGAGCCCGACGAGTCCCTCTACGGCCTGTTCGATGTGTCGACTGGCTCCGTAGAGACTGCATCCGAGTGCGATAGCAGTGATCCAGCGGCGGAAGTCTTGATGGTCAACGGACCTCGCAGCCCTCCCGGCTTCCCCCGCGACGACGGGGTGGACGGTGGAGGCGACCCCGCTCAAGTCCATGAGGAGTACCAACCCGAGCCACTTAATTCCCTGCAAAGGGAAGAACTTCGCCGCAGGAACATGGATGCCCTGCATACTCCCATCGCAGGAGAAACCCCCGAAGCTCACACCTTGGAGGAGGCGCGTTTGGCCAACTAGGCTGAACGCACTCGTCTGGAGAACCTCCAGCGAGCACTCGACGAGCGCGCGCGGCAACGAGTGCCCGACTCCAATCGACGTCAACTCTTTCCGCCGACTCAGGTATATCGAACCCCGATTCAGAATTTAGCAGCTGCAACCTGTATAGCAGAGTCAATTCAGCCCTCTCAGTCGGAGGCTGGCAGAGGCTTGATGAAGATCAGAGATTTGCTCCGGGCAGCAGGAGATCAGAATTCAGCCGTGTCGCAGTCACGCAATAGAATTCGCAGTCGATCCGTCGCTGCGAATACGGTTCAGTCGGCTCCCAGCCCCAGATCGCCTCCGCGGCGTGAAGGACGCGAGAATCGACGGGACAAATATGGTGACCGATACGATCATGATGATAGGCGTCGAGTGCCCACTCCTCCCCCGAGGGGTGGATCTTACGCTCCTCGGCAGCAAGATGACAGGCGTCAACTCAGTATGGGGCGAAGAGCTCCGGTCGACCCCAGGGAACCAGGCTTTGACGCGCGATCCATCATCGTGCAAGGCTTGGTCGACCGGAATAGGGCTCATCGAAATGGCCACGACAGAGATGCGCCCACTAGCAGCCGAGTGCATGTTTCAGGTCCGGAGTGTTTCAGCAGGGCTATCAGAGCCATGGTGATTCCCCCCAACTTCAGGTTGGCGACTGGAGTAAGCAAGTTCACCGGTGAGTCTAAGCCTGAAACTTGGCTTGAGGACTACCGAGTGGCTGTACAGATCGGCGGCGGGAATGACGAGGTGGCCATGAAGCACTTACCACTCATGTTGGAAGGTTCGGCCAGAGCATGGTTGAATTAGTTAACTCCAAGAAGCATTTACACTTGGGAAGATCTTTCCCGAGTGTTCGTCAGAACCTTTGAGGGAACTTGCAAGCGACCAACTGGATTGACAGAGCTGCAAGTTTGTGTGCAGAAGTCGAATGAGACCTTAAGAGAGTATATTCAGAGATGGATCACTTTGCATCATACCGTGGAGAACGTGTCTGATCATCAGGCAGTCTGCGCCTTCAAGGATGGTGTTAAGAACAGAGAATTAAGTTTGAAGTTTGGTCGGACCGAAGATATGACCCTGAGTCGGATGATGGAAATTGCTACCAAGTACGCCAACGGCGAAGAGGAGGACCGACTCCGGAGCGGCAAGTACAAGCCGAGTCAGTCGGAGAAAGGAAACTCCAGTCGGAAGCAGAAACGGAAAGCCAAACCAGCGGCTCCTGGAGAGGCTCTGGCCGTGACTCAGGGCAAGTTCAAAGGAAAACCCAAAGGATCCTGGAACCCCAAGAAGGTGAAGGATAAAGAAGGAAATGACGTGATGGATCTGCCGTGTCACATCCACACGAAGAAAGACGAAGAGGGTAATTTCATTTACCCGAAGCATACCACTCGGCAGTGCAGGCTCCTGATCCAGCAGTTCCAAGGTAAACAGCCCAAGGACAAGGAAAAGGAGTCGGACAAAGCCGAATACAAGGAGGACAGTGAGGGAGGATACCCTCATGTTAACTCCACTCTGATGATCTTTGCGGATGTGGAAAGCAAGAGCCGACTGAAGGTTATCAACCGTGAGGTAAACATGGTCGCCCCGGCGACGCCCAGTTGTCTGAGATGGTCCCAAACTCCCATTACGTTCGACCAGTCCGATCACCCGACTCATATAGCCACCCTTGGCAGGCAAGCTTTGGTGGTTGACCCAGTCGTCGAAGGCACTCGACTGACGAAGGTGCTAATGGATGGTGGTAGTGGACTGAATTTATTGTATGCGGACACGCTGAAAGGGATGGGCATTCCGATGTCCCGACTGAGCACCAGCAACATGAGTTTTCATGGAGTTATACCTGGAAAGAAAGCCGAGTCGCTCGGTCAGATAGCTCTAGACGTGGTGTTCGGTGACTCGAAGCATTTCCGCAAAGAGAAGCTGGCGTTTGAAGTTGTAGACTTTCAGAGCGCTTACCACGCTATTTTGGGGAGACCAGCTTACGCACGGTTCATGGCTCGACCATGTTACGTGTACCTCAAGCTGAAGATGCCCGGCCCCAAAGGTGTGATCACTATCACTGGTGATTGGAAAAAAGCAGAAGAGTGTTTCCAGAAAGGCTCAAAAATTGCCGATTCCCAGGTGACAACAGTCGAGCTGGAGGGATACAAGAAAAATGCAGATCCGAGTGGTTTGTTGCGGGCAAAGAAGCCTGCCACCGAATCAGCATTTCAGTCGTCCGGTGAGACAAAGCCCGTTCACATTCACCCGACCGACCCCAATGCAGCTCCGACCCATATTTCCACAACACTCGACCCTAAATAGGAAGAAGCGCTCATCCAGTTCCTCCGTGAGAACTGGGACATCTTTGCATGGAAGCCAGCTGACATGCCGGGTGTGCCCAGGGGACTAGCTGAGCATCGCCTTAGAGTCGACTCAGCAACAAAACCAGTCAAAGAACATTTGCGACGGTCCGCCGTCCAGAAGAGAAAGGCCATTGGTGAAGAGGTGGCTCGACTATTGGCGGCAGGATTTATCCGAGAGATATACCACTCCGAGTGGCTCGCCAATGTCGTCATGGTTCCTAAGAAGGACAAGTCACTCCGCATGTGCATTGATTTCAAACACATCAATCGGGCCTGCCCGAAAGATCATTTTCCTCTTCCTCGCATCGATCAAATTGTTGGCTCGACTGCGGGATGCGAGAGATTGTATTTTCTAGACGCCTATTCCGGGTACCATCAGATCTGTCTGTACGGACCCCATGAGATAAAAACACCTTTAATCACTCCATTCGGGTGCTTCTACTATATCACCATGCCATTCGGCCTCAAGAATGCCGGAGCCACGTTTATGCGAATGATTCAGAAGTGTTTGCTCGCTCAAATCAGTCGGAATGTGGAAGCGTACATGGATGATATCGTGGTCAAGTTGCAAAAGGGTTCCGACCTGCTGACTGACCTCGCCGAAACATTTGTCAACCTTAGGCGGTATGATATCAAGCTCAATCCATCAAAGTGCACATTCGGAGTTCCTGGTGGTAAGTTACTCGGTTTTCTCGTTTCCGAACGAGGAATCGACGCTAACCCAGAAAAAATCGGCACTATACTCCGAATGAAACGCCCAGTGCGGGTGCACGATGTCCAGAAGCTTACTGGATGCTTGGCCGCATTAAGTCGATTCATCTCACGACTCGGTGAGAAGGCATTGCCTCTTTACCAACTGATGAAGAAGGCAGACAAGTTCGAGTGGACTCCAGAAGCTGATGCAGCATTTGCCAAGCTAAAAGCTCTGCTCTCCACCCAGCCGGTGCTTGCTGCTCCAATCAGCAAAGAGCCTCTATTGCTTTATATTGCAGCCATTGGACAAGTCGTCAGTACAGTACTTACGGTCGAGCGGGAAGAAGAAGGGAAAACCTTCAAAGTTTAGCGCCCAGTGTACTATTTGTCTGAAGTTTTGACTCCATCAAAGCAAAGATATCCTCATTATCAGAAGCTTGTGTATGGGATCTACATGACCACGAAGAAGGTTGCTCATTACTTCTCTAATCATTCCATTACAGTCGTCAGCGACGCTCCACTTTCAGAGATTCTACACAATAGAGATGCAACTGGTCGAGTGGCGAAATGGGCAATTGAACTCCTTCCCCTTGATATCAAGTTTGATGCGAAGAAAGCCATTAAGTCCCAAGCAATAGCAGATTTCCTTGCCGAGTGGATTGAACAACAGCAGCCGACTCAAGTTCACTCGGAGCATTGGACCATGTTCTTTGATGGCTCTAAGATGTTGAATGGTTCCGGTGCTGGGGTTGTCCTGGTTTCCCCCAGAGGAGATAAGCTCAGATATGTGCTCCAGATTCACTTTGATTCCTCCAACAATGAGGCAGAATACGAGGCCCTTTTGTATGGGTTGCGCATGGCCATTTCACTCGGCGTCCGTCGCCTTATGGTTTATGGCGACTCAGATTTGTTGGTCAACCAAGTGATGAAGGAGTGGGACGTTAGAAGCCCAGCCATGACTGGATACTGCATTGCAGTGAGGAAGCTGGAAAAGAAGTTTGACGGTTTAGAGCTCCATCATATACCCCGACTGAAAAATCAAGCGGCTGATGATTTGGCAAAGATAGGTTCCAAGAGAGAAGCCATTCCTAGTGGTGTGTTCTTGGAGCATATCCATACTCCATCAGTCAAAGAAGATCCTTTCACCGAAGAAGCTCCGCAGCCCAAGAGTGCCACAGATCCGACTGAGGTTGAGGTCCCAGCAGTGGTCGACTTGGTCATGGAGGTTTTAGTGATCACTCCCGACTGGACAGTTCCATACATTGCGTATATCCTGAGAAAAGAGCTCCCAGAGGACGAGGAAGAGGCTCGACAGATCGTCCGTCGATCCAAGGCCTTTACTGTGATCAAAGGACAGTTGTACAGAGATAGCGCGACTGGAGTTGGTCAGAAGTGCATAACGCCAGAAGAAGGTCGAATAATCCTTGATTACATCCACTCGGGAACCTGTGGCCATCATGCGTCCTCTCGGACCATTGTGGCCAAAGCATAACGAGCCGTATTTTATTTGCCAAGGGCGAATGAAATGGCGAAGGAAATAGTCGACAAGTGCGAAGGATGCCAATTCTACACCAACATGTCACACAAGCCTGCATCAGCTCTGAAGACCATTCCACTCGTCTGGCCCTTCGCAGTATGGGGATTGGATATGGTTGGTCCTTTGAGAACAGGACGAAGCGTTTTCACACATGTACTGGTAGCAGTCGACAAGTTCACCAAATGGATTGAGGCTAAGCCCATCAAGAACCTTGACGCCGGTACTGCTGTCAGCTTCATCAGAGAACTGATATTCAGATATGGAGTCCCACACAGCATCATCACTGACAATGGATCAAACTTCGACTCAGAGGAATTAAGAGCCTTCTGCACATCTCAAGGCACACGAGTCGACTACGCTTCAGTCGCCCATCCCCAGTCGAATGGACAAGCGGAGCAGGCTAACGGCTTGATCCTCAAAGGGTTGAAACCTCGACTGATGCGTGACCTTAAGTATGCGGCTGGAGCATGGGTCGATGAACTTCCCTCGGTGCTTTGGGGTCTAAGGACCACGCCTAATCGGTCGACTGGAAGGACTCCATTTTTCTTGGTCTATGGAGCTGAAGCGGTCTTGCCGAGTGATCTGCTCCACAATGCTCCTCGGGTTGAGCTCTACAACAAGCACTACTAGGAAAAGGCCTACTACTGGCGCACCTAATTTGGCCATTAATGGAGCATTAGTGGTGCGCCATTAGTGCCACGCCATTAGTATATTTTACTAATGGCGCACCACTGGTGCGCCATTAGTATCTGGTATACTAATGGCGCACCTCTGATGCGCCATTAGTGTATACAGAAGTGCGCCATTAGTATGCCTCCCTGGGGCCATGTATACCCAGGTGCTCTGGCATACTAATGGCGCACAGCAACAAGATGCGCCATTAGTAACCTCGGCATACTAATGGCGCACTATTTAATGATGCGCCATTAGTATACTTTGTCATACTAATGGCGCACTGTGATGTGATGCGCCATTAGTATGAATATTAGGTTTATTTTTATTTTTCATTTTCTATTTTTGCACAGATTACAAAATGTATAATTGGACAAAATATAGACAGCACACATCAACAACAGATTTATCGAATACAATAGAAGATTAGTCTTTGAATACAATTCATCATATTAGTCTACGAATACAATTCATCATATTAGTCTCCGAATTGAAAAGACCGAACAAAGATAGAACATTATATTACAAGTCTCGAGACCGCGAGTAGCGAGTTTGTCTTCACATTACAAGTCGATATCGATCATCTAAACTACCATCACATAGAAGAGAGATGCGGTCATCACGATGAGCATCATCACGATGAAACTCGTCTTCATCCGGTTCCTCCAACGCTCCCTCCCCTCTCCCGCTAGATAGCGGGCGTATCTAGATTCGGCCTCGGCCCTAGTGGTGTACCCTTTGTAACTGTTACCGCTGAATCGGTGAACCTGTCTCCGACACTCGTCCCAGTCGTCGTAGACTCCGGGAACCTTACCCTTGTACACGACATACGTCGGCATCGCTATGCACTAGCCAAACGAAACGTTAGTACCAATTCACAGACAATACATAAGAAATATATAAGTATGCAACAGAATGATCGGAAGAGAAAAGCAAGACATTAATAGCATCGATTACATCTAAGTTGAACGACTCTCGAAACCAAAGAGACATACTACAAGTTCATTAAAGTTTAATTACAACATGAGCCAATCTATGTTTTAGAACTAGACACAGCATCACTGCTTTCGACTCGACTCAAGGGACCGGAGCGTGGATGAAGTCGCCGTCTATCACGGGAGTCATGAAATAACGGTCGTTGTCAGCCTGCATTTGTAGCATTGTGTCGATGTCACTGTTGGACGGTTGATTGTTGAGGTAGAACTGCCCCGAGGTACGAAGGACATCTTGATGGATGATTTCCGCAAACTCCGACTGGATGCGAAAGAATTCTTGTCGGAGGTCCGCGTCCTGGATTGCCGACACGCTCTTTGCCCAATCTTTGAGTTTACTCGGTAGCAGAAGTTGATGATGGTCCCGTACGATCGCCCACATGTGATGGATGGCATAGTAGGCACCCTTCTGACCGCCAGGCAGCTGCTTGATGCAGCAGAATGTCGTATTGTGGGAGAACACGTGCTTGCCGTACTTACGAATAGGCTTGGTGAAGGTGCCTCCAGATTTGGCGTAGCCGGGGAGAACATCATCAAGAACCTTCTTGACATTTGTGTAGTCTATGTTCGACTGACGGTCCGGGTCAAAATACGTGGCCATGGAATATTTGGGGCTTAGGAGGATGAGCGTGCAATGTGTGTCACTGCAGAAAACACGGAGTGTTAAAAGAAAAACGATCGAAATCTAAGAATTCATATGTTACGGGCCGGTTGAGGGGAGGACTTACTCGGGAAAGTAAGGCATGAGGAAGTTATCCTTATCTTGGTTTGCCAGAATGACGCCTTCGAGGTAAGAACTCGCGACTTGCCGGTCCCCAGCGCTGCCCAAGATCTTGGCACGCATGTAGAAGGGGTCGACTATCACGATGTCCGGGGTCTTGTCGCGAATGATCCGCATCTCCATACTCAGCGAAAATAGCCGAACGAAGGTGTAGTGCAGCGGATGAAGGTTCAACATAGTGTGGATGTCATCAAACCGCAGGACGATCGTACGCCCGATGGAGTTATCCACAAAGCCCTTGCCCTCTGACACCTTGGCCGCGAAAACCGGGTATGCCACATCCTTCTCTCTGAGACGCCGCTTCTCCAAAGAAAGAACACTGTCATGCAGACTCCGCATAGCACCGGTTGCAGCATTGAGCATATTTGTCGGTTGCATCGCCCTACCCGCCACATGCACCCTCCTCGAGATATCCTTAGGTGAAGGTGGCCCGTCCTGAGCACGGATCGTACTCGGTGCCGGCTGGCTCGCACCCTTCTTAGTCTTTCTTTTGCGTGCCTTCTTCTTCTCCTGTAATGGGACCGAGTTCTGCTCACAGACCGCCTTCTTGAGTGTGTTGTGGCTGATAATATTTCGCACCTCGCCTATCTGAGGCTCGGTGAAGTCGGCAACTGGAGGCGTCTCCTGAGAGCTGAACGCCAGACGACGCCTGTTGCAACTTGGCTTCTCCGCGGTACCAGCTAGATCACACACGTCTTTTGTTGGGTTGGGTTCTTGAGAAGGAGGCCCCATGAAGTCGCCATCGTACCCATGATCGGCAAAGTACTGATCGACGTTGCCAAATGTATCATCGTCGTCGTCGTTCTGATCCTATGCCATATGCATGTTTGGATCCAGTGGCATAGGGATGTCCGGCACCGTTCCGGCGGTCTTGCCATGGGGCCGACTTGGCGTCGGCACAACTGGCGGTGTTGTCCCCCGCCCCCAAACGAATCTGGCTCTTCGGCCAAAGCAGGGGCCAGCTCAGGTAGGCGCTGAGGGTCATCACGTCATCATCGTCGGCCCCGACGGGTCGAATCGGAGGTAACAACTCGTCGCAGCCTGGCAGCACCCGAACCAGTTGAACCCTAAACAAGTTGGATGGCATCTGGGTACCGTGGAACAAGGGGTTGCCCGGTTGAACGATTTTGCCCTTGGCGACATCGACCAACTCGTTGTTCACGAAGTGCAGGAGAGTGCACGGAACGTCGGCGGCGCCCTGCGAAAACATGTAGGGCGTCAGGGATGCCCAGTCAAAGGCAAGGAGATGAAGTCCCCGGCCGAGAGAGGCTTAATTAGTTATCGTGATGATGGCGTCGAGCTCGGCTAATGTCGAGGCACCGCCAACGGCGGGCGTGCAGTTGACGGAGGGGCCGCTTGCTGCAGAGGTGCTGGCCGGCGTACACCCAGGTGCATTAAGCTCCCGTGCCGGCGTCGGAGACACCAATGCCGCCTCCGCCGAAGGCACCAATGGCC
This sequence comes from Triticum timopheevii, assembly GCA_963921465.1. NCBI lineage: Eukaryota > Viridiplantae > Streptophyta > Magnoliopsida > Poales > Poaceae > Triticum > Triticum timopheevii. Next base: position 13,632,651 of record OY997271.1, read on the forward strand.
CCGCCATCGCATTATGCGAGTTGCTGGCCGTGAAGCTAGGAATCGGGGGCGGCCCCTGTTGGCCGCCCGCAATCCACGCACTCCACCCCGAGATCAAGGTAGGCACAATGGCGGTGATCGTCGCTCCGAGTCGTTGTTCCACTTGCTCTTGGACAATATCCGGAATCCGCGCCACCTGTTCCTTGAGTTCTTGAACCTCGCACGCCTGGCTTTCCGAGCTGGTCTTTTTCTCCTTCTGCACACCAGCGGTATAGTATGGCCCCCATTTTGTCGACAAGCCTTTGCCGGCCACACGACCAGCTGACGTCGGCTTACTGAGCTTACCCTTGTTCTTCATTACATTCAATGCCCTATTTAGAGTGGTGTCCCAAGGGTTGCTCTTAGTCGACCCCGCGCTACTGCTTTCAGTCGCCTGCGGAAGGAATGTGAACCATTTAGAAATTTGGCTTCATTAATTAGAATGCAACCATATGGAGCTAATTACACGGGGGTGTATTCCTTACCAAAACAATCTCAAGCTTCCTAGTCTTCGGATCCGTGGTAAGCTCCTTTGCTTTCGGGTCCTTCTTGTACCGGGCCCTAACAAAGTTCCTGGTCTGCTTGTCACCGTATTTATCAAAGAGGGGCGGTAGGCCTTGCTCGGCACGGTCCGCCTCCTCCTTGTCCCATATAGGCTCCGCCACTCTGTAACCGCCGGGACCGAGTGTGTGTTCCCCTATGTTCAGCTCCCGCATTTGTTTCCCCCACTCACTTGATTGGGAGTTTGCGGTGCTCGAGCAATTGATCTTGAAGTCGTTGTAGTCATCTTCGGTGATCGAAGGATTTTTCTCCTTGATCTTCTCATAACTCTCACCTTTCTCGATCATTCTCTTCACATTGCTTTTCCAAGTAGACAGGGCCTTGCTCATCTTCGTGAGGGCAGCATTGTTCACTTTATTCCCTTTGAGGCTTGTGTTTGCAAATTCAGCGGGGAACTTGTATCGTTCATGCAGCTTCGTGAAGAGGAGGTTGCGCAAATTCCCTCGGTCAGGATGCCTCAGGTTCTCGGTGTTGATCGAGACGGTGCTCCGGAGAATGCACCCGAGCTGAAGCGAGTACCCCTTGACTATTCGTTCGGGCGCCGTTGGATTCCCGTTGGAGTCCACTTCAGTAACTTCCTCCTTGAGGGTGAGGAGCACGATCGGGCGCCGGTCCTTCCGTTGCCTCTTCGGTTGGCTGCCATCTGTGCGTGCGCTGCCATCATCAATGGTGGCATCCTAGGCGGCACCATCAGTGGTGGCATCAGTGGGGTCATCCTCGGCGGTACCATCAGTGGTCTCAGGATCGGTGGGGAAGGCGGCGTCCTCATACAACTGAGGTTGGTCCTCCATCTCCTGGGACAGCTCCCAGAATGCCTTGCCGCCCGAACCCCCGGCCTCATCGTTGTTGGCCATGTTTCTCTCTAAATAGGAACAAAGTTTGGTCAAAAAGTTGGTTATTGTTTAGGGTTTGTCGACACCGAGACATCCTAAAAGCTAAGCTTTTATCATTGAGGGTTTTTCGACGCCGAGGCACCCTAAAAGCCTAAGCTTTCATCATTAGTCACAAGTACCCCATATGTCCTATTTTTAGCAAAGTCATGCTAAAATTCACGGAAAATTTCAGCATGACCTTTGCTGAAAATAGGACATATGGAGTACCCGAATTTGCTGGAACGTTAGTTAATCGACATTCTAGCAAACTCAAGGGCCTCTCGGGTGGACAAGGAAAAAAAGGCCTCCATCACAACATGGAAAATACATTGGCATGTGGACTGGAATGTGGCTTCATTTAACAACAATAGTTTCACACAGAAAACAGAGCTGAATTCATTGAGATATTTGCATTGCTAGCTATATTTCAGTGCCAAATTTCACCAATTTAAGCAAAACTACCGTTTAGCTAGCTACAGTTCAGTGCCATATTTCACTGGATTAAAATAAGCACATACACATATGTATTAGTATTAGATCATGCTACAAAAGTAAACTTGACATGTGTCTGATGTAGCTGTTGAATTATGCCATGGCAACTACCGCAAAAACTTGCCATGGCAACTACTCGTAACAATTATGACATGGCAACTACTCCTACTCCAGAATTGTGCCATGGCAACTACACCAATTTTTTTTTGCCATGCCAACTGCTTGTAGGAATTCTGCCCATGGCAACTATTACGAAAAGATTGCCATGGCAACTACTCTGGAAAATCTGCCCATGGCAACTACTATAGAAAAAAATTGCCGTGGCAACTACTCATAGAAATTCTGTCCACGACAACTATTACGAGAAATTTGCCGTGGCAACTACTCTAGATTGCTCCATCGCCGGCTTGCAATTTTTCTGTGCACAACAGCAATTGGGTGAGACTGGAAGCAAGAGATTTCAGGATCCTCGCTAACCAGCAGAGAAAATAGACTGACAAAAAAATGTGCAGAAACAGAGAAGCATACTAGAGACACTCATTTCATACAGAAACAGGGAACTACATGCTACAGACTACATACACTATATGCAGAATTGTTGCGTTTTAATGCAGAATTTCCTAATGATCTCTATTCCAAAAATATGTTCTCCTACACTTGCATCTGTTCGAACTTGCCCCATGCAGTTGCATCTGTGAACTTAAATGCTAATGAGGGACAAAAAGGAGCAGCAGGGCAAACATCTGTGAATTGAACTGCCTACTCCTAGGGGAACAAATGCTGCATCTACGTTAACAAAAACTTGCCTGAACAAACTTTGCATGAGCTCACGGGAGAGGGGGAGAGGGGGAGAGGAGGAGGGGGAGCTCACTGGGGCGGTGGTGTGGACGGGGCAACGAGGTGGGGCGACGAGGTCCGGGTGGTGGTGGTGCTCCGGCGATGGAGGTGTGGCCGGGGCGGCGTCCGGGCCACCGGCGATGAGGGCGGCGGGGCGATGGCGTCCAACGAGGTGGGGCGGCGGGGCGGATCCCCTGGCGGGCCTGCGTTTTCCATGCGGCGGGGTTAGCGGGGAGGGAGGGGGGGAATGTGCAGCAAGACAGGGGGTACTCACGCACGGGAGGGCGAACGAAAAGCGAAGATTCCCGTCGGGGCGGCGGGGCGGAGACGAGGACGACGGGGAAAGTGGCGGGACGGCGGCGGCGGGAGAGGATAGGGCGGCGTCGCGGCGTCGGGGCGGCGTCGAGGTGGCGGGGCAGCGGCGTCGGGAGAGGAGAGGGGAAGGGGATCGAGGGCGAGGGCGAGGGAGAGAGGGGGATAGGTTTGGGCCGCTGGTGTGCGGCACAATACTAATGGCGCACCACCCATCGGTGCGCCATAAGTAAATCCATTCTAATGGCGCACCTTACCCTGGTGCACCATTAGTAATTTTTTTTTGATTTCTGCTCGAGCCAACACGTTATCTCCCACCTGACCTGATCCACACCAAGTTCCCTCTACTAGCTCGACTGGTCAGCAGCCAGTTCTCACACCAGGAGGTCCTGGGTTCGATTCCCAGGCTCCACAATTTTTTTATGCATTTAAAATGTTGTTTGATACTTATTTGTGTTTAAATATGTTCAAACTTGTTTAAATTATAACAGTAATATTATTTTTTATAAGACAGTAATAATTTTTTAAAAAATATCATCAAACAGTAATGCCGGTGGAGCGGGGGAGGGTGCGCGGGGTGCGGGGGGTCGGCGGCGGCGGTTGAGTAGGGGAGGGGTGTGGGGGGTCGGCGGCGGCGGTTGAGTAGGGAAATCGAGGGTGCGGGGGGTCAGCGGCAGCGGCCGGTGGACCGGGGGGTGCTCGGCGGCGAGGGGGACCAAATCTGGCGAGGTGGGATAGCGATCGAGATGGAGGGGGATCGAGATCGAGTTTCCATGAAATTTAAAAATATTCATGATAGTTCAAAAAGTGCCCATGAAATACAATCGAGAAATGAAGGCTACGATTTAAATACAATCGATCTTAGCTAGCTATCTGTTCACATTCTTCTTGCCCTTCTTTTTCGCAAATGGAGTTCTTCTGTGGAACGGACGTCCTTTAGGTAGGGTGGTCCTGCTTCTTCTTGTGGTGTATGCTGCTACTTCATCATCGTCGTCATGTTCGATCCTCGGGTCGCCGTACTAGTTGAAGTCTTGCTCATTGGCTACTCCATCCATTTCGATGATCTTCCTTTTGCCTCTCCTCACGACAACACGACTGGGCTTTGACGGGTCGGTAATGAAGAAGCATTGGTCCACTTGGGAAGCCTGTACCCATGGCTCATTTTTCGCGGTGACGTTTGCGCCCGCGGTCTTGGATTTGGCTTTGGGTATAACCATGGTGGTGAAATATTGGTCTTCTTTTAGGACGCTCTTCGCCCATCTGACACGGAACATCGGGACCTTCTCTCCAGCGTAGCTCAGCTCCCAGATCTCCTCGATCCTTCCGTAGTATCTGTCCTTGTCGTTACCGGTGTAGGATTCCATTGTTACCCCGGAGTTCTGATAACCATCGCTCTTCATATCCTTGGCCTCGGTGTAGAATGTGCAGCCGTTGATATCGTACTCCTCATAGGTCATCAGGTTGTGCTTGGCGCCCTGTGACAAGGCGAATATGAGTTGTTCTTCCGCGGAAGAATCCTCATGTAAAGGATACGACAGAAGCTTCTGCTTGAACCAACGCGTGAAACATGAGTTGTGCTCTTTGATTATATCTCCGTCCGTCCTCTGTTGGCCCCGGTCATTGTACGTCTTCTTAATAAAGGTTTTGTGCTCTACCACCCAAGGATCGACCACGTCTATGTGTTGTAGCGCGACTAGGTTTGCTCTTTCAAAGTCGGTGAGTCGACCCTCTAAGTCGACCTGCATTTCGCGGCGACCCTCACAGTGACCCCATCCAGCAAGCCTGCCGAGGTGCCTGTTGACGGGCAGACCAACGGGGTTCTCGATGCCTAGATAATTCGTGCAGTAGGAGATGCACTCTTCGGTCAGAAAGCCCCTGGCTATACTTCCCTCTGGACATGACATGTTGCGAACGTATCCTTTGATGACACCATTCATCCTTTCGAACGACATCATGCTGTGCAGGAATGTCGGCCCGAGTTGGATGATATCCTCCACTATATGGACCAGCAGATGCACCATAACGTCGAAGAATGCAGGCGGGAAGTACATCTCAAGCTCGCATAGTATCACCACGATCTCTTCCTGTAGCCTTCTGAGTTGCCTCACGCCAATCGACTTCCGAGAGATGACGTCGAAAAAGTTGCATAGGCCAAATAGCGTTTCACGGACGTGCGCGTCCATGATCCCACGGATTGCAACTGGAAGTATCTGCGTCATCAGCACGTGACAGTCGTGAGACTTCATCCCACTGAACTTCTGCTTCGCTGGGTCTACGTATCTGCTTATCTTCCCCGCGTAACCGTAAGGAAGTTTTACTCCTAGGAGGCAGGTGAAAAACTGCTCGATATCCTCCTGACTTAGAGTGAAGCACGCGGGAGGGTAGTCATTTCCGGTCTTCTTGGCCTTTTTGCCTTTGCGACGACTTTCTGTGTCCTGCTTCGCCTCATCATCATCATCATCATCATCATCATCATCATCATCATCATCATCATCATCATCATTAGCGTGAAGCTCCTGCCTGATGCCCAATGATTTCAAGTCTGCCCTTGCTTTCGTCCCATCTTTGGTCCTCTCTGACATGTTGAGCAGGGTACCAAGCAGACTCTCACACACGTTCTTCGTGATATGCATGACATCAAGGCTGTGAGGCACACGGTGGATCTTCCAGTACGGCAAGTCCCAGAAAACAGACCTCGTTTTCCATACCTTCAGCAGCGGCTCTGGCGCCTTTCGCTTCTTTCCCGGCTCTGGCGCCTTTTGCTTCTTTCCCGGCAGTGGGCAGTCTTTCCAATTTTTCAACAGCTTGTCTATTTCCTCGCCGCTCCTCGTACACGGGCGTTTTCGGGGTTCGGTTTCACCATCGAACAGATCCTTGCGTTTCCTCCACGGGTCATCGTCGCAAAGCCACCTTCGATGTCCCATGAACACGGTTTTCGAAGACCCGGGATCTCTATCTAGCTGGCGATACGTTGTGTCATCCATGCACCTTACGCATCCAGAAAATCTGTGGACTACCTGCCCCGCGAGATATCCGTAACCGAGATAGTCGTGCACCGTCGTGAGCAGTGTGGCTCTCATAGGGAAATATTCTTTCTCTGCAGTGTCCCACGTATTGGCTGGCATTTTCCACAGCGTGTCAAGCTCCTCTTTCAGCAGCCCCAGATACAGATTGATGTCATTCCCTGGTTGTTTCGGCCCTTCAATTAGCATACTCATGTGAATGTACTTCCTCTTCATGCACAACCAGGGGGGAAGGTTGTACATCCACACAAACACAGGCTAGGTGCTATGTGTGCTTCTCTGGCTGCCAAACGGATTGACTCCATCGGTGCTTGCGCCCAGCACGATGTTCCTTGGATCGTTCCGAAATTCTGGGTATTCGAAGTTCAACGCTTGCCACTGGCTCGCATCCTTAGGGTGACTCAACATCTTGTCTTTTTTATCTATCTCCAGATCATTTGCGTCATCTTCTTGCTTCTTCTCCTCCCTATCCGCGTGCCAACGCAGGAGCTTTGCTACCTTAGGGTCCGCGAAATACCGCTGCAGACGAGGAGTGATCGGAAAGTACCACACCACTTTTCGAGGAGCTTTCTTCCTCTTCTTGTATCGAGTGACGCCGCACACCGGACATATGGTAGACTCCGGGTGCTCGTCCCGATAAATGATGCAATTGTTCATGCACACATGGTATTTCACGTGCGGTAAATCCAGAGGACACACGATTTTCTTCGCCTCCTCCAAACTGGTCGGGCACTTGTTCCCCTTGGGAAGACGTTCGTGCCAGAATGACATGTTCTTGTCGAAGCATGCGTCGGTCATTTTGTGTTTTACCTTCATCTCCAGAGCCATGAGCGTTACTTTCAGGCGGGTATCCTCGGGCCTGCATCCTTCATACAATGGAGTAACCGCGTCTAACTCAAGTTGATCCATCTTGGCTTTCTCTCGGGCGGCAGCTCTTGCGTTATCCGTCTGCTTGAAAAGCAGCTCTTGAATATGAGGTTCCTGCACCCAGCCCATCGATGGTCCAGCGTCGTCTGCTCCGCCATCTTCCTCATCATCATGTCCTGCATCTTCTACATGATGACTGTGTACAGCATCACCGTCGTGATCATCTCCTGGGGATTCTTCGTCTTCTCTCCCGCCCGAGCCGCGGTGGTTGTCTTGCTGCCCTTCCTCATTTCTTGACCGGCCCCCATGGACGACTTCGTAGTCATCTTCATCACCTTGCCACCGATAGCCATTCATGAAACCACGCAAGAGCAGGTGGTCCCGCACCTGCCCGGAATCCGGGTCCGCAATAAGGCTCTTCAGCTTACATCTTCGACACGGACATCTTATCTCCGTCTCGTTCTTTTGAAGCATCTCGGCCTTCGCGGACCTCAAAAACCTATTCACGATGTCTTCGGTCATCATGCGGACCATGGTCGCCTGCGGGGTAGAGCAAAACGATATTTTAGAACCAAAAAGAATGCTTAATGCCAAAATTCTTGCCGAGACGGAAATGAATCAACATTCCGGCAAAATATTGGCAACTATCGCATTTCAAATACCGGTACACCTCCAAACACAAACACATATGCAACACCACGAACATACATAGATCTAGCTAGGCCATAAAAACTGCATGTGCACATTGTTGTAGGGAGAACAACATAAATATAGCTTCCTCCCTTACTTACCTATCAAAACAAGGTAATTTAACCACTTAATTTGAATGAATCTATGGTGGAAATGAGGTGAAAAAGAGGAGGCACCCGAGACAAGGAGGAGGTGGTGGAGAGAATGAAGTGGGGAGAAAGTGAGTGTGGGTAGGAGAGGCTGTCCAAAATATTTTGTTGCTGCCCACTTACTAATGTCGCACCAACCATAAATGCGCCATTAGTAATCCAGGTTACTAATGGCGCACCTTCCGGCGGTGCGCCATTAGTAGTTTTGCAAAAAAAAACATACTAATGGCGCACTGCTCCACGGTGCGACATTACTAGTTTAAACTAGTAATGGCGCACGGTGGAAAAGTGCGCCATTAGTAGTTTTGCAAAAAATGGAATAAAAAATATAATAAAAAAAACAACATTAGTGGCGCACTTTCCGACAGGTGCGCCATTACTAGTTACAACTAGTAATGGCGCACTTCGTCTGGATGCGCTATTAGTATGTTTGGACAGGCGCACTAGTTCAAAAAAAATTGATACTAATGGCACACCTTGGGCCAGGTGCGCCATTAGTAGTTTCAACACTAATGGCGTATCAGAAGGTGGTGCACCATTAGTATATACTAAGTGGCGCACCGCTTGTCTGGTGCGCCATTAGTGTCAATCCCATCTATAGCCCTTTTTCTAGTAGTGGAGGCTGAAGCGGAACAAGCGCGACAAGATGCAGTCGACCTTTTAGAAGAAGAAAGGGAGATTGCTCTGATCCGATCGACCATCTACCAACAAGACTTGCGTCGCTTCCACGCCAAAAACGTGAAGAGTCGAGCCTTCCAGGAAGGAGATTTGGTTCTCCGAGTGGATCAGCAGAAACCACACAAGCTTGCTCCTTCTTGGGAAGGACCCTTCATCGTTACCAAGGTTCTCTGCAACGGAGCGTACCGTCTCTACAACGTCGAGCACAAAATTGACGAGCCCCGAGCTTGGAACGCGGAGCTCCTCCGCCCATTTTACACTTAAGTTTTCACTCGGATGATTTGTAATAAATGTACTTCTGTAGTTCATGTTTTGCAAGATGATAGTGTCATAATTTCCCCAATGATTTTTGTCACTTTTATTTGTTCAGTAAAATTTCCCCCTCAGTGGGTGGCTTAGCTGCGAATCCGTTTCGCCTTAGTTTGTAAAAAAGAAATCCTTACCGAGTGGCGAGCCAGCCTCCCACTCGGGGGCTTAGCTGCGGATCCGTTTTGCCTACGTTTCAATAAAATCCCCACCGAGTGGTGAGCCAGACTCCCACTCGGGGTCTTAGCTGCAGTCCAAGTACTCGCCTAAGTTTCAATAAAATCCTACCGAGTGGTGAGCTAGACTCCCACTCGGGGGCTTAGCTGCAGTCCAAGTACTCGCCTAAGTTTCAATAAAATCCTACCGAGTGGTGAGCCAGACTCCCACTCGGGGGCTTAGCTGCAGTCCAAGTACTCGCCTAAGTATAAATACAACGTGCGGTCGCAAGGAGGACGAGGTGCAGGTCGACTGCGACCCTCTCCTCCGAGCTACGCCACAAGTACAACGTGCGGTCGCAAGGAGGACGAGGTGCAGGTCGACTGCGACCCTCTCCTCCGAGCTACGCCACAAGTACAACGTGCGATCGCAAGGAGGACGAGGTGCAGGTTGACTGCGACCCTCTCCTCCGAGCTACGCCACAAATACAACGTGCGGTCGCAAGGAGGACGAGGTGCAGGTCGACTGCTACCCTCTCCTTCGAGCTACGCCACAAGTACAAAGTTATAAAAATCCTACCGAGTGGAGAACAGACCTCCCACTCGGAGGCTTAGCTGCAGGCCAGTGCTCGCCTAAGTTTTGAAAATCCTACCGAGTGGAGAGCAGACCTCCCACTCGGAGGCTTAGCTGCAGCCCAGTGCTCGCCTAAGTTTTAAAAATCCTACCGAGTGGAGAGCAGACCTCCCACTCGGAGGCTTAGCTGCAGCCCAGTGCTCGCCTAAGTTTTGAAAATCCTGCCGAGTGGAGAGCAGACCTCCCACTCGGGGGCTTAGCTGCAGCCCAGTGCTCGCCTAAGTTTTGAAAATCCTACCGAGTGGAGAGCAGACCTCCCACTCGGGGGCTTAGCTGCAGCCCAGTGCTCGCCTAAGTTATAAAAATCCTACCGAGTGGAGAGCAGACCTCCCACTCGGGGGCTTAGCTGCAGCCCAGTGCTCACCTAAGTTTTAAAAAATCCTACCGAGTGGAGAGCAGACCTCCCACTCAGGGGCTTAGTTGGAGCCCAGTGCTCGCCTAAGTTTGCAAATCCTGCCGAGTGGAGAGCAAACCTCACCCTCGAAGGCTTAGCTGCAGCCCAGTGCCTGCCTAAGTGAATTGGGGAACAAGTCAATTGCAATAAGCATCTCGCTTTAACCTGCAAAAGACATCTCAAACCAAATACAAGCATATTCAAACGTCGAATCCAAGTTTGGATAGATACCTAACGGAACCAAAAGTGCTCAAGCGCTAAGCCTGTTAAGGTTTGTCAGTTACAAAATCACTCGGCATACCGAGGCAAATTTAAAGTGTTGAGTTCAAGAAGTTTTTTACCCCTCCCGTGGAGGGCTGGAAGGTGCAACAAACTCGTCGAGGTCGATTCCATCAGCAATCCGAGTGGCAGCGGTGATTAAGGTCTCCATGAAGGACCGGAAATCGTGCTTCTTGGTGTTAGCCACCCGAAGAGCCGCCAACTTGTCTTCTCGTGCATCCTTGCAATGGACTCGGGCCAGAGATAGAGCAACATCTGCGCCACACCTGGCAGAGGATTTCTTCCACTCCTGCACTCGACTTGGGACTGTGTTCAGTCGAGTCATCAGAGACTCGAGGTCATTCTGGAGCATCTCCTTGGGCCAGACCGTAACGTCGATGCGGGAAGTGGCGACCTTCAGCCTTGCGAGATAATCAACGACGGCAGCAACACGAGATTCGAGCCGGAGCACGTTCATGGCGACTTCATCATTCACCGGAGAGTTGATGGGGTCCAGGTTGGGCTCCAGTCGACCAGTCTCCTCTTCAAAGTTTTGGCAAAATTCTGCAAGCACAACCACCGAGGCAAGACAACAGTCGAATGGAAAGTTCACAGTTGAAATACCTGTTTGGTGCAAAAGATTACCTTCGAGCATGAGGAATAGCTTCTTGGCGAGTCCGCCCAGACAAGCCTCCAGATCGTTCTTCTTCCCCACCAACTCACTGTCCTTGTCACTCAGGGCAGTTTTATCACTTTTCAGTTGACTGGCCTCCTTGTTGGCAATGGCAAGAGCAGCTTTCAGATTGGTGTTCTCTTCTTCAAGCTTGGTGACCGAAGCCAACTTCTCATCTGCGAGCTTGGTCTTCTCTAAAGCCGCTTTCTGCATCTCAGCCAACTCAAGGTCTTTCTTCTTCTGGGCCTCCTTCACTTTGCCTGCAAAATTGCAGCAAGGTCAGAATTTGAATCAAATGAGGAACAAAAGCAGTCGTCGAAAGTCTCACCAAACATACCTTTAGCTTCCTCCTTCGCCTTCGCCAAATTCTCCTGGACCATCTTCAGATCAAGCTCGAGCTGGATATGTTTGTTCTCCAACTCAGTGTAACGAGCCGCAAGGTCGCAGGATTTCTACGAAGAACCAATCGACAGATGTCAAAGACAATTCGCTTCCGAGTGACTAAGGAAAAACCATACGTTTCTAAGACTACGGTCGAATACAAATATTCAACCATAGTCTCGGGGACTACACCCAGTGGGTGCACCCAGCATGCCCCCACTAACCTGGAATTCCAATCGACACACCCAGTGGGTGTAGGACAATTACTTCGGATTTCAGAAAGAAGAATTTTCAGATATCATATCCTAACAGAACAGGCGATGACCGACTGACCTGATCGTTACTTTGAAGAGCGGAACTGGCGTCATAGGCTGCCTGGCTGGCTTCTCGGATGGCCTTCACTTGCTCCATTATGACTCCCGCTTGGCGTATCGCTTCTTTCGCAGCACTGGCTTGATCCTCTGGGACGTAGTGGGTCAAGAAAAGTGAAGGCTGTGCAGCACTCGACGATGTGGGGTGAGCACTCGTCAACGCCACCGCGAAAGATACAGTGGGCCGAGTGGTGTTCTCTCCCTCTGCGTCCAATGCCTCGGGCGCCGGCACGTTTTTAGTCGCCTTGCCAGCAGACATTTTCCTGCTCCTCCTTTGCTTCAGTGGTTCCTCATCGTCGTCATCGTCAGGAAGGGTAATAACGACATTAGACGGAGCTACAGAAAAGAATCAAGAATTAAAGACAAAAAGTCAATCGACTGAAGACAGAACGATGAAAGTCGTACCAGGTTTTGAAGTGGCAGCGTCTTCCATCTCATGGTCGTCAGCCCTGGCCGAGGTATCAGAAGTAGCAGTGCTGCAGTTCCAGAAGTCAATCGGATGATTCATAAATCAACCAAGGATAAGTTCATGGAGAACAGAAAAACTCAAGTAGCGTCATTACCCTAAGATAGCGGGGATCGCCATCTTCATCTTCGGCAAGACCTTGGCCGGCTTCGACGGTGCCACCCTGGATTGCTTCGGAGCTTTCTCGGTCGGTGCCGGAGAAGTGGTTCGAGGGCGCTTGGTCGACTGAACGACAGTTGCGACCCCCTTACCACGCTCGGTTGCAGGGTCATGGACGAGCTTCGAGCGCCTTTCCGAGCGAGGCGGTGCAACTTCCTCCTTCTCCTCTTCTTCTTCCTCCCCATCAGAGTCGTCATCATCATCAGCAGCAGCAGCGTCCGAGTCCCACTCCTCCTGGCTTTTGCCCCCACTTCCTTCCTCCTCTTCAGTCGGTGTCTGTGCTCCATTGGGCATTGAGTATAGTCAGTGGTGGCCTGACAGACAGCAAAATAAAGGTCAATCGACCAATTTGCAGCGAAAGCGGAATAAGTATGACAGGATTACAATTGGGGATAAATTGGGAATACCTTGTCTGGAGTGCTAGAATGGTCGAGTGGCGGAATCCTCCTGGCTCCTCGAGGGTTGTCCTTATTCCCTGTGATCGCGGTCATCCACCTCTCCAGTGTGGCGTCGTCGACTGCTTCTGGATGGACCCGAGTTTCATCCTCGGTTCCACAGTACAGCCACATACAATGGCCTCACTACTGAAGTGGTTGGATGCGCCGCCTAAGGAAGACCTCCAGAAGGTCCATACCCGTCAGTCCTTCCTGAACTAGCTGGACTACACGCTCCATCAACATCTTCACTTGGGCTTTCTCCTCAGGGAGCACCTTCAAAGAAGAGGGCTTGTTCGCTCGGTCCATGGAGAATGGAGGGAGACCAGTCAACTGCCCCGGCGTCAACTCGTCTTGACAGTAGAACCAAGTCGACTGCCACCCTCTGACCGACTCAGGAAGAGTCATGGCCGGAAAAGTACTCTTGCTCCTCATTTGAATCCCAAGACCCCCGCACATCTGAATAACCTTAGTCCTATCGTCATCTGGATTTGCCTTTTTTACTGTCTGTGAGCGACAAGTGAATATGTGCTTAAACAGACCCCAGTGCGGTCGGCAGCCCAGGAAGTTCTCGCACATGGACACGAAGGCAGCAAGGTAGGCGATGGAATTTGGATTGAAATGGTGGAGTTGCGCCCCAAAGAAATTCAAGAAACCACGGAAGAAAACACTCGGAGGCAGGGAGAACCCACGGTCGACGTGGGTAGCCAGAAGAACACACTCACCCTCCTACGGCTGTGGTTGCCACTCGTTCCCCGGGAGCCTCGCTGCTCCGTGGGGGATCAAACCCTCGTTGGCCATCTGAGTGAGATCCCTCTCGGTGATGGTCGAGCGGATCCAATCCCCTTGAACCCAACCGTGCGGCAAGCAGGACCTTGACGAGGATCCGCCCCGACTGGTCGCTCTCCCTTTCGCCTTCCCCGTCGCCGTCGCCTTCTTCGCGCGCTCCAGAGCCGCCGTCTTCTCCTTCACCATTGTTGCCGTGAAGCATACGAGGAGTGGTTGGGTGGAGACAAGAGCAGGCGCTGTGGGCGGAGGCGGAGAGGGCAGAGGGAAGAATGGAGAGATACTGTTCAAAAACCCTCACCGGGCGCCTTTATAAGGACACTTCCGAGTGGCTGACGAGTAGGCCCGGACGATCCTATCACATCCCGAAACAGTCGCGCGTACGCGATACGTGGCGAAAAAGGCGGCACGGAAATCGAGGCATCTATGCCCTATCCCATCCGAGCGCTGCGGTCCGCCCCGCTTCGTGCGCTTCCCAAAATTCAGATCCCGCGAAATCCGCTAACAGTAGATCAATCTGTTAGACGAGAGATTTCCTGTGACCCGTCGCTCGGAAATTATCAAGTTCAAAAGTTCACTCGACGAGAGAAAAGAATGGATCAAGGCGACTGAAAGAAAAGTTGTTGTTATCAACGAAGAGATTATTGGTCCAAGATGATGCATGTCCAGAACACAAAAGCAGGTCGGAAATATTATCAACTCCTTCCTCACTCAAACCTCGATCCATTCGGGGGCTAATGATGAGGTCATGTACCTAGGGTAGGGTCATAGACCTGACCTAAGTACCCTTCCCAAGGACACCCTCAGAAGAAACTGCCTTCCAGTCGACCAAGAGGGACTTCACTCGACGGACTCGAAGGACTCGACCATGAAGACTCACTCGACTACCAGGAGATCAAGAGCCACTCTGCATCCAAACGGTCTGTAATTAAGTAGTCTTTATGGCATTTAGGACACTTTATGTAAGGCGTTACCAGTAATGCCTAGCCTTAATGTACTTTAAACCCTGCATTACTGAGGGCCGGAGGGGTCTGGCAGACACTATATAAGTCACCCCCCTCCTCAGTGTAAAGGGTTCGCACCCTTGTAATCCATACACTCATAATCCAGTCGACCGCCTCCGGGCTCCGAGACGTAGGGCTGTTACTTCCTTCGAGAAGGGCCTGAACTCGTACATCCCTTTTGTTTACAACTACTCCATAGCTAGGATCTTGCCTCTCCATACCTACCCCCCTATTCTACTGTCAGACCTAGAACCATGACAGGCGGGGGGCGAGGAGAAGGCGGGGGCGATGAGGCCCTGGACCAGATTCTCGGTGTGCTCTGCCGCGACGGCGAGTTCCTCCAGGCCGCGGCCAGCGGCTCCCTCGGCTACGCCATCTGGCTCCGCTTCCTCGAGAAGAAGAAGCAGCAGCGGAAGCGGCCGAGACCTAAGCCCGCGGAGCAATAGCAGCAGCAGCAGGAGGTGGCGGCGCCACCACATCCCCAAGCCCCGGCATTCCCAGCCAACCCTCTAGGTTCCTCACCGCCAGCGAGAGCACATGCCACCATATCGAGCTTCACCACAACCAGATCTGGCACTTCTGCCACTGGATGTGGAAAAACCGAAGCTTTTTCAGCCACCAGGTGCTTGAGGTGGAGCGCGAGGCGAGGTGAGGGCGAGGTGCAGCTCCACGGATCCATGGAAGAAGGCAGCGAGGCGAAACGAGGTGGGACGGGGCCGAGGTGGACGAGAGGACGGATGGGAGAAGGGCGGCGGGGAGGAGGACGTAGGCGAGGAGGACGGTGGGGAGGAGTGATGTGGCGGGAGAGGAGTGACTGCGGGGGAGCGGAGGAGTGACTGCCGGGGTGGGGGGACTTGTTCGTGGTTAAGTCAAACGGCTGTTTTTTTTTTTGCAAATATACCGCCACGTCACTTAATTCGGGACGGAGGGAGTATTATGTAAGATAGTTAGCCTTTGGAGTCTTACAAAGGTTGGCGCTGCCTCCCTTCTTCGTCCTCTAACTATTTCTCACAGCTCACACAGGAACAATGGACAGAAGAAAACAAGAGCATTTTTTGGTGCCGGCTGCCTCACACATCAGACCTTTTCTCCTCTATTCTCTTGTCATCAACAACGCATATTACATGTCTTACATAGACTCACGCATGCACAAGCCAGCCACCACGTCTAGACACACTAAGCCACTAACACATGTACGCACACATGACCCGGCCATCACAGCCGGCCACTACTTTACTGGCTGAGTGCACCACGTCCGTCACTTTTCAACGGCCACACCACCTGACCGTGCGCAGTAACAACTCATGCATTAAGATAGCTAACAACTCACATGCAGCTAACTAACTAACCCGCTAGCACTCATACTGAACGACGGCTTCAAGACTTCATTTGCCGTCTCAAATGGCTGTGCCGCTTCTCGCGGTACTTGGCATCCTGCCATCAAGTCGCTTCCCAATGCCACCTCTGACGTCTCACCTTGCTTATCGCATCGTACGGCACCGTGGCTTCACGCCTCTATAGGCATCTCACCATACTTGCCGTAACGCACAGCGGTCTAGCATCTAACCTTCTCTGCACGTCTTGGTTGAAGCTTCCCCGGACTAGCTACTCTCTATCCTATGCTTTATGCATAACGAAAGCAAACTAAATATGCAGATACATAAATCAAGATTAAAAAAGCCATCACCGCCGATGTGGGAAAGATGACAAGAAAAACCCTAAAGATTACCTATAAGTATGTGCTTTATTTTCTTTATTCAGTACCAAGGGTTACACATTATTTATAGTGCTGCCGATGCAGCAACTTAGCACATTCATAGTATGATACCAGGTGGGCACAACTACGCTCTGCATGGAGCTAATAAGCTGCCCTGCCCGTTGAGGTTGTGGTAGCCCTAGCCAATGACGGGGGTCTTCACAACGACTCCAGCTTCATTGGAGATGACGACCACGCGCCAGGGGTTGTGGCCAGGTGGCCACGGGGGGTTAGAATATATCAGGGTGACCGAGACGTCCGGCCTATCGCCGTTGATCTGTGCCGCCGCTCTCTGCACCGACCAACCCACCACCTCCGGCCAGGGCGTCTTCCCAGCCCCGTCACCGCCCCCACCAGCACCTACGGGCTCGGCTCTTCCCATCGCCCTGCCCTCGTGGTGATCAGCACCAATTGTACATGTATATACGTTGCATAGTGTTTAAGCCGTATTATCTGGGATGGTATTTATAGATGATCTTGGGGCTACGTTAATGAAGTGAAGCATGGCATGGCAACAAGTGTGCATCGCGCATGCCGTCCTTCGTGAGCATGACAACAAGCATGACCAACGCATATTGACAACAAGTGAAAATATAATAGTCATACATTGCACTTGTTTGCCGGTGTCCTCCAATACAATAGGCATGCATCGTGTGCTCCGTCCTCCAACAATCTTATTCTTATCCTACACATTCGTACGTAAGGCTGCTGCCTCCCGCAATGGTTAGTGTTGCCAAGCAAAACATTCATGCTCCACTACATCATGTCTTATCTAGGCAGCACTTCAAATTTTCGAGTTCTATGTGCACGTACATACGTACACACCTAAGTTTAGTAACAGGTGATACCAATAGCTTTCTAATAGATCAAAATTGCTACTTCTTTCAGCTTATTTCAGGATTTTCCTGTGTGCTATTTGCGGAAGATTAGAGCTAAGGTTGTGGCCTTGCGGAAAAAAAATCCTGGTGGTGGGCAGGTAAGGTTGATTCTTTGGGTCCGGAACGACATCTCCAAATGGTGGACGGAGTAGCGGCCAAGACTCGGTGCTGGTCTGCAGTTTCAGCCGTGAGGGCGACGAGGTGGTAGTCGTGGGAGGCATTCATGGTGCAGGAAGCGTGTCATGATACTCTGGTCTGATGTGTTGGACCAGGTGGACCCTCCGATGTGTTAGAGCTGGTAGACACCTGGTGGTCTGTGTCCATGTGAAAGTCATGCTCGACGGTCCCGATGCTGCTGATTGCGACGTTCATGAGCATCGTTCTCCTCCTTGGAGGCAGTTACCTTGGGTTATGCCCCTCCACATTTGGCTAGTGGTGGCGATCGTACCCATCTCGGAGGCGTTGTTGGCGAGCCTGCGTACTTCTAAGTGGGTCATCATCATTGTGGTTTGTGGGCAGTGGCAGTTGTGCCCAAGGCCAGGGGTGGCTTGCGACGACGGTCGAGTCTATACTTCCTCAATGGCTTCGTTTCCAGTTGCCATTCTTTCTAGTGTACTTGCTGTCTTCGAGCTGACCAACATCCATCATGCCAACACGAGGAAAGTAGTTGACCCTCTTCGGTGACAGACGAATGTATCCACAGCGAGGTTCACCATTCTCAAAATAGATCAAGGCTTGTTCCTCCTGTGTTTGTTGTCTATTGCATGTTGAGATTGCATTTGCTTTAGCCTTGGTTAACGAATACTAGGGAAGGTGAAGGCTTTTGCATTGTCAAGCAACATTTCATTTTTATCTTTGTGTGCTTGTATGTTCGTAACCTTTGCTAGATGTGCTCCTTAGCACCCTCTATCTGCTTTGGCTGTCCGCCTTAATTTGTCTATAAATTAGAGTTGAAACCTATTTTCCTGGACAAATCGATCAATACTTAACTGAAATTCAATTTCCCTAAATGTGGCACCAAACGAGGATAATCATAATTTTGAGATGTGATGGCTCTTGCTTCAGAACAATTGAATCAGTTCTAGTAATATGTTTCTGTTAGAGGCAGATCACAAGAAGTGCATATTGGACCTCCTGACTGGTTATTCAAAAGTAAATAATCATAAGAAAATGATACAATTGGCTGCATGATGATCGTGTACTGCCAGGGGGCTAGCCAATTCTAGGGACGCTAACCACTCGTTTGAGCTCGTCTTGCGGGTCGAAGAAGACGCATGCGCGCTTTGAGCGGAACCCCGGCGGGATCTTTTTGGCGCCCTCCGAGATCGCCTCCACCGTGACGTCGGGCCTCTCACTTTGGATCGTCGTCACCGCGTCTGACAAAGGCATGGCCAGCAGCTCCGGCCATGATGTCTTCTTTGAGTTCATCACGGCCACGTGATTCTACTTCAAAAGATGCCGATGTTTATTTGTAGAGAAGAGCGCAAGAAAGTCAAACTAGATGCACAGAAGCATATAACTCCTTCCGGTTTATATAGTCGAGGCAGATAAGTCAAGAATTTATAAAGTAGATGCATGAACTCCTTCCGGTTTGTTGAAAACAATGTTTCTCGATGGATTTATCATTTGCTGACAATATGGACGGAGCATCCCATGCTATATGTCCAAACCATAAGAGAAGGAAGAAAAAACAAAATGGTTGACACATTCAACCAAGCTTTGCTAGGTCTCTTGATGGGACGTCAACCAGCAAATCGATCTTCTAGTTCTGGTTTGCTTAATCACTGCCCACGCCCATCAGTATTCCTTAATTTATTCATTCAAATCCTCTGAGGGCAGCATGCCGCCTAAAACTTTCGACCATAAATTTATTTATTTATTTTGTAAAGGACAACTTGAATTTTTTGCTTCAGTTTAAAATAAGAAAAGCTATTGCCTTGTTTGTGCCGACGGGTAGCGGTTGTCACGTGGGGTCCGTGGTGGAGCACACCCGTAAAAATAGCATTGGTTCTTCTCTTGCTAAACATTGGGTATCCATTCTTTTTCCAGTTCTAAGTTCTAACCAACCCCAAGGTCTTCTCCATGCTACCACCTTGGACCTCCTTATCTCTTCTGTTTGCCGATATTGTCCTCGGTCAGAGGACTTGCAACCTGCTCCTTTTGTTTTTCTCAGTCCTATTGGTCCTTGTCCCCCTTAGGTTTCAGTTCCTGCCGGCATCGATGAGATGGCAGTGGCGATTGCACGTTCGAGTAAGGTCTTCGACATCCTTGGCCCGTTGCCACCAATATCTCGCGGCCCTGAGTGGGTCGACAGCAGCATGATGCCACCCGTCCCCCCCCCCCCCCCCCCCCACACCACCACCACATTCTTCTTCCCCTTTTCCCACCCATTCATCGCCACTCTCCCTCCATTCGTTCAGCTCTCCCCATTCCTTTTATTTCAGTGAGATGAAAAAGAAGCACAGTTGATATGGGATGTAGGTCAGGTCAACCACAATTCGGCATAAATTTAGTTGCAATTGGCACTTCGACCACATTCTATATGACTAAATGGTTGATCCTTACTAATCTGTTTCTCTAAACTTCACACATGCCAGCTCAACATGCAAATATGCATGAAAATGTCTGTTTTAACGTGCATGAGAAAATGGCTAACTCAATAAATATATAAATAAATCACATCCATTGTTACTTCAAATTTTCGTTTTATAAAGACAATATCAACATTTTATCCAACCAAATCTCACTGAAATATATTACAACAGGTAGACACAGCAACACTCTGGATCAGATGTTCAGCGCTCCATAGCGCCAAGAAGGTGCTCTATACTGTACTTGTGTCGGTGGGGGGTCGTTCCTTCCGCACGCATCCGTTGGGGGGCGCGGGGCCCCTTGACGGTGGCGGTGCTGCTCGGCGGCGGCGATCCCCTGGGCCACGGGTGCCCTTGACGTGGCGACGTGGCCATTGGTCGCGGGCAGCGCGGTGGCGCTGGCGGCTGGCGGCACCTTCTCGGCCCAGATTTGGGCCCTTTAGGGCCTGATATGGGCTGCCGCGGGCGAGCGGCTCGGCGCGGCGGCGTTTCTCCCTGGTGGTGGCAAGGCGTCGGTGGTCGTCGTTGGCAGGCATGCTGCAGCATGGGGACAGGGACTGTCCGGACCCTTTTGGGTCCGGCCGGGCAGTCGGGGCCCGGCAATTCCTTGTCGCTGTGTCCGGTTGGCTCTGCGTGAGCGATGGAGGTTGTCCCCTCCCGTCGGTCGAGTTGTGGTTGCTGCCGTGGCCATTGTCTCCTTTCACTCCCTCCAGGTCTCGTGTTGGCGCCTGAGTGAGACGGTGATGTTGGTTCGGTGATCGTGGTGGAACAGGCTGGTGGGCGGCAGATTGGGCGGCAGAGTCCGGGATGGTGGTGGTTGTTCGGGTCGGGAGAAACCCCTGGCGGCTCGTCCGGCTCCGACGCGGTGACGCCTGCGGGCACCGCCGTACATTCCTGAAGGGCGTCGGGTATACCCCTTCCCCACCGGCCTCCGCGTACCGGGGGAAACACTACGACTCATTCGGGCAACAGCGGCGGCGCCGTCACATTCCTTCTTGAAGGTTTTGCTTCCTAAGCGGCACTCCGGAATGCTAGGAACAAGTCATACTTCTCCGGAGGGTGCAACAGTTGCCGGTGTTCATCGCTTAGTTGATATGCCGGTGTCGGCATTTGTTTCTCTTTTCTTTCTCTTGTTTTTCCATTTGGGCATGTTTGTGTTGCGGCCCCTGCGAGTTGGATGTATCGGATGGATGCTTTATAATATAAAGCAGGGGGAAACCCTTTATCTTCTATATTGTACTTGTGTTCCATAGGATTTTCACAGATCCAAAACATTGTCATTTTTATTGAGGAAATGCTTTCGTATGACGATTTTCTTTCACAAGGGGTAATGGAAAAGATATGTCTCACATATATTTATGATCAATAAAACACCATTAACATGCAATTTACTAAATGAATTGTATACTGGACCATACACTTATTATGTGGAACCATTCACCAAACCATAAGCACAAAAATGACACAAACAGCTACATATATCTAGCCAACCGCCCCGCTTCTTAGTGGATAAGATCATCCTGCCATGTAGCCTCCTCAGAAAAACGTTGCTATGTATCTAGCCAACGACGGGGACGGCTGCAACAAGGCCAAGCTTGTCTCGTGGGTCGAGGTACACACAGACTCGTGTCGAGTCGAACCCAGGTGGGCTTGGACTGATCCCAATCTGGAGCACTTCGGTCGTCAAGTCAGGCCTCTGGCTGTTGATGGTCATCACCGCTGGTGTCGCCGGCATGCCCACCAACTCCGGCCACGACGTCTTCCCAGAGCTCATCTTGTGTGTTCCTACTACTGCTTCAGATATATCGATATATGAGGGGTCTGCGTGTGGTGTGGTTGCAAGTCTCTGATATTGCATTGGATTTATAGGCTAGCATGCATACAGAAAAAGGGCTGGCATGACTGGGTGATGCTCCAAAGTTTCAATTCTGGATATATCGTTTGCTCACAAAACAACGAGGCTGATTACTCGAGGCATGAATCATTAAATTATTCGGGAGGACCTTATGCCAACAAATAAAAACTTATGTGAATAAAAAATATATGGATAATGCACACGTTCTGTTAATTGGCATTTTCTTTTTGTCTCTGAGCGAAAGTTGGCACATTGAGCTAGTGAGCAAAGTTAGATTGTTTCCTTCTAGTTTCTTTCTCATGATATTTGACCTTATGAGTTATATTTGAAGAGCATGCAAACCCGGCTGCATCCGGTGTAAACTGTACCCTCGACAGCCCAAAAGCATTCCACCACATATTAATTCGTCCATTCAAAAAAGAAAGAGTTGTTCCCATTTCTTTATTAGGTAATATAGTACAAAGCCGGCACCAACTTTTGTTTCCTTCCTATTCTACCCTCCCCCTGGTGCACAATACCCTTAATATTTTCCATGATATTTCCAACAATATAATAACTTTATGCAAAAAGCTAAATGAAAGATAGAACATGATTTTTATCAAATCAAAACGCGACCATTATTTTTCCAAATATTTTCAATAGCAAAATCTAGAACCATGCATCGATGTCAGTATAATCCACACACACTTTAAGATATTGGCTGCATAACTATTATTTCATACCAAGAACATGAGCACAATGCTAAATATTTATTGTCCACCTTTTATTTCCTTTTGTACATTAGTTAGCTATATTTTACAATGTTTGCAGTATGCATTATTTTTAAAGAAAAGGTTCAGGCTGATTCCGACAAAAGGCTTGATCGCGACATTGAGTTAACAAAGCCATTAACTAGCCGGGATTACAACAAGAGACAACATACAACCATTGAAAGAAAGTAAAATGGGATGCAGCGCGAAAGCTGCTGATAGCAGGCACTAAAGGAAAGTTAAAAAGGTACGGACGGAGGAAGAAAATACAGCAACTTCAGGAACTAGCAGGGACTTGATAGGGGTCGCGCCATGGGAAAAGAACTCGACGGGACGCACCGACGGTAAAGTGGAGCTGCTCGCCCGAGACCTAGCTAGAACACGGGAAGGCAGTTATTGGAGAGAGAACGAGCGCGGCCACCACAACAAGTAATCCACAGAGGACACAAGTTGCCGCCCACAACATGAAGCAGGCTGAAGACAATAGGTACAGTTAACAGTATTGCACAGAAATCAATTATCACTTAATAGTTACTCCCTCTCTTTCTGAAAGAAGGCTTATAAATTTGGTTTGAATCCAAACCGTGCAATGTTTGACCAAGTATATAGGACAAATTTCAAGAACTATGATACCAAATAAATATAATTAGACACATGATAGTTATATGTTTTCATATTATATTTATTTAATATTGTAGTTATTGGTGATTTTTCCAACAAACCTGGTCAAACTATGCATGTTTGAATTCCTAAAAAATTTATATGCCTTTTTTAAAGAAACAGAGGGAGAAATATTAAAGGTGTGTCACATCGCAAATTTTGTGGCTGAGAAAAAGAGATCCTGGGATAGGAAAACTAAGGGGGTTGTTATTTCTATGGGATGACAATTTCCATTTTCATGAACTATGGGATAGCAAGTTGACTCTTGTACCAGAGCACTGATATAGAAGCAAAATACTTATAGGAGTTTAACTTGTTATGCAGAAGTATGCACTTCATAAGCCTCGGTATTGAGGACGGGGCGTCGACCCGTTGGCTGTGCAGCTGAGGTTTGCTGGCAGCCCACCCGAGTTCAAGCCTTAGCTTTGACGCGCGGTGTTCGCGGTGTTTCTCCTATAAAAAAAAAAAGCAAACTAGGGTTAGCCCTTGGGTTGGTCTCCTTTTTTATAAGCCTCGGTATTATAAAAGAGCAAAATAAAAGATTGGTACAGAAAGTTATCATGCAAGTTCAGTTTCGTACATCAACATATATATTTGACAGTTTGGTACTGATGGTCAAATACCAGTTCAATTGGATTCAAAAGGGTATTATTTAAAAAAATCACATTGTAAGATTACAGTTTGGCCCTTGTCATTTGAGTTTGTCGCAAGGTTCTGCTACATGAATGGCGGCGGAGTGTCAGTGACCACGGCCAACACCTGCATGCAATCGTGCACGGTACAGTACCTGGTCGTTGTTGTTGTCGCTGACGTTGTCGCTCGCAGTGGTGGTACCATGTGGCCCAAGGAAATGGGAATGTTGTGGCAATTGGCACTAGTACAAAAGAGGAGGGAAAAAAGAGACTATGGCAGCCTGCATGTGTAATCGGAATCGGAATGGATGATACGTACTGTATGTCTGGCTAGTAGTAGTAACTAACATTAGTGAGCTCATGTAGATGACTGAATGCAGTACGCATTTTTGTTTCAGGTTTGGTGCAGATGGCGGACGCGCCCACGGCACAACGTCATCTGTCTTGAATTAGCAGTGCCAGAGGCTCCCGCGGGGTTGCGCTGGCACCCACTTGCCAGAACGGTGGCTCGACCACTAGTGCAGATCGGTGGCTCGTGGATAGACCATTATTATCAGATCTAAAATTGATATCAGACCTATTGATACTAGTTTGTTGTTGCATATGTTTGTTGATGCGTTGATGCTTGCTTTCTAAATTTTGTTCAAACTGAAGAAATATGACTAAGAGAAAACAAAAAAGAACCAGATGTTACAGTTTCTATGGCTAGCTGTGGCACACACAAACAACATGCGGTTGCAAAATGAGAGATTTCTTATTCAGCCCTACATAAAAACATGCTTACCAATTTGTTCATGGAAAACCTATTTGACACTAAGATGACATTTGCGTCAGTGTTGGCTACTAACCACGTTACGTGATACTTGATAGTGACTAAATTTCAAAGGAGTATGGACTGGAACGTAAAATACAGCAAGCGATGGTGGGCCGGGCCACTGTACACCCCCGTGAAGGGAAGCTTATTTTTATCTTCGGTCAACTAAGAGATTCTGTATTGGAACATCCATAGGTGAGATTTTACAGTTATGTAAATTACATTACACGAGAAGGCATAATTCAAAAAAAAAATATCTGCCAATGGACATCGCTTCATCCAACCATCGTGTCTGCCAATGGACACCCCTACGCTAAGCCCATGTAACAAACATGGTGGCAGCGTGACTGGTCACTCTAGCTCACACTAGTAGAAAAGGGGCCAATGGTCCAGGCCGCTCCAGCCCATTAGTCCAGGTTCAATCCAGAACCGGGACCAATGGGGGCATCGGACCCGGTTCGTGAGGCCCGGGAGCCGGCCGGGCCACGTCGGCCATTGGTTCCGGTTCGTCTAGACCTATTGGTCCCGGTTGGTGGGACGAACCGGGACCAATGGGCCTTGCTCTTGGCCCAACACCATTGGTCCCGGTTGGTGGCTTGAACCGGGACCAATGGGCTGCCCATTAGTCCCGGTTTGAGCCGTCAACCGGGACTAAATGGTTGGTACCCGTTGCGACCAGAGTTTAGTCCCACCTCGCCAATCGAAGGGGAATCGGACCGGTTTATAAGCCCCTCCCACTCTACCTTATTGAGCTCCTCTGAAAATGGAAATAGATGCGCTTGTATAGGGAATTTAGCATAAATTCATACGGATTTCTCTTGAAATTCGTTATGAATTTAAGTTGAATTTCCTCTATAAGCGCATCTCTGCTCATTTCTGAGTAGTTTTTTTTCTTTTTCTACTATATTTATTTTTTTCTTTTTATTTCTGAGTTGTAATAAGCCATTAAAAATAAGCATATATGCTCCTTTTTTAGTACAGTTAATCACAACTATTTTTTGCTTCTATTCATTTCTGAGTAGTTTTCTATAATTTTTTTTCTTTTCTGTTATATTTATTCTTTTGTTTTTATTTCTGAGTTGTAATAAGTCATTAAAAATAAGCATCTATGCTATTTTTTTAGTAAAGTTAATCAAAATTATTTTTTCTTCTATTTATTTCTTAGTGGTTTTTTATATTTTCTTTTTCTGCTATATTTATTTTTTTCTTTTTATTTCTGAGTTGTAATAAGCCATTAAAAATAAGCATATATGCTCCTTTTTTAGTATAGTTAATCACAACTATTTTTTGCTTCTATTCATTTCTGAGTAGTTTTCTATATTTTTTTTTCTTTTTTGT
Organism: Triticum timopheevii; assembly: GCA_963921465.1. NCBI lineage: Eukaryota > Viridiplantae > Streptophyta > Magnoliopsida > Poales > Poaceae > Triticum > Triticum timopheevii. The sequence continues at coordinate 13,658,444 of OY997271.1, forward strand.
TATTTATTTTTTTGTTTTTATTTCTGAGTTGTAATAAGTCATTAAAAATAAGCATCAATGCTATTTTTTAGTAAAGTTAATTAAAATTATTTTTTCTTCTATTTATTTCTGAGTGGTTTTTTATATTTTCTTTTTCTGCTATATTTATTTTTTTCTTTTAATTTTTGAGTTGTAATAAGCCATTAAAAATAAAAAAGAGGCGCAATGCTCGTTAATTTGCTTCAAGCCTTTCGGAATAGTGTCAACTGCACTGCACATAGCTCTGAGCAGTCTACCGTGTTCCTCAAGGCTTGAAGCTAACCAACGTGCAGGAGCATTGAGCCTCTTCGTCATCGTCTCTGCACTCAGGGCTGATAAACAGCTGCGAGTGCCTCTCGCTTGGCGAGGTGGGACTAAAAAAACAGCTGCAGGAAGAATCAACCAAAAAAAATAGTTGCAGAAAATAAAAAAGTAGTTACACGGGTCCATTGGTACCGGTTCATGGCACCAACCGGTACCAATGCCGCTCTTTGGTCCCGGTTGGTGGCACAAACCGGGACCAATGCCCCCCCTTTAGTCCCGGTTGGAGCCTCCAACCGGGACCAAAGGTCTCCGTTTCCCGCCCTTTCGGCTGCTGAAAAGAGGCCTTTGGTCCCGGTTGGTGGCTCCAACCGGGACTAAAGGGGGCATTGGTCCTGGTTGGTGCCACCAACCGGGTCCAATGCTATTGCTATATATACTGGACTTAACAGTTTTCGCCAAATCCCATCTGTTTCTCGCCCCTGTCCTGAGCCTCTGCTCCTCGTCGCCGTCGCCGCCGAGCCCGCCCCGAGCCCGCCGTCCCCGTCGCCGCCCCGAGCCCGCCGTCGTCGCCGCCCCTATCGCCGCCCGCGTCCCGCGCCGCCCCGTCATCGCCGCCTGCGTCCCGCGCCGCCGCGCCCCGACGTCGTCGCCAGCCGTTGCCCCTGCCCCGAGTCCGCCGTCCCTGTCGCCGCCCCCGAGCCCGCTATCCTCGTCGCCGCCGTCCCCGTCGTCGCCCCTGCACCGCGCCGCCTCGACGCCGACATGAGCGTTTTTTTTATTTTTGTTAGATTTTTTTAGATTTTTTTTGTAGTTCATAGATTTTTTTCTTAGGTTAGATGTGTAGTAATTTAGATATGTAGTTCATAGATTTTTTTTTTGTTAGATTAGATTTTTTTTAGATTACATGTGTAGTAATTAATTTGTTCATATTATGTTAGATTTTTTTTGTTAGATTAATTAGATTTTTTGGTTAGATTAGATATGTGTAGTAATTAATTTGTTCATATTATGTTAGATTTTTTTGGTGATATTATTATTGAATACGCATGTTTGGTGATATTATTGTTAATAGATTTTTTTTTGGTGATATTTAGATTGTGTAATTAATTTTGTTCATAGAATTTAAATGATTTTTTTGTTCATAGTATTTAGAAAAAGGAAAAAAATAAGAAGTAGTTTATATATAGTTGAACTAGCTAGTTGATTTAATAAACTAATTTATTTTACTATATAATGAAGTAGTTTGTTTTTAGTAAGTACTACTTATTTATTTATAGTAAGTGCTTTGTACTTGAACTAGATAGTTGATTTAATTAGATTTTTTTGTTAGTTTAGATTTTTTTATTAGATTACATGTGTAGTAATTAATTTGTTCATATTATGTTAGATATTTTTGTTAGATTAATTAGATCTTTTTTGTTAGATTAGATATGTGTAGTAATTAATTTCTTCATATTATGTTAGATTTAACTATATATATAAGTAGTTCCCGCGTCGACGACGGCGATGCCTATCCCGCATCCTCGTCGTCGTTGACTCGGCGGTGGAGGCCTGCTTGATCAGGGCCATGTTCGGGACTGGGCTCCGCCGGGTTGGTATTGGGAGGTGCTACCTTCCGGGGGACGTAGGTTGGTGAGGAGGCAGCCCGTTGTTGACCCGATCCTTGTTTGGTGGCGGTCGCGTGGGCCAGTGACGGTGGTGAGGCATCCGGACACCCCGGAGGTGGTACGTCACCGTGTCAGCGAGGAGGACGAGCATGTCCGTCGCTACATGGTTGCATTGGAGGGGAGGTTCGACAATACCTGGCAGGTTCTTCAGGGATCTCACTGGAGCTATGATCCTGTGATGGTTCCTTATCTTTGGGTGTCCACCGCCCGCGTCGATACCCGTCGGGCATTACAGTTCTAGTTGTATTAGTGATAATATTTGATGATGTACGGACACCAAGAGATGATGTACTTTTGCTTATAATTATTGAATGCATACTAATTTGAATACTATACTTTATTTTATGATTTGGTTTTGCTTATTTTATGATTTGGTTTTGCTTATTGAATGCTCATATTGGATAAGTTCTCCTTCATTCCCGTGTGCTAACAATTTGGTATAATAATACATTCGGGAATGAAAGAGGAGCTACGTACGTACATCGATCATCGATAGTCAACCCATGATTAATAATAATGATCTAGTTTAATATTTGAATTATGAACGTAGGCCGGAAATGTCGTACTCATCGGACGACGAAAACCGCCCGGGGGAGTGCGACTGGTGCCACGACGACCGAGGTATGTGCGACAGGTTCATTGAGTTGGACGAAGATCGACGCTTCAGCATTAAGCTCGAGGAGACCTGCGATGTTCATACGGTACGGAACGACGACAATAGTTTTTTTCGTAATTAAGCACGACTTCAACTATTTTAACGTGTATTTTTCATCTTTTCCAATTCGACTAGCTTATCTCATGCTTTGCAAGACGCTATGTCTTGGAGAGGATGGGTTTTGAAGACCATGAAAATTTCGAAACCAAAAAAATTATCCTAAGTACCCATGATGGTGTGGATTTTCAAATAAAGATGTACAATGCTCAGAGTGTAACCCATTTTGGTTGCAAAAATTGGGATGCATTTTGCAAGATGTATGGTCTTGATGAGGGTATGCTTGTCACCATGGATCTTGGTGATCCTACAATCGAGCAAGAGACACCTTCGATTTGGGTCTTTGTGGATACACCTCCAGTTCTTCCCTCATGTGAGCTAAACATAGTTATTAAGTAATTTATGTTGTTTATTTCAAAATATATAGTTGAAAACTTATCTCCATTGACAGCTTATTTTCATTCTTCAAAGAATGTGCGGAAGATGGTAGACAGAACGTACTACACCGAAGGCTCCGAATTAACTTATCAAGAGAAAAATCATCTGGTCGGATTCTGTACTGATCTTGAGAATTACAATATCTACAATCAAACTCCTCAACATTATGGTCAATACGTGCCACAAGTGCACGTGTTGAACTATGGTAACTACCATGGAGATACCCTGGTAAGATTATTTTTTACTATTACAACATCCGTGCATCTTTTTACACACTTCTAAAACTAGTACATCATTGCTAACTACGAAGTTATTACTATGTTTTTCAACAGATAATCCTGAATGATTGTGTGCCTCATCTGATGTATACGCATGGTAGCCTTCATGTTTTGAACATACGACCAGGTCGTCCTATGAATCTCAACTGTCCATACCGGGTTTCTAAAGGAAATGGAGACATAACAATCAAAGAATGGAAAAAATGCATGGACAGTCGTAAGGAGCTTCTTGGAAGCAATAAGCAGTGAAGGGCAAGAATTGGAGACAGGATGATCGCCATTCTTCATAATGGAGAGTCAGGGTCTATATTGTTTAATGCTATTTTACCTTAAGAGTGTAGGTCCTATCTGATACTGATGATCATGTGCTAAGAACAATTATGTAGGGTTGGGTTCGATGACTATGAGGATGATGATCGTATGACTTATTATTAATAACGAGTAGAAGTTGTATGATGATGCATGATTAGTAGGACTTGTTATTATATATATATATGATGATGTATGATGCAAAGCATGCATGAGCATGTTATATCTGCGGGTGCAATGAACATAGCAGCAGCGTTGATAAACCAAGGACGAAGATAAGAGAGGACACTTCTCTCTATTAGCTAGCTATAATAACAACCAAAAAATAACCCCCAAAACCCCTAAAGCAGCCACTTTTGTAAGAAAAAGTTTGACTTTTGGTTCCGGTTGGAGCCACCAACCGGGACCAAAGGCCCTCTGACTGGGCTCGGTGCACAGGGCCACGTGGAGCCACATTGGTCCCGGTTCGTGTTTGAACCGGGACTAATGGATGGTGGCATTAGTAACGACCCATTAGTCGCGGTTCATGAACCGGGACTAAAGGCCCTTACGAACCGGGACTAGCTAATGGGTGTTTTTCTACTAGTGTCATTGCTCGCGAACGGACGGTAGTGGCACCACACACTCAGGTTGGTGGTCCTAGGTTGTCCATGGTCAGAAATCCGGCACGCTTCATGTCGTGGAGGTTTGGACACTGGCAGCAACTTCATCGGTTAACCCCCCCCCCCCCCCCCCGCCCCCCCCCCCCCCCCCCCCCCCCCGCCCCGGGCACGCCCGATGCCTTCTGCTAAATCAGATTGTTTTCAGAGTGAATAGGCGAGATGCTAATAGTTAATTCTAAAGCACATGTTATGTCCTCGCATATTATGTAAATAGAACTCATTTATTATCATTTAGATACAGACTGTGTTATGGTTGTGAATTTGATTTTGCCTGTGTAATTTATGGCATATTGCAAACACTGTATGTAAGCCGGTTCCTACTTACAAGCCATAATTTTCTGGAAGTGACACATACTAACTGCTACCAACCTATAGATGGTGAAATTGAGAGAGAGAGAGAGAGAGAGAGATGTTAGAGATAATCTTGGCATGGAGGACTCAGGCGTGTGGCCTGGCGCATGGTGCGGCCGAGCATAGGCAAAGCAGCCGGATCGTGGGCTGTTTGTTGGCTGCATGCATGGTTGTTAGCTGCATGTATGTGTGCTAGCCGAGTTGTACGTTAGTGGACTTAGTGTGTGCGTGCATGTAGTTAGCTAGTTGGTGGTGTGTGGCCACTGGCCTGGGTGCGTGAGTGTGCTATAAAATGTGTACTCGGCTGTGAGGCCAGGGAGGTGAGCCAGACGGTGTAGCCGTGATGTAGCCTATGAATACAAAGGAAAGTGGCCGTTAGTGCGGCCGGCGGCGTTCGTGCGCCGGGATAAATCACGTGTCCTCGTGTTCATCCTCCTCCTCCCTTTCTCCTTCGTTGGTTCGAGCCACGGCAACGCAGAGAGCGAGGAGAGCAGCGGCGAGTGACTGGCGGCAACAACATTTGGTATCATGAGCTTGGTGTCTTGGGCGTGCTTGCCGTGCCGGAGGCGTGGCAGCGATGGCGGCACTCGCCGGTGGCTGCATGTTGGAGCTCCGGGTCGTGTGTCGGCCTATGGAGGTGGGCGGCGCTGTGGCTGCCATGGCGCGTGGCGGAGACGGCGGGCGGTGACGTCGTACGTGCAGCGACCGCGGAGGCCGCTGAGGCGCTGCGTGGTGGCGCGGCAGCGCAACACGGCATGGCGGCATGGAGGTCGCGGCGGTGCAGGGCAATAAGACACGGCGGTGAGCCGGGCGGGACCGGTGCGTGTTATGGGTGCGTACTGGACGCGTCGGGTGCGTCTGGACCGTGGGAGTGGACCGCGTCGAGGCGCTGGACCTGGTTGCGCAGATCGCGTACGTGCGCGGCGGGAGCGCGGGCCGGGAGCGCGGGGACGTGGGGAGTGCGCGCGAAGGGCACGGCGGAGACGAGGAAGTCGTGAAGGTCCTGCGTGGTAGCGCAGAGATCGCGACGGCTCGGGGCGACAACCGTGGAAGGTGCGTGGCACTTAGGCGCGGCGTGGCGGCTGCCATGGCGGACGCGGAGGCGGCACGTGGTGAGCGTTTGGTGCGGTCGGGCTCGTCGGGCGCGACAGGTGCGCGCGGGACGTGCGGGACGCACTGGTGCGGTCGGGCTCGTCCGGGGCGTTGGATGCGCGCGGGACGTGCGGGCGCAACGGGACGCCAGGCGTGTCTCGCCGGCGGAGAAGGAGCTCGGCGTGTGTCGCTGGAGTCATGACGGAGCACGGTGCGACCGGCGTCGGTGCGCCAGGTCGGGTCCACGGACTGGCTCACGGCTGTGACAACGACAACGACGCGAGCTGGATCAACTCCGGCAACGGCAGGCACACAGCGCGTCGCAGTGGGCGCGGAGGCGTGTGATGATGTCGAGCGGAGACGTTCAAGACGACGGTCGACGACGAGCCGGTGTCAAGATTAAGGGGGAAATTGTTAGAGATAATCTTGGCATGGAAGACTCGGGCGTGTGGCCTGGCGCATGGTGCGGCCGAGCATGGGCAAAGCAGCCGGATCGTGGGCCGTTTGTTGGCTGCATGCTTAGTTGTTAGCTGCATGTATGTGTGCTAGCCGAGTTGTACGTTAGTGAACTTAGTGTGTGCGTGCATGTAGTTAGCTAGTTGGTGGTGTGTGGCCACTGGCCTGGGTGCGTGAGTGTGCTATAAAATGTGTACTCGGCTGTGAGGCCAAGGAGGTGAGCCAGCTGGTGTAGCCGTGATGTAGCCTCTGAATACAAAGGAAAGTGGCGGTTAGTGCAGCCGGCGGCGTTCGTGCGCCGGGATAAATCACGTGTCCTCGTGTTCATCCTCCTTCTCCCTTTCTACTTCGTTGGTTCGAGCCACGGCAACGCAGAGAGCGAGGAGAGCAGCGGCGAGGGACTGACGGCAACAACATTTGGTATCATGAGCTTGGTGTCTTGGGCGTGCTTGCCGTGCCGCGTGGCAGCGATGGCGGCGCTCGACGGCGGCTGCGCGTTGGAGCTCCGGGTCGTGTGTCGGCCTATGGAGGTGGGCGGCGCTGTGGCTGCCATGGCGCGTGGCGGAGGCAGCGGGAGGTGATGTCGTACGTGCGGCGACCGCGGAGGCCGCCGAGGCGCTGCGTGGTGACGCGGCGGCGCAGCACGGCATGGCGGCATGGAGGTCGCGGCGGTGCAGGGCAATAAGACGCGGCGGCGAGCTGGGCGCGACCGGTTCGTGTTATGGGTGCGCACTGGACGCATCGGGCGCGTCGGGACCGCGGGAGTGGATCGCGTCGAGGCGCTGGACCTGGTTGCGCGGATCGCGTACGTGCGCAGCGGGAGCGCGGGGACGTGGGGAGTGCGCGCGAAGGGCACGGAGACGAGGAAGTCGCGAAGGACCTGCGTGGTGGCGCAGAGGTCGCGACGGCTCGGGGCGACAACCGTGGAAGGTGCGTGGCACTTAGGCGCGGCGTGGCGGCTGCCATGGCGGACGCGGAGGCGGCACGCGGTGAGCGTTTGGTGCGGTCGGGCTCGTCAGTCGCGACAGGTGCGCGCGGGACGTGCAGGACGCACTGGTGCGGTCGGGCTCGTCGGGTGCACTGGATGCGCGCGGGACGTGCGGGGCGCAAAGGGACGCCAGGCGTGTGTCGCCGACAGAGAAGGAGCTCGGCGTGTGTGGCTGGAGTCGTGACGGAGCACGGTGCGACCGGTGTCGGTGCGCCAGGTCGGGTCCACGGGCTGGCTCACGGCTGTGACAACGACAACGACGCGAGCTAGATCAACTCCGGCAACGGCAGGCACATGGCGCGTCGCAGCGGGCGCGGAGGCGCGCGATGATGTCGAGCGAAGACGTTCAAGATGACGGTCGACGACGAGCCGGTGTCAAGATTAAGGGGGAAAATTGTTAAAGATAATATTGGCATGGAAGACTCAGGCGTGTGGCCTGGCGCATGGTGCGGCCGAGCATGGGCAAAGCAGCCGGATCGTGGGCCGTTTGTTGGCTGCATGCATGGTTGTTAGCTGCATGTATGTGTGCTAGCCGAGTTGTACGTTAGTGGACTTAGTGTGTGCGTGCATGTAGTTAGCTAGTTGGTGGTGTGTGGCCACTGGCCTGGGTGCGTGAGTGTGCTATAAAATGTGTACTCGGCTGTGAGGCCAGGGAGGTGAGCCAGCCGGTGTAGCCGTGATGTAGCCTCTGAATACAAAGGAAAGTGGCCGTTAGTGCTGCCGGCGGAGTTCGTGCGCCGGGATAAATCACGTGTCCTCGTGTTCATCCTCCTCCTCCCATTCTCCTTCGTTGGTTCGAGCCACGGCAACACAGAGAGCGAGGAGAGCAGCGGCGAGGGACTGGCGGCAACAACAAGAGAGAGAGATCATGCCACCGGCATAGCCAGAGATCCCTGGCCCTAGTTGACACTTCATGCGGCAGTGGGAGGAATGGGAACCACCGGATGGTGTTCCCCGTGAATCCAGTAGTCTAGGTTTACCTAAATAGCTAGGGTCTTTATTGGTGGTCCATGTCTTTGGCTCCGGAAGTTACGATGACGGCGGCGTATAAGATTTCTTCGCATCTCTATCCGGTGTGTGTTAGAATTAACCTTGTTGTAGAGTTCTAGTCTCATGTTTATTTCATTTTGCATGATTTTAGTTCTAGTAGTCGATTTAGTTCCAGCTAGTTGTATGCATGTAAACATGGCGGAGTGACCAGATCGGCAGAGAAGCCAGCACGCAGCGATAGAGGAAGTGCAGTGTAGCGGGCGGACTGGCGGCCATTAGTTCAGTACATGCATTCACGCGTTGCCGGGACTAATCATGTGTTTAGTGATCTGGGTATTAGTGCACGTAGTGAAGAGGTGGCCTACGTACGCAAGTACTGGTGGTCAAGAAAGAGTTACTTTGGGCGTGTTTGGTTACCTGCATCATTTTTTGCCCATTTGCATACTTGTCCCAATTGATCCTGGTTGAGCATATGCAGGCAAAAAAACCAACATTTGCATGTAGATTGGTTGCCTGCATGTCCTCTCATTGCATCATAACGATGCCTCTATGCACCGCGTTTGGTTGCTCGCATTGTATGTGGTCATATGAGTGCATGTTGTTTGGTTTCTTGCAGGAATATGATTAAGACATAACATCTACCCATTACACACAGTGTTACACTTGAGTGCCTCGACGACATTGGTGGGCGGTGTACGCGGCGCCGCGTCCGATACGACGAGCACGGAGTCGTGAGCGAGCGATCTCATCGGCGGCACGGTGAGCTATTGCCAGCGCCGTTGCCGCAGAGAAAGTCCATGTGGAGTAACGAATAGGAAGGCGTGCTCGCCATGGCATCGTCAGTGTAGTAGGACACGGAGGAAGAGGAGGCCAAAAAAGAACGATGATGACGACGATGTCAGTGTAGTAGGACACATCGGAGGAGGTAGAAAAGAACAACGATGGCGACAACGCCATTGTAGTAGGATGCGAGCGAAAAGGCCGAGACGAATGACGTCGACGATGGATTCAGTGTAGCAAGACATGAGAGAGGAGACAGAGAGGAACGACGACCGCGCGAGTTTAGTACGACATTGGAGAGGAGGTTGAAAGGAATGACGCCGGCGGTGGCGCTAATGCAACAACACGCGGAAGAGAACCATGATGGCGACAGCGCTAGTGTAGTAGGATGCGAGCGAGGAGGCCGAGAGGAACGACGCCGGCGATGGCTTCAGTGTAGCGGGACATGGGGGCGGAGGTTGAGATGAACGACGCCGGTGGTGCTTCTAGTGCAACAACACGCGGGAGAGGAGGCTGAGAGGAGCGACACGCCGACACCTGCGGTGACGCCGGTGTAGGAGAACAAAGTAGAGGAGACTGAGATTAAGGAGTGTCATTAACACATATCTTACAGATGCGTATATAGTTTTCACGAGGAAGAAGTCAGATTTAATCATCTACGATCGTTGTGTGAAACTATAAGGTGAAGCTACTGATCAAAGGGTAATTCAAACGGTCGACCGTGCGCGACGAATTTGACAAAATTCATCCAAAATAACTCCAAGCATGAACACGAAATTTAACATTTACGGTCGACGAAACTATGAACTGATCACAAAAATGGAACCATAACCTCGATGCACATCTTTTTCATGTAGAGCTTATCTTAAATCGATGCACCGTTGCGCGGAATAGAAGGGGCCTAAGAAAGGAGATTAGAGAATGAGCTTAATGGAGGTGGAAGAAGTAACAACATACAGGGTGTATACCACTCGCATGCTCTCGTGCAAGAGGGCCCACCATGTGCGCTCGATGGTGGCTCGCCTTAGCCTGACCCGGAAGAAACGGCCGATTTGAGCGTTCCTCTAGATGAAGGCGACAGCTGCTTTGAGTTTCGTGTGGGGAAACTTTTCAATGCGACTCAGGTAACCAAACAACCCAAAAACTGCCCGCGCGGGCCTGGCTGGGCCTAAGGCAGGCTACCAAACGCCTTAGCGTCTTAGCTACATGCAGGTAAAGAAAACGGCCGAGCCATGTGGCTGTTGCGGGAGGTTCGGCCTGTTAGTGCTGGATGTGAGTGCATGGAGCTAGTGAAGAGTGAAAGACGGATCAAGCAGGTGTGTGGCTTGCGCGTGTGTGCATGTTTCCCTTTAAAAGCACCTGTAACCAATTGCATCCGGTGAGAAGAAAATACAGAAAAGTGGCACAAGTTGTGTGCAGTGCCAAGCCCCCGTGTGTTTCTTTTACATTTGGGTGTGTGTGAGTCTTCTTTCTCCTCGGGCTGCTCCAACAATGTGCCCCGGATTTTTCTCAGGTCTAGGCAGTCGTATTGTGCGCCTAGGCCATGACATCGAGGTGGTGGAGTGCTTCTTCCCCATATACGGAGGTGGTAATCGTCTTCATCATGTTCATCCCTTCTACTTGGCCTCTTCTCCGAGGCGAGGTGCCTATCTTTTGATTCATAGCTCGATGACTTTAGCTGCCAATATATAGTCTTGCTCGCTCTGTAGGTGATGAGAATTTCTGGTCACGTCATTGAGCATGGATCATAACCATGGGTGTGTGTATGAGGAAGGTGGAGTCGGCCCTAATGACTAGGTTGCAGTTTGTATTCCGTCTGGAGTTGCCTTCAAAGGGTTGGTTTCTTTTTTAATAATATATATGTCCTTTCGCCTTTGAAATAGAGTGTATTTGTTTAACAAAAAGAGGATATACGCCAATCTCTGCATCATTGTGATGCACACAGGTATAGCAATTTTATTTTAAGAAAAAAGCATATTGCACGTGCCGATTTACATATCTATGGCCAACGTGCATAACGATGTTAATTTTTGTTGAAAAATTAAAGAACCACATACGTACAATCACATGAGAAGTCAAATGGACAAGGCACAAGTGTTCTCTTTGCACAAGAATTGAGAGATAGATCGGCCCAAATCATGAGCTTCAGTCATTGTTCTCTTCTTCCACTAGATGCACATTTACTAGTGCACGCAACAAGAGATTGCTACTCCCTTTGTCCCTAATTACTTGTCGTACAATTGTATATAATTGGATGTATTTAGAACTAAACATACATCTAAATACATCCATTTTTGCCACAAGTAATTCGGGACGAAGGGAGTACTAGAGATGCAACAATTCGTTAGACGGAGATATATTTGAATGCATGTGAGCGGACCGCTATTTCTAACCCTCTACCGAACTGGGTTTACCAGGGTCACATATCATCTAATAAAATCTGGCACGCAGCAAGCCACCAACTAACCCACGTGTGAAAAGCCAAGGAGGTACTCCACCCGGTGCACTGCAAAGTCCTCAAAATAAGTGTCTCAATTTTGAGGACGGAGAAAATAGTATATATTTATATATTGTGGCTCCCAACCAGCTTTATACAGTTGTCGTCAAGCTTGCTTTCTGATGAATAGATTCCATTGGTTGGTCTACGTGTGAAGCACATGCCTGCCGCCCACGGCAACGGACGACGCCCTCGTGCATGCATGCTACTGCTGCAGATCCAATCCAGGTCACGCCCACATGCTTCCTTCGTATAAAGCTTGGTGCCGGTGCTGCTAGTTGCTCATTTCTCTATTCTTACTTGTGCTCTCCCCTCTCTCACCTCTGTCGGGACTCCCCTATAAGAAGCCCGGCATGCCATCCCATTAGGCATCAACCTCCCAGCACGAACAAACCCAGTCCCTACCTCATATTCAGTCTTTGCAACCAATCCTCGCCAACCAGACGCAAGCATGAGGCCCCAGGCGCTGCTCGCCGTCCTGGCCGTCGTCGCCGCCCTCGCAGCAGCTCTGCCCCTCGCCCACAGCCAAGGTGAGGACGGGACTCCACTTCTTCTGCTCCTCGTCGAGCAAGTCAGTGTAGCAGTAGTCGTATTGACATTGGTTGGTTGCCTGCAGGCGCGACGCTGTGTTGCGACAAGTGCGGCATCTGCACCAGGTCCTTCCCGCCGCAGTGCAGATGCATGGACACCTCGCCTACCGGGTGCAACTCGGCCTGCAAGACCTGTGCCAAGTCCACAGTCGGCGGCCGTGACAGCTTCCAGTGCAAGGATTTCATCACCAACTTCTGCAAGACGCGCTGCACTAAGGCCGCGTGATTGGACCTGTTGTCCCCCGAATAATGCCGATTAGCCTGTGCTTTTCCTTTATTTTTTGAAGCATTTAAAAGTTGCCTCTGCATCTTGATCTGGTAGACGCAGAGAAGAAATGAGAGTTCAATGCATGCTCGTTGTTCCTTCTTCTGTCTGAAATAAAGAGCATATTCTTTGCTCAAAATCTTCTTTGTTAAACCATTATGCTTTGTTAAACCATTAAAACACATGAGCATGGAATGGAATGGAATATGAATTCAAATCCAAATCATCTACCATGTAGAGGCACGAATGGAGTGCATTCATGTACAAAGCACCAAAATGGAGAGATGTCAAATTTAAATCAAAGTAAAATAATTTATAATCAAATCCGTTAAAAAATGGTAATGTCAAACCCAGTCCAAATACTTTAGGTCCAGATCTATTAAAATCAAACGAATCACAAAAGTTTGATTTCCACAAAAAAAACACTAAAGTTCGACACTAAGAATGTCAACATCGTGTTGAAACTATAGATTTCGTGAAATTAATGGGAGATTTTTGGAGATGATTTAGCTTGTTCAGGAGTTACTATTTTTTGCAGTTGGCAAGTCTATATGCACAAGTGAAACCCCCCAAAACCAGAAATCCATTTTGGCTCTAGGGAGCACATGCTCCTGCATGCCAAAAATGGATTTTACAAATATAAAAAAATTGAACAAAACTAGTGTGTTCATTGTCGCACTCAAATGGAACATGCAAATTTTTTTAGGGGAAAGACTTAAGCATTTTGACCTGTGCAAAAAGAAAAAAAAACAAGTCGAACGCCATATGCTACACTTAATTTTGTTTTTTTCACCGATGAAGCACTGCTATCCCATATGGCATGAAAATTTTCAAGCACACTTGCTACACTAATATGAACATCTGCAAAAAATTCAGAGTTTTTAAAATATATATACTATTTATTTTGATGTTACTCTTCATTAGGGAGCATATGCTCCCCAGAGCCAAAAATCCGCGTACAACAAATACTAAATTTAAACCCGCTATGGATGATTAAGATCAATTTGAGTATTTAATATCATGTTTAGGCAATCTGCCGAGTGCACGCACTCTGCAAAAGGGAAGGTTTTACCCTGTGTAAAAAATCGGCAAACGTGATGACCAATAACAAAAAAAAATTACGTTGGCGAGGGTCCTTCGAGGCCGCCACACCACGCCTCGCCACCGCATCTAAGACGACACGCTACCTAACCACCGCGTCATGCCTGAAGTTCATAGAGGTTGCCCTCCCACACGCTCTATGTACTCGTGCTCGACCAACAAGAAGACCATCTCGGCCAGCAAGAGGAGCAATAGCGGGACTGGGGTAGAGGAGTTGGTGCTACTAGCGCGTCGAGCCTGGCTATTCGCGGTTAGTGTCGACGATGTCATGGAAGAGGAAGAGCGGGCGAGGGCGAGTGGCTAGAGAAGAGGGTGAGGTGATGCAACATCGGAGGCAAGACGCCGTTGAGCAACGATAGTGCTCGTAGAAGAATAAGGTCATCAAGAGAGCAGAACTGACACCTCGGCTTGAGGCGGCCGTTGGATCTGGGACAAATGGATGGTCCGGATTGATGGTCCATTGGCAATCCGTGGGACGGTCGAATTGACGAATTAGAGTGTCAACCAAAAAACCCTCAGAAAACATATTGTTTTCTTCTCTTCTTTATTTTTTAGAAATAGAGTAAATGACTTACATATAACAAACAAAACTCAAAATACCAAAATTTAACAAATAACATGTAATGGTGTATGTTTAGTGTATGAAATATATCAAGGTCAACGGACGAAGCAGCGGTCACTTCACCTTCAAATCTAACCAGTTGTATCTCAAAACCTAGATTCTTCCTCATGGTCGGGTTTCTATGCAGCCTACGGCACAACTTTTATAAAACCGCGAGTCTTGGCATCTTGATGAGTGAAATTCCTTTTCTTTGCATGTATAAGATCTAAACATATATATCCAACAACACAAATAGGATTTTTAATCACAATTTTGCCACTTTCTTAGGGGATACACATACATAATGTGGCGCACAACTACAAAGAGATGAATGCCAGTTAGCTGACAAAAGCTACAGAGCTTAGCTTCACGATTCTCTTTGTACTCAAAACAGAACAGGGCCCCCAAAACATGAGGACGATGCGCCAACCTTCACTGTGACATCGCCCACGGCGCGATAGGGCACCGGGGGTGGACTACGCACAATCATGGGGATCTTACGCTAGTGAATGGACAACATCTCCTGAGGGGTAGATGCATAGTGACAACATAGTCCATTATACATGATAGAATCAGAACACTGACTACTGAACCTTCATCTATGAAGAACAACTTTTGAGATAAGATGGACTGACGGGCATTAAATTTCACCATCCCAGAACTCCTCGTGAGTCTTGTAAACACTCTGTGGATTAATCATAAAGTCGCCTCTCAACAGCCTAGCCTGAAGACAACAAGATAAAAATCATCAGATGCGCTCACTTTTTCCTGCGAAATGGTCTTAAAGGGAAAACAAGTGGATGCAAATTAACAATGAATGGTTGAAAGACGTTCTAGAAATTTCTGCTACGCAGAAACTCACCCACTTCATAATGCATGTCATGGTATTATAATTTCTGCTGCTACAAATATTCTTCTAGAAAACAATTGATAACAGGGGCTGATCGACATGACTTTTGCTTATCTTAGGTGGATTCATACCTAAAAAAGAGCTATTTATATGAACAATACGGCTAAGGACACACAGCTGTGCCCTATGTAGGAAGCAAAAAAGAACATCAGATATCGATAGTATGAATTTGGTTTTACCCAGGGTAACAAATAGTCTAATACTGCCACCAATAACAGTGAATAAAACAATATTATTAAAATCATGTCACGATACACTGGTGCTCCAATCTCCAAAAGCACAAAAATGAACGAATGCTACTTAAACCTAGCAATTTAGCATGCTCCAAGAGATTTGTTCATCTGTAATCCTATAAAGACCTTTAGTTATCACTAATAAATATCAATGATTTATCCTCATTAAAAGTATAGCTAAGGTTACCTGCTGAATCTCTGAGAACTTTGCAAGCACGTCATCTTGAATTGTCCAATCGTAAACATCGAGGTTTTTCTTTATCCTTTCTTGATTTGTGCTCTTTGGTAGTACACTGTGACCCATCTGAATGTTCCAGAGCAGAGCCACTTGTCCAGTTGTCTTGCCGAGTTTCTCAGCTATTGAGATGATTATTGGTTCTTTGAGGACATTACCATTCATCCAAGTAGTACCAGGTGAACCTAGTGGTGAGTAAGCCTGCCAAAACATACAGGTGAGAAAAGAACGACAACAACAACAAAAAAAGTATTCCGCAAAAGCAATCCAGCTTCTGTAATGATAAATAACACACAAGAAAATCACACTAACTGTCTAATATAGAAATAGTTGAGGTCATCAGACTTACACTAAGATGAACTCCAGTTGACTGACAAAAGTTGTGGAGCTTAGTTTGCTGCCAACCAGGATGGCATTCCACCTGATTAACAGCAGGAGGTACACGAGCTACAGAAAGCAAGTCACCCAACTTCTTTGATGAGAAGTTACTCACACCAATCGCGCGAGCTTTGCCAGTATCATGTAACTTTTCCATTGCCCCCCAAGTAGCAGGGATGTTAGGTGTAACAAAGTTTTCAGGGCTGTGGTCTGTTCCCTTCTTGACACTAAATGGGCAATGGATCTACAAACACACAGAGGATCAGAGATTTTAACCAAATCATTTGTAAACATCATACTAAACATTTCCAACACCTAATCATGTAACGCTAAGTTGAAGGTACCAGAAGAATATGTTGACCAACACAAGAGATAAAAACTCATTGAACATACATAATCTTTTCTGCAATGTATTCTAACTACAAAGAGCGAACAACAGAAGTGATCTTGAAATAATGGACAATTTAACACCGGAAATCAATAGCACCAACATTATCCATATCAAATAAGATGGTAAAACGTCCATCAATGTAATATGGCTAACTGAATAGACAGAATTCAGGTAATAGGACACAGGCCAGGGCCTGGGCATGTGCAGCCGGTGTGGCTCGCACATCTCTATTGCCCTCGATGAAAAAGAGTAAGGCCGCTGACGCCAGCATGCCACACAATTAGCTTATCGATGGCTTGGGAGAATATGGATCGTGCACAACACCGATTACCAAGACCTGAGGGTGTAAAAAAGAAAGGCGTGAGCGCAGGAGCAGGAATCCCGATTTACAATACTAACCTAACGGCGCAGTAGACTACCAGTAGTTGGAGGCCAACAACGCAGTAGAGGGCTGGCGGCCGCCGTCATCGGCTGGTGAGACAGCAAGGCAAGAAACAACAACCAGCAGGTGAGTAGGGCACGCACACGGCCATGTTCGCACTAAGTTTACTTAATCAAATCAATCTTTCAGTCAACTAACGAAGATCACTTCATCTTTGAGGACAGGTACTAGGTTGTTGCCACTTTCTTTTCTCAATCATCGACATTGATCTCGGCATGATGGCGTCTGGCCAAGGAACTGTTTGACCAGGCCAAGTTTCACGTCCGTGAGTTCCTTAGTCTCAGTTCTACAAATAGTTTGTTGTTAACTGTTTGATATGCATTCTTTTAAATGTGTTCTTTTCATTATTTATATATTTGTGTGTTAATTGGTCTAGTTGTTCGTGTTTCAAGATCAAAGTTATGTTCTATAAAAATTTCTCTAGAGAATGTTGTTGAGTATAATGTTTATTAGGAAGTATAGGCTAGACTATGATTTGTTCCTGACTTGTCTTATACTCCAAGTTGGTCATTGTACTCCTATATATATATATATATATATATATGTCTACGAGGCTCAAGTAATACAATCAACTATTCCACCAATCCCTCTCTCTCCCTTCTAACAAATATGAATCTTGTTACTAGAAAACAGCACAAGAATAAACTAAAAATAGAGGATTTGATTCAATCTCATAAAGGAGCTATAGATGGGTTGATTATAATTATATTTTTTAAAGAAAAATAGGCTTCATTTTAGAATTTGGCACAGGGCCCTGGATTTTACCCGCCCGGCCCTGATAGGACACATGTATTAAAAAGTGGCACAAAACCATATGCCCAGTTTCCACACTATATACCATAGCAATAGCACACAATAGACAAGCATGGAGACATAATTTTTTTCATTAATTGTGATTAAAATTTATGCATAATATAGACTAGACGAGTGTTCATTTCTTGCCGAGGAGACTTTCTAACTAAATGATAACATACAGAAGTAGTGCCATCAGTACACATAAAAGCGAGATATAATGTTATAAAGACCAGACTGGAGGAAGTCAGGTACTCAAATATAATTGTTAATAGGAGGTGCTCACAAGATAAAGATCCAAGTAATCAAGCTGTAAATTATTGAGGCTTTCATTTAGTGCCTCTGGCACATCTTCAGGAGTGTGACGATCATTCCTGAAAAATTAAGCCATCCAAAGTAATTTAGATGTGAACTACTAAAAGCTTCAAATAAGCATCTATACTCGACTAGAGATGCAGAGACAGAATTACTAAGATATCCAGATATTTGGGGTTACCATAGTTTAGAGGTGATAAACAGATCTTCACGCTTCACTATACCCTCTTCAAATAGTGTTTTCAGCGCCAAACCAATCTGGATAATGCAAATAATTGATATCAGGCCTCCACTACTCCCATTGTTACGTAGCACGAATCCAGAATATACTGCAGGCAGCGTATGTCAATTTGCCACTGATATTGCAAAATAGTCCTGAATTAATCTCGCATAGTTAAATGTTCGTAACGGATGGACAGAAGAAATACCCAGTTGGATAGGAGAAATGTCCAGAATTGCACTGCTTATATCACTATGCTTTTCTGGTTCCATTTGCAAGGGCAGCAGATCATGCGCACATTAAAAAACATACTGGACTTACCAGAAGCTGCTTTTTTACGGTGGACTGAACAAAAAGAGATCTTTACAGGTAGCTGGTTGATTTGACAGTAGTTTTACCTCCTTCTCATTGCCGTATTCGCTGGCACAGTCGATGTGTCGGTAACCCGCCTGCACGATCCGGAAGCAATTACGAAACAAAATATTCACGACCTCATCAAAGAAAAAACAAGGAAACAGGACAGTACGAAGGGATAGAAAGAGGGTGAAAAACATGCCATCAGGCTGGTGAAGCGAGAGATGAGAAAAATAAATAGTTGGGGGTTTGTGCGGACCTTGACGGCGGCGTAGACGGCGGCGCCAACAACGCCGGGGTCGGCCTGCCAGGTGCCAAGCCCCACCGAGGGCATCCGGTCTCCCGTGTTGAGAAGGAAGTGCCTCGCCATAGCCGCCTCTCTCTTTATCTCCCGCACGGCAACAACAGGGGATTGTGGAAGCAGCAGAGGTTGATATGCTAGGAGAGGGGGTGATTGTACGTATGATATAACGAACTATCAGGCTTTTTGTAACTTATTGTAAGACCAGTCTTGCAATGAGTGACAAAAGCAGCAGGGGTGCAGGGAAGTAGCTTGTAGACAAGTCTTGACTTTCATGATAGCTCGGTAACAATAGTTTAACCTCCAAGGAAAACGATGTCCTACCGAAGAAGGAGCAGGTTGATCACTTACAAATTTTGTGACGTGGTGTTGTGAGGAAATACCTCCTACTTGGCTCTTCCCTTCCATGTTCAGTTGAGACGTCTCTCTCACTTGATAGAAATTTGTCTCTGGTCAATAAACTATCTCATCTGACGTCCAAACTACATTGTCAATAGGACTTATCTAATACTAGTACCTTTGTGGTGGAACACTGTATTCATAAACCAAACATACCCTACTTGCTTCGATCACTTTTTCCCAAAAAAATTTATGGCTAGCTAGCTAAAGGCTGGCGGCGGCGACACAACACGACGGTGATCCAGTGGCAAGGACCAGCGGAATCCCGGCGGTGTGAGTGGTGGCGGCGACAGTCGAGGTGCTGTCACCTCGCGTCGAAGGCGCCCTATGGTGACGGCCGGGTTCGCGGATCTCGCCCGACCCAGATGGGCTTGGGCGGGCCAGCGGCTCGGTTCTGCGGCAATGGGCTAGCATGGTGGGCCTGACCATGCCAGCTGCTTAGGCATCGTGGTGGTGCCGTGGCCGGTCAAGCGGCGGCGGCTGGAACCTTTTCATTTAGTCCCCGTCAGAGAAGGTGGCGATCCGTGTACAAGACACTTGATGGAGGTTCTTTGAACTAACCTGGATGAAAACCTGCTCTCGGCTAGCTGCCAAGGCCGGCGATGGCGGCGCTCTTGGGTGTCATTTCCTCCTTGAAGGTGTCGTTGTTGAGAAGTTCCAGACCACAGTCTGCTACCTCCGGGGGAAACCCTAGATCAGTAGATTATATAATGCGGCGCTCTTATGTCGTTTTCCCCTTGGGAGCATCATCCTTGGAGGTGTACACGGGCTCGAGGGACCATTGGACGGCATCTTTGGTGGAGCGGTGCTTCATCCTACACATTGATGGCTGGGATCTCGGCGGCGTGGCGCAGTGGAGACTCTGCGTCCGATGTGCAGTCATGGACTCACGCAGGAGGACGACGTTGTCTAGCGTCGTGGTGGCGTCATCGGTAGTGAGGCCTGGCAAGGCCGATGCATCAGTATCTGCTCTGAAGATGGATCAATGAAAGACAGTGGTGACGGCCCTTGCAGCGTAAACATGTGGTGCCCACTGAGAGTGCGCCGGACCGGTAGTCCTGGCATTGTGGCTTGGATGGAGTACCCGACTTTAGATGTTAGGCTTTGACGCGATGTCTGTTTGGTATTAGGCTCGTACATTCGGCACCCCTTCATCAAAGGGACAAGAGTAGCGACAGGTGTTACCAAGATGGAGGCTTCTGGCCTACTGATGTATTACTTTCTAAGGTCCTTGCGAATAATAATGCAGAGGCCGGGGATATATCCTCCTTTTCCAAAAAGCTAAAGGCGACCTAGGGTCCACCTATCCACCAACCGGCGCCACAGCGGGTTCCCCTGCCTCCCCCCCCCCCCCCCCCCCCCACACACACCCGACGCTACAACGGCGGGTGGGTGGCGGGGGGCAGACCAATGTATGTCCAGCAGGTGTCACAGGACACCAGGTAATTCTCTGATAATCACGTACATATCGCCCATATATTCTATGTGACATCCATAAACCTTAAAATTTATGGATGGATACAGGCTACGGCGTATTCGCAACTCATATAATGGACCATGCAGCTATAGTGACGCGGGTTTTTTGCGTGGTAAAAGGAGTTTATTCAATGTTCATAAAGTTACAATCGAAAAGCACAAGTTCCTCAATAGATGGGATACTGTGGTTAAGTTACACTCCCATGAAGGAGAAGTGTGTAAGAGGTGGGCTGAGCCCAGTGGGTAGCTTTGGGCCGCATGTGGCCCAAGCGTTGCCGTGTGCGTGTATGGTCCTCATTGGACACAACAGCGAGTATAACACTGAGAAAAATCCCATCCCCTTCCCTACCTCATCTCGTCTCATACCTCTCCTCTCCCTAAATCCTTCCATGTGCGATTTATCTAGCCCGGTCGGTTGTCACAATTGATATTCAGAGCCTTCAATCTCATCAAGAATTTCTTCGCACCACGGCATCCCTTCTCCCTTGACCAGATCGGTAACATCCACCACCGAAGGTGCGATTCCACTCCAGTGAGATCGCACAAAATCCTATGTGGGGTTCGATCTGCTCGGGGTGGTTGACACGGCGCCCTCTAAGCCTTCAGCACAGATGTTGTAGCTCCCAACTGCCATGGGGGAGCATACCACCAACTTGCTTATGGAAACCCCGCTCTCCAGATTCGCCGAGGAGAAAGTGCTCGCGGACAAGCGGGCAGAGGCGCAGACTGCTTTCAACATCTAGGTGTCCCACGAGGTGCAGAGCCTGGCAAAACAGATCGGACTCACTCAGGGCGACGTCGACAACGACAACAACGTGTGCAAGGTTGTGTCCACATCGGCGTCGTTGGCTCCATCCACAGGTTCACAAGTTGAAGATCTGTCGGCGGTGGTGCTCCAAACCCCTGCGACGCAGGTTGGGCGTCAGCCACCAACACCACCGCTTGATCCGGGTGCCACGTCAGCTCCAAGCTCTCTGACCATACCGCAAACCGCCACGGGCTTCGTTTCGTAAGCGCCTCTCACCAGCGACGGTCCGCCACTGCTCGCCAGGCCAGACAAAGCCCTCGCATTTCCAGGACGCGGACCACAACCAGTGTTGCGCGAGGAGTACTCCATTAGGCAGCCGAAGCACCATTTCCCCTGCTTGGATGAAGACACACCACACGTATGGTTGGATCGTTGCTTGGCGTATATTGAACTCTACCGCGTGCCGACACACAACTTGGTAGCCACGACAACACTCTAAGTCAACGGCCATGCTGCTCTCTGCCTGCGGGCGTTCCGTCAGACTCATGGTGTGCTCAACTGGGATGTGTTTCGTCAGGCAGTTGTTGAAGAATTCGGCCCCGAAGAGTTCGAGAGACTGATGCACAAGTTACTGCAACATTTTTAATGGCAATAATTTTTTTTTCACATACAATTTACATTTTTATGTATACACCATGAATATTTTTTAAATACGGAGTTAACTTTTTTAAATATATGTTTTTGATGTGTAGTATTATTCATCATATATTGTATTTTTTTCGTATACCGCATGAACATTTTTTAAATAGAGAATTAACTTTTTAAAATATATGTTTTTCGATGTGTAGTATTATTTATCATATGTTATAGTTTTTTCGTATACACCAGGAACATTTGCTTATGCACATTTAACTTTTTTAAAATAAAATATCAGTATTTTTTCATAAACAATGTATTAGTATTGTATCATATACATGACAATCATTTTTCTATGCACATTCATTTTTTCTTAAAATGCTTGCTAAATATTTTTCAATGCTTAAGTAACATTTCTAAATACATGTTTAACTTTTTTCATACCCATTATATATTTTTATATACATGAGAAACATTTTCTCTAAGAACATTTAACATTGTTCAAATGCTTGGCTAACATTATTTTTTTGATTGCATGTATATATTTTTTTAATATATATATTTAGAATATTTCTAAGTATGAACATATATAAAAAAGAAAAAGAAAAAAGTGGAAAAAAAAGAAGGAAAAAAAGGAGCGCTTCAAGGCCTGCGGCCTCCTGCGGGCTGGGCCAGCCAACTGTTGCACCCGCTTCAGGTATATTCACGCTATGGTCTAATCCGTCTAGTCTAATCTTCAGGTAAATTGGGTTTCTTTTGTCCGTCAAGTTATTTTTTTAGAAAAGTCCCTCTATTTGAAAGAATTCAACCCTCAGTCCTGTTTTAAGTTAAAACGAATCGTTATTTTCGTATTTTACACAAAAGTCCATGTATTTTCTTGAAATCAGTCTGCCGTCCGGATTTAAGTCACCCCCGAACCATTATTTTACATTTTTCGAACCCCCCCTGATGTTCTAGGTAATTCATCCGCGGATCATATTTAAGTCAAACAAATGCTTTTTAAAATTATCCATATCTTTTAAACCGTAACTCCGATTTGAACATGTTATATACGAAATTTGATTAGAAGAATATGTAGACTATGAATATGAGATTATTTTTACCTGTTAATTATTTTTAAATATTATTTTGGAATATATTTGAGTCAAACCAAATAATTTTCTAAATTATCTGTATCTTTTAAACTGTAACTTCGATTTTAACATATTATATATGAAATTTTATTAGAAAAATGTGTGGAATCTAAATATGATGTTAATTTTACCTGTAAAATATTTTTAATATATTTTTATGGAAGCAAACTAATAATTTATAGCGCAAGATCCATTTTTTTCATACCGGCGGCGATCCATTATAACCATATACGAAAAAGAAAACATCGATAACTGCACGTGCATACCTCTGAAAAATGTCACAAGGAAAATAACAGATTTCTCATCGCAAGAGTGAGAAAAAGCGAGCGCGCGCGCGCGAGAGAGAGAGAGAGGGGGGGGGGGGAGAGAGACGCCTTAGGATTAAACATATTCAACACACGTTTTTTGTTGTTTTGTGTGAACACCGAGGTCATCGTCGGCGAGGGTGAGAAGGAGGATAAGTGGCAACACAAATATGATGCCTCGCAAAAATAAAGGAGATGGACCTATTGTGGTCTTGAGTGATGGTTGTTGATTTAAGAGTGTGTGTTATATTTTGTCTCCCATTGCAACGCATGGGCATTTTTGCTAGTCTTTCTAAATAAAAGTCGCTATTGTAAAAAAATATAAAAAAACAAACTGCCATGTCGGTACAGATCTGGGATGCCTCGGCCCAAATCAGCCGCCGTTCATTTCTCCCCCTCCGCCCAAGGCCGCCGCTCCGCCGCATGGAGCTGTCCGGCGGAGCCCGCCCCGCCACGATTCTGTGTGCCCGGAGGGGCGCCAGGATGCGACGGACGCGACCCGTCTGCGTACCCGCCGCCGTTGCAGGATGGCGGAATCGGCTTATTCTTCCTTGGCTCGGCCTGCCACCTCCTCGCCCGTTCCCAGCGCGCGGTGAGCCCCTCGCCACTCCCCGTACGACAAATTTCGCATATCCACACCGTAGCATTTCTTGTCTGGCACAATAGCAGTCGCATTATTATAATTATCTAGTATCACATATGCGATGAAGATGCAGTTTTTGATTTGACGAACAACCCCCAAAGTAAGCAATTTACGTTTTGTTTGAGCCTATTCCCACCCTAATGTATTGTGCCCATCCCATTCCCAGGTGGGAGATAAGATAATGCCCAGCAACATCCTGCGGCAGCACCACGCAAACTAACTTCACCGACCCTCGAGCCTTGTTAGCTGTTAGTTTGTTACATGCCACATGCCTCCCTCCCTCCCTCCTAAACTGAAGTTTATTACTACAATAGTACTAGCGATTGTTCAGTTTATCATACACTAGACAACCAGCAGACAGGACAAAGAGTGGTTCAAATTACTGAATCAAATTATAACTAAAAGAAGGCCACCATGGCGGGCAGAGAGCCGGCTCATCGACCCTAGCAACATTTCAGCCTTTGACTCATCGGTCATATGCACGCATGCCTCCGGTCTGAACAACCGATGCAACTATATGCTCGATCCACGCTGTGTGGCCAAACTAATTAGCCGTTGCTGCTTTTGAGTATGTTAGATCCTCTGGATCGCTAGGCTAGATGATATCCGGTGAACCTACCTTCTCCAGGTGCGGATGAGGAACTCCCGGTGCCGGCCATGATGACGGTGGCCGGTGATGGCAGGGAGTGGATGGCGGTTAGGCTAGATAATATCCGGTGAACCTACCTTCTCCAGGTGCGGATGAGGAACTCCCGGTGCCGGCCATGGTGACGGTGGCCGGTGATGGCAGGGAGTGGATGGCGGCGGTGTGTGCGCAGTGGCGGCGGCGGAGCTTCCCGTCACTGTCAGCGCTAGACCTAGATCGGGTCGGGGTTTTCGGTGGGGAGCCTGGCAACGCGGTGAACCTCGTACTGCGTGCCGCCGGGCCCCACATCTTTATGTAGCGCTGCGTGACAGGGTCCCGTCAACCATATTGCGGTTGGGCGCCCCCGATCAGGGCGCGGATCAGGGGTCCGGTGGGCCGTTGGGCCCACACAGGAGAGATCAACCTAACATTCCCCCCCTTGATCTCAACTTTACTTTTAACCTTATACTTTCTAATTTATTTGTTTCATCACATATTGGTACATAGAGCATGTTTCATCGTCACAGCTCAATTGCCGATAGAATCATACAGCTACAACATACGTTATGTTCAGAAACAAATTCTGTTCCTTTTGGGCCTATCCAGGAATCATAAGGCTTTCCCTTAAATCCATGCTGGCTAAGTGTTCCTTGAACACATTGGGTGGTAGGCCTTTCGTTAGCGGATCCGCAAGCATATCTTTTGTCTTTATATGCTCGAGACTTATAGTTTGATCCTGGATTTTATCTTCCACAACATAATACTTTATCTCTATTGTTTTGGCAGCATTACTCGACTTGTTGTTGTGAGTGTAAAATACCGCGGGCTGATTGTCGCAGTACATCTTTAGTGGTTTGTGAATACAATCTACCACTTTCAAGTTGGGTACAAATTTCTTTAGCCATATCGCCTGCCCCGTGGCTTCGAAGCATGCTATGAATTCTGCATACATCGTGGATGATGCAACTGTCGACTATTTGGAGCTTTTCCACGAAATAGCTCCCCCAGCGAGGGTGAATACGTATCCTGACGTGGATTTTCTATCATCTTTGTCCCCCGCAAAATCTGCGTCTGAATACCCTTTTATCTCTAGGGAATCAGATCTCATGTATGTTAGCATGTAGTCCTTCGTGCCTTGCGCGTAATGCAATGCTTTCTTTGTCATCTTCTAGTGCTCTATGCCTGGATTCTCTTGATATCTACCGAGTACCCCGGTGATAAAGGCTAAGTCAGGGCGAGTGCACACTTGTGCATACTGCAAGCTGCCAACTGCCGAAGCATATGGTACTCCTTTCATTTGATCGATCTCGTACTGGTTTTTGGGACATTGGAATTTCCCAAAACTATCGCCCTTAACTATAGGAGCAGGTGTGGCTTTACTCTCATGCATATTATACTTTTTAAGAACGTTTTCTAAATATGCTTTCTGCGATAGTCCTAAGACTCCATTGTTTCTATCTCGGTGAATTTCTATGCCAAAAACATATGATGCTTCACCAAGATCTGTTATGTCAAAATTCGAGGATAAGAACTTCTTTGTTTCTTGTAGTAGACTAACATCACTGCTAGCAAGCAGAATGTCATCCACATACAAGATTAGGAAAATATATTTCCCATTTTTAAACTTTGCATAAATGCAGTTATCCTCAATATTTTCTTTAAATCCAAAACTTTTAATCGTTTGATGAAACTTTAAATACCACTGCCTAGAGGCTTGCTTTAATCCATAAATGGATTTTTTTAGGCGGCATCCCATATTTTCCTTGCCTTCGATGATAAAACTCTTGGGTTGTTTCATGTAGACATTTTCTTTTAAATCTCCGTTGAGAAATGCCGTCTTTACATCCATTTGATGTAACTCTAAATCAAAATGAGCAACTAATGCCATTATGATTCTGAAGGAATCCTTACATGAGACCGGAGAAAATGTCTCTTTATAATCTATTCTCTTTGTGTAAATCCTTTTGCCACGAGTCGTGCTTTATATTTTTCTATATTCCCTTTAGAGTCATACTTAATTTTGTAGACCCATTTGCAGCCTACTGATTTGGCTCCTTTAGGAATTTCCTCTAAGTCCCAAACATCTTTGGAACTCATTGATTTCATCTCGTCTTCCATTGCCTTCATCCACATCGATGAATGAGGGCTTCTCATGGCTTCTTCATATGAGGTGGGATCTTTTTCCATATGAACCATTTCTGTGTTATAAACTTTAAAGTCAGTAGAAATAGCTGACTTTCTTGGTCGTGTAGACCTTCTAAGGGCCTCGGTTTCTGGTACATTCTGTGCCTCAACTTCTGGCACTTTTTCTAAAATTTGCTGTTGCACCTCCCTTTCATGCTCAACAACGGGTTCAATCGGCTCCTGACGGACAGGTTCCGGGTCTGCCGCCATAGTTGCCATGGGTGGAGTTGCAACTGGTAGTGAGAAAAATGGCTCTTGGATCATTGGATTAGGTGCATGCACCCTCTTCTCCTCAAGATCAATTTTCTGAGCTACCAAGCTCCCCCTCATCATTTCGTCCTCTAAAAAGACTGCATGTCTCGTTTCTACTAACTTTGTATATTTGTCTGGGCAGTAGAAACGAAATCCCTTTGATCTGTCTGGATAGCCAATGAAGTGGCAACTCACTGTTTTGGGATCTAACTTTCCAATGTTTGGATTAAACATTTTGGCCTCAGCAGGGCACCCCCACACCTTGAAGTATTGTAGGGATGGCACCCTTCCTGTCCATAGCTCGTACGGTGTTTTGGGCACCGACTTGCTTGGTACTCTATTGAGAATGTGAATGGCGGTTTTAAGCGCCTCCATCCATAATCCCAATGGCAAGTTGGAATAACCCATCATGCTGCGCACCATATCCATAAGTGTACGGTTGCGCCTTTCAGCTACTCCATTTTGCTGAGGTTCGCCCGGCATTGAATACTGGGCAACTATGCCAGTCTCCTGCAAGAACTTTGCAAAAGGTCCAGGGACTTGGCCATATGGAGTGTGCCGACCGTAGTACTCTTCCCCACGGTCTGACCTAACTATCTTTATTCTTTTATCATGCTGATTTTCAACTTCAGTTTTGAATATTTTAAATTTATCCAACGCTTCAGATCTTTCTTTGATTGGATAAATATATCCATAGCGAGAGTAATCATCTGTGAATGTTATGAATGAGTCATATCCATCCACACTTTTCACCGGAAATGGTCCACAAATATCAGTGTGGATGATTTCTAGTGTGCCTGTGCTATGGATTGCACCTTTTTTGATTTGTTTTACGTACTTTCCTTTAACGCAATCTATGCATTGTTCAAGGTTTGAAAATTCTAATGGAAGAAGAATTTCACTTTTGACTAATCTTTCTATTCTCCCCTTCAAAATATGGCCCAAGCGACAGTGCCATAATTTCGATGAGTCGAATGTTCTTTTTCTTTTCTTTTGCTCTTTATTCGACGCGGAAACATTTTCTTTCACATTGCAAACGGAATAAACTTTTTCACAAAGTGATAACAAATAAAGCTCATCATGGAGTAAAGCATCACCCACATAAGCATTATTATACCAAATGGCACACTTGCCATGTCCAAAATAACATTCATAATTATCTTTGTCCAAACAAGAAACACTAATTAAGTTTCTATGACACGATGGAACAAATAAAACATCTCTAAGTAGAAGATTGAATCCGCCAGCTAACTCCAAGGAGATGTCACCGACAGCTTCAACTTCTGCTTCAACTCCGTTTGCCACTTCAATGCGTCTTTCGCTTCTTAGCATAGTTCGCGTCGAATGGAATCCCTGTAAAGAATTTGCAACGTGAACAGTTGCTCCTGAATCAATCCACCAAGTGGATTTTGAAAACTTTGTATACAAGGATTCATTTACAAATGAAACTATATTGTTACCTCTTTTTGCCATGACTGACTTCAGCCAAGCAGCGCAGTCTTTCTTGTAATGCCCTTTCTGCTTGCAGTGGAGACATGTGTCTTTGTCCACTGAGAAAAGCTGTTGCAGATGCTGATGCTGATAGGGGGCTTTTCCATTCTTTGAAGGAGAACTTTTGTTGTTTTGACTGTAGTTCTTTTTCTTGTAATCCTTCACATAGTTGAGTGAACCACCATGTGCGGCTTTGAGTCTGTCCTCTTCTTGGACACACATTGCTATTGTCTTTTCAATGTCCCATGTTCCAGGTGACATATTATAGTTTACAACAAAAGTTGCAAACTCCTTTGGCAGTGAAGCCATGACCAGGTGGACCAGCAGCGCTGGTTTGATCTCCAGATCCGCATCCATGGGCTTGAGCTTTGCTGCCTTATTGCTCATCCTGAAGATGTGCTCTCTTATGCCATGACTACCACCTGTGTAGCGTTCTGTCACTAGTTGCTCTAACACCTGGGTGGCATAGATCTTTGAAGAGCCAGTGAACTGGCTCTTTATCTTTGTAAGCAACTCCCCTGCGGAAGTGCACTCTGCAATGGAGCCCACAATGGCGCTCTCAATTGTATTCTTTATAAATGCCATGCACTTTTTGTTTGCATTGACCCACTTTTGGTTATCTATGAGGTAGGACTGCTCCAAAGGAGCATAGTCCCCCTTCTTTTTAGCCCATGCAGCATCATCATCTGTGGCCTCTCTTACTGGCTCTGTGGGTCTCACCGGCTGTGGTTTCACCACAACCCAGTCAAGATTAGCACAAATAAATGCCAGTTCAACTTTCTTCCTCCACTCAGTGTGGTTGTCATCACTGAGTGTCGGAACTTCTTTTAGGCAACTCATCAAGTGAAAGCCTCCTGAAATCACAATTTAAGTGACATCAATAAAACAATCATATGCAATAATATAACGTTGGTCAAATTAAAACATACAATTGTCTATGCAATTAAATCTATATTACCATTAGGCAAAATATTAGAAATAAATGCACCTTTAAATTTCAATAATAAAACATGATCATGTTATTAATAACGTTGGTCATAAACATAACATAATCATATTCATTCTAATAATCACTTTAACATGCTCTTAAAACATACTATGTAAACTTTTATTTTCTTTGTAAAAGAGCACTAATTATTTACGCAGCGGAAAAACGTGAATAAAAAATTCACGAACTTTTTACTTTTTATAGAAACTTTTCTTGATTAAATAAAAAATTCATGAACTTTATTATTTTCTATGTAAAATTCATGAACATTTCTTTTTCTGAAAATTTCCTATTTTCATTTTCAGAAACTTTTCTGTTTACTTTTCTATATTCTAAAACAAAATTTTCGTTGGAAAAAATTGCATAGAAAACACTATTTGAAATCTGCCAAAAAACTGGACAAATAACAAAAAACTTAAAATAAAAACGAGCAGCACAGCGCCGGCCTGCCCTCTTGCCCGGTCCACGGCCTGCAGCAGCACGCTCGCGCGGGCCAACCAGCCCAGCAGGCCCGCTTCGCTCTAGGTTTTGCATCTAAGCCGTCCATCGCGATCCAACGGCCATGCGCGTAGATCGGGGAAACAAAACTGGCACCGAGGGAAACCCTCGGTCACTTTCCTCCCCCGCGCCGCTCGCGACCTCGCACTCCTCGCTCTCTCTGTCCCGTGGCGGCGATCTTTTCTAGGTCACCGGGCCACCGTGCGGCGCCGCGCTTGGCCGCCGGCGACGGCGGCGGAAACCACCGCGCCTGGCCGCCGGCGACGGCGGCGGAAGCCACCGCGCCGCGCGCGCCTGCTCTCCCTTCCCCTTTCTCTTTTGCAGAGATGACTAGAGCCAGCCCCTTCTTTGATCTGTCGGGGAAAAGGGCAGCGCCCTGGTCGGCCGCTCCGGCCGCCGGCGACGGTAGCGAGGGCCACCACGCGGCGCTGTGATCTCCTTTTCCCTTCTTCTTTCTTTCGCCCATCCACCACCGCCTCCTCTCTGTGTCACCGAGGACGACGACGGCATGAAGCAGTGGTGACCCCTCCGCCCCCCTTGCCGGTGTGCACGAGCTCCCGATGGAGAGCGCCCCGCCGTCAAGCGGTGCGGTGGTGGCGCCTTTTTCCCCCTTGGGGAGGCTGAGTTCTTCTTCCCCGCACCTCGGCTTGCCGATGCGTGTGGGGATCGAGAGGAACGGCGCGGCCGGAGTGGCGGCGCACTTTGCCGGCGAGGCCCGAGGCCCTCTGCCGGTGAAAGTTTGCCCTGTCTTTTTAGGGTTCTTTGGGGTGGGATTTTTCTCTTCTTTTCTTCTCTTACCGAAAATATCACTAGAACCTAGTGGCCTCTGATACCATTGTTAGATCCTCTGGATTGCTAGGCTAGATGATATCCGGTGAACCTACCTTCTCCAGGTGCGGATGAGGAACTCCCGGTGCCGGCCATGGTGACGGTGGCCGGTGATGGCAGGGAGTGGATGGCGGCGGTGTGTGGGCAGTGGCGGCGGCGGAGCTTCCCGTCACTGTCAGCGCTAGACCTAGATCGGGTCGGGGTTTTCGGTGGGGAGCCTGGCAACGCGGTGAACCTCGTACTGCGTGCCGCCGGCCCCCACCTCTTTATGTAGCGCTGCGTGACAGGGGCCCGTCAACCATATTGCGGTTGGGCGCCCCCGATCAGGGCGCGGATCAGGGGTCCGGTGGGCCGTTGGGCCCACACAGGAGAGATCAACCTAACATTGGTGGCCTCAACTCTATCACAACAGCGTTAGTGGGGGTGCACATCGCGGAGAGCCATAGGAATCACACGAGATTCTTAGCCGGTCCGAAATGATTATTCTCATTTCTGGAGAGCTATTACGTTACCATCTGGAATAAAAGGTTTCCAGTGTACTCCCTCCGTTTCTTTTTAGTTTGCATATAAGATTTGGTCAAAGTCAAACTTTGTAAAATTTGACTAGTTTTGTAGGAAAAGATATCAACATCCACACTATGAAATCAATAATATTAGATGCATGATGAAATTAACTTTCATAACATATAACTTTAGTATTGAAGATGTTAATATTCTTTTCTATAAAGTTAGTCAAACTTTACAAAGTTTGATTTTGACCAAATCTTATATGCGGACTAAAAATAAACGGAGGGAGGACTTAGCTACCTTTGTTTTATTGGCCATGTTTGTCTTGATGGAGATATGAAAACTGAAGAAAACAGTTTTTCCTGTAGTTCCAGCTCCGGCTGCTGCATGCTGAAAAGGTGATGTGTAAAAACTCAAAACACTTAATCTGCTTTATCCGCCAAACAAAAGAGAAGGAAAAAAGGAAACACTTTGCTGTATGGTGGGTCTTAGGTCCAGGCAGTGTTGTAACTTGTATTTATTTTTTGTAAAGAACAAAAGCAGAACTTGAATTATTTTGGCTACTGTGGTAGAAGGTATCACGCCCTGACAATGATCCATATACCTATTTCATTCTCGTATCTGCTTTCCGGGCGACTGTAAAATCTCAAGCAAGTTGAATCTGAGGGCCAGCTCGCTGAGGATCCAAATCGACGAGTAGTGAAACAAGCCATCACAGCAGGCAGAGAGCCGGCTCATCGATCCTAACAACATTTCAGCCTTTGACTCATCGGTCACATGCAGGCACTCCTCAGTCTGAACAAACGATGCAACTTTATGCTCGATCTACGCTGTGTGGCCAACTAAGCCGTCGTCGCTCTTGAGTATTAAGTAGTCTCTCTCAGCTTCATCACAACTTTAGTTGAGGAGCACTTGCCGGGAGCCATTGGAATCACAAGAGATTCTAGGCCGGTCTGAAATGACTCTTCTCATTTCCAGAGGGTTATTACCATCAGCAATAAAAAGGTTTGCTTATCGGTGGAGCGATCAGTTCACACTCTCAACCCACACATGCATTCTGCAATAACCAAGCACGTCAGCATACATTTTCATTAGCTACCTTGGTTTTAGTTTCGAGGCGTTCTCACATGCATGTTGTCCATTCGTAAGTAATGACTAACAAGTATATATTGACAGGTCTGTCTCAATCGAGAAATGAAAAGTAAAGCGAACTGTTTTCCCTCTAGCTCCTGCTCCGCTGCCGTTGAAAAGCTAATGTGCCAAAACACTTAATGTACTACCCAAGAGTACTACAATGACTCTGAATTGGCGGTAGCTGAGGGCCGAGCTCGCTGAGAATCCAAATCTACCAGTAGCAAAGCAAGGTGCACTATTTCATTTGCTTGTAGCATCAATTAATCATTGTAGCATTTCAGTTCGTGCTGTCCACTTGTTCTGGGTTCACATACACGATACAGTATTAGTTATTTAGGTCGTGTTGAAGATCCGCATCCTGATAATCAGTAGGACACCATGCACTTGATCATGTATGTATCTGTACTGCTTCTGGCCTCTAATGTGTATTCTTTATCTGGAAGATACCACCTCTCTGTTCAGTAACCTTGTCTGTGAATGGCTAATTACTGCTTTCTTACCCAAAAAACAAATGGCTAACTAGTGTCAGTGTTGCATCTGGCCGATTCCCATCTTTCCTTTTGATGAAAATTGTATGTTCTAATCCGTGAAGTTTACTACTCCAATAGTACTAGCGATTGTTCAGTTTATCATACACTAGACAACCAGCAGACAGGAAAAAGAGTGGTTCAAATTACTGAATCGAATTATAATTAAAAGCAGGCCACCATGGCGGGCAGAGAGCCGGCTCATCGACCCTAGCAACATTTCAGCCTTTGACTCATCGGTCACATGCACGCACGCCTCCGCTCTGAACAAAATATGCAACTTTATGCTCGATCGACGCTGTGTGGCCAAATTAATTACCGTTGCAGCTTTTGATTATTGGTGGTCTCACCTCTATCACAACAGCTTTAGTGGGGGTCCACATCGCGGAGATCCATAATAATCACACGAGATTCTTAGCCGATCCGAAATGATTATTCTCATTTCTGGAGAGCCATTTCCAAAAATGTAGATGGAGATTCACAACAGTTTTCATACCTCCATTTCCAAAAAAAAAAAAACTTAGCTACCTTGGTTTTATTGGCCATGTTTGTGTCGATGGAGATATGAAAACTGAAGAAAACTGTTTTTCCTGTAGTTCCAGCTCCGGCTGCTGAATGCTGAAAAGGTGATGTGTCAAAACACTTAGTCTGCGTTATCCTCAAACAAAGGAAACACTTTGCTGTATGGTGGGTATTAGGTCCAGGCAGTGTTGTAACTTATATTTATTTTTTGTAAAGAACAAAAGCAGAATTTGAGCTATTTTGTCTACCGTGGGTGAAGGTATTTCATTCTCCTACCTGCTTTCCAGGCTACCATCGCTCTCAAATCTCAAGGAAGTTGTGCTCCAAGGGTACTACAATGACTCTGAGTTGGCGATACCTGAGGGCCAAGCTCGCTGAGAATCCAAATCGACCAGGAGCGAAACAAGGTGCGTTGTTCCATTTGCTTTGCAGTATCAATTAATCATTGTAGTATCTCAGTTCGTGGTGGCCGCTTGTGAAGGAAATATGCCCTAGAGGCCATAATAAAGTTATTATTTATTTCCTCATATCATGATAAATGTTTATTATTCATGCTAGAATTGTATTAAGCGGAAACATGATACATGTGTGAATACATAGACAAACATATAATCACTAGTGTGCCTCTACTTGACTAGCTCATTAATTAAAGATGGTTATGTTTCCTAACCATAGACATGTGTTGTCATTTGATTAATGGGATCACATCATTAGGAAAATGATGTGATTGACATGACCCATCCCGTTAGCTTAGCACTTGATCGTTTAGTATTCTGCTATTGATTTCTTCATGACTTATACATGTTCGTGTAACTATGAGAATTATGCAACTCCCGTTTATCGGAGGAACACTTTGGGTACTAGCAAACGTCACAACATAACTGGGTGATTATAAAGGAGTACTACAGGTGTCTCCGAAGGTACATGTTGAGTTGGCGTATTTCGAGATTAGGTTTTGTCACTTCGATTGTCGGAGAGGTATCTCTGGGCCCTCTCGGTAATACTCATCACTTAAGCCTTGCAAGCATTATAACTAATGAGTTAGTTATGAGATGACGTATTACAGAACGAGTAAAGAGACTTGCCGGTAACGAGATTGAACTAGGTATTGGATACCGACGATCAAATCTCGGGCAAGTAACATACCGATGACAAAGGAAACAACGTATGTTGTTATGCGGTTTGACCAATAAAGATCTTCGTAGAATATGTAGGAACCAATATGGGCATCCAGGTCCCGCTATTGGTTATTGACCGAGAATGGTTTTAGGTCATGTCTACATAGTTCTCGAACCCGTAGGGTCCGCACGCTTAACGTTTCGATGACAGTTTTATTATGAGTTTATAAGTTTTGATGTACCGAAGTTTGTTCGGAGTCTCGGATGTGATCACGGACATGACGAGGAGTCTCGGAATGGTCGAGACATAAAGATTGATATATTGGAAGCCTATGTTAGGACATCGGAATGGTTCCGGGTGAAATCGGCATTTTACCGGAGTACCGGGAGGTTACCGGAACCACCCTGGGGGTTAATGGGCCTACATGGGCCAAGAGGAAGAAGAGGAAGGAGCCAGGAGGGGGCCGCGCGCCCCTCCCCCTCCTAGTCCGAATAGGACAAGGGAAGGGGGGCGGCGCCCCCCCCCTTTCCTTCCCCTCTTCCTCCTCTTTCCCCTTTCTCTCTACTCCAACTTGGAAAAGGGGAGTCCTACTCCCGGTGGGAGTAGGACTCCCCCCTTGGCGCGCCCCCTTAGGCCGGCGGCCTCCTTCCCCCTGGCTCCTTTATATACGGGGGCGGGGGGCACCTCATAGACACACAAGTTGATCTACGGATCGTTCCCTCGGCGGTGCCCCCTTCCACCATATTCCACCTCGGTCATATCATCGCGGAGTTTAGGTGAAGCCCTGCGCCGGTAGAACATCATCATCGACACCACGCCGTCGTGCTGACGGAACTCATCTCCGGAGCCTTTGCTGGATCGGAGGGCCCGAGATCGTCATCGAGCTGAACGTGTGCTGAACTCGGAGGCTCCGTACGTTCGGTGCTTGGATCGGTCGGATCGTGAAGATGTACGACTACGTCAACCGCGTTGTGCTAAACGCTTCCGCTTACGGTCTACGAGGGTACGTGGACGAACACTCTCCCCTCTCGTTGCTATATCATCACCATGATCTTGCGTGTGCGTAGGAATTTTTTTGAAATTACTACGTTCCCCAACAGTGGCATTCGAGCCTAGGTTTTATGCGTTGATGTTATATGCACGAGTAGAACACAAGTGAGTTGTGGGTGATACAAGTCATACTGCTTACCAGCATGTCATACTTTGGTTCGGCGGTATTGTGAGATAAAGCGGCCCGGACCGACATTACGCGTACGCTTACGCGAGACTGGTTTCACCGTTACGAGCACTCGTGCTTAAAGGCAGCTGGCGGGTGTTTGTCTCTCTCACTTTAGCTGAATCGAGTGTGGCTACGCCCGGTCCTTGCGAAGGTTAAAACAGCACCAACTTGACGAACTATCGTTGTGGTTTTGATGCGTAGGTAAGAACGGTTCTTGCTAAAGCCCGTAGCAGCCATGTAAAATTTGCAACAACAAATTAGAGGACGTCTAACTTGTTTTTGCAGGGCATGTTGTGATGTGATATGGTCAAGACGTGATGCTATATTTTATTGTATGAGATGATCATGTTTTGTAACCGAAATTATCGGCAACTGGCAGGAGCCATATGGTTGTCGCTTTATTGTATGAAATGCAAACGCCCTGTAATTGCTTTACTTTATCACTAAGCGGTAGCGATAGTCGTAGAAGCAATAGATGGCGTAACGACAACGATGCTACGATGGAGATCAAGGTGTTGCGCCGGTGACGATGGTGATCATGACGGTGCTTCGAAGATGGAGATCACAAGCACAAGATGATGATGGCCATATCATATCACTTAAATTGATTGCATGTGATGTTTATCCTTTATGCATCTTATCTTGCTTTGATTGACGGTAGCATTTTAAGATGATCTCTCACTAATTATCAAGAAGTGTTCTCCCTGAGTATGCACCGTTGCGAAAGTTCTTCGTGCTGAGACACCACGTGGTGATCGGGTGTGATAGGCTCTACGTTCAAATACAACGGGTGCAAAACAGTTGCACACGCGGAATACTCAGGTTATACTTGACGAGCCTAGCATATACAGATATGGCCTCGGAACACGGAGACCGAAAGGTCGAGCGTGAATCATATAGTAGATATGATCAACATAGAGATGTTCACCATTGAAACTACTCCATCTCACGTGATGATCGGACATGGTTTAGTTGATTTGGATCACGTGATCACTTAGATGACTAGAGAGATGTCTGTCTAAGTGGGAGTTCTTAAGTAATATGATTAATTGAACTTAAATTTATCATGAACTTAGTACCTGATAGTATTTTGCTTGTCTATGTTTGTTTGTAGATAGATGCATGGCTCGTGCTGTTGTTCCGTTGAATTTTAATGCATTCCTTGAGAAAGCAAAGTTGAAAGATGATGGTAGCAATTACACGGACTGGGTCCGTAACCTGAGGATTATCCTCATTGCCGCACAGAAAAGTTACGTCCTGGAAGCACCGCTGGGTGCCAGGCCTGCTGCTGATGCAACTGACGACGTTAAGAACGTCTGGCAGAGCAAAGCTGATGACTACTCGATAGTTCAATGTGCCATGCTTTACGGCTTAGAACCGGGTCTTCAACGACGTTTTGAACGTCATGGAGCATATGAGATGTTCCAGGAGTTGAAGTTAATATTTCAAGCAAATGCCCGGATTGAGAGATATGAAGTCTCCAATAAGTTCTACAACTGCAAGATGGAGGAGAACAGTTCTGTCAGTGAGCATATACTCAAAATGTCTGGGTACAATAATCACTTGATTCAACTGGGAGTTAATCTTCCGGATGATAGCGTCATTGACAGAATTCTCCAATCACTGCCACCAAGCTACAAGAGCTTCGTGATGGACTATAATATGCAAGGTATGAACAAGACTATTCCCGAGCTCTTTGCGATGCTGAAAGCCGCGGAGGTAGAAATCAAGAAGGAGCATCAAGTGTTGATGGTTAACAAGACCACTAGTTTCAAGAAGAAAGGCAAAGGGAAGAAGAAGGGGAACTTCAAAAGGAACAGCAAGCAAGTTGCTGCTCAAGAGAAGAAACCCAAGTCTGGACCTAAGCCTGAAACTGAGTGCTTCTACTGCAAGCAGACTGGACACTGGAAGCGGAACTGCCCCAAGTATTTGGCGGATAAGAAGGATGGCAAAGTGAACAAAGGTATATGTGATATACATGTTATTGATGTGTACCTTACTAATGCTCGCAGTAGCACCTAGGTATTTGATACTGGTTCTGTTGCTAATATTTGCAACTCGAAACAGGGACTACGGATTAAGCGAAGATTAGCTAAGGACGAGGTGACGATGTGCGTGGGAAATGGTTCCAAAGTCGATGTGATCGCGGTCGGCACGCTACCTCTACATCTACCATCGGGATTAGTTTTAGACCTAAATAATTGTTATTTGGTGCCTGCGTTGAGCATGAACATTATATCTGGATCTTGTTTGATGCGAGACGGTTATTCATTTAAATCAGAGAATAATGGTTGTTCTATTTATATGAGTAATATCTTTTATGGTCATGCACCCTTGAAGAGTGGTCTATTTTTATTGAATCTCGATAGTAGTGATACACATATTCATAGTGTTGAAACCAAAAGATGCAGAGTTGATAATGATAGTGCAACTTATTTGTGGCACTGCCGTTTAGGTCATATCGGTGTAAAGCGCATGAAGAAACTCCATACTGATGGACTTTTGGAATCACTTGATTATGAATCACTTGGTACTTGCGAACCGTGCCTTATGGGCAAGATGACCAAAACACCGTTCTCCGGTACTATGGAGAGAGCAATAGATTTGTTGGAAATCATACATACAGATGTATGTGGTCCAATGAATGTTGAAGCTCGTAGCGGATATCGTTATTTTCTCACCTTCACAGATGATTTGAGCAGATATGGGTATATCTACTTAATGAAACACAAGTCTAAAACATTTGAAAAGTTCAAAGAATTTCAGAGTGAAGTAGAAAATCATCGTAACAAGAAAATAAAGTTTCTACGATCTGATCGTGGAGGAGAATATTTGAGTTACGAGTTTGGTCTACACTTGAAACAATGCGGGATAGTCTCGCAACTCACGCCACCTGGAACACCACAACGTAATGGTGTGTCCGAACGTCGTAATCTTACTTTACTTGATATGGTACGATCTATGATGTCTCTTACTGATTTACCGCTATCGTTTTGGGGTTATGCTTTAGATATGGCCGCATTCACGTTAAATAGGGCACCATCAAAATCCGTTGAAATGACGCCTTATGAACTGTGGTTTGGCAAGAAACCAAAGTTGTCGTTTCTTAAAGTTTGGGGCTGCGATGCTTATGTGAGTGGGAGCTGTGTAGCATTTCTAGTTTTATATGTAGATGACATATTGTTAATTGGAAATGATATAGAATTTCTGAATAGCATAAAGGGATACTTGAATAAGAGTTTTTCAATGAAAGACCTTGGTGAAGCTGCTTATATATTGGGCATCAAGATCTATAGAGATAGATCAAGACGCTTAATAGGACTTTCACAAAGCACATACCTTGACAAGATTTTGAAGAAGTTCAAAATGGATCAGGCAAAGAAAGGATTCTTGCATGTGCTACAAGGTGTGAAGTTGAGTCAAACTCAATGCCCGACCACAGCAGGAGATAGAGAGAAAATAAAAGATGTTCCCTATGCTTCAGCCATAGGCTCTATCATGTATGCAATGCTGTGTACCAGGCCTGACGTATGCTTAGCAATAAGCTTAGCAGGAAGGTACCAAAGTAATCCAGGAGTGGATCACTGGACAGCGGTCAAGAACATCCTGAAATACCTGAAAAGGACTAAGGATATGTTTCTCGTATATGGAGGTGACAAAGAGCTAGTCGTAAGAGGTTACGTCGATGCAAGCTTTGATACTGATCCGAACGATTCTAAATCGCAAACCAGATACGTGTTTATATTAAACAGTGGAGCTGTAAGTTGGTGCAGTTCTAAACAAAGCGTCGTGGCGGGATCTACATGTGAAGCGGAGTACATAGCTGCTTCTGAAGCAGCGAATGAAGGAGTCTGGATGAAGGAGTTCATTTCCGATCTAGGTGTCATACCTAGTGCATCGGGACCAATGAAGATCTTCTGTGACAATACTGGTGCAATTGCCTTGGCAAAGGAATCCAAATTTCACAAGAGGACCAAGCACATCAAGAGACGCTTCAATTCCATTCGGGACCAAGTCCAAGTGGGAGACATAGAAATTTGCAAGATACATACGGATCTGAATGTTGCAGACCCGTTGACTAAGCCTCTATCATGAGCAAAACATGATCAACACCAAGACTTCATGGGTGTTAGAATCATTACTATGTAATCTAGATTATTGACTCTAGTGCAAGTGGGAGACTGAAGGAAATATGCCCTAGAGGCAATAATAAAGTTATTATTTATTTCCTCAAATCATGATAAATGTTTATTATTCATGCTAGAATTGTATTAACCGGAAACATGATACATGTGTGAATACATAGACAAACATATAGTCACTAGTGTGCCTCTACTTGACTAGCTCATTAATCAAAGATGGTTATGTTTCCTAACCATAGACATGTGTTGTCATTTGATTAAT
The DNA here is from genome assembly GCA_963921465.1 of Triticum timopheevii. Lineage (NCBI taxonomy): Eukaryota > Viridiplantae > Streptophyta > Magnoliopsida > Poales > Poaceae > Triticum > Triticum timopheevii. The sequence goes on from OY997271.1 coordinate 13,698,712, forward strand.
GGGATCACATCATTAGGAGAATGATGTGATTGACATGACCCATCCCGTTAGCTTAGCACTTGATCGTTTAGTATTCTGCTATTGCTTTCTTCATGACTTATACATGTTCCTGTAACTATGAGAATTATGCAACTCCCGTTTACCGGAGGAACACTTTGGGTACTACCAAACGTCACAACGTAACTGGGTGATTATAAAGGAGTACTACAGGTGTCTCCGAAGGTACATGTTGAGTTGGCGTATTTCGAGATTAGGTTTTGTCACTCCGATTGTCGGAGAGGTATCTCTGGGCCCTCTCGGTAATACTCATCACTTAAGCCTTGCAAGCATTATAACTAATGAGTTAGTTATGAGATGACATATTACAGAACGAGTAAAGAGACTTGCCGGTAACGAGATTGAACTAGGTATTGGATACCGACGATCAAATCTCGGGCAAGTAACATACCGATGACAAAGGGAACAACGTATGTTGTTATGCGGTTTGACCGATAAAGATCTTCGTAGGATATGTAGGAACCAATATGGGCATCCAGGTCCCGCTATTGGTTATTGACCGAGAATGGTTTTAGGTCATGTCTACATAGTTCTCGAACCCGTAGGGTCCGCACGCTTAACGTTTCGATGACAGTTTTATTATGAGTTTATAACTTTTGATGTACCGAAGTTTGTTCGGAGTCCCGGATGTGATCACGGACATGACGAGGAGTCTCGGAATGGTCGAGACATAAAGATTGATATATTGGAAGCCTATGTTTGGACATCGGAATGGTTCCGGGTGAAATTGGCATTTTAACGGAGTACCGGGAGGTTACCGGAACCACCCGGGGGGTTAATGGGCCTACATGGGCCAAGAGGGAGAAGAGGAAGGAGCCAGGAGGGGGCCGCGCGCCCCTCCCCCTCCTAATCCGAATAGGACAAGGGAAGGGGTTCGGCGCCCCCCCCCCTTTCCTTCCCCTCTTCCTCCTCTTTCCCCCTTCTCTCCTACTCCAACTTGGAAAAGGGGAGTCCTACTCCCGGTGGGAGTAGGACTCCCCCCTTGGCGCGCCCCCTTAGGCCGGCGGCCTCCTTCCCCCTGGCTCCTTTATATACGGGGGCGGGGGGCACCTCATAGACACACAAGTTGATCTACGGATCGTTCCTTAGCCGTGTGCGGTGCCCCCTTCCACCATATTCCACCTCGGTCATATCATCGCGGAGTTTAGGCGAAGCCCTGCGCCGGTAGAACATCATCATCGTCACCACGCCGTCGTGCTGACGGAACTCATCTCCGGAGCCTTTGCTGGATCGGAGGGCCGGAGATCGTCATCGAGCTAAACGTGTGCTGAACTCGGAGGCTCCGTACGTTCGGTGCTTGGATCGGACGGATCGTGAAGATGTACGACTACGTCAACCGCGTTGTGCTAAACGCTTCCGCTTACGGTCTACGAGGGTACGTGGACGAACACTCTCCCCTCTCGTTGCTATATCATCACCATGATCTTGCGTGTGCGTAGGAATTTTTTTGAAATTACTACGTTCCCAACAGTGGCATTCGAGCCTAGGTTTTATGCGTTGATGTTATATGCACGAGTAGAACACAAGTGAGTTGTGGGCGATACAAGTCATACTGCTTACCAGCATGTCATACTTTGGTTCGGCGGTATTGTGAGATAAAGCGGCCCGGACCGACATTACGCGTACGCTTACGCGAGACTGGTTTCACCGTTACGAGCACTCGTGCTTAAAGGCAGCTGGCGGGTGTCTGTCTCTCTCACTTTAGCTGAATCGAGTGTGGCTACGCCCGGTCCTTGCGAAGGTTAAAACAGCACCAACTTGACGAACTATCGTTGTGGTTTTGATGCGTAGGTAAGAACGGTTCTTGCTAAAGCCCGTAGCAGCCATGTAAAATTTGCAACAACAAATTAGAGGACGTCTAACTTGTTTTTGCAGGGCATGTTGTGATGTGATATGGTCAAGACGTGATGCTATATTTTATTGTATGAGATGATCATGTTTTGTAACCGAAATTATCGGCAACTGGCAGGAGCCATATGGTTGTCGCTTTATTGTATGAAATGCAAACGCCCTGTAATTGCTTTACTTTATCACTAAGCGGTAGCGATAGTCGTAGAAGCAATAGATGGCGTAACGACAACGATGCTACGATGGAGATCAAGGTGTTGCGCCGGTGACGATGGTGATCATGACGGTGCTTCGAAGATGGAGATCACAAGCACAAGATGATGATGGCCATATCATATCACTTAAATTGATTGCATGTGATGTTTATCCTTTATGCATCTTATCTTGCTTTGATTGACGGTAGCATTTTAAGATGATCTCTCACTAATTATCAAGAAGTGTTCTCCCTGAGTATGCACCGTTGCGAAAGTTCTTCGTGCTGAGACACCACGTGGTGATCGGGTGTGATAGGCTCTACGTTCAAATACAACGGGTGCAAAACAGTTGCACACGCGGAATACTCAGGTTATACTTGACGAGCCTAGCATATACAGATATGGCCTCGGAACACGGAGACCGAAAGGTCGAGCGTGAATCATATAGTAGATATGATCAACATAGAGATGTTCACCATTGAAACTACTCCATCTCACGTGATGATCGGACATGGTTTAGTTGATTTGGATCACGTGATCACTTAGATGACTAGAGAGATGTCTGTCTAAGTGGGAGTTCTTAAGTAATATGATTAATTGAACTTAAATTTATCATGAACTTAGTACCTGATAGTATTTTGCTTGTCTATGTTTGTTTGTAGATAGATGCATGGCTCGTGCTGTTGTTCCGTTGAATTTTAATGCATTCCTTGAGAAAGCAAAGTTGAAAGATGATGGTAGCAATTACACGGACTGGGTCCGTAACCTGAGGATTATCCTCATTGCCGCACAGAAAAGTTACGTCCTGGAAGCACCGCTGGGTGCCAGGCCTGCTGCTGATGCAACTGACGACGTTAAGAACATCTGGCAGAGCAAAGCTGATGACTACTCGATAGTTCAATGTGCCATGCTTTACGGCTTAGAACCGGGTCTTCAACGACGTTTTGAACGTCATGGAGCATATGAGATGTTCCAGGAGTTGAAGTTAATATTTCAAGCAAATGCCCGGATTGAGAGATATGAAGTCTCCAATAAGTTCTACAACTGCAAGATGGAGGAGAATAGTTCTGTCAGTGAGCATATACTCAAAATGTCTGGGTACAATAATCACTTGATTCAACTGGGAGTTAATCTTCCGGATGATAGCGTCATTGACAGAATTCTCCAATCACTGCCACCAAGCTACAAGAGCTTCGTGATGGACTATAATATGCAAGGTATGAACAAGACTATTCCCGAGCTCTTTGCGATGCTGAAAGCCGCGGAGGTAGAAATCAAGAAGGAGCATCAAGTGTTGATGGTTAACAAGACCACTAGTTTCAAGAAGAAAGGCAAAGGGAAGAAGAAGGGGAACTTCAAAAGGAACAGCAAGCAAGTTGCTGCTCAAGAGAAGAAACCCAAGTCTGGACCTAAGCCTGAAACTGAGTGCTTCTACTGCAAGCAGACTGGACACTGGAAGCGGAACTGCCCCAAGTATTTGGCGGATAAGAAGGATGGCAAAGTGAACAAAGGTATATGTGATATACATGTTATTGATGTGTACCTTACTAATGCTCGCAGTAGCACCTGGGTATTTGATACTGGTTCTGTTGCTAATATTTGCAACTCGAAACAGGGACTGCGGATTAAGCGAAGATTAGCTAAGGACGAGGTGACGATGTGCGTGGGAAATGGTTCCAAAGTCGATGTGATCGCGGTCGGCACGCTACCTCTACATCTACCATCGGGATTAGTTTTAGACCTAAATAATTGTTATTTGGTGCCTGCGTTGAGCATGAACATTATATCTGGATCTTGTTTGATGCGAGACGGTTATTCATTTAAATCAGAGAATAATGGTTGTTCTATTTATATGAGTAATATCTTTTATGGTCATGCACCCTTGAAGAGTGGTCTATTTTTATTGAATCTCGATAGTAGTGATACACATATTCATAGTGTTGAAACCAAAAGATGCAGAGTTGATAATGATAGTGCAACTTATTTGTGGCACTGCCGTTTAGGTCATATCGGTGTAAGGCGCATGAAGAAACTCCATACTGATGGACTTTTGGAATCACTTGATTATGAATCACTTGGTACTTGCGAACCGTGTGATGGATTCATATACCTAGGGTAGGGTCATATGTCTGACCTGGATGCCCTACCCTAGGACAGCCTTAGAAGAGATCACCTTCCAGTCAACCATCGAAGAACCCACTCGACTGGAAGAAGGACTCGACCATGGAGATACACTCGACCATGGAGATACACTCGACCATGGAGATACACTCGACCATGGAGATACACTCGACCACCAGAAGGTCAGAAGGCACTCTGTACTGCAACGGCCTGTAATTGAATAGACTTAATGATAGTTAAGGCATTTTATGTAGGGCGTTACCAGTAACGCCCCAGACTTAATACACTTTAAACCCTTCATTACGTGGGCTGGCAGGGGTCCAGGCGTACTCTATATAAGCCACCCCCCTCCACAGGCAGAAGGGTTCGCACTCCTGTAACACCTATACACATAATCCACTCGACCGCCTCAGGGCTCCGAGACGTAGGGCTTTTACTTCCTCCGAGAAGGGCCTGAACTCGTACATCGCTTGTGTTTACAACTTCTCTATAGCTAGGACCTTGCCTCTCCATACCTACCCCCCACTCTACTGTCAGACTTAGAACCACGACAGTTGGCGCCCACCGTGGGGCAGGTGTTTTAGCGATTTTGTGGAGAAGTTGCAGTATTTCCGAATACTTTCATCATGATGACTACTGGAGTTTTGGTCAAAGGGCGCGAGATCCGTCTTGGCGCTCTCACCTTCGTCATCGACGACTCCGCGTGGCTCCAGGAGGCTCCACTCGACGTTGATGCGCTCCCCGTCCGCGGTGCGACGCATTTTCGCGCATGTGTCCGCGGCGTTCTGCTGCGGCAACTGTCGGCCCCCTATCGGTCGACTCCTTTATCGGTCGCCCGCCCGGTCTCCCACCAGCGCAAGCGCTCTGGTCGATCGAGGCTTCAGCGGTGGGTGAAACACGCGGTGGCTCGCCAGGTGGCCATTGCACAAGTTGCGGCAATCGAGCCCGACGAATCTCTTTATGGCCTGTTTGATCTGTCGACTGGCTCCATAGAGACTGCATCCGAGTGCGATAGCAGTGATCCAGTGGCGGAAATTCTCATGGTCGACGGGCCCCGCAGTCCTCTTGGCTTCGCCCATGGCAGCGGAGCAGGCGGCGGAGGCAGCCCCGCACAGGACCACGAAGAGTACCAGCCCGAGGCACTCGACTCTCTACAGAGAGAGGAGCTTCGCCGCAGGAACATGGATGCCCTGCATACTCCTATTACGGGAGAAACCCCCGAGGCTCGCGCCTTGGAGGAGGCACGTTTGGCCAATGTGGCTGAACGCGCTCGTCTGGAGAACCTTCAGCGAGCACTCGACGAGCGCGCGCGGCAACGAGTCCCCGAAGCCAGTCGACGTCGACTCTTCCCACCGACTCAGGTATACCGCACGCCAATTCAGAATTTAGCAGCTGCAACCCGTATAGCAGAGTCCATCCAGCCTTCACAGTCGGAAGCTGGGAGAGGCTTGATGCAGATCAGAGATTTGCTCCGAGCAGCTGGGGACCAGAACTCGGCCGTGTCGCAGTCGCGCAACAGAATTCACAGTCGATCCGTCGCTGCGAATACGGTTCAGTCGGCTCACAGTCCCAGATCGCCTCCGCGGCGAGAAGGACGCGACAACCAGCATGATCAGCATGGAGACCGACGCAACCGAGATGATAGGCGTCGAGTGCCCGTTTCCCCTCCGAGGGAAGAGTCTTACGCTCCTCGCCGACAGGATGGCAGGCGTCAGTTCAGTGTGGGGCGAAGGGTTCCAGTCGACCCCAGGGGGCCAGGCTTCGATGCGCGATCCATTATCGTGCAGAGCTTGGTCGACCGGAACAGAGCCCATCGAGGTGGGCCCGAGAGAGATGCTCCCACGAGCAGTCGAGTGCATGTTTCTGGTCCAGAGTGTTTTAGCAGGGCTATCAGAACCGCAGTGATTCCCCCCAATTTCAGGTTGGCGACAGGAGTCAGCAAGTTCACTGGGGAGTCCAAGCCTGAAACTTGGCTCGAGGATTACCGAGTGGCTGTTCAGATTAGCGGCGGGAATGATGAGGTGGCCATGAAGCATTTGCCCCTTATGCTGGAAGGTTCAGCCAGAGCGTGGCTGAATCAGTTACCTCCTAGCAGTATTTACACTTGGGAAGACTTGTTCCGAGTGTTCGTCAGAACTTTTGAAGGAACCTGCAAGCGACCAGCTGGTTTGACAGAGCTGCAAGTTTGTGTGCAGAAGCCCAATGAGACTCTCAGAGAGTATATTTAGAGGTGGATCACTCTGCACCATACTGTGGAAAATGTGTCTAATCATCAAGCAGTCTGCGCCTTCAAAGATGGCGTCAAGAACAGAGAATTGAGTATGAAGTTTGGTCGAACCGGAGACATGACTCTGAGTCGGATGATGGAGATTGCTTCCAAGTACGCAAATGGTGAGGAAGAGGACCGACTCCGAAGCGGCAAGTTTAAGCCGAGTCAGTCGGAGAAGGGGAATTCCAGTCGGAAACAGAAGCGGAAAGCCGAGCCAGCAGCTCCTGGAGAAGCCCTGGCCGTAACTCAGGGAAAGTTCAAAGGGAAGCCAAAAGGATCCTGGAATCCTAAGAAAGTAAAGGATAAAGAAGGAAACGACGTGATGGATATGCCATGCCACATCCACACGAGGAAGGATGAAGAGGGCAACATTATTTACCCAAAGCACACCACTCGCCAGTGTCGACTCCTGATCCAGCAGTTTCAGGGTAAACAGTCTAAGGACAAGGAGAAAGAGTCAGACAAGGCTGGAGACAAAGAGGACAGTGAGGAAGAATATCCGCATATCAACTCCACTCTGATGATCTTCGCGGATGTGGAAAGCAAGAGTCGACTGAAAGTCATTAACCGTGAGGTGAATATGGTTGCCCCAGCAAAACCAAGTTATCTGAAATGGTCTCAAACTCCCATCACATTCGACCAATCTGATCACCCGACTCATATTGCCACCCCTGGGAGGCAAGCTTTGGTGGTCAACCCAGTTGTCGAAGGCACTCGACTGACGAAAGTGTTGATGGACGGTGGCAGTGGGCTGAACTTGTTATATGCAGACACACTGAAGGGAATGGGCATTCCGATGTCTCGATTGAGCACCAACAACATGAGTTTCCACGGAGTCATACCAGGGAAGAAAGCCAACTCACTCGGCCAAATAGCCCTGGACGTGGTTTTTGGCGACTCAAAACATTTTCGCAAGGAAAAGTTGACCTTTGAGGTTGTGGATTTTCAGAGCGCGTACCACGCCATTTTGGGGAGGCCCGCCTACGCACGGTTCATGGCTCGACCATGTTACGTGTACCTCAAACTGAAAATGCCAGGTCCCAAAGGGGTGATCACTGTCACTAGCGATCGGAAAAAGGCAGAAGAGTGCTTTCAGAAGGGCTCAAAGATTGCCGATTCCCAGGTGACAGCGGTCGAGTTCGAAGAATACAAGCAAAACGCAGATCCGAGTGATTTGTTGCGATCCAAGAAACAAGCCACAGAATCTGCATTTCAGTCGTCTGGTGAGACGAAGCCTGTTCATATTCACCCGACCGACTCCGATGCAGCCCCGACTCACATCTCCACGACACTCGACCCGAAATAGGAAGAAGCGCTCATTCAGTTCCTCCGTGAGAACTGGGACATTTTTGCATGGAAGCCAGCTGACATGCCAGGTGTTCCCAGGGGACTGGCTGAGCATCGCCTCAGAGTCGACAAATCAGCAAAGCCAGTCAAAGAGCATCTTCGGCGGTCCGCCGTCCAGAAGAGAAAAGCTATTGGTGAGGAAGTGGCTCGACTGTTGGCGACAGGATTTATCCGAGAGATATACCACTCCGAGTGGCTCGCTAATGTCGTCATGGTTCCCAAGAAGGACAAGTCACTCCGCATGTGCATTGACTTCAAGCACATCAATCGGGCCTGCCCGAAAGATCATTTTTCTCTCCCTCGCATAGATCAAATTGTTGACTCGACCGCGGGATGTGAGAGATTGTCTTTTCTAGACGCATATTCCGGGTATCATCAGATCCATCTGTACGGACCCGACGAAGTAAAAACAGCTTTCATCACTCCATTCGGGTGCTTCTGCTATATCACCATGCCATTCGGCCTCAAGAATGCCGGAGCCACATTTATGCGTATGATTCAGAAGTGTCTTCTCACTCAAATCAGTCGGAATGTGGAAGCGTATATGGATGATATCGTCGTTAAGTCGCGAAAAGGTTCCGACCTGCTTGCTGACCTCGCCGAAACATTTGCCAACCTCAGAAGGTATGATATCAAGCTCAATCCATCGAAGTGCACATTCGGAGTTCCTGGTGGAAAGTTACTCGGTTTTCTCGTTTCCGAGCGAGGGATCGACGCAAATCCAGAGAAGATCGGCACTATTCTCCGAATGAAACGCCCTGTGCGAGTGCACGATGTCCAGAAGCTTACTGGATGCTTGGCCACATTAAGTCGATTCATCTCACGACTCGGTGAAAAGGCATTGCCTCTTTACCGACTGATGAAGAAGGCAGACAAGTTCGAGTGGACTCCAGAAGCTGATGCAGCGTTTGCCGAGCTAAAAGCTCTGCTCTCCACCCAGCCGGTGCTTGCTGCTCCAATCAGCAAAGAGCCTTTGTTGCTTTATATTGCAGCCACAGGACAAGTCGTCAGTACGGTACTTACGGTCGAGCGGGAGGAAGAAGGAAAAGCCTTCAAAGTTCAGCGCCCGGTGTATTATTTGTCTGAAGTTTTGACTCCATCCAAGCAGAGATATCCTCATTATCAGAAGCTTGTGTATGGAATATACATGACCACGAAGAAGGTTGCTCATTATTTCTCTGATCATTCTATCACAGTCGTCAGCGACGCTCCACTATCAGACATTCTGCACAACAGAGATGCAACTGGTCGAGTGGCGAAATGGGCGATTGAACTTCTTCCCCTTGATATCAAGTTCGAGGCAAAGAAAGCCATTAAGTCCCAGGCAATAGCAGATTTCCTTGCCGAGTGGATTGAACAACAGCAGCCGACTGAAGTTCACTCGGAGCATTGGACCATGTTCTTCGACGGCTCTAAGATGCTGAATGGTTCTGGTGCTGGGGTTGTTCTGGTTTCCCCCAGAGGAGATAAGCTTAGATATGTGCTCCAGATTCACTTTGATTCCTCCAACAATGAGGCAGAGTATGAGGCCCTTTTATATGGATTGCGCATGGCCATCTCACTCGGCGTCCGTCGCCTGATGGTTTATGGTGATTCAGATTTAGTGGTCAACCAGGTGATGAAGGAGTGGGACGTGAGAAGCCCAGCCATGACTGGATACTGCAATGCAGTGAGGAAGCTGGAGAAGAAGTTCGAGGGGTTGGAGCTCCATCACATCCCCCGACTGAAAAATCAAGCAGCAGATGATCTGGCAAAGATGGGTTCCAAAAGAGAAGCCATTCCGAGTGGTGTGTTTTTGGAGCATATACACACTCCGTCAGTTAAAGAGGATCCCTTCACAGAGGAAGCTCCAGAGCCCAAGAGTGCCACAGATCCGACTGAGGTTGAGGTCCCAGCAGTGGTCGACTTGGTCATGGAGGTTTTAGTGGTCATTCTCGACTGGACAATTCCCTATATCGCGTATATCCTGAGAAAAGAGCTCCCAGAGGATGAGGAAGAGGCTCGGCAGATCGTCCGTCGATCCAAGGCCTTTACCGTTATCAAAGGACAGCTGTATAGAGAAAGCCCGACTGGGGTTGGTCAAAAATGCATAACGCCAGAAGAAGGTCAAATCATCCTCAATGATATCCACTCGGGGACCTGTGGACACCATGCGTCCTCTCGGACCATTGTAGCCAAAGCATACCGAGCTGGATTTTACTGGCCAAGGGCGAATGAGATGGCAAAGGAAATAGTGGACAAGTGCGAAGGATGTCAGTTCTACTCCAATATGTCACACAAGCCCGCGTCAGCTCTGAAGACCATTCCACTCGTCTGGCCGTTCGCAGTATGGGGGTTGGACATGGTCGGTCCCTTGAGAAGAGGTCGAAGTGGTTTCACGCACGTACTGGTCGCAGTCGACAAGTTCACAAAGTGGATCGAGGCTAAACCGATCAAGAATCTTGACGCCGGTACTGCAGTTACCTTCATCAGGGAGCTGACGTTCAGATATGGAGTTCCGCACAGCATCATTACGGATAATGGGTCGAACTTTGACTTGGAAGAATTCAAGGATTTCTGCAACGCTCAAGGCACACGAGTCGACTACGCTTCAGTCGCTCACCCCCAGTCGAATGGACAAGCGGAGCGAGCCAATGGCTTAATCCTCAAGGGTTTAAATCCCCGACTGATGCGTGACCTCAAGCACGCAGCTGGAGCATGGGTCGACGAACTTCCTTTGGTGCTTTGGGGTTTGCGAACCACACCCAATCGGTCGACTGGAAGAACTCCATTCTTTTTGGTCTATGGAGCTGAAGCAGTCTTGCCGAGTGATCTTCTTCACAATGCTCCTCGAGTCGAACTCTACAACGAAGCAGAAGCCGAGCAAGCGCGTCAGGACGCAGTCGACCTTCTAGAGGAAGAAAGGGAGATGGCTCTGATCCGATCGACCATCTATCAACAAGACTTGCGCCGCTTTCACGCCAGGAATGTGAGGGGTCGAGCCTTCCAAGTGGGAGATCTAGTTCTCCGAGTAGATCAGCAGAAACAGCATAAGCTCGCTCCTTCTTGGGAAGGACCCTTCATCGTCACCAAAGTGCTCCACAACGGGGCTTACCGTCTCTACAACGTCGAACACAACATCGAAGAGCCCCGAGCTTGGAACGCGGATCTGCTCCGCCCGTTTTACACCTAAAAGTTTTCCACTCGGATGAGTTGTAATAAAATACTTCTGTAGTTCATGGATCTCGAAATAATAGTGCCATAATTCCTTCATAACTTTTGGCACTTTTTCCCCCAGCGGGTGGCTTAGTCGCGAATCCGTTTCGCCTAAGTTATAAAAAAAAATCCTACCGAGTGAAGAGCAATCCTCTCACTCGGGGGCTTAGCTGCAGCCCAGCGCTCGCCTAAGTTATAAAAAATCCTACCGAGTGAAGAGCAAACCTCTCACTCGGGGGCTTAGTTGCAGCCCAGCGCTCGCCTAAGTTATAAAAAATCCTACCGAGTGAAGAGCAAACCTATCACTCGGGGGCTTAGCTGCAGCCCAGCGCTCGCCTAAGTTATAAAAAATACTACCGAGTGAAGAGCAAACCTCTCACTCGGAGGCTTAGTTGCAGCCCAGCGCTCGCCTAAGTTATAAAAAATCCTACCGAGTGAAGAGCAAACCTCTCACTCGGGGGCTTAGCTGCAGCCCAGCGCTCGCCTAAGTTATAAAAAATCCTACCGAGTGAAGAGCAAACCTCTCACTCGGAGGCTTAGCTGCAGCCCAGCGCTCGCCTAAGTTATAAAAAAATCCTACCGAGTGAAGAGCAAACCTCTCACTCGGGGGCTTAGCTGCAGCCCAGCGCTCGCCTAAGTTATAAAAAATCCTACCGAGTGAAGAGCAAACCTCTCACTCGGAGGCTTAGCTGCAGCCCAGCGCTCGCCTAAGTTATAAAAAAATCCTACCGATTGAAGAGCAAACCTCTCACTCGGGGGCTTAGCTGCAGCCCAACGCTCGCCTAAGTTATAAAAAAATCCTACCGAGTGAAGAGCAAACCTCTCACTCGGAGGCTTAGCTGCAGCCCAGCGCTCGCCTAAGTTATAAAAAAATCCTACCGAGTGAAGAGCAAACCTCTCACTCGGGGGCTTAGCTGCAGCCCAGCGTTCGCCTAAGTTATAAAAAAAAATCCTATCGAGTGAAGAGCAAACCTCTCACTCGGGGGCTTAGCTGCAGCCCAGCGCTCGCCTAAGTTATAAAAAATCCTACCGAGTGAAGAGTAATCCTCTCACTCGGAGGCTTAGCTGCAGCCCAGCGCTCGCCTAAGTTATAAAAAATCCTACCGAGTGAAGAGCAAACCTCTCACTCGGAGGCTTAGCTGCAGCCCAGCGCTCGCCTAAGTTATAAAAAATCCTACCGAGTGAAGAGCAAACCTCTCACTCGGGGGCTTAGCTGCAGCCCAGTGCTCGCCTAAGTTATAAAAAATCCTACCGAGTGAAGAGCAATCCTCTCACTCGGGGGCTTAGCTGCAGCCCAGCGCTCGCCTAAGTTATAAAAAATCCTACCGAGTGAAGAGCAAACCTCTCACTCGGGGGCTTAGCTGCAGCCCAGCGCTCGCCTAAGTTATAAAAAATCCTACCGAGTGAAGAGCAAACCTCTCACTCGGGGGCTTAGCTGCAGCCCAGCGCTCGCCTAAGTTATAAAAAATCCTACCGAGTGAAGAGCAAACCTCTCACTCGGAGGCTTAGCTGCAGCCCAGCGCTCGCCTAAGTTATAAAAAAATCCTACCGAGTGAAGAGCAAACCTCTCACTCGGGGGCTTAGCTGCAGCCCAGCGCTCGCCTAAGTTATAAAAAATCCTACCGAGTGAAGAGCAAACCTCTCACTCGGAGGCTTAGCTGCAGCCCAGCGCTCGCCTAAGTTATAAAAAAATCCTACCGAGTGAAGAGCAAACCTCTCACTCGGGGGCTTAGCTGCAGCCCAGCGCTCGCCTAAGTTATAAAAAAATCCTACCGAGTGAAGAGCAAACCTCTCACTCGGAGGCTTAGCTGCAGCCCAGCGCTCGCCTATGTTATAAAAAAATCCTACCGAGTGAAGAGCAAACCTCTCACTCGGGGGCTTAGCTGCAGCCCAGCGTTCGCCTAAGTTATAAAAAAATCCTATCGAGTGAAGAGCAAACCTCTCACTCGGGGGCTTAGCTGCAGCCCAGCGCTCGCCTAAGTTATAAAAAATCCTACCGAGTGAAGAGTAATCCTCTCACTCGGAGGCTTAGCTGCAGCCCAGCGCTCGCCTAAGTTATAAAAAATCCTACTGAGTGAAGAGCAAACCTCTCACTCGGAGGCTTAGCTGCAGCCCAGCGCTCGCCTAAGTTATAAAAATCCTACCGAGTGAAGAGCAAACCTCTCACTCGGCAGTTTAATTGCGGCCCAGCGCTCGCCTAAGGAATAAGTCGACTGCAGTGGACATCTTGCTGTGAACCTGCAAAAGACAATTAGAACCAAGAGCAATCATATCCAAACATCAAGTCCAAGTTTAGGTCGATACCTAAAGGAACCGAAAGTGCTCAGGCACTAAGCCTGTTAAGGTTTACCGGTTACAATTACACTCGGCATACCGAGGCAAATTTAAATGTTGGGCTTAAAGAAAGTTTTTACCCCTCCTGTGGAGGGCTGGAAGGAGCAACAAACTCGTCGAGGTCGATCCCGTCTGCAATCCGGGTAGCAGCAGCGATGAAAGTTTCCATGAAAGACCTGAAGTCGTGTTTCTTCGTGTTGGCCACTCGGAGAGCCGCTAGCTTCTCTTCTCGTGCGTCCTTACAATGGACTCGGGCCAGACACAGGGCAACATCTGCGCCGCACCGAGCCGAGGACTTCTTCCACTCTTGCACTCGGTCGGGGACTGCGTTTAGTCGAGCCATCAATGACTCGAGGTCATTCTGAAGTGTCGCCCCGGGCCAAAGCATCGAGTCGATGCGAGAAGTGGCGGCCTTCAGCCTTGCAAGATAGTCCACGACAGCTGCAACACGAGACTCCAGACGGAAGGCATTCATGGCGACTTCATCATTCACCGGAGAATTGACAGGATCAAGGTTCGGCTCCAACTGGCTAGTCTCATCTTCAAAGTTCCGACAGAATTCTGCAAAGACAAAACACCGAGTCAAGGCAATGGTCCAATGGAAGCATCACAGTTGAAAATGCTGGTCGAGTGAAAAGTTTACCTTCGAGCATAAGGAACAGCTTCTTAGCAAGACCGCCCAGGAAGCTTTCAAGGTCATTCTTCTTCCCAGTCAATTGGTTGATCTTCTCAGTCAGGGTAGTCTTGTCAGCTTTCAGTCGGTCAACATCCTTGGAAGCAATCGCCAGAGCAGTTTTCAGATTGTGATTTTCCTGTTCAAGCTTGGTGACTGAAGCTAACTTCTCGTCAGCAAGTTTGGTCTTCTCGGCAAGCTCAAGGTCCTTCTTCTTCTGGGCATCCCGCACTTTGTCTGTAAGTTACAGCAAAGTCAGATCTTGAAATAAATGGAAGGATAAAGGAGTCGTCGAGGTCTCACCGAACATACCTTTGGTCTCCTCCTTCGCCTTCGTCAGATTCTCCTGCACCAGCTTCAAATCCAACTCGAGCTGAATGTGCTTCTGCTCCAGTTCCGTATAGCGAGCCGCAAGGTCACAGGATTTCTACGAAGAACCAATCAACAAAATATCAAAGATGGTTCACTTCCGAGTGGATAGAGAAAGATCATACGTTTCTAGACTACAGTCGAATGCAAGCATTCAACTGTAGCCTCGGGGACTACACCCAGTGGGTGCACTCAGCGTGCCCCCACTAGTTCTGTTCAAGACAGAGTCGACCAGTCGACCCAAAAAAAAGAGAGATGTGGACTTCAGACTGTAGTCGACTGCAAGCAGTCGACCACGGTCTCGGGGACTACACCCAGTGGGTGCACTCAGCGTGCCCCCACTAGTTCTGTCCAAGACAGAGTCGACCAGTCGACCAAATCAAATGATGAACAACCTTTACTTCTAAAGCCTAAGGTCGACTGCCAGCAGTCGACCTTAGCCTTGGGGACTACACCCAGCGGGTGCACTCAGCGTGCCCCCACTAACATAGAATTTTCTATCAACACTCCCAGCGGGTGATTGCTATGGATTTCAGAAATCAGAAAGAAAAAATCTTGATAGCATATCCTAACAGAATAGGCGGTGGTCGACTGACCTGCACATTGCTTTGAAGGGCAGAGCTGGCGTCGTAAGCTGCTTGGCTTGCATCCCGGATGGTCTTCACCTGTTCCATCATGATCCCCGCTTGACGTATCGCCTCCTTAGCAGCACTGGCTTGGTCCTCTGGGACATGATGTGTTGTGAAGAGCGAAGGCTGTGCAGCACTCGACGAAGTGGGACGAGCGCTCGTCAACGGCACCGCGAAAGACACGGTGTGTCGAGTGAGGTTCTCCCCTTCCGTGGCCACAGCTTCGGACGCCGTCGTACTCTGGGTTGCCTTTCCAGTAGACGTCTTGCTGCTCATCCTGTGCCTCAGTGGTTCTTCATCCTCATCATCATCTTCGGGAAGGGTGATAATGTCATGGGGTGGAGCTTCGGAAAAAGAATCAAAGTCAGAAATCTTGAGTCAGCCGACTAAGGACAGAATTGAGAGTATAGTACCAGGATTCGAGGTTGCTGCGTCCTCCATCTCATGGTCGTCAGCCCTGCCTGAGGTCTCAGAAGTTGCAGCACTGAAGTCCCAAAGAATCAGTCGACCAACTCAAATATCAACCAGAGATAAAGCCTTATGCAAAACAAGAGAACTCAAGTAACGCGCTTACCCGGATATGGTGGGGATGGACACTTTCATCTTCGGCAAGAGCTTGGGGGGTTTCGGCAGAGCCACCCTCGACTACTTCGGAGCCCTGTCACTCGGCACCGGAGAAGCGGTCCGAGGGCGTTTGGTCGACTGCGATGCAGTCGCCACCCCCTTACCGCGTTCAGTCGCGGGGTCATGGACAAGCTTTGACCGCCTTTCCGAGCGCGGCGGTGCAACCTCCTCCTCCTCTTCCTCCTCTTCGTCCTCGTCATCATCATCGTCGTCGTCACCGTCAGCAGCGTCTGAATCCCACTCCTCCTGGCTCTCGCCCCCGCTGGCTTCTTCCTCCTCAGTCGGAGCCTGAGCTCCATTGGGCATCGAATATAGGTCGGTGAGGGCCTAAAAGACGTCAAAACAGAGATCAATCGACCAAGTCACAGAATATACAGAAACTCACTCGACGGATGTACAATGGAAGGCAGAGCAAGTATACCTTGTCTGGATCGGTGTGATGGTCGAGTGGAGGAACCCTCCTGGATCCACGGGGATTATCCTTATTCCCAGTGACCACGGCCATCCATCTTTCCACGGTGGCGTCGTCGACTGCTTCTGGGTGGACTCGGGTATCGTCTTCAGTCCCGCAGTACAGCCACATGCCATGGCTTCGAAACTGAAGAGGTTGGATCCGCCGCCGAAGGAAAACCTCCAGAAGGTCCATGCCAGTCACGCCGTCCCGGACCAACTGCACCACTCGGTCCATCAACATCTTCACATCGGCCCTTTCCTCCGGAACCACCTTGAGAGAGGAGGGCTTGTTCACTCGACTCATGGTGAATGGGGGAAGCCCACTCGACTGTCCCGGCGTCAGCTCGTCCCGGCAGTAGAACCAAGTCGACTGCCAGCCTCTGACCGACTCGGGAAACGTCATAGCGGGGAAGGTGCTCTTGTTCCTCACTTGAATCCCCAGACCCCCGCACATTTGGACAACCTGGGTCTTCTCGTCGCCTGGACTCGCCTTCTTCACGGTCTGAGAACGGCACGTGAAGATGTGCTTGAACAAGCCCCATTGTGGTCGACAGCCCAGGAAACCCTCGCACATGGATACGAATGCAGCAAGGTACGCAATAGAGTTCGGAGTAAAGTGGTGGAGTTGGGCTCCGAAGAAGTTCAAAAAACCACGAAAGAAGATGCTCGGTGGCAAAGAAAACCCTCGATCAATATGAGTCGCCAGGAGCACGCACTCACCCTCTTCTGGCTGAGGTTGCCACTCTTTCCCTGGGAGTCTCGCTGCGCCATGGGGGATCAGCCCGTCGTCGGCCATGTCGAGGAGATCCTTCTCCGTGATGGTCGACTGGATCCAATCTCCCTGGACCCAGCCCTTCAGCAAGCGGGATCTCGACGAAGACCCACTGCAGCTGGTGGACCTCCCCTTCGCCTTCTCCGCCGCCGAGGCCTTCTCCGTCGCCGACGCCTTCTTTGCGCGCTCCAACGCCGCCGTCTTCTCCTTGACCATGGCTGCCGGCGAGGTGCGCAAGGGAGAGCTTTGCGGGAACGAGAGCAAGCGCACTGGGCGGAGACGAGGAGAACAGAGGAGAAAGAATGGAGCACTATTCAGAAAACCCTCGCCGGTTGCATTTATATACCATCCCTTCCGAGTGGATGACATGTGGACCCAGGCAACCTGATCATATCCCGAAATAGTTGCTTTGACATGATACGTGGCGGAAAAGACGGCGCGGAGATCGAGGCGTTCATGTCCCGTCCCGTCCGAGCGCCACGGTCTGTTCCGCTTCGCCCGCCCCCCAAAATTCCGTATCCCGTGGAATCCGCGGACGGCAGATCGATTTGTCAGAGGCGAGATTTCCTGCGATCCATCGCTCGGGAACCAGCAAAGTCTAAAAGATCACTCGACGAAAGACAAGAATGATTCGAGTCGACTGAAGAAAAGTTGTTCGTTATCGACAAAGAAGATCTTGATCCAGAACGACGCATAAGCCAGTATGCAAAAGCCAATCGGAAACAGCATCAACTCTTTCCTCATTCAAGCCTCAATCCATTCGGGGGCTAATGTTGGATTCATATACCTAGGGTAGGGTCATATCTCTGACCTGGATGCCCTACCCTAGGACAGCCTTAGAAGAGATCACCTTCCAGTCAACCATCGAAGAACCCACTCGACTGGAAGAAGGACTCGACCATGGAGATACACTCGAGCATGGAGATACACTCGACCATAGAGATACACTCGACCATGGAGATACACTCGACCACCAGAAGGTCAGAAGGCACTCTGTACTGCAACGACCTGTAATTGAATAGACTTAATGATAGTTAAGGCATTTTATGTAGGGCGTTACCAGTAACGCCCCAGACTTAATACACTTTAAACCCTTCATTACGTGGGCTGGCAGGGGTCCAGGCGTACTCTATATAAGCCACCCCCCTCCACAGGCAGAAGGGTTCGCACTCCTGTAACACCTATACACATAATCCACTCGACCGCCTCAGGGCTCCGAGACGTAGGGCTTTTACTTCCTCCGAGAAGGGCCTGAACTCGTACATCGCTTGTGTTTACAACTTCTCTATAGCTAGGACCTTGCCTCTCCATACCTACCCCCCACTCTACTGTCAGACTTAGAACCACGACACCGTGCCTTATGGGCAAGATGACCAAAACACCGTTCTCCGGTACTATGGAGAGAGCAATAGATTTGTTGGAAATCATACATACAGATGTATGTGGTCCAATGAATGTTGAAGCTCGTAGCGGATATCGTTATTTTCTCACCTTCACAGATGATTTGAGAAGATATGGGTATATCTACTTAATGAAACACAAGTCTGAAACATTTGAAAAGTTCAAAAAATTTCAGAGTGAAGTAGAAAATCATCGTAACAAGAAAATAAAGTTTCTACGATCTGATCGTGGAGGAGAATATTTGAGTTACGAGTTTGGTCTACACTTGAAACAATGCGGGATAGTCTCGCAACTCACGCCACCTGGAACACCACAACGTAATGGTGTGTCCGAACGTCGTAATCGTACTTTACTTGATATGGTACGATCTATGATGTCTCTTACTGATTTACCGCTATCGTTTTGGGGTTATACTTTAGATACGGCCGCATTCACGTTAAATAGGGCACCATCAAAATCCGTTGAAACGACGCCTTATGAACTGTGGTTTGGCAAGAAACCAAAGTTGTCGTTTCTTAAAGTTTGGGGCTGCGATGCTTATGTGAGTGGGAGCTGTGTAGCATTTCTAGTTTTATATGTAGATGACATATTGTTAATTGGAAATGATATAGAATTTCTGAATAGCATAAAGGGATACTTGAATAAGAGTTTTTCAATGAAAGACCTTGGTGAAGCTGCTTATATATTGGGCATCAAGATCTATAGAGATAGATCAAGACGCTTAATAGGACTTTCACAAAGCACATACCTTGACAAGATTTTGAAGAAGTTCAAAATGGATCAGGCAAAGAAAGGATTCTTGCATGTGCTACAAGGTGTGAAGTTGAGTCAAACTCAATGCCCGACCACAGCAGGAGATAGAGAGAAAATGAAAGATGTTCCCTATGCTTCAGCCATAGGCTCTATCATGTATGCAATGCTGTGTACCAGGCCTGACGTATGCTTAGCAATAAGCTTAGCAGGAAGGTACCAAAGTAATCCAGGAGTGGATCACTGGACAGCGGTCAAGAACATCCTGAAATACCTGAAAAGGACTAAGGATATGTTTCTCGTATATGGAGGTGACAAAGAGCTAGTCGTAAGAGGTTACGTCGATGCAAGCTTTGACACTGATCCGAACGATTCTAAATCGCAAACCGGATACGTGTTTATATTAAACAGTGGAGCTGTAAGTTGGTGCAGTTCTAAACAAAGCGTCGTGGCGGGATCTACATGTGAAGCGGAGTACATAGCTGCTTCTGAAGCAGCGAATGAAGGAGTCTGGATGAAGGAGTTCATTTCCGATCTAGGTGTCATACCTAGTGCATCAGGACCAATGAAGATCTTCTGTGACAATACTGGTGCAATTGCCTTGGCAAAGGAATCCAAATTTCACAAGAGGACCAAGCACATCAAGAGACGCTTCAATTCCATTCGGGACCAAGTCCAAGTGGGAGACATAGAAATTTGCAAGATACATACGGATCTGAATGTTGCAGACCCGTTGACTAAGCCTCTATCATGAGCAAAACATGATCAACACCAAGACTCCATGGGTGTTAGAATCATTACTATGTACTCTAGATTATTGACTCTAGTGCAAGTGGGAGACTGAAGGAAATATGCCCTAGAGGCAATAATAAAGTTATTATTTATTTCCTCATATCATGATAAATGTTTATTATTCATGCTAGAATTGTATTAACCGGAAACATGATACATGTGTGAATACATAGACAAACATATAGTCACTAGTGTGCCTCTACTTGACTAGCTCATTAATCAAAGATGGTTATGTTTCCTAACCATAGACATGTGTTGTCATTTGATTAATGGGATCACATCATTAGGAGAATGATGTGATTGACATGACCCATCCCGTTAGCTTAGCACTTGATCGTTTAGTATTCTGCTATTGCTTTCTTCATGACTTATACATGTTCCTGTAACTATGAGAATTATGCAACTCCCGTTTACCGGAGGAACACTTTGGGTACTACCAAACGTCACAACGTAACTGGGTGATTATAAAGGAGTACTACAGGTGTCTCCGAAGGTACATGTTGAGTTGGCGTATTTCGAGATTAGGTTTTGTCACTCCGATTGTCGGAGAGGTATCTCTGGGCCCTCTCGGTAATACTCATCACTTAAGCCTTGCAAGCATTATAACTAATGAGTTAGTTATGAGATGACATATTACAGAACGAGTAAAGAGACTTTCCGGTAACGAGATTGAACTAGGTATTGGATACCGACGATCAAATCTCGGGCAAGTAACATACCGATGACAAAGGGAACAACGTATGTTGTTATGCGGTTTGACCGATAAAGATCTTCGTAGAATATGTAGGAACCAATATGGGCATCCAGGTCCTGCTATTGGTTATTGACCGAGAATGGTTTTAGGTCATGTCTACATAGTTCTCGAACCCGTAGGGTCCGCACGCTTAACGTTTCGATGACAGTTTTATTATGAGTTTATAAGTTTTGATGTACCGAAGTTTGTTCGGAGTCCCGGATGTGATCACGGACATGACGAGGAGTCTCGGAATGGTCGAGACATAAAGATTGATATATTGGAAGCCTTTGTTTGGACATCGGAATGGTTCCGGGTGAAATTGGCATTTTAACGGAGTACCGGGAGGTTACCGGAACCACCCGGGGGGTTAATGGGCCTACATGGGCCAAGAGGGAGAAGAGGAAGGAGCCAGGAGGGGGCCGCACGCCCCTCCCCCTCCTAATCCGAATAGGACAAGGGAAGGGGTTCGGCGCCCCCCCCCCCCCTTTCCTTCCCCTCTTCCTCCTCTTTCCCCCTTCTCTCCTACTCCAACTTGGAAAAGGGGAGTCCTACTCGGCTCCTTTATATACGGGGGCGGGGGGCAGCCCATAGACACACAAGTTGATCTACGGATCGTTCCTTAGCCGTGTGCGGTGCCCCCTTCCACCATATTCCACCTCGGTCATATCGTCGCGGAGTTTAGGCGAAGTCCTGCGCCGGTAGAACATCATCATCGTCACCACGCCGTCGTGCTGACGGAACTCATCTCCGGAGCCTTTGCTGGATCGGAGGGCCGGAGATCGTCATCGAGCTGAACGTGTGCTGAACTCGGAGGCTCCGTACGTTCGGTGCTTGGATCGGTCGGATCGTGAAGACGTACGACTACATCAACCGCGTTGTGCTAAACGCTTCCGCTTACGGTCTACGAGGGTACGTGGACGAACACTCTCCCCTCTCGTTGCTATATCATCACCATGATCTTGCGTGTGCGTAGGAATTTTTTTGAAATTACTACGTTCCCCAACAGCTTGTTCTGGATTCACGTAGACGATACAGTTTTGGTTATTTAGGCCTATGGTGTTGAACATCCGTGTCCTCATAATTAGTAGCACACCATGCACTTGACCATGGATGCATCTGTACTGCTTCCGGCCTCTAATGTGTATAATTTCTCTTTCTAAGAAATTGTGCTTTGGCTAAGCTAACAGTCTGCTGTCTGGGAATCTACCACTGCTAAACACAAACCGACAATTAGTCACGGGAGCACATGCATGCATCGATCGGTGGCAACATATACATATTGGCAAGTTGGAAATGGCACAAATATAGATGTACTATGATTTGAATATGTTACCATGCTTAGTTGGAGACATCTTGAAGTGAGATGCATGGTACGTATGCTACGCAACTGGCCGGTTGTTCTTACTTTTAAGAGATAATTGTGCGTTGTCGAAAGAAAACTGACCTTCATGCATCTTTAAAGAAACGAATTAACTGAGAATGAATCATCAAATAGCTCAGTTAATGAAAGTAGATGAATACTTCCGTCGCTGAGGTTTGAGCTAGCTCTTAACTTTAGCTATTTTATCCGATTTATAGTTATTGAAAGAACATATTGTTCCTCTTAGATGTTGGATAAAGTCCGAGTAACCCTTGATTAGATATACTCAGCTTTTTGACAAATGAGAGTTGCAATTATTAATTGCGTGTGGATAAATGGATATCAAAAACACTAGTATTGTGCTATGTAGATACTCCATTTCAATTTCTGCGTCAGTAGCAATTCCAAAATAAACAACAACAGGAAAACTCAATTATTTTGCTGGACAAATAAATGCTGGTACGGTGCATCTGATAGGATGTGCCTCAAATTTGGTGAATTCAAGTCTTTGCTTGTATGGGCAATGTTCTGGTAAATTAATGTTTCATGTGATTTGCGTTGGGACCAATTAAATTATGCTACTACTTAATTAGGTCAGTGCAGCAAACAAACGCATTACAAAATCTGTGATATCGTGAAACGAGGACTGGGGAGTCATGTGGAATCTGCCCTTTTTCAATGATATTTACGTGGTTTCCCGGATTAGTTGAGGCATCTCTATATGGGCTCACTTGATGGAAAGGTAAAATAAAGGTTTAGTCAAAACTTCAGTTAGTGTCACCTGTTCATCAGTGAAAAATGTTAGTTTTGCTCCATAGATTGTGGCCACACCTGGCGTTGTATATATTGCAATCCAGCTTTTTAAACAAGATTTAGCCCATTTTTTCTTGTGGCTAACTATTTTCTTTCATTTCTCGGCTATTTTCCAGGAGTAGATTACAAAATAAGTTAGCAGAGCACAGATCTGTAGTCACAAACCGAGCCTATCTGCTCATGTCACTTCCTTTCAAATTATTTTATTTTGAGCTGGTTTAACCCCATGTCAAGTACTTTGAACAACGGTTTAATGGCGTGGACAGTGATTTTGTCTCCGAGCCACCCTTTTCACTCTTAGGTAACTTAGGGTCAATTTTCTATTGCTAATTATGGTGGTGTCTGGTGTGTGAACTCGTTTTCATATGAAAAAATATAGCCACGAAAGCAGAAAAAAAATGGTCGAATAGAAAAATAGGCAGTTGGTGGCAAGAGATAGATTGTCATAATCCACCTCAGTGCCGAACCCGACCTCAAAGTGACAACATATCTCATAATTAATGCTTGTTGTGAAAACTATTTGTCTCAGCTATAGGTCAAACATAATTAATGCTTGTGCAGGATACTATCTGCCTCATGTCTTGCTACTAGAGGTTTTCCCAACAACTGATTTATTCTGTTAAAAGTCTTACCAAGTCTGTGATGTGATTCATGTGATTTGTACTCCCTCCGTCCCATAATGTAAGACATTTTTTTACACTATACTAGTGTTAAAAAGCATCTTACATAATAGGACGGAGTAGTAGTTGTTTTTCTCCTGGAAAGGATTTGGTCCTTACCTTATCCATTGTGGATGAAAACTTCTTATTTGATTCTCTACTGCAATTACTGAGGCCTTTCATGTGCAGCATATTATTATCTTCCGATTGGTTGTCTGTAATTTGTGACACTGATTAGTCTACTTTGTGTTTGTATGATCTGTTCGGTGTCGTCGCAGCTAGCAGACTACTATTTTCATCCATAGCCTACTGTATTTTACCAAAGTTTAAGCTAAAGGTTGTTTGTTCGCCCTAGCAAGTTATAGTTGAGCTTGGAGCAATAGCTCCTCCTTTATGTGGGGACATGTGATTTGTCTCTAGACTACCAAAAGTTTTATGATTTTTCAGCATTATGGAGGTGTCCTTGTTCTCAGTATAACTAGTACTCATCATCATGTGTGCCTTCATACGAAGATATATGTCAACTTGCTCAACCATCATCTGTTTCTTAGTCCATGCTGTTGGCTTCATGATTAGTATATAACATATATACAGTAGGCAGTGTAAACGAGGTGGGTTACTGTTACCCACGCAATGGTATGCAACAGCCCAAGTATTATTTAGGTTATCTGTACTTACAACGGGAACACAAAAATATTCGGCGACTGGTTGGTTCTTGTGCCAATGTCTTCTCCTTGGGTTCCATTAAGAATTCTGTCCTCTGCTCACCCAGAATCCTAAGAGACAACTGGCACCTGTGAGAAGGCATGCACCTGTTCCGATCTTGCAAAAGCAGATTTACAGCCTAGGAGATTCTGAGCTTTGAATAGTTTGCACATACCCTGCTTCGTAGCTGAGCTTCATCATGAGGTTTATAGAAATTTCAGATAACTTAACAAGCTATCACCACTTAAAAATTCAGTTAGTTGGGTCCATCAAATTAATGTTGCATGCTAGCTAGCTAATGGATGTGATTTGCGTCGGGTCCATCAAATTTATGCTACTTAATTAGGTCAGTGCAGCAAATTAACACATTACAAAATCTGTGATGTCGTGATACGAGGACTGAGGAGTCCTGCGGAATTTCCCCCTTTTCAATGATATTTACGCTGTTTCCCGGTTTAGTTGAGGCATCCCTATATGGGCTCACTTGATGGAAAAGTAAAAGAAATGTTTAGTCAAAACTTCAGTTAGTGTCACCTGTTCATCAGTGCAAAATGTTAGTTTTGGTCCATAGATTGTGGCCGCACCTGGTGTTGTAGTATGGCAATCCAGCTATTTAAACAAGATTTAGCCTATTTTTCCATGCGGCTAACTATTTTTTTCATTTCTCATAGATATTTTTCAGGAGTAGATTAAAAAATAAGTTAGCACAGCACAGCTCAGTAGTCACAAACTGAGCCTATCTGCTCATGTCAAAGTCATAGATGATTCATGTGATTTGTAGTTGTTTTCTCCTGGAAAGGACTTAGTCCTCGCCTTCTTATCCATTGTGGATGAACTTTTTTTTCGAAACGAGGCAAAAGACTTGCCATTTTCATTGATTAAGAAGGAGTGAGAATTGCCCGGTTAATTGTCGGAAAACCGGGCTAAAACTGATACAATCCAACCCATATAACATGGGTACCACCGGCCAACCTGGCCACCGACATGGGATCACGGAGCTACAGAGATAGCTGCACCGAAAACATGATGGCACATGCCAACAGAAGGCCACACGCGCGAACAACTGACAGCTCCGACTCTGACGACGATCATCACAAGGGAATATGCAGGACTTGCGCCGACCGTGCCCGCCGTAGCCGACCACCGAGCGCCTGTCATCATCACCGCAGGAGCAACTCCGTCGCAGCTCCGACTTCAAGAAACCAAGCAACCAACGGAAGAACACCTCGGATGTTAGAATAAATTCAAGGCATACCGTCGATCATCCGAGGATCAAGCAATCACACGAGCATGACACCGAGATTTGTTAACGAGGTTCACCGATATGGCTACATCCCCGGGGCTTGACTACGGGCGCTCCTTCCCGTGACACCGTCACAATACCGCACCCGGTCGCCCTGGACGCCGGCACATGCCGCCGGCTTCCCCTGCGTTCCGGTGCTACTACGTTGGCATAAGTTACATCGTGTGTTTACCCCACTATATATGAGAGACCTAGGATACAAGTGTCCTATTAGGACACGACTCCATATCCTATCTAAACACAATAGAACTACAAGTCTAACAGTAACCTAACTTGTACACAATATTCGGCACAACTCTAACAAACTCCACAAGATTGTTGGGTTTAGTCCCACATCGGTTGTGGGAGGAGACACAACACGACTTATAAGGGCGGGGGTGTCCCCTCTAACAGGCTAGCCTTTTGGGGGGAGAGGGCCCAAGGCCTGTCATAAGTCGATGTTGCTCTCCGATTGGGCCTGGTTGACGCATGTGGGTCGGAAACGCTGGTGATAGCGGACCCGGAATTGCGTAACAATTGGTATCAGAGCCCAGGTGCCCGGAATAAATCTCGGTGAACTCACGGGTGGTCGGTCATGGTTGGTGGGCTGGAAACGCTGGCGTTAGCGGGCTCATCTGTGACCGATGTGTGAGGGGGAGATTGTTGGGTTTAGTCCCACATCGGTTGTGGGAGGAGACACAACACGACTTATAAGGGCGGGGGTGTCCCCTCTAACAGGCTAGCCTTTTGGGGGGAGAGGGCCCAAGGCCTGTCATAAGTCGATGTTGCTCTCCGGTTGGGCCTGGTTGACGCATGTGGGTCGGAAACGCTGGTGATACCGGACCCGGAATTGCGTAACATCGGACACGCCGGGAAGATCCGACTAGCGAAGCCCGAGCCACGACCAAAGCTCCTCTCGACGCCATCATCGTTGCCAAACAGAAATCAGCGCCCCCGAGATGGCCGCCTCAGCAAACTACGCGGCGAAGATGCCGCAAACCACGCGGCGAAGATGCCGCAACCCACGCGGCGAAGATGCCGCCATCCACTGGTCTCCAGGTTGTGGCCGGCTCCGAGACAATGCCCCCAAGGAGGAAGAAGACGTGAAGGCGCCTTCATCGCCCGATCTCGAAGATCTAAGGTTTCCCTCCGGAGCCAAGGCCGCGGGGAGGGGGGAGGAGCACCACACAACAGCAACGCTTCCAAGAAAGAAGACGACGCCCACGGACGTCGCCGTCGCCAGATCCGGGAGAGGCCTGACATAGGATTTCTCCCGGAGATGCTCAACCACCACCTGCCCGCACCAACGCAGCCAACGAACCCCATCCTGCCGAGGCCGACCTCGAACTGGTCGTGGGATCCCGAGACCCACCACGCCCAGATGCGCGCACCACCTCCCAGCCAACTTTGATTCTTTAATGCAATTACTGAGGCCTTTCATGTGCAGCATATTATTATCTTCCAATTGGTTGTCTATAATTTGCGATGCTGGTTAGTCTACCTTCTGTTTGTATCATCTGTTCGGTGTCGTCACGGCTAGCATACTACTATTTTCATTCATAGCCTACTGCATTTTGCTAAAGTTTAGCTAAAGGTCGTTTGTTCGCCCCAGCAAGTGATAGTTGAGCTAGGTGCAATAGCGTCGCCTTTATGTGTGGACATGTGATTTGTCTCACTATAACTCCTCATGTGTGCCTTCAGACAAAGATATATGTCAACTTGCTCAACCAGCATCTTTGTTTCTTAGTCTATATACTCCCTCTGTCCCATAATATTAGAGCGTTTTGACATTAGTGCAGTGTCAAAAATGTTCTTATATTATGGGACAGAGGGAGTAGTATATAACAATCAGGGGCGGAGACGGGGGGAGGGGGGAGCAGGGGCTAGATCCCCCCCCCCCCCCCCCATCGGTCAGCCCCCCTCAACAATACGTACAGATATTACTGCTGATTTGATGCCTAATTATCCTTAGTTTTAGGGAAATTCGGCCTTAATACATGGCCACATGAAAACACCCACCCACACATGCAAACAGGGGGGAGGGGGGCGAGCCGGGACCCCCCGCCATCGATCTCCAATCTCTCGACCGTTCAAGCGTGACCTAGCCTGCGTCCCTAGGTATACTACAATACAGTAATTTTGCAGGTAGTTATAGAAGGCATCAGTTGAAATTGCTTTTGATCAATTGCGAACTATATAATTGAGGGTCCCATAGCTGAGTCACTAGACTAGAATTGCATAAAGCACGGAGAAAGATACCACCAAATTATTCAAGTCGTTCGTTTTACCCTCCAATTATACGACTAGAAATGCAAATCTATTGTATATACGTCGAGGAAATAACTACAAACATTGTTTAAATTATAGGCGACTTGTTCGATGCGCCCTGTTGACATAGATCTCTGTCAAAATTAGTACATAAATATACTATTTTCAATTGCAAAGCATGTATTCAGAGCATTTTAACATCTATGCTATAATAAGAATACACATCTTTTTAGGTTACATCTCTTGTACGGTCTTGGTCTTCTCTTCACCCCCCCCCCCCCCCCCCCCCCACTATATTCCTGGCTCCGCCCCTGTATAACATATATACAGTAGGCAGTGTAAACGAGGTGGGTTACTGTTATCCCCAACAATGGTATGCAACAGCCCAAGTATTATTTAGGTTATCTCTACTTACAACGGGAACACAAAAATAATCGGCGACTGGTTGGTCCTTGTGCCAATGTCTTCACCTTGGGTTCCATTAAGAATTCTGTCATCTGCTTGCCCAGAATCCTAACAGACAACTGGCATGCACCTGTTCCGATCTTGCAAAAGCAGATTTACAGCCAACGAGATTGTGAACTTTGAATAGTTTGAACATACCCTGCTTCGTAGTGAGCTTCATCGTGAGATTTATAGAAATTTCAGATAACTTAGCAAGACATCGCCACTTAAAAATTCTGTTAGTTGGGCATTATAGACTGATTATGCAAGTGCCATATCACAAACCTTCATCAGCTGAGTATGAAATACAGTCCTTTGTTTTTTCTTTATGCTTGGTGCAAGGCAATTGTTCTTTCTTTATGGCCATACGTTGTCCCAAGCAAAGATGCATATTCAAATGCATCACTATCTCTGGCCTCGATGTATTCAAGGGTGCACATGCCATAGTTGGATTGGTTCAACTAAACTTTAATTATTAGGGGTTGCACTGTATCTAGCACAACTGGGAGCTTAGCAAAGTCACTTGCGACTGAGCTCTTGCAGCCAAGCAAGCTCCTCATTTCAGACCACCATCCTTAGCTTCTGCATCTACTTGCACCCAGCATTTGCACTACTACCTCCAACCATCACAACCAATACACACAAACCACCCCACAGCGCAATGGAGGCCACCGTACTGAGCGTTGGCAAGTCGGTGCTGAATGGAGCGATTCGATACGCCACATCCGCCCTGGCGGAGGAGGTGGCTCTGCAGCTCGGAGTCCGGTGTGACCAGGTATTCATCACCAATGAGCTCGAGATGATGCAGGCTTTCCTTGAGTCCGCTCATGACGAGGGAGATGGCAACAGGGTGGTCAAGGTCTGGGTGAAGCAAGTCCGCGACGTGGCCTACGACGTCGAGGACACACTCCAGGAATTCGCTGTGCGCCTCGAGAAGCAATCTTGGTGGCGCATCGGTCGCACGCTGCTCGATCGGCGCCGTGTGGCAAAGCAAATGAAGGAGCTCAGAGCCAATGTTGAGGATGTTAGCCAGAGGAACATGCGGTACAGCCTCATCAAGGGATCTGACTCAAAGCCTGCCGCCGCTGGTGACACCTCTGCCATCACTTGTGCAAAGATGTCTGGCATGGATGAAGGGAAGCGGCAACATGACAAAGCAAAGGTAGACCTGATTCGTTTGATCAACAAGAAGGATGACAACCTTAGAGTCATCGCAGTGTCTGGGACAAGTACTGGCCATCTTGAGATGAAGTCCATCATGAAAAGCGCTTATGAAGATCGAAATGTTCACACGAAGTTTGAGTGCCGAGCCTGGATCACTGGGTGCATGTGTCCTTTCAGTTTAACTGAGTTCCTGCAAAGAATTATAGAACAGTTTCATGTAAACTTTCTTCAAGAAACAGGGGGGAAAGAAGAAACAACTTTAGAGGTACAAGTACTGAGGAGGATGGGGATAATGAAAGAAGATGATTTGGTTGATGAGTTCACAAGATATTTGAGTCAGAAGACGTATCTGGTTGTACTTGATGGCATAAACACCATTAAAGACTGGGCTCACATTAAGCAATGCTTCTTGGATAGCAGGAAAGGAAGCCGCATCATAGTGTCCTCAGAGCAAGTTGGAGTTGCAAGCTTGTGTGTAGGACCAGAGGATGCAGCACCAGAGTATATGCAACTTTTCGCTGACGGGAATATTTATGCTTTCTACGAAAAGGTATATTGAAATTCTAAAAATTGTTTTTAACTCTTTTTGTTACATTGTTATATTTTAGTTCAACTTTCCAGTTAAATAAATCCCACTTTGAGTTGCATCTTGATAAGGTATATGCGTAACATAATAACTTATCTTCTGTTTGCAATACGCGTGTTATGAAAGACATGTTAGGGGCTTAGCCCAGTTAGTTGTGACCCGGTTTATCTTATCGTTATTAGGGGCTTAGCCCAATTATCGTATTAGAAGGTTTATATAAACTCGTGTAAGGACCCGTTTTAAAATTAAGCAAGAAGCAATCATATTTGCTCGGCTTTCTTAGGGAGCCGGGAGACCTAACCCTAGCCGCCGCTCATGCGCTCTCTCTCTCTCGCACGCGCGCACGCAACGACGACGCCCCAGCGCCGGCGACCACACTTTCCTCCACGCCATCTCTTCTTCCACCCCTACAACCTGAGACCACACGCCCTGGTAGAGATCCGGTTCCTACCAACGTGAAACATGAGAAATACTGTAAACGAACAACAATGTCGGTAACGATTCAGCTAATTTCAGTCATGATTCACTTAATTTAAAATGCATCATAGAAAAATCCATTCCACAAAAACTGCATTTCAAGTATGATAGTTTGAGTCCATGTGAATTGCATTTCACAGAACCATTTAACTCATATTTAAGAACGAAATTCTCATGACCATTTAGATCAATACCACAGTATTTTGACTCAATTTCAAAATAAACAGAACAACTCTGCACAAACTGTATTTCAGAATAATTACATAACCATTAGACATCCCCTACAAGATTTATATTGACTTAAATGGAGAAATACATCACACATCTCAAAGTACGTGGCAACAGTGGATTCTTTGCCGTTACCTGGCAGTAGCGCTAGAAAAATTGTGTTTGCAGTGTGCTGCCATATATATCCAGAGTAAGAGCATATCCGATTGAACTTTGAGGTTGTGGGATTAGAGTTTGGGGTGCATATGTACCGGAAAATAAGTTCTGATTATGGGCTTGCGTGTGATTTAATGGGCCATCCTGTTTCGCGTAATGCTTTTCAAAAAGCCATATGCATATTCTAATGATCAGTAGCCACGAGTGGTTTGAGATAGTATTCTTGTTGTGTATGAGAGTCTTGAAGTAGACCAACATGACTAAATTTGCATGCATAGGTGTGCTCTCTTCCATTACCCTTGAAATCTTTGATTTACTATATACAGTAGAATGGACTAAATTAGAAATGATTGTAGTTTTCAGAAATTTATTTATTGTTTAAGAATGAATTGTATCATGTAAAAATTCATAAGATTTGAAAACTCAGATTAAACATCATCTTCGACAAAAAATAAGCAATTAACACCTAAATCATTCCTTGTGTCTAGGGTTCTCAAGATGGCACAGATTCAATGGAGGCCATGTCTACTTCAAGTGCAGATACTGCCGGTGGTGACAGCTCAGCCAATATGAAGACACTCAATCGCACACATACATTGCTCGCAGCTTTCATGGAATCCCAGCTTATTGGGCGAGAGACTGAAAAAATTGAAATTGTTAAACGGATTACAAATGTAGACAGCCGACAACTTGAAGTGATCAGTGTGTGGGGAATGGGTGGCCTTGGAAAAACCACACTAGTCAGAGATGTCTACCAAAGTCAAGACCTCGCTGGGAAGTTTGAGAAGCGTGCTTGTGTGACAATTTTACGTCCTTTCAATATTGACGTTCTCCTCAAAGATTTAGCCACACAGTTTGGCTACAAGGATGTCCCAGAAATGGACACAAAATTAGCGGGACATAAATACTTGATAGTTCTTGATGATCTATCATCCAATGCTGAATGGGACATTATAATACCACATTTTCCTGCAATAGAAACAGCAAGCCGGATCATAGTCACGACAAGGGTAAAGGATATTGCTATACGCTGTTCAAAGAAACATGAAAATTTGTACGAGCTGCAAAGTCTGGGACATAACAGTGCACTTGACCTCTTCATCGAAAAGGTACACATAGTGTCTTATCCATTTGTTTGGATATTTTGTTTCTCGAAATTTTTACCTCCTCTGTCGGATTTTATGGACACCTGCATGTTTCAAGGTTCAGTTTGACAATCACTTGGATCAACAAAACATGGCTTTTCTGAGATTATACCATTAAACTCATATTGGAAAAAAAGTTGTCATTAATCTAATTTAGCTCATAATATTCTATTCGTGTATCAAATTGATGGTCAAAGTTAACTTAGAAAATGCGAGCATGTCATGTAAACACGGATGGGAGAGTAGATTTGAACAGAATATAGACATGAGTGATTATAACTGACACAAATGGAAAGGTGGCATGTAGCATCGCCCCCGTGAGGCGACCATTGGGGGGGGGGGGGGGGGGGGGAGGGAGGGGAATCCTAGATCATAGCCGAGGGCATGGCGGGCTAAGCCTACCCATTGCCAGCGGCGGCAGGGCCTCTGGGTCATCTGGCTCGCGTTGGGCCAGAGCGTGACGGGGTGCTGGGTGTCACAGCAGAGTTGCGGGCTGGCGCGGCGTCCTTGCATCTTTGCTGCCGCGCGACGAGCACCTTGGCAGTCGGGCGCGCCTAGGGCGTGCAGGAGGATGCTGCGCCGGAGCAGTCAGATCTGGAGCAGGCGGTGCAACCTACAAGTGTCGTCCACCTGCCGTGGCCTCAACTGGTTGTGGCGGAGGCACAACTGAGCTGGGTTGGGAGGCGTGCTGGCCGGACTCCAGCTGGTTCCGGCGGTTGGATGACGGCGCGCGACAAGGGTTGACTTCCCTTTTGAGCATCCTTGGCGCTTGGCAGTGGTGGATGTGGTATCCTTTGTTAGTAGACAAGTGGTCGTTCATGGCCTCCCGCAAATCTGTGCCAGGCCATGGTGGGGCGACATTGGGGGCGTTCGGTGGGGAGATTGGCTGGAGGGATGCGAGGCGCCGACATGGTCGGGCCACCCGCCGCCAGCACAACCTTGTGCTGGTCCGGATGCGTTCGCTCCCCGTCCTCCCCCTTTCCCTGGTGAGTGTGTGTGGCCGCCACTCCGATGATTTTCAAGGCGATGCATCTACTATTGTTCGGTTGGTTGGGGGCTACCAGTTGGACCAAAGCCAAAGGCCTTTGGTTGGTCAGACGTTTATGGGCGGAGCGGGCGTCCTAGGTGCGGGTGGGCAGCCATGGCCATGCGGTGGCATGCTTGCTGGGGTTCAACAAAGCTTGGGTGCAACGAAGGGGATGAGCCGGGGTGTATTACTTGCCCAGTTTGTACCGCACGACAACGGCGGCTTTCGCGAACGTCGTTCCCTTCCTGAAGGCTCCGTCGCGGTTGTTTCTTCCTTGTCCTGTTGCTCCGCATGAAAACTTGAACTTCGGGATTGCACGGTGGTGGCGCTGTGGTTGTTTCCCTTCTTAGAGGCACCGTGTTGGAGTTCATGATTTGTCGTGGTTTGTCTCACCCCTCCTCGGTGGCGCTCATGGTGGAGGTCTCCGTCGGATCCAAGCGGTTCGTCTAGGTGCATTTGTAGTATGACAGATCAACGAGACGAAGATGACCGGCAATTGTTGCGCCCTCTGGAGATGTCCCTCCACGCACCTAACACTTCGAAGCTTCGCGTACCGAGCAGAACCATCAAGAGGGAATGTGACGACGATGCCACTGCTACCCGGACTAGTCCTAGGGTTTCCCCCCGGTATGCGGAGGCAGTATGGAAGGGTACTCGACGCCCTTCAGGAAGGAACGGCGGCGCCTGCAGGCGTCACCGTGTCGTTGACGAACAAGACGGCAGGGATTTCTCCTGACCCAAGGCAACCACCGCCACCCCGGACGTTCCATCGAGCTCCACCCAGCCAATAGCCCACTATCATGCGCCACCACGGTCTTGGTGTCATCCTCGTCATTTCACTGAGGGTCGCCAACATGAGCCAAGAGGAAGAAGTGGACACCGGAATCAGGGGTAGCAGTATTGCCGCCGCGCGAGAGGGAACATCCTCCACTGCCAGAGTGACAACTGATCGGACGTGTCACCTGGGGCGAACCAGGCACATACTGGCCCGGCCGGGCTGAAACGGGCTGTGAAGCCCCGTCACCGCGCTGCAGCACGCCGGCTGACAGCACCACCACAGCCCGGAGATCGCTGGCACCCAACCTCCACTGCCAGGGAGCGTTGTTGCCGCGTGAAGGACAACCAGCCCACACCAACCCAGATGGGTCCCAACGGGCCCAGATCTGTGTTGCACGGGCGCCTGCCATGTCCGCACCACCACATCACCCCGTAGGCCATGCCAGCGCCGCCGCGTCGGAGATTCCTCTTCTCGCCCACGCCGAGGCGTCGCCGTCCTAGGAGCACCGTCGCTGGGAGGGATGATGCCCCGCCTCTGTCTCCAAGTACGTGGGGAAGAGAAGTCCGCCGGCGCCGGCTCCACCCAGGGTGCGCCGGTGGCCGCTACCGCCTGCGGCGAGCCGGGGGGGGGGGGGGGGGGGGGGGGTTCTCTCTCTTTGTCTCGTATGTCATCGCAACCTATATAGCACGCTATAACTTGAATCACTTTTTTAGTTAAAGAATCTGCTTGTAACTAGTACTTAAGAGGACCTCTCAAAACATGTGAGGTTCGATGCTGCACTTTGCTCATTTAATTTTTGCAAGTTTCGTAGCACCCATTAATTAATAATTTTAATAGTATTCTGTACCTTTAAAGCTAGCAGTAAACTTGTAACCCATACTACTGTTAATATTTAATTTACAATGACAAATTTCTATCCCATTTCAATTTGTACATACTAAGAAAATCTCAACTCATAAATTTCAGGTATTTGGCAAGACTACCAATTTCTATGAGGAGTATCCTGAACTGGCTGAACAAGCAAATCTGGTTCTAAAGAAATGCAGTGGACTTGCACTTGCAATAGTTACCATAGGTGGCTTCTTGTCGAACCAACCTAAAAGCTCTTTGGAATGGAGGAAATTGAATGACCATATCAGCGCCGAGTTGGAGATGAATCCAGAACTTGGGACCATAAGAACTGTCCTTATGAGAAGCTATGATGGTTTACCTTATCACCTCAAGTCATGTTTCCTATATATGCCCATCTTTCCAGAAGATTACAAGGTTGGGCGGGGACGTTTGACGCGTAGGTGGACTGCAGAGGGTTACTCAAGGGGGGTGCATGGCAGATCGGAGGAGGAAATAGCGGATGTGTACTTCATGGAACTTATAAGCAGGAGTATGATCCTACCATCTCAACAATCAATCCATAGTTCAAAAGGAATTGCCTCATGCCAAGTGCACGATCTTATCCGTGAAATTGGTATCTCAAAGTCAAAGGAAGAAAATCTTGTTTTTACACTGGAGGAAGGTTGCATCTCAAATAGCCAGGTTACAGTGCGCCATCTTGCTATAAATGGCAATTGGAAGGGAGATAAGAACGAGTTTGAGAGCATAGTGAACTTGTCCCGTCTACGGTCAGTTACATGTTTTGGAGAGTGTAAGTATTATTTCATTTCTAATAAGATGAGGTTGCTACGAGTGCTGGACCTGGAAGACACAACAAATCTACGTAATCATCACCTTAAGCATATTGGGAAGCTTCTTCACCTAACATACCTTTCTTTAAGAGGATGTGCTCGTATTTCTTACCTGCCAGATTCATTAGGTAACCTGAGGGAACTTGAGACACTAGATATCAGGGATACTAAGATGGTCAAGTTGCCAAAGAGCATCATCAAACTTCGGAAGCTAAACTATCTCCGAGCTGGCAAATAACCGACTGATGAGGATGTCTCATATGAAGAAACTTTTGACTTTCCATGCCCTTTGTGTCTTGCGACAGGGGCTTTTTGTTTAATGTGTTGTGCACCTCAGTGTTTTTTTGATGATACTACGAACCGCTATGATGTATGCACAGCCACTTGCTGCAATGCCTTGCCTGGTATTGCTATGCGGCTGGACTTCTATGGTGCGCTAGTGCCAAGAGGGATGAGGAAACTGAAAGCCCTGCACACACTGGGTGTTGTGAACATTGGGCGACGTGGGAAGCTCGTTCTACAGGACATTAAGGGACTTGCACGGTTGCGCAAGTTGGGAGTGACTGGCGTCAAGAAGGAAGACGGACAAGATCTGTGTTCAGCAATTGTTGGCCTCAGCCGCCTGGAATCATTGTCAATCCGGTCAGAGGGGGAGCCAGGTTTGTGTGGCTGCTTGGAGGGAAAGTTCTCGTTTCCAGAGACACTGCAGAGCCTCAAGCTGTATGGCAACCTGGTGGAATTGCCAGAATGGGTCCAGGGCCTTAAGAATCTTGTTAAGCTGAAGCTGCGGAGCTCCAGGATAACAGAGCACGATGCTGCCATACAAGTCCTTGGGAATCTACCCAATCTGGCGTTCTTGCATCTGTTGGAGAAGTCAATTCAGGGTGAAGAGGTCCATCTCAATTTCCAGCAGGGTACGTTCCCGAGCCTGGTGGTGCTGGAGCTGAGCATGGGACTTAGAGAAAGCCTCGAGTCCGTCAAGTTTGAACAAGGAACAACCCCGAAGCTTGAGATGCTCATGTTTGGTACGACTACATACATCAACGATAGTTCCGTTCTGGGTCTACCATCTCTCTTGAGCCTCAAGGAAGTAGTGCTCCAAGGTGACTACAATGACTCTGAATTGGAATACCTGAGGGCCGAGCTCGCTGAGAATCCACATCGACCCGTTGTGAAGAGGGTCTGATCGAGCTTCAGAGGTCAATCACGCGCAAACATCCAAGGCAAGCTAGGAGTAGTTTCTGTGTTTTCATTTCGGTGCAGTATCTGTGAGCAGTTGTTTTTTGATAAGAATATCTATGAGCAGTTAATCGTTGATCTTTCCATTCGTGTTGGTCGATGGCTTGTTTCAAAGTCACATATCACCTGTAGTTATGTATAGGCTGCGAAGCCCGTTGGTGTCCTGATAGTTACGCATAAGTCGCATATCACCTGATCATGTATGTATCAGCCTGTTTGCTATACTACTTGTCTATTCTTCATATGGGATGGCAGCCAACTCTGGAATTTGGTGTAATGTTTTGTTCGTCGTATGTGTGCATTCAGCGAAGGATTCAGGCTTTGCAATAGTGACAGCTCTAGCTGCTGCATGCATGCTACTGAATCACAAACAAATTTTGAGCAACGCTGACTGTCTGCGGTGATCTATTCTATATATAACACCAAGACTGCAGTTCCATGTCCATGGTAAAGCTGGAGCCAAATTAAGGTGATTCAATAAAAAAGCGTAGAACCTTGCCATCACTAACTATTGCAGTATTGAAAGAGGATCAAAATCAAGTCTATATGGCCGTCTTAACTTTTGATATACGGCCTGCTATGAATGCTGAAAAAGAAACAAGAGGTAAGAGTTCAGCATTGCCTACACTCGTGCAGCATTCATGAGACCTTCAAATCTCTGAATTTTTAATGTGAGACCGTCGGGGCACGCATCGGCCATCTTCATCCCTCGCGCCATGGGAAAACAACATGAAATTGACGCGAGCAAGGCCGGAGAGGCGCTGTGTCAAGCACCTGTCTGAAGAAATCGACACCTGATCTTATATATTCAGTTAACAGGCAGCGTACAGCTTTGCCGGTAATTCAAATTCAGCCGTCCATCCTTCATCCAACACCTCAAGGCCTCTCCTACCGCATCGCGCCAGCAGGATCTCGTTGTCGACGTGGATCTTCGATCGGACGGCTACAGGGCGCTCCACGTCGCTCTTCCTTTTCCGACACTCTCACCTGCTCCCTTTCTTTCTTTTTTGCGTTTTCCATTGGATTGTCATGGCTATAAAGCCTGTCAGGGCATGTACAATGCATAGCCTCAAGGTGATGCCTCACATGCCATGTAGGATCGGATATGACGTAAAGTAGGTTCGGATAGGGAAGCGGGTTACTTCCCAGGAGGCGGGTGCTTGAAGAGAAAAAGTGTGGTCCGGTGACAAAAGCTGAAAAGGATGGAGTGAAAAGTAGAGATGCATGTGTACTAGAGTCTTTATTTTCTATTTCTTTATTAGGCTCACTAGTGGTAGCTTGCATTGGGAAGAAAAAATAAGTATAGATGCCTCAAATTACTTTTTATCATGAGGCATATGTATCCATATGCCACCATTGTACATGCGCTCGTTTGTGGAGACTTGCGCATCTCGTTTTGTAAAGGGTTAAACGCTAGCCGCCGTGTTCCGGCTAAGAAAATTCCACAAAGCATCCCCTGTTTTACCACGTTTAGTCATGTTTCACTGAATGTTTAGAGTGTTCAGTTGCCGGTCGCCGGAGCCCAGTGGCCCCAACGCGCACTGACGCACCTTTCAAATCAGCCGTCCAATAGAGGCTTGAGCAGTTCAACCTTAACTAGGGGTCGCTCCACCTTCAGATTCCAAGCTTCTCGAGCGAGGCATGGCTTGCATCTCCAGCACAACCAGCTTCTAGAAGGAAACTCAGATGCACAGGTGACAAGATACAACTTTTAACAGAATAATTGCACAACCTGTTAGGCAAATACTTCCTCTGTAAACTAATATAAGAGCATTTAGATCTCTATTTGGTATTCTAAACGCTCTTTTATTAATTTACAGAGGGAGTAATATCTAAATTATTTACAGAAAATGGAAAAGCAGAAGACATCGAATATTTCTTCTCCAATTACTCGCAGGAAGTATTTAAAAAAGAAAATAGCAACAAGACTCAACAGTCTTACTTTGCTACCACGGCGCAGCTTCAGAATGAAGTGGGTTTTTGTAGATTCAGCGTGAGCTGGGTCCGGAACAGCTCAGTAAGCCTTGCTTGGGCATTGTTGCTAGCTTGGTCAAACTTGAGAGAGTAAAACTCACTGTCCCTGAATTTCTGAACTCCAGCCCCATAAAGAGGCTCTTGGCAGCCCCGAAGATCATATCACCCCCAACATACTTAATTAGAATGAATAGGCTTGGCGGATTCAGCAAGACGTGCTTATTTTTTTTTCGAAAAGGGGTACTCCCCGGCGTCTCCATCAGAACGATGCATACGGCCACCTTTTGTTTCTGGGCCATTGTCGAGGTCTTTGCACATATGGAAGATTAAAGTTCCACTCCGCATCAAGATCTTTATGTGGTTTGTCCGTAAAGGGGTCATCTTGACCAAAGATAATCTGATGAAAAGGAAATTGGGTTGATCAAAATGAAACAATTAAACACCTCTTTCTCGAATGTCCACTTGCAAAAGTGTTATGGCGATCCATCCAGATAGCTTTTAACGTTAATCCTTCAATGAGTATAAACACGTTAGGGGCGTGGCTTAACGGAGTTGACATACACACAGCTAAACATATTCGGATAGGAATATGTGCACTATTCTGGGCTATATGGAACAATCGAAATGATATGATTTTTAATGGAACAAAGTTCACTAATTTTTTACAGGTTATCTACAGAGCCACAGCCTAGATCTGTATGTGGTCGTTACTCACTCATGCGGACTACAGGGAGGTTATGATAATTGGGTGCAGCCGACGGGAGA
This sequence comes from Triticum timopheevii, assembly GCA_963921465.1. Lineage (NCBI taxonomy): Eukaryota > Viridiplantae > Streptophyta > Magnoliopsida > Poales > Poaceae > Triticum > Triticum timopheevii. Next base: position 13,738,028 of record OY997271.1, read on the forward strand.
CGGTAGCACGGGCTATCTTCAGACGACATAGAACTCATTAGTGCTACGAAAAGTTTGGTTTAGAACAAACTACAACATTTGGACCTTTGTGACGGGAGAAAGGCTCCTTTCGCGATGGCAGGAGGGGCGACGCGGGCGACTCCCGCGACGGCCACTTCGGGCCGGCCGCCGGTGACCTCCGGTGTGGGGCGCACCGGTGGTAGGTTTTGGGCTCTTGCGGAGGCCGATCCAGAGGACGATGACGACGAAGACAACGCCGGAGGTTCGCCGGAAGCCTACTCGCCGACGCCTTCGTCGGTGATTTGCGAGGCTTTTGACCCTGGCTATTCGGAAGAAGATGTGGCGGCCATAGTCGATGGTATTGTCCCAGTGGATGATCCAGCGCGGCAAGGGTTGGGACGAGAGGACAAGGTCGAAATCGTGCGTCGGATGGTTCATCGGCGGACGGCGGCAGCGGCGATTCGGCCATGGAAGGGGCCGACCCCGAAGGTAAGTCTCCCAAAACCAACCTTGTCCGATTTCATTACGGAGGAGTCTTGGATTGTGGTCAAGAAGAAGAGGCCGCGGCGAGCATCGGCGGTGAAGACGCCGGCGCCGGCGTTCGGCAGAAACGGCGACATCCGTGCCGATCGGATCTCACGTTTGAATTTTTTGCTTAACGTTGATGGGCTGCAATCGAAAGACGGTTCGGAGGGCCCAGTCGATGTTGCGCCTTTGGGCCAAACGAGTTTTTGCGAGGTCGGGCCGGGACTAGCTGGGTTACAGACCCAGGCAAAACCGGTCCACCTCGACGTGCTGGAGATCGCTACGGATCAAGGGCAATCCCATGCACGATCTTTGACCTTCGATGGCCACGGGCAAGCTAGGGTTCGCCGCCGCGGACACGTTGGGTTTCCCTCTACTCTCGTACGTAGGCTCAAGCGGGTACCTGCGGCTGCAGCCGTCTTCATGCCGCCCAAGGGCCCGCCACCGGCAAAGGGGCCGCCTCCGGCGAAGGCGCCTGCGAGGGCTGCGCCAGGGGGTCCGGCTGCCGCTGTGCCTGCCGCGGCTGCGGCTGCAACGCCGGCGACGGCTGCGCCGGCCATAGCCAGGGCGACGGGGCCGCCTCCTCATGCGGCCGCACAACCCCAGCCGCAGCGACCTTGGCTTAGGCAAATGGCTGCCGGCCGGGGAGGCGCTCCCAATGGGGTAGCCGGCCGGGGTGGTGCCGCCAATGGTGCTGCCGGCCGTGGGTCGGGGGCATTTGCGGGAGACAGCCGCAATCCTCCCCGTGGTCAGTGGGGAGATGATGGCTACGACGCATATGGTCAGGGACTGCACCGAGGTTCGTCTTCCACTGGTGGTGGGCAAGGCTACGCTGGACGGAGCAGGGTAATGCTGGCCGGGGATTTCAAGGACCACCGGGGAACTTTGTCGAGGGCGCGGTTGGCCCTAGCCGCTTCCGAGGACGCTTCCGTGGTGAGCGCGGACGCTTCCGTGGTGGGCATGGTGGGCGTACTTTGCCCGATGCCGCTTCGGAATCTGCTGACATGGCCACTGATGAGGCGGCTCTGACCCAGACAGTGGTGGAGACGGTTAAGGCTCTTGCTGATGTGACTGTCCCGATGATTGCGCAATCGGATGATGCGGAGTCTGATAAAGGCTCGGAGAAGGCCGGAGGTGACAAGCTGTCTAAGTGGGCGGCTAAGAAGAAAAAATTAGTCTGTTTCCGCTGTGGGGAGACGGGTCACTTCATGGTTGACTGCTCTGCTGAGTTATGTGGAATTTGTCGGAAACCTAAGCATGTGGCGACTGAGTGTCCGCTTCTTCTCGGGCCCAAACCGACACTTAATATCTACGGGCTCTGTTGCTCTGAGTTGATGTTCTTTGAGTCACCTAGTGTGGCTTCGGTGGCTCCTGTCGTTGAAACCTCCTTCCCTGGGGTGGTTAAAGTGGTCACCGGACCGCTCACTGAAGCCCAGATTATTCAGCAGTTGCGGGAGTTGGCTCCTGGAATTTTCAAATGGTCCTTGATGAAGCTTTCTGATAATTCTTATAAAGTGGATTTTCCTTCTAAAGAGGATCAGAAGAGGATTCTCAAGTTTGGCATGAGTCGAGTTACTGGAACTAGCTTTGTGTTGCAGTTTGATGAGTGGAAAAAGAAGGAGCCGCAGGGCACACCACTGACTCAGATCTGGGTTCGCTTTTCGGGGGCACCGTCCGAGCCCTTGGATGATTTCTTTGTCATGTGGAGCTTGGGGTCCTTGCTCGGTAAGACGGAGCAGGTGGACATGCCTTTCACTCGTGCCCACGGTGTTGCTCGTTTGTTGATTAGCGTGGCCAACATTCAGTTCTTGCCGGATGTGGTCAGATGGTGTTATGAGGGGGTTGCTTACATGTTGAATGTCGAGTATGAGGACCCGGATTTGTTTCAGGATTTTGAGGAGCTTCTACCTATGGATACCTCTGATGGGGGAGGTGCTTCTGGGAACCGGGGTGAGGACGCTCCCGGTGACAGTGACAGGGATTCCAGGCCTGTGGAATCGCCTAAGCCAGTAGAGTCTGCTAAGGGGAAAACACCGGGCTTGGCACCGTCCAACATGCTTCAGCTTGGATCTGTTGGGGCATTCTCTGCGCCTTCTCGTCTTTGGAGTGATCGTGTGGAGTTGGATGATCCGTCTGAGCACGTGCCACCGGTGATTCCGGAGGGCTTGAGGGCTTTGGAGGACAGACTGGCTGTTCAGGAGGTGGTTTCTTCCCCTTCATCCCCTGCACCGCGGTTGGACATGACGCCTCTTCTGGACGACTCGGCGGAGCTGGCCGGGAGTACGGTCAGGACCAGCGCTGTACTTATGATCACTCCGGAGCCTCGGCGGGCTTTGGATGGGTCCAACGGGCAGGAGGCCCGTGTACCGCGCTCTCCGTCCTTGCCGGCATCGGAGGTGGCTTCTGATCTTCTGGGAGGGTCGGTTACTGGCCGCAGACAGGTGTCTTCACCGGCCAGTCCGGCTAGGGATGCGTCTTCACCACTTCACGCCGCCGTTGGTGCGCCGGAGCTGGGGGTAGATGCCTCACCTGCCCCCACAGTGTTGGGCGGGCTGGGTGGAGCCGCTGCAGCTACTGCCCTCGCCTCGGGGCGCGGCGTGTGGGCTGCCTCGGAGCCGGCTGCTGGCGGGTCGCCTGTTGACGGGCGGCAGGCGGTGCCACCGTCTACCTCGTCTGCGCTGGTGATGGCGACACGGAGCGTTGCTGTGGGGGGAGGGGCAGGCGATCTCTCCCCTTGCAGGGCTTCCCGCGAGGAGGTCATCGCTTTTGGTGGTATCCCGGACCCTGTCTCCCAGGGGAGGCGGATCAGCGGGAGGTTGCAGGAGTAGCCGGACGTCGACGACATTCAACTACGGTGCGCTGTGAGAGCTGCCAAGTTGCAGGACGTCGAAACTACCACTGGTATGTCTGTTATTAAGTCAAATTCCATTTTGCATTTCACTGATAACGAGATCATCAATAATGCAAATCAACTAGGAATTTCACTTGGTAATAATGATCTTCAGATTGCTAAATCAGTTAACGACATTCTTGATTTGGAAGCCGAGCGTGCGGTAGACATGATTCGTCACATAGCTGCAGTTAAACCAATGAATGATTCGGAGATTGATGCGCTTGGAGTTAGGGTTCTAGATGGTATGTGTGCCGATCTTGACCCTGCTTGTCTCGAGGCGGAGGAAGACTCACAGCCTGAGACGTCTCTTCATGTAGATGAGCCTTTAGTGCTAGAAGCTGAGGATGAGGGCCATATTCCGGTTGATGGTCAAGTCAAGCCTAAGCGGACATGGAAAAGAAAGGTTTATCCAGTTTCCGCTGTGCGTAGGAGTGCTAGGATTCGTACTGCCAAAAAATTTCATGATGACTTATGAGAGGCATTTTCTGGAATAGCAGAGGTCTTAGAGACTTGGCTAAAAGGAGGTTTCTGGCGGATGCTTCTCTGGAACATCATTTGGATTTCATTGCTTTGTCCGAAACTGGAATAAGTAATTTCACTAATCAATTTCTCGCCACTTTGTCTGGGGGGGTAGATTTTGATTGGCACTGCCTCCCACCTCGGGGAAGATCCGGAGGGGTTTTACTTGGGGTTAAGTGTGAAACGTTGGAGGTAAGGAGCGTAGTTATGGGCGAGTTCGCTGTCAAGTTTCGGGTTAGATCTAAGGCAAATGGGTTTGATTGGGCTTTGGTGGCAGTCTACGGAGCTGCTCAACCAGAACTCAAACCAGATTTCTTGGCAGATCTGGTGCGCATCTGTGCTAATGAACAGTTACCTCTCTTAGTGGGAGGGGATTTCAACATAATCCGAAGAAAAGAGGACAAGAATAATGCCAATTTTGACGGCCGTTGGCCCTTTATGTTCAACACTATCATTGAAAGTTTGGATCTCAGAGAGATCGAACTCTCGGGTAGGAAATTCACTTGGGCTAATTCGTTACCGGTCCCGACCTTTGAGAAACTTGACCGAGTGCTAGCTAGTGTCGAGTGGGAACAGAAGTTTCCCCTGGTAACGGTGCAGGCTTTGACTCGAGGTGTCTCGGATCATACACCGCTATTAGTCGATTCCGGAGTTCAAAATTTCGTGGGCAACAGAAAATTTTTCTCTTTTGAACTTGCCTGGTTTGAAAGAGAAGGGTTCCTCGAGTTGTTAGCTAGAGAGTGGGCTATGGACTCGGGAGGTAGGACACCTAACGACAGATGGCAATCCAAGATTCGTCATCTCCATCGTTTCCTTCGTGGCTGGGCTAAGCACACGCATGGGATTTATAAGGTGGAGAAGCACAGACTTCTTCTAATCATTCAAAATTTCGAAGCTAAAGTAGAAACCTCTATCTTGGATTCCACTGAGTTGGCAACAAAGATAGACGCAGAGATGCAGCTTAAAAAGCTTCTCCGTGAGGAGGAATTGAAGTGGGCATTGCGAGCCAAGGTAAGCAAAATCGTATAAGGCGAGGATAACACTCAATTCTTTCACATGATTGCGAATGGGAAGCATCGTAAGAAGAGAATTTTCCAATTAGAACAAGATGAAGGAACGATAGTTGGTCAGGATAATCTCAAAGAGTACATTACCAATTATTACAAATAGTTGTTTGGTAACCCGGTAGAGACATTTGTGTCGTTGGATGAGTCTAGTGTTGAGGATGTGCCTCAACTTGAGACTGCCGAGAATGAGCACTTGACTGCTCCTTTCTCGGAGAAAGAGGTGTTTGAGGCTATTACTCAAATGGAGAACAACAAGGCTCCAGGTCCGGATGGGTTTCCGGCAGAGTTTTACAAGAAGTGTTGGCATTTTATCAAGGGTGACTTGATGCCCATGTTTCACGAGTTTTTTGAGGGGCAGCTTCAATTGTTCAAGCTAAATTTTGGGACGATTACTCTTCTGCCTAAGAAGACTGACGCTGTTCGGATTGAGCAGTTTCGACCCATTTGTTTGCTAAATGTGAGTTTCAAGATCTTCACTAAGGTGGGGACAAATAGGCTTACACAAATAGCACACTCAGTAGTTCAGCCGTCTCAGACAGCTTTCATGCCGGATAGAAACATCCTGGAAGGGGTTGTTGTCTTGCATGAAACGCTCCACAAACTCCACTCCAAAAAACTTGATGGCGTAGTTTTTAAAGTGGATTTTGAAAAAGCATATGATAAAGTCAAATGGCCTTTCCTTCAACAAGCATTGCATATGAAAGGTTTTGATCCGGCATGGAGAAACCAAATTGACTCTTTAACGCAAAAAGGGAGTGTTGGGATTAAGGTGAATGATGACGTGGGTCATTATTTTCAAACACACAAGGGGCTACGACAAGGAGACCCTATGTCACCGATTCTGTTTAACATAGTGGCTGACATGCTGACTATTTTAATAGGTCGGGCAAAGGATGCAGGACAGGTAGGTGGCCTGGTTCCACATCTAGTAGACGGCGGGTTATCTATTCTGCAGTATGCTGATGATACTATCATATTTATGGAGCATGACATGGCGAAAGCAAGGAACATGAAGCTGCTGCTTTGCTTATTTGAACAATTGTCCGGGCTTAAAATCAACTTCCACAAGAGCGAATTGTTTTGCTTTGGAAGAGCTAATGATGACCGAGAATCGTATCAACAATTGTTCGGATGTGAATTGGGTTCTTTACCATTTACGTATTTAGGTATACCCATTCATCATCGTAAGCTAACCAATGCTGAGTGGAAATGTTTGGAGGATCGTTTTGAAAAGAAACTGAGCTGTTGGAAAGGAAACCTCATGTCATATGGAGGTCGATTAATTCTGATTAACTCGGTCCTTACTAGTATGCCTATGTTTCTGTTATCCTTTTTCTTGGTTCCGGTCGGAGTTAGGAAAAGGTTAGATTTCTATCGATCTCGATTCTTTTGGCAAATTGATGAGCTTAAACGGAAGTATAGACTTGCGAAGTGGGATATTATTTGCAGACCTAAGGACCAAGGTGGCCAAGGTATTGAAAATATGGAAATCAAAAATATATGTCTCCTTAGCAAGTGGCTTTTTAAGTTGTCATCTGAGACAGAGGCCACTTGGGCGCAGATTTTACGCAATAAGTATCTTTTTGCTAAAACCTTGGCCCAGGTGTCTGTGAGACCTTCAGATTTGCCCTTTTGGAAGGGTCTGATGAGAGTTAAACAAATATTTTTCAACAAGACTAAATTTATTGTTGGGAATGGTACCACGACGAGGTTTTGGGAGGATACGTGGCTTGGGGAGACCCCACTAGCACTTCAATATCCTTCTTTGTATAACATAGTCCAACGTAGAGGTGCCTATGTTGCTACTGTTTTACAGTCCGTTCCCCTCAATATCAGCTTTAGGCGGACGCTTGTTGGTAATCGTTGGGAGGCCTGGCTCCATCTGGTTCGATGTTTGATGGATGTCCGGTTGTCTGTTAACCCTGATCAGCTGCATTGGAAACTTACTAAGAACGGTGTGTTCTCGGTCAAATCAATGTATCAGGCTGTCATTAACTCTTCTGTCATTCCTACCTCCTTACATGTTTGGAAAGTTAAGGTACCCTTACGTATTAAAGTGTTTATGTGGTTTGTACATAAACAAGTCATTCTGACTAAGGATAATCTTGCAAAACGTAATTGGGTAGGTCCGTCTCGGTGTAGCTTCTGTGATCATTCTGAAAACATCAAACACCTCTTTCTCGATTGTCCGTTGGCTAAGATTCTGTGGCGGTCGGTTCATATTGCTTTTAATATCAGTCAGCCCACCTCTATTAGTATGTTATTTGGAACATGGCTAGATGGGGTGGATTCTGACATTGCAAGACACATTTGGGTTGGCGTTTGTGCACTTTTGTGGGCAATATGGAATTGCAGAAATGACTTAGTCTTTAACCGATCAACAAACATTCACTTTTTGCAGGTTATCTTCAGGGCCACGGCGTTCATCCGTATGTGGTCGCTACTCACTCCGACGGAGGCCAGGGAGCGTTTGGTTACTGCGTCTACCCGATGGGAGATGGTAGCTCGGGATATTTTCAACCGGTTTGGATGGCGGTCATGTAATAGGATAGAGTAATCCTAAAGTTTTGCCAGCCGGTTGTGGCTTTCGGCTTTTCTTATTTGCAGTTTTTGTTATAGTTTGAACTATGACCTTTCGGTACTTTGCGACTGGTTTTTTACTATTAATAATATGAGCCGTATGCATCTTTTTGATGCAGAGGCTGGGGCACGGCCCCTTTTCCAAAAAAAAAATCTTCAGACGACTTGGATGGCGAGCTAATAATAGGCTAGGTGTGTAGTCATTGTAGCCTGTTTTTTTACCGCCGAATGTGGCGCCTCTTCCCCGGGTGTAGCGTTAGATTTGTTTATTTTTCTTGCTCAGATTTTGAGCCTCCGTGGAACTTAAGTCCTGGTTTTGATTATAATAATATGGTTGATTAATGCAGAGGCCGAAGATAAGCCGCCTTTTCCAAAATAAATAAATAAATCAAGACGTGCTTATAGTAGTTGGTTACTAAACAGTAAGGAGTGCGTGCCGGAAAATCGAGACAGGGGGAATACCGTAACTGTAACATTTTTTGGGGCTGCTTGTCCCCTCCAACCAGAGTCGGCCAGCTCAGATTGCTCTTTCTGAACCTGAATTTGCTGCAGCCTTAGCCCTCAGCTCTGCTCAGACAGATCTTGCAGCCCTACTCAATGACCGCTAGTTTTGCTGCCCCCTTGTGTTTCATTTCGTCGCCGAGCCTTTCTGATTTTCCATTAAAGACAGTAATATTGAGGGATATATACATTCAAGTTCCGAGGCTACATTAGAGATAGGAGGATAAACAAGACAAGGTGCAGCTGTATCGGTCTCATTCAGCGGTCGAATCTAACAAATCCCACTTCCATTCGTGACAAGCTTGCCCCACAAGTCCTCCAGCATAAATTTCCTAAGACTTACGAGAGATGGTAGACCAGAAAACAGCCCAACCTTGGGTACGATGCTCGAACCGAACTGCAGCCGCTCAAGCTCGGGGGTTGCTCTATCTTCAAAATCCACTGAAATATATGAGATTATCTAGTAGCCGGTGCAGCTCCAGCACAACCATGCTCGGGAACTTTCCCTTAGGGAATTTGTGGCTGACGAGATGCTCACCGTGCTGGAACTACTTGTTCAACAGATGTAGGTAGGCCAGGTCTGCAGATCCCCGAGGACCTCCATGACAGCACCGACATCCAGAGTCAAGGTGCTCCTAAGATTTAGCATCACAAGATTGATTATTGAGTCCGTACACCCATTCTGGCAGTTTGACCAGGTTGCAATACAACATCTGCAGCTTCTCCTGGAGACGAGAAGGTTTTTTAGATGAAAGGCATAAAGCCCGACTTCAAATTAATGAAGCCATTAACCGGCTAGGATACATGGTGCTGATTATTACAAGGCAAAGCTTGGAGAAAAACTGAAAGATTACAAGTGAGATCACACTTCGACAGACCAAAGTGCAGACTTGCCAGTACAAAGCAAATAAGACCAAGCCGCCGGAGGTACGTCGCAGACAAGAACAACGAGTATAGAGACAGCCACAGGGCACCGAGCAAGTAGTGTAGAGGAGGATCGTGCCTGCAGGGAGGAAAACATTGGATGTGCCACAACCCAGACGTGCAAATGCTAGAGAGGAGAACCAATCTCCTCTACATCCAAGCCGTGCCACAACACGGGGATGTCGTAAACCAGCCAGCGGAGCACGAGCACGGCAGGGCAGCAACCACTGAAGGATAGCAGGACACAACACCTAATCTTCACCATCGCCGGAAACCCGAGCAAGCACTGCACCGTAGCCGCCACCAACCAAGAACTGCAGGCACCCAACCCAACCCCTACCCCTAGCCGACGCCTCCAAGGAGGACCACGACGATGGAACGCCGTCGACGGCCGGCCAAAGCCTAGATTTTCACCTGGGGAAAAACAGGGGAGGGGGAGGTGGAGGGAGGGAAACTCAACGCGCCCTCAGGAGGGGATTCGAGGCTGATGCACCACCGTCGTGGAGGTCGGAATCGACCAGGGGATTCCCCCGTTCCAAGCTTCCTCCACCTCACCTCAGGGGCCAGATCCTGCAGCACGGACGCGCTGAATCCAGACCGGTGAGGGGATGCAGAGCCGACGGAAGGGGCCGGAGATCCGATCTGGCGGAGCCACCGGAGCAGCCCGCAGCAATGAGGCACCTCCGCCGTCCAACCGCTGCCCGCACGGCCGGAGGGACGGCCAGCACCCACAGCGCCCTCCACCGGAGAGAGGGGCGCCGCCCACCAGATCCAAGGCCGCCGCCCCGGCAACTAGAGCTCACGGCACCCGGCGGCGCCCTCAGGTGGCGACAGGGAAGGGGAGACGAACAAGAGAGGGGGCTTGGGAGGCTAGGGTTTGGTTGCCCCCGAGTGGGCCCGAGTCGCCCACTCGGGCGACGCGAGAAATGCATTATATATGCTCAAATCTTGTTTCTCTTTCAACATGCATGCAGCAGCCGGAGAAGAAATCCCAGAACAGAATCCTCAGTGAAAGCGCACAAGAGAAGAAATCAGGACGTCAAAGGCCACTTGGTTGCACCATATAAAAGGGTATGCCAGATTGATTACACCTCATCAGATCATTTACAAGGTCGCGCGTACAATGTCGTCTGTTTAACAAACAAATAAGATGGTCCTCCAAGATGAACAACCAAGGTGTACTAACAAGCTGCAAACGAATAAATGGTACACATACATGCATGGCCAAGTGCATACATACTACTCGCCGACACCCATACATATTTGGCCGGTGACCTGAATACAAGTGATCCGTCGACCAGCACGAATAGGTGGACACTGCACGCAAAGGGAAGTACCAAAATTACTCCCAGCCTGCCTTGGATTGTTGGGCGTGATTTCACTCTGAAGCCCCATCAGACCCGCTTCACAATGGGTCGACGTGGATTCTCAGTGAGCTCGGCCCTCAAGCATGCCAGTTCATAATCAGTGCAGAAATCTTTGAGCAGAACTTCCTTGAGGCTCACGAGAGATGGTGGGCCTGAAAGGAAACCACTGCCGATAAATATAAGCGTACCAAACTTGAGCACCTCAAGCTTAGGGGCTGCTCCTTGTTCAAACTTGACGGACTTGAGCCTTTCTTGGAGTCCCATGCTCAGGTCCAGCACTACCAGGCTTAGAAACGTCCCCTGCTGGAAATTGAGACGGACATCTTCACCCTCGAGTGACTTCTCCAACAGATGCAGGAACGCCAGATTGGGTAGATTCCCAAGGACTTGTATGGCAGCATCGTGCTCTGTTATCTTGGAACTCCGCAGCTTCAGCTTCACCAGATTCTTGAACCCCTGGATCCATTCCGGCAGTTTGACCAGGTTGCCGTACAACTTGAGGCTCTGAAGTGTCTACGAAAACGAGAACATTCCCTCCAAGCAGCCACATAAACCTGGCTTTCCCTCTAACCGGATTGACAATGACTCCAGGCGTCTCAGAGCAACAACTGCAGAACACAACTCTTGTCCGTTTTGTAGGAATAAATCTGAGGCATACAGTCGATCATCACGAGGACCAAGCAATCACACGAGCACAACACCGAGATTTGTTAACGAGGTTCACCGATATGGCTACATCCCCGGGGCCTGACTACGGGCGCTCCTCCCCGTGACACCGTCACAATACCGCACACCGGCCACCCGGGCGCCGGCACACGCCGCCGGCTCCCCCTTGCGCGCCTGTGCTATTATGTTGGCATAGGTTACATCGTGTGTCTAGCCCCACTATATATGAGAGGCTTAGGATACAAGTGTCCTATTAGGACACGACTCCATATCCTATCTAAACACAATAGAACTACAAGTCCAACTCTAACCTACCTCGTACACTATATTCGACACAACTCCAACAAACTCCACCTTGGCGAATATACTCCACCACCCTGAATTCGTCGATGTGTCAAACTTCCATGTACATTGGACTTGAGCTTATCCCATGAGCACCGCTGCTACTCCAAAGACTCCATATGACTCCACCTGCAACTTGTAGTCCCTCCTTTCTTGACCACAGTCAACACTCGAGCAAAATTAAATTCCTTGTTACTCTAGTTTGTGCTCCCAACTTCCAGAGTATCGTCCAACGTCATCACACACTGATCACTGACCTGCGTGAAAGTGAACAACTCACATATTGGGTGTCACACATAGGACTTACCTGAACTCAACATCACCGCTCCTTTATTGACCGTCTGTCTGAAACTTGAAGGAATTTCACCGTTGCTTTTAGCCATCTCGAGTCAAATTCGCAGTTGTCTCACCACATGTATGACCACCAGAGCCCTGGCTCGTCTCCATGTCCCGTGCGTACCGCACGCCTCGCCGCTATTACTGCGTCGAGCCTCCGCTGTCCTGGTCGAGTCTCAAGGGTCGCAAACCCACACCACTCAACCTCCAATGCAGAGTACCACCGATCATCACCGACCGATGACGAGTTTCACGCTTCCATCAGACCACTGGGCTCCGGTCCGAATTACGCGTTCCTCGCTTTTTTTGCCTGCTGAATAGGCTTCGTCCCCGTCGACTTACGCCGTAGCCCTTCAATCCAGCTCCACCTTCAACATGACTCCATGGTAGATGATCAATCCACCCCCGCGTCTCATTGACTTCAAGCTCCGTGTATACACCACCTTGAATCAATCCCGCACCATAGTCTTGTCGAAGCCACACAACCACTCAGGCCTGTGCCACGTGTTTCCACGCCCAGAAGTCGGTCACCATCAGCATCACGCACCTATGTTGTCGTCGCCGATCCCACCACCGTCTTCTGTACCAACCGACTTGCGTCGATCCGTCAGACTGCCTAGTCCGACACAGCCGATCTCGTTCGACTGTACGACACACTCGAGGCTCCTCAAGCCGTCACCGTATCCAACGTCATCCATACACAAAAGTGTACCAGCAAAGAAAACCAAAGCAAAGCCCTCCATAGCCTTCCCGTGTGAACATGCCACAGATCAACAAAGCTAAGCTAGCTCAAACTCCTGCTTCATCACACGTATGTAGCTATAGGACTTATTTTTCTTTCTTGATAGCATATCACGGCCTTGACTCTAAGCCCATGTGTCAATTCTTTTTGTCACAAACAAATCCCGACTTGCCCCAAGCACCAGGTGGGCACGCATCTCAGCCTCAGTCCAATTGCACGCCTGCAAGTCAGCTAGTGGGCCACGTCGTCATGGCTGCTGTCCAGCCGCTTGGGCCAAAGCCCAACGCACGTCCCAGCCGCTACAGGTTCCCAGTCCGAGCCGCTCCTGGACCACGCAAGCGTTCCACGTTACGCCGTCCCGCCGCCGCACTACCGTGTAATCTGATCTGATCTCGCCGAGAACTCTGCCTGTTTCCGTGCTTCGATTTCGCCGAAAAAGTACTGCTCTGAACTGTGCCTCGATTGATTTTCCGTCGACTACTCGTAGCAATCCTGGGATCACCTCGCTGTCTCGACTCTATCCAATCTGCTGCTGAACTCTCCCGAGCGATCAACTTTCCGACACCATCCTCTAGATCAACAAACATCGACCTCTTTGAACCTTGCTCATGATACCACTTGTAGGAATAAATCTGAGGCATACAGTCGATCATCACGAGGACCAAGCAATCACACGAGCACAACACCGAGATTTGTTAACGAGGTTCACCGATATGGCTACATCCCCGGGGCCTGACTACGGGCGCTCCTCCCCGTGACACCGTCACAATATCGCACACCGGCCACCCGGGCGCCGGCACACGCCGCCGGCTCCCCCTTGCGCGCCTGTGCTATTATGTTGGCATAGGTTACATCGTGTGTCTAGCCCCACTATATATGAGAGGCTTAGGATACAAGTGTCCTATTAGGACACGACTCCATATCCTATCTAAACACAATAGAACTACAAGTCCAACTGTAACCTACCTCGTACACTATATTCGACACACTCCTTATTGACGCCAGTGACTCCTAACTTGCACAACTGGGTCAGTCCTTCTATGTCTTGTACAACATCCTTTCCTCGTCGCCCGATATTCACAACACCCAGTGTGCGCAGGGCTTTAAGCTTCCTCATCCTTCTAGGCACTAGAACACCATACAAATCCAGGCACATCGCAAAAGCAGGGAGTACAGCACAACATGTCATAGTGCATCTATCATGGATTTTCAAGTCATCACGATCTTTAGATAATAAATAAGAAAACAGCACGCACTGAGGCAAGAGGCATAGCCTGTTCCTCATTATGTGTTGAATTTGTTCTAACAGTTCTTCATATGAGACATTTTCATTTATTGAGTTTCCACCGGCACGAAGATATTGTAGTTTCCGAAGCTTGATAATGGTGTTTGGCAGCATCATCACTTGGGTATCTCTGATATCTAGTGTCTCAAGTTGTCTTAGGTCACCCAATGAATCTGGGAGGTGAAGAATATCATCACATCCTCTTAGAGAAAGGTATCTTAGGTGAAGAAGATTCCCAATATGCTTAAGATGATGATCATGTAGACCAGTCGTGTCTTCCAAGTCCAACACTCGCAAAATACTCATCTTATCAGAAATGAAAAATGACTTCCACTCACCAAAAATAGTTACTGATCGTACACGAGACATGTCCACTATGCTATCGAACTCTGTCTTGTCCCCTTCCCAATTGCCGTTTATAGCAAGGTGTCGTGCTATGCCCTGGTTGTTTATGCTGCAGCCTTGCTCTAGTGTAAAAACAAGATTTTCTTCCATCGACTTTGACATGCCGATTTCACGCATGAGGTCATGAACTTGGCAGGAACTAAATCCTTCTGAACTGCGAATTGATTGCTGGGATGGTAGGATCATACTCCTACTTATAAGCTCCATGAAGTAGCTACCTGCTATTTCTTCCGCAGACCTGCCGTGCACATCCCTTGAATAACCCTCTGCACTCCACCTGCGTGCCAAGCGTCCCCGTCCAATCCTGTAGTCTTCGGGAAAGATGGGCAAATACAGGAAACAAGACTTGAGATGATAAGGTAAGCCATCATAGCTTCTCATAAGGATAGTTCTTATGGTCCCAAGTTCCGGATTCATCTCCAACTCAGCACTAATATGTTCATTCAATTTCCTCCATTCTACCGCAGTTTTTGGTTGGTTTGCCAAAAAGCCCCCAATGGTGACTATTGCAAGCGGAAGTCCCTTGCATTTTTTTAGGATCAAGTTTGCCTGTTCAATCAACTTGGGATACTGCTCATAAAAATTTGTAGTCTGTCAAATACCTGAAATTGATACAATTAAGATTGTAAGTATCTGAATCAATTATAGTGTTGTAGCCCAACCACACGTTGTTTAAATCTACAAGATATATATGAATTTTCAAAATTCAAGCAAATGAATTACAAGACCGTACATGATTTGTACCTTTTCAATGAAGAGGTCACGTGCATCATTCTGTTCAAGACTTTTTAGCTCGTATATTTTCTCATGTTCAGAATTCTTGGAACAATGCTTAGCAATATCCTTTATCCTTGTGGTTACTATGATTCGGCTGGATGTTTCAGTTGCAGGAAAATATGGTATAATGCGTCCCATTCTGTGGTGGATAATAGATCATCAAGAACAATCAAATATTTCTTCACTTCTAATTGTTTGACCAAATCTTCCACATCCGTGCATTCCAACTGCATAGCTAAGTTTTTGAGGATCTCTTGAGGATTGAAAGGGCGCATAATTGTGATGCAAGCACGCTTAGGAAAATTGCTAGCGAATTCCTCGCTTTGGTAGACATCTCTGATTATTGTGGTTTTTTCAATACCACCCATTCCCCATAGGCAGATCACCTCACGTTGCCGGCTATCATCCTTTGCAATTAGCTTGAGAACATCTGATTTTTCGTTCTCTCGCCCGATAAGCCGAGATTCCTTAAAGGCTGTTAGCATTGTCTCTGTGCGATTGAGCGTCTTCCTACCGGCAGAGCTGTCACTACTGGCAGTGTCCAAAGGTGAGCTACACCCTGCCTCCGTCAATTCCTTCCCATCTTGAGAACCCTAGACACAAGCAAGTAATGATAATGAATTGTTTTCTTATATTTCCTGGGACAATACCTGATCGCTTGTTAAACCATCAATGTGTTCTACACGTTCTTTTTTTGGTTCTTTAGATATAAGCAACATTTTACAACTATAAAATCTTCTCTAAATTGCAGCTTAGATCGTAATTCAATGGGTCGTATTGGTCTCAAAGTCTTAATTTAGTAATCTTAATAGGAAATGATTAATTATAAATAGAAGTTTTGCTACCACTCAGTCGATGTCCACCTTAGCTGCAGGATTAGCCTGACCCTTGCTTTGAGATTCTTGTGCGCAAAAGTTTTGTCTGTATATCGCTATACATTTATTTGCGGAGTAAGAAGTTAAATAGTGAGGGCCGAGAAGTGATTATATTTGATCAGAGGGCACTATGTTACTGATGAAATCGTGAAACAATAATCTTGCAATGTAAAATTCGTTTATGTACCTTGCATATCTCTCGCTGACTTTATTAACTTGATTCATGATGCCTCTGACGTCCTTGGCGATGCTATGACGAGTCTTGATACTCGCTATCTTCTTCATGCTTTTGATAAAAAGCTCCTTGAAGCTATCAGACTTGGAGCTTGATTCAGGATCGTCAAGGAGTAGCATGAATTTGTCAATTTTGTCCTCCATATCATAGGACAGGTCCCGAATAGCATTAGCTCGAAGCTTAGCTTGCTTTTCAGGTTCCTCCACATCCGCCATCACTAGGAGGAATGCATGCATGGCTTCCAGCTCATCTTTGAGCAACTTGATGTCATCGCGAACACCCTTGAGCAGCTTGCATTCATCGCTCAACATCGTGCCCAACTTTCCTAGGAGAGAACCCATGGCCCCTGTGGATGCGCTCACCAAAAGTAGTGCCATTGTTGCTCACTCATAATAGAACTCTCCCTAGCTAGCACTAGTAGAAAAAGTGGCAATGGCCCAGGCCGTGTCAGCCCATTAGTCCCGGTTCTGCCACGAACCGGGACCAATGGAGGTATTTGTCCCGGTTGGTGAGCCCAGGGGGCCGGTCGGGCCACGTGGGTCATTGGTCTCGGTTCGTCTGGCCCTTTTGGTCCCGGTTGGTGGGACGAACCGGGACCAATGGGCCTCGCTCCTAGCCCACCATCATTGGTCCCGGTTGGTGGCTTGAACCGGAACCAAAGGCTGCCCTTTAGTCCCGGTTCATGCCACCAACCGGAACCAATGAGGTGCCTATATATACCCCCGCGTAAGAGCAGAGCACACTGCTCTGTTTTTTGTCTTAGCCGAGGAGAGAAGTCTTGGTGGTGCTCTAGCTCACCTCCTATGCACACAAGGTGTTCGATGGAATGCCCGAGCCACACTACTTAAGTTTTCTCCTCTCCAAGCTCGACCTCCAAGCTTCATTTTCCTCAATATTTGTCTAGGTTTAGCGGTCCGTCACGCCCCATCCCCGTCTTCACCGCCGTCGATCACCCGCGCCGATCTTATCACCGGCACCACCGTGGTGAACCTCTTATTCTTATCTTCTTTCTGAAAGGAAAAATATTATTACTTGTATGTTTAGATAGATACTTGTATTATTTTCTTACTTTTATTATTGCATCTTATATAGTGCGATGGTTTTGGTATCCGCCCCCGTCGGCCCTCGTCCTGTCTATGATTCGGATGTGGTATATATTATCTTTTCATAACTATTGGTTCATTTATTGTTTACGAAAATTATGCCGACCAACGTGACATAGATTTTATTTATCTAGGAGGTTGTTGAACCGGAAATTCCAACCGACCCTATTGTCGAGAGGTTAAATTTAGTTGAAGAAGAAAACAATTTATTGAAGGAAAAAATAAAAAAACTTGAGAGGAGAAGATGATATTGGAGTTGCATGTTGCGGATGTCGTCGATGATCACAAGATCAAGATGGATGCAATGCGCTTGAAGATTAGTAAGATTAGAAAATATGTCATTCATACCGAGGCTTGGTATCATTATGCCGTTGGATCAGTTGTTACCTTGGTTGCGATTATGGTCGCATTTGTTTTCGCATTGAAATGTTTTACATAGTTTCAATGTATTGTTTAATGAATTTAGATGCTCTGCAGAGCTTTATGTTGTTAGATGAGAACTATGTATGTACTTTGGTTTTTATGTGATGATGAACTTCTATTAATTTGGTCACTTAATTATCCATTCATGATGTTCTGTAATGATTTTTGACACACTTAATTATATATAATGCACGCAGATGAACCGGCAATGGATGTACGGTGACAGACACACCTCCGAGTACACTAAGGGCGTGCATGATTTTCACGAAGTGGCTGAGGCAAACTAGCAGAATGGTTTTATGTGTTGTCCATGCCCTATATGTGGGAATATGAAGTCTTACTCTGATAGGAAAATCCTTCACACCCACCTACTTTACAAGGGTTTCATGCCACACTATAATGTTTGGACGAGGCACGGAGAAATAGGGGTTATGATGGAAGACGGTGAAGAAGAAGAGTACGATGACAACTACGTGCCCCCTGAATACGGTGATGCTACTGAACATCAAGAGGAACCAGACGATGTGCACGATGGTGCTGCAACGGGCGAAGCTGCTGAAGATCAAGAGGAACCAGACAATGTGCCCGATGATGATGATCTACGCCGGGTCATTGGCGATGCAAGGACGCAATGCGAAAGTCAAAAGGAGAAGCTGAAGTTCGATCGCATGTTAGAGGATCACAAAAAAGGGTTGTGCCCCAATTGCGAAGATGGCAACACAAAGCTCGATACCGTACTGGAATTGCTGCAGTGGAAGGCAGAGAATGCTGTGCCTGATAAAGGATTTGAGAAGCTACTGAAAATAATGAAGAAGAAGCTTCCAAAGGATAACGAATTGTCCGACAGTACATACGCATCAAAGAAGGTCGTATGCCCTCTAGGATTGGAGGTGGAGAAGATACATGCATGCCCTAATGACTGCATCCTCTACCGTGGTGCATACCAGGATCTGAACGCATGCGCGGTATGCGGTGCATTGCGGTATAAGATCAGACGAGATGACCCTGGTGATGTTGACGACAAGCCTCCCAGGAAGAGGGTTCCTGCGAAGGTGATGTGGTATGATCCTATAATACCACGGTTGAAACGTCTGTTCAGAAACGGAGAGCATGCCAAGTTGATGCGATGGCACAGTGAGAACCGTAAGAAAGACGGGAAGTTGAGAGCACCCGCTGACGGGTCGCAGTGGAGAAAAATCAAGAGAAATTACTGGGATGAATTTGCAAAGGACCCAAGGAACGTATGGTTTGCTTTAAGTGCGGATGGCATTAATCCTTTTGGGGAGCAGAGCAGCAATCACAGCACCTGACCCGTGACTTTATGTATGTATAACCTTCCTCCTTGGATGTGCATGAAGCGGAAGTTCATTATGATGCCAGTTCTCATCCAAGGCCCTAAGCAACCCAGCAACGACATTGATGTGTACCTAAGACCATTAGTTGAAGAACTTTTACAGCTGTGGAATGGAAACGGTGTACGTACGTGGGATGAGCACAAAAATGAGGAATTTGACCTAAAGGCGTTGTTGTTCGTGACCATCAACGATTGGCCCGCTCTCAGTAACCTTTCAGGACAGACAAACAAGGGATACCACGCATGCACGCACTGTTTACTTGACACCGATAGTATATACCTGGGAAGCTGCAGGAAGAATGTGTACCTGGGCCATCGTCGATTTTTTCCGACCAACCATCAATGTCGAAAGAAAGGCAAGCATTTCAAAGGCGAGGCAGATCGCTGGAACAAGCCCGCCATGCGTACTGGTGATCACATACTTGCTATGGTCAATGATTTACACGTAATCTTTGAAAAGGGTCCCGGCGGACTAGCTGTTCCGAATGATGCTGAGAATCACGCACCCATGTGGAGGAAGAAATCTATATTTTGGGACCTACCCTACTGGAAAGACCTAGAGGTCCGCTCTTCGATCGATGTGATGCACGTGACGAAGAACCTTTGTGTGAACCTGCTAGGCTTCTTGGGCGTGTATGGGAAGACAAAAGATACACCTGAGGCACGGGAGGACCTGCAACGCTTGCACGAAAAAGAGGGCATGCCTCCGAAGCAGTATGAAGGTCCTGCCAGCTACGCTCTTACGAAAGAAGAGAAAGAAATCTTCTTTGAATGCCTGCTCAGTATGAAGGTCCCGACTGGCTTCTCGTCGAATATAAAGGGAATAATAAATATGCCAGAGAAAAAGTTCCAGAACCTAAAGTCTCATGACTGCCACGTGATTATGACGCAACTGCTTCCGGTTGTATTGAGGGGGCTTCTACAGAAAAACATCTGATTAGCCATTGTGAAGCTATGTGCATTCCTCAATGCAATATCTCAGAAGGTGATTGTCGGTGTCAAAACCGGCGGATCTCGGGTAGGGGGTCCCGAACTGTGCGTCTAGGCGGATGGTAACAGGAGACAAGGGACACGATGTTTTTACCCAGGTTCGGGCCCTCTCGATGGAGGTAAAACCCTACTCCTGCTTGATTGATATTGATGATATGGGTAGTACAAGGGTGGATCTACCACAAGATCAAGGAGGCTAAACCCTAGAAGCTAGCCTATGGTATGATTGTTGTAATGGTTGTGTATCCTACGGACTAAAACCCTCCGGTTTATATAGACAGCGGAGAGGGCTAGTGTTACACAGAGTCGGTTACAATGGTAGGAGATCTACATATCCGTATCGCCAAGCTTGCCTTCCACGCCAAGGAAAGTCCCATCCGGACACGGGACGAAGTCTTCAATCTTGTATCTTCATAGTCTTGGAATCCGGCCGATGATGATAGTCCGGCTATCCGGACAACCCCTAGTCCAGGACTCCCTCAGTAGCCCCTGAACCAGGCTTCAATGACGATGAGTCCGGCGCGCATATTGTTCGGCATTGCAAGGCGGGTTCCTCCTCCGAATAATTCATAGAAGATTGTGAAGCTATGTGCATTCCTCAATGCAATATCTCAGAAGGTGATTGTCGGTGTCAAAACCGGCGGATCTCGGGTAGGGGGTCCCGAACTGTGCGTCTAGGCGGATGGTAACAGGAGACAAGGGACACGATGTTTTTACCCAGGTTCGGGCCCTCTCGATGGAGGTAAAACCCTACTCCTGCTTGATTGATATTGATGATATGGGTAGTACAAGGGTGGATCTACCACAAGATCAAGGAGGCTAAACCCTAGAAGCTAGCCTATGGTATGATTGTTGTAATGGTTGTGTATCCTACGGACTAAAACCCTCCGGTTTATATAGACAGCGGAGAGGGCTAGTGTTACACAGAGTCGGTTACAATGGTAGGAGATCTACATATCCGTATCGCCAAGCTTGCCTTCCACGCCAAGGAAAGTCCCATCCGGACACGGGACGAAGTCTTCAATCTTGTATCTTCATAGTCTTGGAATCCGGCCGATGATGATAGTCCGGCTATCCGGACAACCCCTAGTCCAGGACTCCCTCAGTAGCCCCTGAACCAGGCTTCAATGACGATGAGTCCGGCGCGCATATTGTTCGGCATTGCAAGGCGGGTTCCTCCTCCGAATAATTCATAGAAGATTGTGAACACCAGGATAGTGTCCGGCTCTGCAAAATAAATTCCATGTTTCACTGTAGAGAGAATAATGTGTACACAAGTTCAATCTGCTGACGTATTTTGTGGCATGACGTCACGCCACTACCAAGCCTTCACTGGAATCGTTTTTTATTATACCACCTCAGCGCGTTTAGCGAAGCGGTTTCCTTGGCACGTCTTGTCAAAGCAGAGATCGTGTTCCCCTTATTCCGAGATTCCCATCAACACGGACGTGGGTAACCCAACTGCGCCATTGATGGTGGCGCTTGGGAGATAAGCGAGTTTTACCAGGCCGGTGGGGACGCATAGTCTTCGTCCGTCCATATATAAGGGGATAAGGATCCACCTTTTTTACCTACGCCTTCTTCCTCCTTTGCTTATCCATCTCCGCGCACTCGAGCTCCAGCGCCCAAGTTCGCACATCTCACTTCAACCTTCTCCAGCCATGTCCGGAGCGGGAGGCAAGTGGCTGGCCTCCTCCGTCACGGAGGGGCACATCGAAAAGCTGCGCAGCGCCGGATACCTTTCCAGCGACATCGCGCACCGGCTGCCCGACAAGGGGCAGCTCGTCCCCACACCCAAGCCCCATGAGAGGGTCGTGTTCCTTCCCCACTTCCTCCGCGGACTGGGCTTCCCACTTCATCCCTTCGTCCGGGGGCTCATGTACTACTATGGCCTGGACTTCCATGATCTGGCGCCAAACTTCATCCTCAACATCTCGGCGTTTATCGTCGTGTGCGAGGCCTTCCTCTGCATCCAGCCCCACTTCGGCTTGTGGCTCAAGACCTTCAATGTCAAGCCGAAGGTAGTGAAGGGCGTCAAAGCGGAGTGCGGAGGCACCATGGTGGGCAAAATGCCCAACGTCACTTGGCTCGTGGGGGCCTTTGTGGAGTCCGTCAAGGAGTGGCAATCGGGGTGGTTCTACATCACCGAGCCGCGCGACCCTAAATGGGCAGCGGCCTCCGAGTTCAGATCTGGTATCCCCATGCAGCTCACCTCCTGGAAAGAGAAGGGCTTGCTATGGGGCAGTTCGGAGGAGCTGACAGGACTCCAGTCCTGTCTCCAGACCTTGGTGAACAAGGAGCTTAGGCTTGTCAATGTGATCCAGGTCATGCTCGTCCGCCGGATTCTCCCCTGCCAACAGCGGGCCTTCAATCTGTGGGAGTTCGATCCGGCACAGCACTGGACTCTGAGCGGGCTCTTCGACACGACGTACGAAGCCGTCTGGAGGGTGCTATTCAAGGGAGGAGAAGCCCCCGCGTCCGCGACTGAAGATCGTGGATTCAGCACCAAGCGCCCGGCCGGTGTGGTAAGATATGTTATCCTCTATGGGACCTTTATTTCTTTCATAGTGTGACTCTATGTGGGATCTAAAACTCCCGATGCCTTTAACAGGACTGGCAGAGGATGTCCGGACAGGTAGACTGTCCGGCTCCCCTTCCCGAAGACCCAACGGACGCCCGTTTAACGGGGCTGCTAGTCCCTGCACTTTATGTGGTGCCGGAGAAGAAGGCCAAGGGAACCCGAAGGAGTTCCCGGTGCCAGGTGGTATCGGACTCATCGTCCGATGGCTCCGAGGTGGACTCCTCCCCCGAAGATGAGGAGGAGGAGAAAGAGGACTCTCCCCAGGAGGGGGGAGAGAGCAAGAGGAAGGCTTCCCCAAGAGGGGAGGCCGAAGGGTCCAAGAAGGGGAGGACCCTTACTCCGGACAGCTCCGCCAATGCCAACGTTGGCGACGAAGGGTGGCCCTCAAGGGCCAAGCCTCCGACAAGATCGTAAGTATCCGGATTCCTGAGTGATTTATAATTTCTCTTTTGTGTCACATAGTGTCCTTCTAATGCCGCACACTGTAGTCCGGCCGAGGATGATCTTCCTGCTTCATCAAGCGGGTCATTGGCTCCGTCGGATGTAGATTCCATTCCGACTACCTCCACCCCTCGCTACACCGAGGACGCCGAGGTGAGATCCCAGGAGGGGACCCATCAGGAGGAGGCTCCGGAGGTGCCGCAAGGCGGGCTCCCGGACTTTGCGCCGGACTCCATGCCGGAACCCGCAGTGGTTCCGGAGTTCGGCAAGCGGCCCCTTTGTAAGAAGGGCAAGACCGTGACGCCGGCGGCCTCCGTCCAACCGGAGGCGCCGGACAACTTGTTGGAGGCGCTCAACGGTGCTTCCATTTTAGAAGAACACCGCACTATCATGAGTTCGGTGATTCAGAAGGTTCAGCTCGCCAAGAGCGAGCTGACTGAAGCCTGCAACAGCCTTCTAACAGGCTTTGAGGTAAGAAGTTTAAAATATGTAATGTAATACCGCATAGACAGTAGCCCCTGATGCTCAGTTCGGTGTACGGAAAGAAAAGCCGGACTCAGGATCTAAAAAGATATATGCAGGACTTCTAAAAATATGTCAATATGGGATTGCAGGTTGCGCTGCTGACCTCTGCCGCACTGACTGCGGAGGTCGGTGCTTTGAAGCAGAACCTCGAGCGGTCCGAGAACGAGCTCGGCCTTGCCAAGAAGCAGCTCGAGGACAAAGAAGGTGAGTAACACCGTAATAAATTTGTACCTTACAGAAAAGGATTTTGGTTGCAATAGAAATAACAAGGATAACTTGGGCACTGCAGGGGCCACGAACGAGGTGGCAACCCTGAAGGAGGCCGTGTCCGTGGGCGAGCGCAATGCGGCCGCGGAACGAGCAGAGCGAGAGAAGCAGGAGGCGCGGGTGGCGGAGGTGCGGCAAGAGCTCCAGGCTCTCATGGTAAAACATGAGAGTTTGGAGCGCGACTCGAAGACTCGAGAGTCCGAGCTTGCCTCGGCTCTTGAGAGTGCCAAAGCCGCTAAGGCCGAGGCCCATAAGGCCCTTCAGGAGATGGAGGCGGTGAAGAAAATAGCGGCGGGTAAGGCATTTTTCATGCAAAGCAAGCATTTGAATGTGAATTACCTGTTACTTACCCGAATTCGGAGCTCTCCAGGAGCGTTTGCAGATCTGCCTCGCAGCGTGTCCGATGCTGCCACATTCTACCAGGCCGAGGAAGGGAGCTCAACGGAGAAGGTCTTCTGGTCTCAGTACGCTGAGGCCGGACATCCGGTGCCCCTTAGCGACCAGCTGAAGCAGCTGGTCGAGCTCCACAAGGTAGCCGAGCAGGCCATGAAGGGCCTCATAGTCCGGCTTTGGCCTGAAGAGGCCATGCCTGGGAGCTACTTCGGCATGGTGCGGCGGCTGGTGGATGCATGTCCTTGGGTTGAAGTCATCAAGCGCTCCGCCTGCATTGAAGGTGCCCGTCGGGCCCTTGCCCGCGCAAAGGTGCACTAGGGCAGGCTGGATGCTGAGAAGCTCATAACGGACGCGCCGCCAGCGGGCAAGGAGTATCGTACGCCCGAGATGTACTATAGGAGTGTCCTGAAGCGTGCCCGCAAGATTGCGGATGAATGCCCCAAAGATGTAATTATTGAGTGAACTCGCAATGTGTTATCCTGTGCGCTGAAAACTTTGTTCATATGCGCTAAGCAACGCTTATTAATTTAAAATATTACCTTCTATGTGGCCATTTATTAAATCTGAGAGATGGCAAGTCATCGGCTTCAGCCCCCATGCCACTAGTGCTGGGGTGTTCGGGATAAACTTGAGCACTCTTGTTCCCATTTTTGGGTCCATCTAGGGAGGCGCTCAACACAACGAACAAGGCAACCGGACTTATAATGCTTGAACACTCTCACTTAGCCATAGAATTCTATAATTTTAAATTTCGGCGAAGCCCCTAGTATTCGGAAGACCGAGTTCGGGGCGCTATCCACGCCTGGGCCGGACACTATCCGGTTCCTCGCTCTAAGCGGCATAAGTCTTTAGGGACTCAAAAGGACCTCTCGAACAGCGACCAGCTCTCGCCTTATCATGACAGTCAGTTTTAGCTTTCTCCACTGAGGCGCTCGCCCAGCTCAACCGGGGCGCAATCGCAGTGGTTCTCCCAGTGCTACCTTAGCCGACGGAACGGAACGTAAGGTACCAAAACATGGGAGCCGTGCAAACCCAACTACTGACCCAAGACATGATTCGGAGCTGATGCATATAGTGCTATAAGTTCGGGGTGCCGCACTTGTGAAAGTGTTCGGACTTATCACACCATAATGCGGGGAACATAAGCCCCTGGTGTATTCGGCCGTACCAGAGTGTACGGATGCAAGATGTCATAAATGAACATATATAAGAAAAGTAATGCAATTATAAGCGAAAAGTGATGCATTGTTTATTCAAGGGATTCTGCCATGAGTGTAGAACGATACAAATAGTGCGGTAAGCAAGGGATTGGACTATTTAAACATGTCCCCCTCCAGGGGTAGGCTGCGGACTGGTGTATTTAACAAATTTAATGCTCATAATGGAGACCACCTGAGTGTTCGTCGCAGCCTTTGTCCCTCCCTGGCTGTTGCATCGTGAGTTCGGCAGGTTCGCCGCCGGACAGGGCCTCTGGTGAACGGAGTCCTATGGATAAAAAAGAAGAAAAATGAAAAAAAAAGCGACACATGGGAGCCCCTAGTGTGGTTGAGCTGCACTCTGGGCCTGTCATGGTCGTGCCCCTCCCCCTATGCCCATGGTATCTCCAGAGCGTAATGATGTACGCGGAGAGCTGGTCTTGCAATCATGCAAGGGCTAGGGTTGGGGCCGCATTGCTACGCGTGCTCGGAACGTGCCAGGTGGTCTTGATTGATGTTACTCCGGGCGCGTTTGGCCATGTCCGGTCGTTTAACGACCAGACTCGAAAATTGCCTTAAAAAAGGCTGCTCTGTACTTCTGCTGCGAGAGCCGCTGTGTGTTCCTCCGTTCGGAGGGAGCGTTCAGTATTTCCGTTGACCGTGATGACTCCACGAGGGCCTGGCATCTTGAGCTTAAGGTATGCATAATGCGGCACCGCGTTGAACTTTGCAAACGCGGTTCGTCCGAGCAGAGCATGATAGCCACTGCGGAACGGTACTATGTCGAAGATTAACTCCTCGCTTCGGAAATTATCCGGGGATCCGAAGACCACTTCCAGTGTGACTGAGCCTATACAATTGGCCTCAACACCTGGTATGACGCCTTTGAAGGTCGTCTTTATAGGTTTAATCCTTGAGGGGTCTATGCCCATCTTGCGCACTGTATCCTGATAAAGCAGGTTCAGGCTGCTGCCGCCGTCCATCGGGACTCTAGTGAGGTGAAATCCATCGACGATTTTGTCTAAAACCAGTGCGGCGAATCCGCCATGGCGGATACTGGTGGGGTGGTCCCTTCGATCAAAAGTGATCGGGCAAGAGGACTATGGATTGAACTTCGGGGCGACTGGCTCCATCGCATATACGTCCCTAAGTGCACACTTCCGCTCCCTCTTGGGTATGTGGGTTGCGTATATCATGTTTACCGTCCGCACTTGTGGGGGAAACCCTTCTGTCCTCTACTGTTCGGCGGCCGAGTCTCTTCCTCTTCATCGCTATGCAGCCTCTTGTCATTGCTTTCGGCAATTAACTTGCCTGCCTGCTTGAATACCCAACAATCCCTGTTGGTGTGGTCGGCTGGCTTTTCGGGGGTGCCATGTATCTGGCAAGAGTGGTCGAGTATTCGGTCCAAATTGGACGGACCTGGAGTGGTTCTTTTAAATGGCTTCTTCCGCTGACCGGGTTTAGAGCCTCTGAATCCGGCGTTGATTGCCGTATCCTCATTGTTATCGCCGTTAACGCGGCGTTTGTTTTTGTTTCGACGCGACCTGCCATTGTGGTCCTTAGTATCCGGACTGCCAGCATTTTTGCTGAGGTTGTTGCTGCGGGCTAGCCAGCTGTCCTCTCCCGCACAGAAGCGGGTCATGAGTGATGTGAGGGCTGCTATGGATTTCGGCTTTTCCTGTCCTAGGTGCCGGGCCAGCCACTCGTCGCGGATGTTGTGTTTGAAGGCTGCAAGGGCCTCTGCATCCGGACAGTCGACGATTTGATTTTTTTTTTGTTAAGAACCGTGTCCAGAACTGTCTGGACGATTTGTCTGGCTGCTGAATTATGTGGCTTAGGTCATCGCGTCTGGTGGTCGCACATATGTGCCCTGGAAGTTGTCGAGGAATGCGGCTTCCAGGTCCTCCCAACACCCAATGGACTTTGCGGGCAAGCTGTTAAGCCAATGCCGAGCTGGTCCTTTAAGCTTGAGTGGAAGATATTTGATGGCGTGGAGATCGTCGCCGCGGGCCATATGGATATGAAGGAGATAATCCTCGATCCAAACCGCGGGGTCTGTTGTGCCATCGTAGGATTCAATGTTCACAGGTTTAAACCCTTCGGGGATTTGATGATCCATTACTTTGTCTGTGAAGCATAGTGGGTGTGCGGCGCCTCTATATTGAGCAATATCACGACGCAGCTCAAGAGAGCGTTGTCTGCTGTGTTCGGCCCGGCCGGAGTTGCTGTATCCAGCGCGACGGTAGTCGTCGTGGGTCGTGGGGCGCCCACGTGATCCATAGATAGATCTGGATTGTCTTGCCTTATCCTCCAATATGTCCCGCAAGTCCGGCGCATTCCCCCGTGGCTTCGTACTTTTCGAGTGGTGCCGGGGTACGGTTCTGGTGGAGGGCATAGATGCCTCTCTGTCGCGGCCACGAGGTGGTCGGTCTACCGTATTATGCGCTGGTGATGAAGGTTTATATGTCTCCTCCTGTAGTCGGGGGAGCAACTTGCGTTTTGGGTAGCTTTTGGAGGGGCGTTCGAGTTTATACTCTTCGGCCGCGAGGACCTCGGTCCATCTGTCGGCCAGCAGGTCTTGATCAGCTTGAAGCTGTTGCTGCTTTTTCTTTAGGCTATTTGCCGTGGCCATTAGCCTGCGTTTAAAACGCTCTTGTTCGATGGGATCCTCAGGCACGACGAATTCGTCGTCGTTGAGGCTTGCCTCGTCTCCGGAGGGAGGTATGTAATTATCATCCTCGACCTCTTCGTCTGCTGCTCTCTCGTGAGGGCTGGCTTCTGCATCCTCCTGCACTGAATCTTGCTGGAGGGGGTTGTCTTCGGCACTTTCTGGGGTGTTATTATCTCCTGTGCCGGAATCTCCATTCTTGCTGTGGCGGGATTTAGAGCGGCGCCGCTGACGCCGGCGCTTGGGCTGTTTCTTAAAGGAATCTGCCTCCGCTGCTTCTCCGCCGTCCCCATCCTTTGGGGTGTCCACCATGTATATGTCGTATGACGAGGTGGTCTTCCAGTGCCCTGTAGGCGCTGGTTCTTGATCGTCTCCGGCATCGTCGTCCATACCGTCGATGTCTTCGGAGTCGTAGTCTAGCATGTCGGTTAGATCGTCGACAGTGGCTGCAAAGTGGGTGGTAGGTGGGCTTTGAATTTCTTCGTCGTCCGCATCCCAACCATCCTGACCGCAGTCCGGCCAGGGCTCTCCTGATAGCGAGAGATGATTTAGCGAATTTAGGATGTCGCCAAAGGGTGAGTGCTGAAAGATGTCCACGGCGGTGAACTCCATGATCGGCGCCCAATCAGATTCGATTGGCAGGGGCGCAGGAGGTTCGGAGTCCGGCAGGGAGTCCGGCACCTTGGAGTCACAAGCTTTCTAAGGGACAAGGTCAGTATCCGGCTCCATCGCCGTAGAAGTTGCAGCTCCCGAGGCGGTGTCCAGCCACCTGTCCTCAATCTGCGCGGTCTGCTCCGAACTATGGGTCAGAGCGGATTCGTGTGCGGCCTCCAAGGCACTGTCCGGCGGCAGAGCTAGATCATGCCCATCGTGACAGTGCGGCGTGCTCGGCTGTGGCTCGAATCCATCGAAAATCAAGTCTCCACGGATGTCAGCCGTGAAGTTTAGGCTTCCAAATCTGACCTGATGGCCAGGAGCGTAGCTTTCGATCTGCTCCAGATGGCCAAGTGAATCGGCCCGCAGTGCGAAGCCGCCGAATACGAAGATCTGTCCGGGGAGAAAAGTCTCACCCTGGACTGCGTTGTTGTTTGAAGAATCCATCAAGCCTATCGGTGACGACACAGAGGAACTCTCAATGAAAGCACCAATGTCGGTGTCAAAACCGGCGGATCTCGGGTAGGGGGTCCCGAACTGTGCGTCTAGGCGGATGGTAACAGGATACAAGGGACACGATGTTTTTACCCAGGTTCGGGCCCTCTCGATGGAGGTAAAACCCTACTCCTGCTTGATTGATATTGATGATATGGGTAGTACAAGAGTGGATCTACCACGAGATCAAGGAGGCTAAACCCTAGAAGCTAGCCTATGGTATGATTGTTGTAATGGTTGTGTGTCCTACGGACTAAAACCCTCCGGTCTATATAGACACCGGAGAGGGCTAGGGTTACACAGAGTCAGTTACAATGGTAGGAGATCTACATATCCGTATCACCAAGCTTGCCTTCCACGCCAAGGAAAGTCCCATCCGGACATGGGACGAAGTCTTCAATCTTGTATCTTCATAGTCTTGGAGTCCGGCCGATGATGATAGTCCGGCTATCCGGACACCCCCTAGTCCAGGACTCCCTCAGTGATCGATCCAGAAATCGTACCAACGCTAAGGAGTGATGTGGCGCAATGTCTTGTCAGTTTCGAGCTGGTGTTCCCACCATCCTTCTTCAATATCATGACGCACGTCCTAGTTCATGTAGTCGACGAGATTGTCATTCTAGGGCCCGTATTTCTACACAATATATTCCCCTTTGAGAGGTTCATGTCCGTAACCGCGCTAGGCCAGAAGGAAGCATCTCAATGGGCCATCAAACAGAGGATGTCATCGGGTTTTGTGTTGACTTCATTCCTGGCCTTAAGAAGATAGGTCTCCCTAAATCACGGTATGAGGGGAGACTGTCTGGAAAAGGCACGCTTGGAAGGGACTCAATAATATGCAGGGACGAATATTCTTGGTCTCAAGCACACTACACAGTTCTACAGAACTCTACCTTGGTGACCCCGTATGTCGATGAACACAAGAACAGTCTGCGCCCCAAACACCCGGAGCAGTGCGACGACTGGATTACATGTGAACACATCAGGACTTTCAGCAGTTGGTTGGAAACACGTCTCAGAGGTGACAGCACTGTTTGTGATGAGTTGTACTTGTTGTCGAGGGGATCATCTTCGACTGTAATGATTTGGAAAGGATACGAGATAAATGGGAATACATTTTACATGATTGACTAAGATCAAAAGAGCACCAACCAAAACAGCGGTGTCCGCTTTGATGCAGCAGCCGACAGGGGAAAGGACACATATTATGGTTACATAGTGGACATATGGTAACTTGACTACGGAGTAGATTTTAAGGTCCCTTTGTTTAAGTGCAAATGGGTCAATCTGTCAGGAGGCGGGGTACAGGTAGACCCACAATACGGAATGACAACAGTGGATCTGAAAAATCTTGTGTACACTGACGAACCGTTCGTCCTAGCCAATGATGTGGCACAGGTTATCTATGTGAAGGACATGTCTACCAGACCGAGGAAAAGAAAAGATAAGGCAGCGAATACATCATACGATGAGCCAAAGCGCCACATAGTTCTTTCAGGAAAAAGGGACATCCTGGGAGTGGAGGGCACGACAGACATGTCTCAAGAGTATGAAAAGTTTCATGAAATTCCTCCCTTCAAAGTCAAGGCTGACCCAAGTATCCTGATAAACGATGAAGATTATCCATGGTTACGGCGCAATAAGCAAATGACACAAGCGAAGAAAAAGTGAAGACTTTCTCCCGCAACTATTGTGATGATACCATGCCAACTTTGTAACAGACGAGTATGATACCATTGTCCATTTTTTACATGCACATGCTATGCCAACTTTTTCAGAGTTCATTTGAAAACTATGAATTTAGGTCGAATTTTCTCTATAGGTGCATCTATGTTCATTAGTCCCTAGGACCATTCGTCCCGGTTTGTGCCACAAACCGGGACTAAAGGGTTGGTCCTCATTGCGGTCAGAGTTTAGTCCCACCTCGCCAACCGAAGGGCGCTCTCAAAGTGAAAATAGATGCCCCTATACAGGGAATTTGACCTAAATTCATAGTGAATTTCTCTGAAATTCATAGAAATTGATTATGAATTTAGGTCGAATTTTCTCTGTAGGTGCATCTATGTTCATTTTTTTAGTAAAGTTAATCACAAACTTGTGATTCACACAAATTTCAAAAAATTCAAATTTTAACTATTCAAATTTGAAAAGCAATGGCACAAACAGAAAGTTTATAATTTCTCTAAAACTAATAGCACTAACAGAAAGTTTATAATTTTTGCTGACGTAAAAGCAAAAAGAATTAAAAGATAAAGCAAAAAATCAAAAGAAAATAAATAATGCAGAAAACAAAGCAAAAAACTGGAAAAAAATAAAAATAGCAACAATAACTATTTTGTTGTAAGTAGAAACAAAATAAAATAAATAAAGCAACAAAGAAAACAAAAAAAATGTTTTTAAATTTGAAAACTAATGGCACTAACAGAAAGTTTATAGTTTTTCTAAAACTAAAAGCAAAAAGAATTAAAAAATAAAGAAAAAAACCAAAAGAAAATAAATAATGTAGAAAACAAAACAAAAAAACAGGAAAAAGAATAAAAATAGCAACAATAAGTATTTTGTTCTAAGTAGAAACAAAATAGAATAAATAAAGCAACAAGGAAAACAAAAAAAGTGTTTTCAAATTTGAAAACTAATGGCACTAACAGAAAGTTTATAATTTTTCTAAAACTAAAAGCAAAAAAGAATTAAAAAATAAAGCAAAAAAACAAAAGAAAATAAATAATGCAGAAAAAAACAAAAAAACTGGAAAAAAAATAAAAATAGCAACAATAAGTATTTTTTTGTAAGTAGAAACAAAATAAAATGAATAAAGCAACAACGAAAACAAAAAAAGTGTTTTCAAATTTGAAAACTAATGGCACTAACAGAATGTTTATAATTTTTCTAAAACTAAAAGCAAAATGAATTAAAAAATAAAGCAAAAAACAAAAGAAAATAAATAATGCAGAAAACAAAACAAAAAACTTGAAAAAAAATAAATCAAGCAACAATAAGTAGTTTGTTGTAAGTAGAAACAAAATAGACTAAATAAAGCAACAAAGAAAACAAAAAACAAAAAACAAAAAAAAGTGCCACCTACTGGGCCCCCACGGCCTGAATACGACTAGAAACCCTACCATGGGCCAGGATTCAGGCCCGCGGGAGGCCCAGTAGGCCCACAGGCACACATTGCACGGTTAGGCCCGAAAGCCTGCTTTAGAGAGGAGCTCGAGAGGGAAGGCGCACCGCACCTTATAAACAGGTGCGGCTCTCTCTCAGCTAACGAGGTGGGACTAAACTCCCACCACCACGCCGCTGTGCGGCGGCCTTTGGTCCCGGTTGGTGGCACCAACCGGGACTAAAGGTGGCATTGGTCCCGGTTCGTGGCACAAACCGGGACCAATGCCCCCCTTTAGTCCCGGTTGGTGCCACCAACCGGGACCAAAGGCCGCCGCTTCCCGCCCTTTGGGCTGCTGAAAAGAGGCCTTTGGTCCCGCCCTTTGGGATGCTGAAAAGAGGCCTTTGGTCCCGGTTGGTGGCACCAACCGGGACTAAAGGGGGCATTAGTCCCGGTTGGTTTCACGAACCAGGACCAATGCTCTTGCTATACATACATCACTTAGCAGTTTTCGACCAAATCACCCACTTCTCCCCCGACGCCCCCTGCTCCTCCTCGTCGCCATCGCCGCCTGACGCCCCTGCTCCACCTTGCCGTCGCCGCCTCCACCGACGCCGTCAGGCTGCTCGCCTTCGCCGTCGCCGCCGCCCCCTGTGAGCACAGCCCCTCCCGTCCCGTGCTCTTGCGCCCCTGTCCTGCGCGGCTGTCGCGCCGTCGCCCCTGCCCTGCGCGGCTGCCGTGCGCTGCCCCTGTCCTACGCGGCCGCCGCGCCGCCGCTCCTGCCCTGCGCTAGCGCCGCCTGCCGCCTAGCCGCCACTGCCCTGTCAGGCCAACGCCGCCCCCCCCGTCCTCTCCTCTGTTTTTTCAGATTATATGTATATATGGTGTTTTTTTTCCAGATTATATGTATATATGTTCTCTGTGTATATATATGTTCATGTATATATGCAAAAGATAGGTTTTTAGAAAAAATAGTATTTTTTTCTGTTCATAGATTTTTATTTGAACATTATTTAAAAAAAACAAGCAATACTACTTCATGTATTTTTAAGAAGGAAGAAGAAGAAAAAGAATGAGAGGAAAAAGGAAATAAGAAGAGGAAACCAATACTACTTCATGCAAATGTTTGTTCATATATAATGTAGATGTCTATGTATGTATGGAATGATATTGATGGATGTATGTATATAGAACATTCGTACAAAATATGACGAATCCGATATGACCGATGTCCACCTCTGGTTAACTCGGGAACACTAACTCTCTTGGAGAAAAAAATGTTATCGGGGAAAAATATGTTATCGGGGTCGAGGGTCGTCGAACATGAGAGGAAGAAGAGGATAAAAAAGAAGAGGAAGAAGAAAAAAAAAGAGGAGAGAAAAGAATAGAGGAGTCCATCCGCCACACGACCTGTGAGCGGGGTTACTCTGACAAACAATATGAAGTGCGTAAATAACAATATTCACAATTTTATTTTATTACCATCATTTGTGTTGAGTTTCATTCATTCATATATATATATATATATATGTATTGACCCCCTTCAAATTAGATGTTTCGGATGCGGGATGAACTCCTAGCACCAGATCGCATGCGAGCAATTCAAGAGGAATTGGCGGCATTCTTTCTTGACCACGTGATCGCTGAAGACGGAGAATACTATGTGGACCACGCGTCCGTATGTTGGGAGATTATATTTGTAAAAGATAATTATTGTATATATGTAGCCGGTAGTGTCGGATAGATATACGAGAACTTGTTGTTCGACCAATCTGTCGGAGAAGGAGAGATGGTCGATATCACTTCTCTCTGTATGCATATATGTTCATGACGATCTTCTGTTTCCTTCGTTTGCTTACTAGCTAGCTAGCGTGTCTAGCTAGTCCTCTCTATACGTATGTATAGTACGTAGCGTCGACCAAGCACGGACAAAAGAGAGGACACTTCTCTCTATTAATTAGCTAGCTAACACAATATATGAAACACCTAAATTAACCCCCCAAAACCCCCCAACCTCTCACTTTTCAAAAAACAAAAAACAAAAACCCAAGCCATAGAAATGCTGACACGTGGATGCCTATTGGTCCCGATTGGTGCCACCAACCGGGACCAAATGCCCTCCTGCCTGGGCTCAGCGCACAGGCCACGTGAAGGCCCATCTGTCCCGATTCTGGATTGAACCTGGACTAAAGGGCCAGGGCATTAGTACCGACCCTTTAGTCCCGGTTCAAGAACCGGGACTAAAGGCCCTTACCAACCGGGACAATAGGCCCCTTTTCTACTAGTGTAGCGTGTACTGGCCATTATAGTGCAGTGGTTGTGCAGATCAAAGGAGGGGTGGACTTAGTCATCTGTGTGGTGGAGAGAAGAATCTTCCACGTTGGAATATCTTGCTGGTAAGGCGACAAGCAGGAAGTTACATCAAGTAAGAAAATTAGAGCCATGGAAAGTGAGATGTTTCCTACCCCTTGCTAAACAATGGACCAAGTCTTATTGACACAATAATGAAAGGTTGATGACTTTCCAGCGCACATACAAGCGCTGGCAAGCTGGAAAATGATGGCCTTTTTTGTGGGGGTGGAAAATGATGGCCTTTTTTTGTGGGGGTGGAAAATGATGGATTGAAAGGCACTACGGATTTTTATTGGAGATTAACATGGCGTTGGGAATTGGCAAACTGCTAGCTGGACCCTAAGAAACAACTTGAACTTTGCAGCATATATTAAACCTAGCTAGTGCGACTGATAGTGAAGAATTTATCCAATTGGGTGAAAAATAAAATCTTCTGGACATTTACACAATTCCTCGTTGTTACGAATTTGATGCAATTTTTTACTAATTACTTACTTAATAGACTATGCACATAACCCTCAAAGCTTTCAATGTTTGAACAAGGAACAACACCTAGCCAAGGATTCTCTAAGAGATATCAAGAGCGGGCCGCTTTTTGTGCTTCCATCTCTCTCAAGCCTCAGAGAGAAGTTTGGTCCAAAGTATCTACATCGACTTGACATGGACACTTGCGGGCCGAGCTTGCCAAACAACCCAAATTGACCCTGAGTCTCGCATCGATCCAAAGGCAACCTAATACTACTATCTTGTCGTATTTCATGTTGGTATCTTCTTTGGAATATAATAATAATAATAATAATAATAATAATAATAATAATAATAATGGGTGTACGTGTCCATCGGTCACTGGTAGACTAGTCTTCCATGCGCTTTGGCCATCTAAACAGTTCTTCGGCCAGTTTTATTTTTCTAAAAAGCCTAACATATATATGTTTTCTTGAACAGTGACAATATTCAAAGGGTCGAAATGGACAACAGAAGCTGCAATGTACACAAAAAAATGACAACAATTGCGCACATACAATTTCTTTAAACATGATCATATACTAAGGTCATGAAAACACGCATGCAAGCATAAATACGATTGTGAGGCAAGGAGGTACCTTCGCCCTGTTACACATTGCAGTAGCCGTTGTAGGTCAAGTTTATTTTTGCAATTATTAACCTTTCTTCCTTTCATTCTAGTCGACTGAGTGAAAACATATAAATTGTTACCATCGGTGTACATTAGGCAGATGCAACTTCAAACGATTTTGTGGGTTGTTACAAATGGATGGATAAATTTTAAAGACGTACTAGTACACACCACCGTTGCTAAACAATGGAATTATATGAATAATTGAGAATTAAATGGTTAGGAGAGCATACTGAACAACTCTAATAGTTAGGTACAACAGAAGTAGTTTCAGTCAGTAATGAAAATACAAAAGTGGCGTACCTACGGGCAGGCAAGCTGGAGTTAGAACAGGAAGACTTGTGTTGGTCAAGCACGGCAACAGGAAGCACCCATCTTCAGTACAAAACAAGTTGCCGGCCCAATTCAGATAGTAACACTTCGACAGTGGGATCCAATTGACAGCCCGAGTGGTTGTCAGGTATTACCTGATCGAGGCCGGCCTATCAACAGCTGAAGCTGTGAGGGGATCCACACCCAAACCTGTACAGTCCCCACACCGCAGATGGCGGGATGGTGAAGCTCATATCACTTTCTGCTTTCCCTTTACAACGGCAAATAGGGCATTTCCTATTTGGCGCGTTACTGTGTAATTTACAAATGGGTGCACACCCCCTCCGGCACTGGCTGGCCCATTTAGTTTTTTTTCCTGTTTTTCAATACGCAAAAAAGTGTGCTGAGTGAGTCGAACACTTAGTTGCATCTTTTTTTCTTTTCCTCTTTCTTATTTTCTTTTCTCCTTTTCCTTTTTTCAGTGAACTTTTATCAAAGTCTTAAAAAATATTCAAATAGATGAACATTTTCCTAAAAATTGTTGACCTTTTTTTAGAATTTGGTGATTTTTTCAATTCAACGAAAAACTTCAAATTTGATGCTTTTTTTTCAAAATCCATGAACTTTTTTTCAAATTGATGACTTTTTGAAATATATTTTTTTCAAAATTGTGATTTATAAAACAATCCAATAACATTTTTTAGTTCAAAATATGTTTCTTTTTTCAGAATTGTTTTGTAATTTTTTTTGTTTTTTCTTTCAGAAGTCAACGGTTTGCCATGTATATTTGCTGGCTCACGAGGGATGGTGCCTGGGCTTTCACGCCCGAGTCGTGTTTCTTCTTGGCCACATTTCGCGCAGCCCACTTGATGTACCATCTTATCCTCTTTCCCCTTCCTCAAAGAGCAAAAATAAAAAAAATCCAAAAATTGTATTTAATGCCCCACTAATTTTGTAAATCAGTTTTAAAAAGAAAGAATAATACTTGTTGAAAACCATAATGCAACATATAGCAAAGTTAAGGTTCATTTTTTTAAAACAAATCATGCATTAAAAAGACCATCCTACTTTCCTTTTTTCTGGTGGGCTATAATGGTAATTATGACGAACTAAAATATATGCACCTTACATTGTGGAATTTTATAAGAAAACAAATACGCCTTATATAAAGAAATTGAGGGAGTATATGTCAAAAGGAATGTTCATACAATTCAAGAAATGATGATCATGGTACGCAAAGAATATTTGTATTTTTTTAAAAATAAATATAGTACAGAAAAAAATATTCAACTATTAAAAAACATAAAAATGGATAAATAAATGTGTAGTGTCAAAACAATTAATGTTAACGTGCAATATATAATTATTGTTCCTAATTATAATAAATATTTTCATATGTTACAAATAAAATTCTTATATTTAGATACTAGCATAAATGGCGAAAAAATACACCAAATAGTAGATAGAAAATATAGGATTTAAAACTTAAACCTGTAACCAAAAAGGATAATAGTGAAATAAGAAAAATAAATAGAAAATAAGCATTTGTTTTTTTTTTGATTAAGGAGAAGAAAATGCAAGCAAAAAGATAAAAAGAAAAACAAGAAAAAGGAACCATATTTACCGGTAAGTATGATTGAGCATGAAGCAACTAGTATGAAGGATGGAGGAACAGCCGTGAAGAAACATCAGATTAATGTCCAAAACGGCTGCCTCTACCCACCTACCGCTAATGTCTTCTGGAGCATGTGCATCCATCCTTATCCTACTTTTATTTTTGTAATTGATGCATCGATCCTTATCACCGCACCTACAGTATATATTGGCCACGTTGGAAAATGGCGTTATACATGCTCTTGATTTGATTATATTAACATGGTTGGTGTTGGAGGTATGTATGATTTATATATGTAATTATACTGCCTCGCCGGCTGTTGCAACTTATCGTTTAAGAGCAGCGTGCAACTTGCAGACCAAGCTTCATTTTCGGTGATTGAGTTGAGTACCGAGAAGGTACACGCTAACACTTAAAAAAAGTTGTGACGTTAGTGATGTGAGGAAATACCTTCTTGGCTCTTCCCTGGTTAGTTGAGGTGTCTCTCTCACTTTATGAAATTTTGACTGTATTGTACTATGTACAAACTATCTCATCTGCCGTCCAAACTACATGCCACCCTATTAGCTTGGATCACTTTTTCCCAAACGACGCTTTCGAACGTCGCTAGTAGGCATTTCTGCACTAGTAATATAGTTTGAGAATAGGTTTAGGGTTTTCCGTGGGGCAAAGCCTCTCCACGTCTTTCTATATATAATGATCAGCATATACAAGTTACATACGTACATAATACGTGTACATGACACGCTAGACCTAATTTAACATACCCCCTCAATCTGAACTTCTACTCTATACAAGGTTTAGATTGGTACTAAAACGGTCTAGCATCGGTCGAGTGGCTGGTTTGGTAAACACGTCAGCCAGCTGATCATTAGAAGAAATGAACCTGACATCAAGAGCTCTAGAAGCAGCACGCTCACGCACAAAATGGAAATCAATCTCAATGTGCTTGGTGCGTGCATGAAAAACTGGGTTGGCAGTCAGATATGTGGCTCCTAAATTCTCACACCATCGAACAGGAACACGCTGCTGGGAAACACCAAGCTCCTTGAGTAGTGATTCTACCCAAATGGCCTCAGCAGCTCCATTTGCCAAAGCTTTGTACTCAGCCTCCGTACTAGATCTCGATACCGTCGGTTGCTTCTTAGAACTCCAGGAGATGAGATTTGGGCCAACAAAGATGGCAAAGCCTCCAGTGGATCGTCGATCATCAGGACACCCGTCCCAGTCTGCGTCAGTGAAAATACTAATGCTGGTGGAGACAGCCTTTCGAAACTTCAGTCCAGTTTGCAATGTTCCCTTTACATAGCGCAGGATGCGCTTAACAGCTTCCCAATGAACATCAGTGGGCTGTGAGAGAAACTGGCATACCTTGTTCACTGCAAATGAAATATCTGGGCGAGTGAGAGTCAAACACTGCAATCCACCAACGACACTGCGATACCGGAAAGAATCATCGGCACCAAGAGGCTGTCCAGACACCCGTGCAAGCTGGTCGGAGGTAGACAACGGTGTGGAAGTGGACTTACAATTCTCCATGTTCACACGGTGTAAAAGATCCATGGCATACTTCCGTTGTGTCAAGATCATACCCCCTGAATTGTACGATGCTTCCAAGCCAAGAAAGTACTCCAACAGCCCAAGATCCTTAATAGGAAAGGTGGCCGCAAGTGAATGAACAAGACCGTCAACTGCACGTGGAGAAGAGCCATCAATAACAATATCATCCACGTAGAAAAGCATGTATATCTGAACATCCCGATGGCGGAAGAAAAACAGAGAGGCGTCGGCTCGGGAGGGAACAAACCCCAACTGGAGAAGACGAGAACTGAGACGAGCATACCATGCGCGAGGGGACTGTTTAAGGCCATAGAGAGCACTCTGCAACTTGCACACGTGAGAGGGATACCGAGCGTCCTCAAAACCTGGTGGCTGCTGCATGTAGACATCCTCAGACAAGTAACCATGAAGGAAAGCGTTGCTGACATCAATCTAACGGAGAATCCATCCGCGAGACACAGCTAGAGCAAGAACCAGTCGGACGGTGGCTGGCTTGACAACCGGACTGAACGTATCACCATAGTCAATGCCAAGTTGTTGAGTGAAACCACGCGCGACCAGACGAGCTTTATGCTTATCAATGGAGCCATCCGGACGATGCTTGGTCTTGAAGATCCACTTGCTCCCAACGACATTAACACCACGCGGACGAGGCACAAGAACCCAAGTCCTATTGCGACGCAGAGCGTCGAGCTCATCCATCATTGTGGTGCGCCAAGCATGCTCACGGAGGGCATCATGATGAGATACAGGCATAGCGTGAAAAGCACGGCGGCGAGGGTCGTAGCGGACAGTTCCATCAGTTGGGACAAGCGCACGACGAGTATTATCGCAGGTGCGCGTGACCATGGTGTGGCCCGGAGCAGCTGGAGGCGTCGCGGTTGAGGGGACAGGGCTGCCCTCAACAGAAGGCGACGCGAGCTGGTCGGACGGCGAGGAGGGAGCAGCAGCCTCCTGCATCGAGGACGACGTGGCAGCAGGCGGTGAAGTAGCCGGCGCTGGCGCTGATGATGGGCCAGGGGAGGCCGGCGCGGTCGCTGGGCTGGGGGACGTGCATGCTCCATGCACGTCGATCGCCGGGGAGGTCGGCACGTCCGCAGCGGGCTGGCCAGCCGAGCGGTCCGCAGAGGGCGGGGACGTCGCGGAAGATGGGCCGGGCGACGAGGCAGCCGACGAGCCGGGCGACGTGCATGCGCCATGCACGTCGATCGCCGAGGAGGGATGAGCGGCGTCCTGGTTAGCCTGCACAGAAGCAATATGGCCTGGAACAAGCGGATCAGTAGATAGGTAGGATAAGTCGTATTTACGCATATGGTCACCCGTAACCGGCTCATTGGAAGGAAACGAGGGAACATCAGCCAAGGAGGAGATATCGACGGTGACCCCAGGTGTGGCATATGGAAACACAGACTCATCAAACACAACATCACGGGAGATGTAGATACGACCCGTGGAACGGTCGAGACATTTGTACCCCTTATGCAGCTGGCTATAGCCTAAGAACACACACATAGTGGACCGGAAAGCAAGCTTGTGGGCGTTATATTTGCACAAGCTAAGCCAGCAGGCGCACCCAAAGGTGCGGAGAAAGGTGTAATCGGGTTTGATTTTAAGGAGGCGGTACAAGGGTGTATCTTGTTGGAGAACAGGTGTAGTCATGCGATTAATCAGGTAACATGCAACAAGGAAACCTTCGTCCCAATACCGTAAAGGGAGAGACGAATGAGCCAGTAAGGCCAGACCTGTTTCCACAAGATGACAGTGTTTGCGTTCAGCAATCCCGTTTTGCTGAGAGGTGTGTGGGCAGGACACACGATGAGAGATCCCAGTGCGTTGGAAATAGCGGTGTAATTTGTGGTATTCACCACCCCAGTCTGACTGAACGGATATGATTTTAGTGCGGAGAAGACGCTCAACATGAGCCTGAAAAGCATAAAATACTTGCTCAACGTCAGACTTGTGCTTAAGAAGATATATCCAAGTGAAACGGGAATAATCATCGACAAAGCTCACATAATACTTATAGCCTCCTGAAGAGGCAAGGGCAGGCCCCCAAACATTAGAATGAATTAACTCAAGAGGCATAGTAGAAACATGAGTGGATAAAGTATATGGTAATTATCGACTCTTAGCACGCTAACAAGCATCACACACTGAAAAATGACGTTCAGAAGAACACACTAAATCATTGCTCTTAACAATGTTTTGAACAATTTTATTGAAGGGATGACCGAGACGCTGATGCCACTGGGACGAAGTGGTCTTGACAATGAGAGACGCTTGGCGAGTGGAGGAAGACGACGCGCGACCAACCGGGATGAGGTAGAGGCCGCCACGGCTTCTACCGCGAAGAAGAATTTTCTTCGTGGCTATGTCCTTAACAAGGAAAAAAAGGTAAAATTCTACAAAAACATCATTATCAAGAACAAGTCGATAAACAGACAATAGATGTTGATGTATATGTGGAAGACGAAGAATATTGCGTAAACGCAAAGATGAACCGGGTATAGTGGAACGGCCAATATGCGAAATAGACAAACCTGCACCATTCGCCACTTGCACTTGATCCTTCCCGCCGTAGCGCTCCTGCTTTTTTAAATGTGTTTTAAACATATTTTAAAATGTTAAAAAAATTCCAAACAAAAACTTGGCGCGTACTGCTCGATATTGTACATCCTTTTGTCTGGTGTTAAAAGATCTTTTCACAAGACATCCTTTTGTCTTTTTTACAAAAGCTACAAAAAAAGTCGGTTTTCTGCAAAACTTGTCGCGCACACATATAATGTCGAGATGTATCTGCCAAATTTTTGTTTGGAATTTTTCCACAATTTGAAATATATTTTTCGCGTGCAGGAGCGCGCGCGCTCGGGAGCACCAATGGATTTCCGCATCAAAACTGATTTTCTTGGGCACACGCAAGTGTCGTATCCAACAACTGCTCTATAATAGGGCACCAAAAAGATAGTTTTCCTCCGCCCATCATAGTCGTCGCCCCAAGCACAGCTCGGAGCTTCTACCGCCGACCACCCTCGTCCGACCGTGCGCTCTGAGTCCATGACGACGCTGACCACCCTCGTCCGACCACGCGCTGACTCCATGACGCCAACGACCATCTCTATGGTGTGCGCCAAGTCCCTACCTTTCCTGCAGCCGAACTGCACACAACACAAACAAAAGAACTACAGTGACTGCTGTCGACCAAAACAACTTGGCATAGTTCAGGTAAACTGAACAAATAGACTTCTGAATATCAATCTTTCGGGCTCAAGATAATCTGAACTTGCCACGCTAATGTGTATCTGAACAAATTGAGATCTGAATGTCAAGATACAGTACATCTGAATGTCTATCTCAATTTGAAATATGGGCGAGTGCACACGTAGCAGCTAATGTCTAATTGTCTATCTGAATTTGAGTAAATCTGAATGTCTATATTTATGGGCAAGTGCACGCGCAGCACGAGCATGCTGGGCACCGTCCGCGCCATCGTGTATGCTCCCCATCTTGACGCCGCAGAACACCAGCCTGCAGCTCTTGCTCCTGCTATCCACCTGCAGCTCACGCGGCCGGGACTTTTGGTCTCCTGGACGCATGCATCGACGCCGCAGATGGTGCACACGAGCGAACGCGGTGGTGCTAGCTTCGTATGACAGGCTGCAGGTCGGCAGTGATAGTGAGCGCCACCAACCGCTGTGTACGCTGCCGTTGTCTCGAGTGCCAGCCAGGGGAGCCGACTCGCCGTGTACGCCCCTCACGGCTCGCCGCCCGCGACGTCGCTCGCCCCGCGTCTTGTATGCCGCCATTGCCGCGAGCGCCGGAGGAGCCTCCTCGCTGCTGGTTCGCAGCTCGGCATGGCCCTGTCTCTGTCGTCAATGTTGGCCCAAATCTCCGGCCGCTTCACTTGCTGACGAGCAGAGGAGCTAGGACGGGACAGTGCAAATTCGGACATGGCGCCAGCGAGGACGCTGTCGGCGCCAGTACATTCGCTGTCGAGGTCGGGATGGCGGGGGTTGGAGCTCGCCGGGGTAGCAGGGATGGCCGACGGCTAGGGGAATCGGTAGTATTTGATGGCACCGCCGCCGTGGATTAGCAGCGCACAGTTGTCGACGCACTTGTAGCGGGTGGCGTCAGAGGAGATGGGGGAGGGGACTGAAGGAGACGGTGAGGAGGAGGCATGGGAGGCGTTGAGGAGCCAACGACGTTGGCACCGTACTTGTGGTGGTTGGTAGCATCGGAGATGGGAAAGGAGGCGGTGGAGGGGAGATTGTGGTGGTGGTGGCTCCTG
Organism: Triticum timopheevii; assembly: GCA_963921465.1. Lineage (NCBI taxonomy): Eukaryota > Viridiplantae > Streptophyta > Magnoliopsida > Poales > Poaceae > Triticum > Triticum timopheevii. The sequence continues at coordinate 13,781,516 of OY997271.1, forward strand.
CGTTGGAGAGGAGGCATGCGAGGCATTTGGGGCAGACGGCGACGGCGGCGGCAACAGCCATCGCGCCAGATTTGGCTGGCTGGAGGAAGGTGGATGTGGATGGATCTGGATCGGTCTGGAAGAAGAAGACTGACGGGCGTCTTTTTGCTAAAGTAGCCAAGATCGCTTTCAATGCGTTAGATGTCGATTGGACGGCCGAAATTGCTAGATGGCAGTCACACCATCACCACCAATTGTGCTTTCTATAAGAGTAGAGATAAACAGAAGACCGTGAAGCCTTGGTAGGACATCGGTCCTTACCTGGTCTTGGATTGGATGACAGCATCCGAGAGATTATACTCCGCCAATGGCGACTGATCCGTTGGACTGCCAAATGGCTTGTTTCACTTGTCAACCTAGCTAAAATATTATTAACTGTCTACGATACAAAGATAGATATTCAGATGGTTGGAGGCATACCTGCTCTAGCCTGTTGGAATAATCCAAACATACCTACGTGTTAGTGCTAAAAGTAGGAGAGTTCATTGAGTCATGTTATGATTAGTATAGGGTAATTAGTGTTGCCGGATGATTAGCACGTCCGGGTTCTAGTAGGTGTCCGAGTTGAGGTTGGCTAGCATACGGTGTGTAAGCTAGCATGGTAGGAGTTGAGATCGACCACGGCAGGGTTAGCTTTCCATGTATGAGTACTAGTCCGTATAGGCTAGGGAAAGGGAGTCTGGGTCGGTGGCGTGAGTCAGATCATGCACCTATATATAGATGGGCAGGGTGCGTAAGTTTTGTAACACAGAGAAAACCAGAAAATCAATAAAGAGGAGAAACAAGGGCACGACAAGGGCCCTTTGGCTATCAGCTTTTTGTGCACGTGTGTTCGTGTAGTTTGATGTGGTCGATCCTGTGGCAAATTTCCAACATTTGGTATCAGAGCAAGGTTCGAGTAAAGCTGCGCTTGCCCTGGGGTGGCGACCCGACTAGCGCCTCGGGGCGGGCAATAGAGTCGCTGGTGTAGCAACAAGGAGGATTGGGTAGTTGTCGTTCGGCGGAGCGGCGACAAGAAGACGGCGAGGACGCTGTCGCAAGCGAGACGCCGGGTGATTTTTGTTCGACAAAACGACATGGAGGAGGTTGACGGGAGCGGTAGTGCCGAGGTGCGGTGCTAGAAGATCTCGTCAAGATCGTCGTTCGGGGGGAGCGACGAAGAGGCGACAAAGTTGTGAGCCGTCATCAAGGTGTGCACACGAGTTCTTTTAAGGTGCGTCCAAGAGCTCAGGTGTGTGAATCTTCTGCTGCAGTTGAGATGCGTCACTGGCAGAGGAGAATTGCGAGCAAGAGTGGGCGAAAAGAGGAATTCGTGCCTTGTGTTTCCGTTCGTGGTGGTGGAGTCCATGCGAGTTCATATACGATGAAGATGAGTTGCACGTATATGGCGAGTTGTGTTGCCGCTGGACAGAGAGAGTCGTTTGGTAAGTTGTGTCACCAACGATAATGAGAAAGAAGATGTGGCGGGTGAAAAGATGTGTCTCCCCGTGCACAAGCAACCGACGACAAGATGAAAATCAACATGAAGATGGACGTGCACCAGTTAAGTTGAGTTCCTGCATGAGGCTATGCGTTTAGTCAGCATGTAGCACGCTAAGATGTGGCAGCGTGGCTGGTAGTCCGGGTAATCGTTGTTCTAGTCTGCAAGTCGGCATAAGAAGAATAATCTGGCGATGAGGTGGTGGCCATCGTTGCAAGAAGAGAGAAGTTGCGGTCCGGTAAGTCGTGTCACCGGAGACAACCGGCGTGACAAGATGAATATAGAGTCGTCTGCGTGTATCGTCAAGTAAAGAGTGGGATGTTTGGATTAGGGGGTGAATGTTGGAATAATCCAAACATACCTACGTGTTAGGCTAAAAGTAAGAGAGTTCATTGAGTCATGTTATGATTAGTATATAGGGTAATTAGTGTTGCCGGATGATTAGCACGTCCGGGTTCTAGTAGGTGTCCGAGTTGAGGTTGGCTAGCAAACGGTGTGTAAGCTAGCATGGTAGGAGTTGAGATCGACCACGGCTGGGTTAGCTTTCCATGTATGAGTACTAGTCCGTATAGGCTAGGGAAAGGGAGTCTGGGTCGGTGGCGTGAGTCAGATTATGCACCTATATATAGATGGGCAGGGTGCATAAGTTTTGTAACAAAGAGAAAACCAGAAAATCAATAAAGAGGAGAAACAAGGGCACGACAAGGGCCCTTTGGCTATTAGCTTTTTGTGCACGTGTGTTCGTGCAGTTTGATGTGGTCGATCCTGTGACAAATTTCCAACATTTGGTATCAGAGCAAGGTTCGAGTAAAGCTGCGCTTGCCCCGGGGTGGCGACCCAACTAGCGTCTCGGGGCGGGCAATAGAGTCGCTGGTGTAGCGACAAGGAGGATTGGGCAGTTGTCGTTCGGCGGAGCGGCGACAAGAAGACGGCGAGGACGTTGTCGCAAGCGAGACGCCGGGTGATTGTTGTTCGACAAAACGACATGGAGGAGGTTGACGGGAGCGGTAGTGCCGAGGTGCGGTGCTAGAAGATCTCGTCAAGATCGTCGTTCGGGGGGAGCGAGGAAGAGGCGACAAAGTTGTGAGCCGTCATCAAGGTGTGCACACGAGTTCTTTTAAGGTGCGTCCAAGAGCTCAGGTGTGTGAGTCTTCTGCTGCAGTTGAGATGCGTCACTGGCAGAGGAGAATTGCGAGCAAGAGTGGGCGAAAAGAGGAATTCGTGCCTTGTGTTTCCGTTCGTGGTGGTGGAGTCCATGCGAGTTCATATACGATGAAGATGAGTTGCACGTATATGGCGAGTTGTGTTGCCGCTGGACATGGAGAGTCGTTTGGTAAGTTGTGTCACCAACGACAATGAGAAAGAAGATGTGGCGGGTGAAAGGATGTGTCTCCCCGTGCACAAGGAACCGACGACAAGATGAAAATCAACATGAAGATGGACGTGCACCAGTTAAGTTGAGTTCCTGCATGAGGCTATGCGTTTAGTCAGCATGTAGCACGCTAAGATGTGGCAGCGTGGCTGGTAGTCCAGGTAATCGTTGTTCTAGTCTGCAAGTCGGCATAAGAAGAATAATATGGCGATGAGGTGGTGGCCATCGTTGCAAGAAGAGAGAAGTTGCGGTCCGGTAAGTCGTGTCACCGGAGACAACCGGCGTGACAAGATGAATATAGAGTCGTCTGCGTGTATCGTTAAGTAAAGAGTGGGATGTTTGGATTAGGGGGTGAATGTTGGAATAATCCAAACATACCTACGTGTTAGTGCTAAAAGTAGGAGAGTTCATTGAGTCATGTTATGATTAGTATAGGTAATTAGTGTTGCCAGATGATTAGCACGTCCGGGTTCTAGTAGGTGTCCGAGTTGAGGTTGGCTAGCATACGGTGTGTAAGCTAGCATGGTAGGAGTTGAGATCGACCACGGCAGGGTTAGCTTTTCATGTATGAGTACTAGTCCGTATAGGCTAGGGAAAGGGAGTCTGGGTCGGTGGCGTGAGTCAGATCATGCACCTATATATAGATGGGCAGGGTGCGTAAGTTTTGTAACACAGAGAAAACCAGAAAATCAATAAAGAGGAGAAACAAGGGCACGACAAGGGCCCTTTGGCTATCAACTTTTTGTGCACGTGTGTTCGTACAGTTTGATGTGGTCGATTCTGTGGCAAATTTCCAACATAGCCAAGTTAAGAGTGTTAGCCACATAGCTCAGCATCATCACCAGTCGGTTGCTGAAGCTCTGTCTATATATCTACAGTGGCACAGGAGAAAACACCGTTTGTGACCCTGTAATGCATGTCCTCGTCCATTCGCATCAGGCAAAAGGTGCATCATTCGTTAACAACAAAACTAAAACAACACAGTACTTCATGTATTCTATCGCGAATGAAATACTGATTAGTATATCCCACTTCATCCAGTTTGATGGATAGCGGTTTCTGAATTCGCACAAACACCAGCAGTACTATAAACAGAAAACAGTACAGGCCGGAAAGAATTCTGATACGCTGGTGTCCTAATTATCAGTAGAACTGTCAGCAAGACCTAAATGATTAATTATAACTGTACTACTACTGTTTACATGAACCCACCGCAACAAAGGACCAGCGCCAATGGAAATTCATCTATTAGTTGGTACTGCAAGCAAATGGAGAAACGGAAAATACTAGTACAACACTACTCCCAGCTTGGCCTTGGAACAACGTGCAAGCTTGACTCTCGGTAAACTACATATTACTCCCACCGTTTCAAAATAGATGACCCAACTTTGTACTAAAGTTTATACAAAGTTGGGTCATCTATTTTGGAACGGAGGGAGTACATTTACTTTGATAGAAGAGGATGCAACCTTCACATGGAATTTGTTAATTATTCCCTATTCTCGTTACCCTTCAAGAGATTGAGGTCGCTGGTCAACAAATCTCTGGTATTACCAAATGGCAGTTTCACTTGTTGTCAACCTAGCTAGAAATATTATACTCCCTCCGTCCGTAAATACTTGTTGTAGAAATGAATGTATCCAGACTTATTTTAGTTTAAGATACAACCATTTTTATCCATTTCTTCGACAAGTATTTCCAAACGGAGGGAGTAGTATAGTACATCGTTGAAAGTGAGATAGAATTTCTCGCAAAAAAAGAAACAAAAAGGAAAGTGCGATAGAATGGCAAAGATCTTGAGAAGGTTGGAAGCATGCCTACTCTGCTTGCATCATTGTCATCATCATCAATGGAGGATTTCAGCGGTTACAGAAGTTATGTTTGATACTGGGTGTTAGAGGGCTGATGTTTGAAATGCTGAACCTCAAGGAGTTTAAACCATACATATATTCGACTTAGTAAGTTCAAAACTTCGTGGTTATGGATGGATCATCACAAATTTGGAAAGGCTAAGATTTCACTGCCTGCAGGACATGTTTTGGTGCTGGCACCAGAAGCAAATTGTCAACAAAACCAAGGATGGTCACGTAGACCGGAATTTTCATCCTCTTTTGATACAGTAACAACAGTCACTGATGGCTGGCTGACAGTGATCTTCTGTACTGAATCCCCTTTGGCTCCAGTACCATGTGACGTACTGCACTCTCAGTGTGAATTAAGTACGAGAATGAAACATATGCACCTCCACCTGACCGTGTTGAAGATAACTGCTACTCCCTCCGTTCACTTTTATAAGTCATTTCAGACAAGTGAAATTGAGCTGTTTTGCACAATGTCTGAAACATCTACAATGCCTTATAAAAGTGAATAGAGGGAGTACTAAAATTCTGTTTCTAATTCAGCATGCGCCACTGCACAACCATGAATCCTCCAACACGCATCACTTGATCTCGGCCGCCTCCCTCCCCGTGGTCGTCGGGGGCGACTTCAACCTGCTGCGCGTTGCAGAGGACAAGAACAATGGCAATGTCTGCTTTGCCCGGATGGACATGTTTAACGACTTCATCGCTGACCTCGCCCTTCGGGAGATCGATCGGGTTGGGGCCCGATTTACCTGGACCAACCGTCAAGCTTCCCCGACCCTGTCCGTCCTGGACAGGGTCCTAGTTTCCCCCGACTGGGACCTCCGGTGCCCTCTAGCTTCCCTCCGCGCCATCACCCAGATTGGCTCGGACCACGTCCCCTTGCTCCTCTCCTCCACGGACGAGCGTCCGCCGATCCCACCTCGGTTTCGCTTTGAGAACTTCTGGCTTTCCCAGGCTGGGTTTACCGACACCGTATGTGATCGGTGGATCGAGGCTCGGGCCCACCCCCACCCTCGTCCCCCTTCTGCTATTGACACGTGGCACTTCTGTGCGAAGTGTGGCCGGCAGTTTATGAAGGACTGGGGGGCCAACCTGGGGCGTGACGCCAGAGAGCGTAAGAAGGCGCTGCTCAACGCGATCCAGGCGCTCGACTTGCGGGCTGACGCGGTGGGCCTCTCCCCGGAGGAGTGGCTTTCCCGATATGATCTCGAAGACCAGCTCTCTGTGATTTACACCGATGAGGAAGCCTATTGGCGCCTTCGGGGCGCGCAGCGTTGGGTCCTGAAGGGTGATGCGAATACGGCTTACTTCCAGGCAATTGCCAATGGTCGCCGTAGACGCAACACCATCCCCTGCCTGTGGGATGGGGCAACCCTCCTTCAGGACCCCCGCGACATTCGCACCCATGTCGACGGTTTCTATCGGTCCCTCTTCTCTCCCGCTCCTCGGAGCGGCATCTCCCTCACCCCGGATTGTTGGGCCGGCGCCCAACTAGTCTCTGACGCTGAGAACGCATCCCTGACGGCTCCCTTCTCTGAGCAGGAGGTCTGGGAGGCCATCAAGGGGATGAACTCCTCCTCTGCTCCGGGATCGGACGGTCTTCCGGTCATTTTCTTCCAGACCTTCTGGAACGTGATTAAACCAGAGGTCATGGCCATCTTTGATGAGTTCTTTGTGGGTTCTATTGACCTTAGTCGCCTCAACTACGGGACCATCTCCCTCATCCCCAAGGTCCCTGGGGCGACTGACATTCGCTAGTTCCGCCCGATCATGGTCATTAACGTGATCTTCCGGATCTTGGCCAAGGGGTACGCCAATAGGGTGACCCTGCTTGCGGATCGGATTACCCACCCTAACCAATCGGCCTTCATTAAGGGCCGATACATCCTGGATGGTGTCCTGGTGCTTCATGAGGTCCTTCATGAGGTCCGGGCCAAGCGCCTGAAGGCGGTCTTTCTGAAGATTGATTTCCATAAGGCCTATGATACGGTTAGCTGGTCCTTCCTTAGGGAAGTCCTTCTTGGGAAGGGCTTCGACGACCGGTGGATCACAAGAGTCATGCAATTGGTCTCTTGCGGTCGCACGGCGGTCAATATCAACGGCGAGATCGGCCCCTTCTTCCCTACCCTATGTGGGGTTCGCCAAGGCGACCCCTTCTCTCCGTCCTCTTCAATATGGTCGTTGATGCTTTGGCCGCCATTCTGGATAAGGCAAAAGCCGCTGGCCACATCCGAGGGATTACCCCCCACCTCTCTGGGGGCTCGGGGATCTCCATCCTCCAATATGCTGACGACACGATCATCATGGTCGAAGGCTCGGAGTTGGACATCACCAACCTCAAGTTCCTCCTTCTCTGCTTCCAACAGATGTCGGGCCTCAAGATCAACTTCGATAAGAGCGGCGTTATGGTGATGGGTTACTCCCCCTCTGAGTCTGTGGCCATTGCCAACAGGCTTAATTGCCGCCTGGGCTCCTTCCCCACTACCTATCTGGGGACGCCCATTAGTGACTCGCGTCTCTCTGTCGCTGACTTGCGCCCCTCCGTGACCAAGCTCCAGACCAGATGCGAGCCATGGCAGGGGAGGTGGCTCTCTAAGGAGGCCCGGACTATCCTTATCAACTCTTCCCTATCCAGTCTCCTCTTGTTTCTTATGAGTTTCTACAGCCTCCATGAATCTCTCCATAAGGAGATCGCAAAGATTCAGTCCCATTTCTACTGGGCTGGCGAACAGGGCAAGCAGAAGTATCACATGGTCAGCTGACCTGACATCTGCAAGCCCAGGGAGCAGGGTGGATTAGGCATCATGTGCTCTAAACGGATGAATATCGCCCTTCTCTCCCGGTGGCTTTGGCGTATCGCACAGGGTCAGGGTGGCCTCTGGCTGGACATTATCCGGAATAAGTACCTGCGTGGTCAACCCCTTGCCTTCCGCCAGAAATCGGGCGGATCTCAGTTTTGGCAATCTCTCGTCCAACTCCTACCGGTGCTCTTCATTGGTACCTCTATCTCGGTGGGGTCCGGCCTCTCGACGCTTTTCTGGTTCGACCGCTGGGCCGGAGACTCTCCCTTCGCGGCCCGCTTCCCCACCCTCTTCTCTATCTCTGTCGACCCCATGATTTCTGTTGATAGGTCCCTTAGTGACTTAGGGCGCCTTGCTTTCCGCCGACCCTTTGGGCTGGCGGAATCCGTCGCCTGGCGTGAGTTACTTGACTGCGTTGCTCTTCACGAGCCGTTGGTGGATGGTGACCAGGACCTTATGCGCTGGCGGCTGGAGCCGTCTGGCCAGTTCTCCACCAAATCGCTTTACTTGGCCATTGCTCCCTCCTCCGCCCCCCTCCCCCTTTCGATGGTGTGGTCCGTCCACGTCCCACTGAAGATTCGCATCTTCATGTGGCAGTGGATCCGGGGACGGGTCCTGTCCGGTGTGGAGGTCCGCAAGCGAAATGGCCCGGGCACTGGTATCTGCCCCCTCTGCGATGTCCTTGAAGACTCCAATCACATTTTCTTCGCTTGCGTCTCCGCCCGGTTCCTTTGGAGCTGCTTTCGCGAGATTGTCGGTGGGAGTTGGTGCCACACCAATTTCCCGGACCTTTTTGTTGAACTCCAAGTGTCCCCTACGGCCTCTCGCCACATTAGGTGGCTGGAGGTTGGGGTCCTTGCCTGGACGCTGTGGACCGTTTGCAATAAGCTTGTGATCCAACATTTTCCCCTCCGTCGCGCTACTGAGCTCTCTACAAATTCTCGGGTTTCTTGCAGCTTTGGCGGCCGCTTAGCCGCCCCCCGGATCGGGACGCCATCTCAGCCTTCATCGCCGATCTTCGCTGGATGGCCGTCCGCCTGTCGCCCCCCCCCCCCCCCCCCCCCCCCCCCCCCGCCGCCGCCGCCGGAGCCAGACTAGATCACCTGCGCTGGGCAGGCTTTGCTATGTTGTGTTTTTTCTCTTTCTTTTGGGCTTGTTGAGCTGTGCCCTCAGCAGAACCTCTGTACTTTGATTGTGGTACTTGGGTGGTGTGCGCGTGTGGACCTGCTTTGGTTGTATGTCTTGTGGCGGTTTGCTTTATTTATAAAGCGGGGCGAAAGCCTTTTTCGGTAAATAAGGACATTATACTTCAGCCTATGAGCTTCAAACCCATACCAATTAATCTAGCATCCATCTAAGTATAACTTAACAGGCAGGAAACGATACAAACAGACACATACATGGCCAAGCGCACAACAAGGCCTCCTAACAATTATTAACAGGACGCCGACAGACGCGACCTATACATAATTAGCTGGTGAATGTATATGTGACTCCAGAACAAGTGACCGATCTTTCATTAAGAGAAGAAAGGGACTAGATTCCCGAGGTCCACAAGGTTACATTAGCGGTGCCTCCACATGTCGGATGGACTGCCCACGGCACCTAAAGTATATATTGACTACTCCCGAATAACCCACCTCGACAAGTCCGCAAAGAATCCGTCAAGATCACCTTTGAGCAGCCCGGCGTCCCGCCAAACTCGTCCCTCGGTGCTGATCCGCTCGATGACTGTTGTTGTTGATGGTGTGGCCCCGATCAACCAGCACAAATGGAAATATCAATGATAAACTGGTGATACCTAGATACCGCACGCAAATGGAAGTCTGACAGTACCTCTTAGCTTGCTCTAGATTGTTGGGCGTGATTGACTCTGGATCAAATCAGACCATCTTTATGATGGGACGATTTGGATTCACTGCAAGCTCGCCCCTCAAGAATGCCAGTCCAGAGTCATTGTAGTCACCTTTTAGCATGACTTCCTTGAGGTTTGCGAGTGTTGGTATCCCTGAAAACTGAATACTGTCGATGCGTGCATGACAAACCTTGAGCAGCCCAAGCATCGGGACTGCTCCTTGCTCAAACTTCACAGATACATAGCCACCAACTTGCAGCAACACCAGGCTTGTGAATGCCCCCTCTTGGAAACGGAACACTTCACCCTGACGGACTGACTTCCACAGAAGATGCAAGGAGCCCAGGTTTGGTAGCTTTCCAAGGACTTGCATTCCGTCATTGTCCTCTGATAACATGGTGCTCCGCAGCTTCAGCTTTACCAGATTCTTGAGACCCTGGATCCATTCCGGCAGTTTGACCAGGTTGCCATACAGCTTGAGGCTCTGTAGTGTCTCCGGAAACGAGAACATTCCATCCAAGCAGCCACATAAACCTGGCTCCCCCTGTGACCGGATTGACAATGACTCCAGGCAGCCCATACCAACAATTGCCGAACATAACTCTTGTCCGTTTTCTTTATTGACGGCAGTCACTCCCAACTTGCGTAGCCGGATGAGTCCTTTTATTTCCTGTAGAGCGACCTTCCCTCCTCGCCCGAGGTTCACAACACCTAGTGTGTGCAGAGTTTTCAGCTTTCTCATCCCTCTTGGCACTAGAACACCATGTCTGTCCAAGCCCATCACAAGAACAGGGAGCATGGAGCAGCAAAACATAGTCCATACATCACGGTGGCTCATGTCATCCTCAATAAGACAAGGAATCCAACACGTCATAAAACACATTGACATCGCAAAAAGTAATTTGCATGGGCGTTTCTTCATTGCCAGTGGGAAATCATCAAACGCATTGGTTTCAAATATGGCATTCTCATCCATCGGTGTCCACCCAGCACGAAGACTGTTTAGCTTCAGAAGCTTGATGATGGTTTTTGGCAGCATCATTATGTTAGTACCCCTGATGTCTAGCGTCTCGAGCTGTCTCAGGTTACCCATTGAATCTGGCAGGTGAGCAACAGAACCACATCCTCTTACAGAAAGGTACCTTAGATGAAGAAGCATCCCAATATGCTTAAGGTGATGATCACATACACCTGTTGTGTCTTCTAGGTCCAGCACTCGTAGCAACCTCATCTTGTCAGAAACGAAGAATGACTTCCACTCTCCGAAACATGTAACTGACCGCAGACGGGACATGTCCACCATGCTCTCAAACTCGCTCTTATCTCCCTTCCAGTTGCTGCTTATAGCCAGGTGGCGCACCGTGGTCTGGCTGTTTGAGCTGCAACCGAGTGTAAAAACAAGGTTTTCTTCCTTGGACTTTGAGACACCAATTTCACGGATAAGATCATGGACTTGGCAGGAACCAATTCCTTTTCTTCTAAGAATTGATTGTTGAGATGGTAGGATCATACTCCTGCTTATAAGTTCCATGAAGTAGCTATTCGCTATTTCCTCCGCAGACCTGCCACGCACCTCCCTTGAGTAACCCTCTGCACTCCACCGACGTGTCAAGCGTCCTCGTCCAATCTTGTAATCTTCGGGAAAGATGGGCATATATAGGAAACATGACTTGAGGTGATAAGGTAAACCATCATAGCTTCTCATAAGGACAGTTCTAATGGTCCCAAGCTCTGGATTAATCTCCAACTCATATTTGATATTATCATTCAATTTCCTCCATTCCAAAGAGGTTTTTGGTTGGTTCGACAAGAAGCCACCTATGGTGACTATTGCAAGGGGGAGTCGACCACACCTTCTCAGAATCTGTTCTGTCTGTTCAACTAGCTCTGGATATTGCAAATTCAAATCAGTAGTCTTCTTGAATACCTGAAATCATGCGGTATTTAGTACCGTGGAAATTAAACCAGGTTGGGAAATAATATTTCAGCATACTTATCGGAATTGACATGCTAGAATCTTTATCTCCTATACATGTATTAAAAGATGTGCACGTAGAATTAAATTACTTTATACTCGAATTGTTCATTAAATACTGATTGATATGGAATAGAGCAGTTGTAGCCCTCTGTGGACACCCAAGATGCAGGTGGGTGGACCAATGACTAATCAGTTCGATTTTGCAGCAACAACTGGAATTTGCAAATCATGAAGAGGGCATTTGGTTTTATGTTTTTCAAGTGATTGAGCAACTGAACCAACCAAATTGTTGGCATGTACTCCCAGTATGCCAGTATAGCACTAATGTTAGGAAGCATATATTTGGGAAACATACTATTTGGAATCATGAATTACATTTTTGTATCAATGCCTGAATTAGTCCCAGTATGGACCATGGTTGTAGAGAAAGGACATGTTATAAATTAAGTTGCGTTCAAAATAGGGCTGATCATTTTTGGCTGAACAACTAAGACGATGGAAAAAATACATAGGGCCCAATATGACAGTGCCACATAAAAATAAAGACGAGAATACTTTGTAACTAAGTACCTTTTTAGTGAAGAGGTCACATGCGTCCTTGTGTTCTAGATCTTTGAGCATGTATATATTTTCTTGTCTCCGTGAACAAAGTTTAGCTATATTTTCTTCCCTTGTGGTGACTATGATCCGGCTTGTATGTTCCATTCCATGGAAAATTGGTATTATCACATTCCATTCTGCAGTAGATGATACATCATCAAGAACAATCAAGCACCTCTTTCCTTCTATAAGCCTTTGCGTCTCCATAATCAGTGCTATTAGTGGCATTAATAGTAATGTGTTCCTTGTCTTGCCCATCAAACCCACCATGTCATTATCTGAAGATTCTTTATCTAGTTGCATAATTAAGCTCTTAAGAAGACCTTCAAGATTGAAAGGACGCGTAACTGTGACACAAGCACGCTTCTCAAATGTGCTACTCAGCTCTTGGTTTTGGTAGATATCTTTGACTAGAGTGGTCTTTCCTAGAACACTCATTCCCCACACACAGATCACCTGATATTCTTGGGGAGCTTGATTTGAAATTAGCTTGATAATCTCAACTTTTTCTTTCTCTCGCCCAATAAGATGAGATTCCTCCAAAGCAGTCATCATTGTCCTGGTGCGAGTGAAGCTCTTTTTTATGGTATTTTTTTCAGCAGCACCCTCAGATTGATCCTCTACTATTTCACTAGTGGGCACTATAAAGTTATTATCTGTAGTGACACGGTCTGAGCTTGACTCTAAACCTGTTCCATCTTGACAGACCTATGCACAAGCGAGAAATGTTAATCCATGTTGAGAACCAGATTACATTAATGAATGTAAAATAATGCTAAATATGTAGAATATAAAAAATCAACTGTATAGTTAAAATGCAACTTTCCCCTAATTTAACTATTTCGTACCATTTCCTGAAGAAACTATGACTTAACATATAAAATAAATTCAAACAAACATGTGCAGCTATACACACATTAGAACCCGAATGGGAGTGTGCATTCTGTTTGCAAAAGCCTTGACTTATAATTTTAAATTTTTGGTCATTAGATACTACTTATATACTGGCCTTTGCTTTAGTACACAAGTTTATAGACCTGAACTTTACACAAGATCATGAGAAACAAGCAGTCTTTTCGTCTGCTCATGTTTTAAGTTGTCCAATTAAGCTATCCATCATGCATTCAACTAGCTAGCAAAGCACAAAAAGCAAATGAGACCTGTATATTAAATGAGTAATTATGTAACACCAAAATCAAATAGCTAGCAAATAGGTTGATCTGGACGAACAGCAGGAGATGGAACTTGAATATTACCTTCTGATGGAAAGCATAAATACTCTGATCAGCAGACATGCACCTAAGAACTGATACTATGCTTTCTTGCCCTGCACATAAGCTTGCAACTTCAACATGAGTTGTGGACACTATGATCCTGCTCCCCATAGTCTTGTTCGGGAAGCACTTTTTAATCAGATCCCACTCCTCAACAGTGGACAGGTCGTTAAGTACAATCAGGTACCTCTTACTGTTCATATATCTATTAAACTCTTCAGCCAACTCTCTCAACGTCTTCTCCATTTTCAACAGAACATCGACCCCTACGGGTGCATGAAACTGCTGCACCAAACTCTCAACAAAGTCTTTTGGATTAAAAGGATGAATCACCCTGACCCAAGCTCGGCACGAGAACTTGCTTTTGATATCTGGATCCTCATACACAGTCCTGATGATGGAAGTCTGCCCGAGATCAGCCCTTGTTCCCCACACTGCAATTACCCTAAGGTTATTCTCCTTCTCGTTGATCAGCTGAAAAAGATCTACCTTTGATTTCTCCTGCTTCATTGCATGCCTTGCTTCCCCAATGCCAAACAGTGTTGCAGAAGATGTACTAGACTGCTCTAGAGCCATGGCGGCCTTGGATCGAGAGCCCTTGATAAGGTTGTAACGCATGTTCCTCTGGCTGACATCCTCTACATTGGCTCTGAGCTCCTTCATCTGCTTGGCCACACGACGCCGATCTTGCAGTGTGCGACGGATACGCCACCATGACTGTTTCTTGAGGCGCACAGCGAATTCCTGGAGGGTGTCCTCGACGTCATAGGCCACGTCGCGGACTTGCTTCACCTAGACCTTGACCACCCTATTGTCGTCTCCCTCGTCATGGGAAGACATGAGAAAAGCCTGCATCATCTCGAGCTCATTAGTGATGTAGACCTGATCATGGCGGACTCCGAGCTGCAGTGCCACCTCCTCTGCTAACGCCGATTTGGCATAGCTAAGAGCTCCATTCAGCATGGACTTGCCAACGCTCAGCGCGGTGGCTTCCATTACGCCGCTGGTTGGTTTGTGTGTATTGGTAGTGATGGTTTGAGGCGTGGTGCAGATGCTGGGGGCAAATAGATACAGAAGCTCAGGGCAATAGATTAAATGGAAGAGCTTCCTTGGCTGCAAGAGCGCATCCGCAAGTTGCCTTCCCTAGGCTCCCAGCTGTGCTCAGTGTAGCCCCTAATAATTTATGTTTGGTTGAACCGTTCTAACTAGGACATGTGCGCTCCTTGAATATATCAAGGCCAGAGGTCATTTGGAATTCTGGGTGAGCTGGTGGGCAGAATTATTAATGCAACCCAAGGAAATGACCTACTGTTGTTCCTGTTGTAACTGGAGATAACCGAAATAACCCTATTGTTGCGGTAAGAGTAAACAACCTCATTTACCCACCTACTGTCTGTGTTGTATACTAATAATCACGAAGCCAACATCATGGATTACGAAACAGAGGTTCGTTGCGCAAGTTGATATGTATTTTTGTATGCAGGCACACTTGACAATGACCCCTTGATAATGCTAAAAGATCCTAAATTTCTTAATGGCCTAGAGAACAAATCACATGTCCCACATAAAAATGGGATGATTGCATCATATAGAGAATCAAATAAAATGTTTTAATCAATAATAGAGAAGAAGGCAAGGACCAGGTCATCTCAGGGAGAAAACAATTTCAAACTAAATGAATCTTTAAATACTTGATACATTACCATTAGCAGTTACAACGCTACAAAATCAATGATCGGGGAAGCCTCTACCAGCAAGAGCTGAGGCAGATAGTGTCCTGCAAACGTTATGCTCGACCTACAGTTCAGATAAATAGTTCTTCCAACAAACATTATGAGAGATATGTTGTTACTTTGAGGTTGGATTCTGCACAAAGGTGGATTATGACATCTAGATTTTTTAACTAGCTTCTGCTTATTTTCTATTTGGCTAACAAATTTTATTCTGCTTTGTTAGCTACATTTTGTCATATGAAAATAAGTTTAGCACACCACCATGATTAGGAACATCAAATTGAGCCCAGATTACTGTACTGCTAGGCCTACCACAAAACTGGAGTGATGTTGAGGCTCCGCCTGCAATTAAACCATTGTCTACACCATTAAACATTTGTCCAAAGTGCTTGAAACGGGCTTAAACGAGCTCAAAACATACAACAATTTGAAAGGGAATTGATCTGAGCAGGGCGGCATGTGCTTCATGACGCTCCAATTAAGATGGTCAAGTTAGGATGCTGGGTGGCTATATTCCATTAGGATGAGTACAAAACATGGAGTAGATGGGAACATGATGCCTCAACAGTAATGTAAAATATAACTTATTTTAATCACACCTTGACCATCATTAAATAATAAAACACGTCATTAGTTTGCTTACTTCTTTAATAAGCTTGATTGAGACCCAAACCTTCTTCAGTAGGACATGCGGATACAAGATACTCACCAAGTCAAAGATGGCAAATTTGGACGCGAAAATGACCTCGCAGCAGGGACAAAGACATAGAGAGGATAGGAATTGGCGAGGGGGTCACAATGCGCTGGGAACGGTGCGTGGAGGTGTCCGGATGGAGCTGGGGATGAGGCGGTTGATTCTACCGCCCTGGCACGGCGGAGGTCGCGTGGACGAAGGGGTCTAATGAGTCCCATCCTCTATGAGCACATTCGAGAGACTGAGCTGGCACATCATCTTGAGATTGACAATGTCATCGCAGACAGCTTCGTACTTGAAAGGATCGTCTCCTTCCACTGAACGCACATAGTCGGTAGGCATGATATAAATCCAGAAACATGTGAGCACCGGCGGCAACTCTAGGTCTTGAACTTTGGTGGGTTAGGGATATTGTGGTCTTAACCATCCAATCACAGGTTGGTTCACAATAATCAAAGCTAATAGGGTACTACAGTTTGGATGGCAGATGAGATGGTTTATAGGCTATAGAGAGAAATTTTCATCAAGTGAGAGAGACGCCTCAACTAAGCAGGGAAGAGCCAAGGAGGTATTTCGTCACATCACTACGACACAAATTGTAAGTGATCAACGTGTATCTTCTTGCTACAACATCGTTTTCTTTGGAGATTAAACTACTGTTATGGTCAATAAGATACTGAAGTAATCAGTCTTGTCCATTTCTAACATTTCTACTCTTGTATTATAGGGCTAAAGAAGATGCTATATTATTCAACACTACCATATTCTAGAAAATATTATTCAACACTAGCCAATTGTCACGAGACGGCACCATAAAAAGCCGATATAGACTTTATGACATCAACATTGCGAAGAGTAGCTCTCACGATGACTAAAGAATCATCAGCAAAGAGAAGATTTGTACAAGTAGCTTCTCTACATATATCACTAGTGCAGAAATGCCTATTAGGTCGTTCGAAAAATGTCGTTTTGGGGGAAAAGTGATCCAAGCCAATAGGGTGTGTAGTTTGGATGGCAGATGGGATAGTTTATAGCAGAACGGAGACAAATTTTTATAAAATGAGAGAGACACCTCAACTAAACAGGGAATATTCAAGGAGACATTTCTTTACATCACCATGTCACAACTTTTATTTTGTAAGTGATCAACGTGTATCTTCTTGGTAGAACATCGTTTTCCTTGGAGGTTAAACTATTGTTACTCAGCTATCAATCAATGAAAATGGAGCCTGGTCTGCAAGTTACATGTCACAACAGCCGGCCAGCCAGTTTAGTTACATATATATACCATGCATCTGGCCGGCCTCTCTCTCAGTACCTCCAAGCATGTTAACGTAACAAATCATGAGCTTTCATGTAAAACGCCATTTTCCAACTTGGCAACATATACTGTAGGTGAAGTGATAAGGATCGATGCAACCTGCATCAATTGATAAAAAGAAGAGAGATTAGTATTGATGGATGCATGCATGCGCTCCAGATTAACACATGGGCGGTAGGTGGGTAGAGGCAGCAGTTTCTTCTGTATGTATGCAAGCTCTAGGTCGGTAGCCACACTTTTACTGCTGAGTGCACAAAGCAAGGCAGAGATCAACAGAAGAAAATATTGACTTACACAGTTGATGGAATGAGGAATAGCTTGCAACAAAATGAGAAGTGTATATACACTCAGGCTGAACCACCCCGCAAAAAATAATGTACTATACAAAATGAAGGATAACCGCCAGCTTCTGCAACTTACTCAGTCACAGGTTGGACTTGGGATGCTTCCGACTATGCTTCATTGCAGAGCAACACCGAGCATCAATCAACACTCTGATTCAACATCACATAAGTAGTATCCAATTCAGAGACGTCTGCAGTAGAGTAGAAAGGCTCATGCGCTGCTAATTGATTTGCTTTCTTCAAATTTGAATCACATCAACACTATGATCCAACATCATGCTCTTACTTGCATACAAGAAGACCCCAGGCACAACAAAAGTTAGCTGATGAGCAACTCTAGAACCAATTGAGTGCTGGGAGAAATGCATTTTCAAATTACAAACAGGGCGGCATAACGTGTGCGATGCTAGAACATGATGGCACGAAGCATAGAGAAAAAACCTAGTGCAGTAATCTGTATTTCTGTATTATATGCAGGTAACAGTGAAGGTACATTGCCTGGAACTTGCATAACCAATCTATACTGTCCAACTAATTCAGTTAATAAAAAACCATCATTTTTCTTGATGGGCAATAAAAATTCATCATTAATAATGTACATGACATGACATTTGCATCCCGAATCAATACTGTGCAACTAATTCAGTTAGCAAAAATAATAGTGGAAAAACCACCCATAGATATACCTCACGCATCAACTAACATCGCACAAGATCATATTGCTTTTTCTGACAAACAAGCCGTTCCAATTACAGTGCGGACATATCAATACAAATCCATATTTAATCTGGCCATTCAGTTATATATATTCCCTGCAGTGCTAATAAATCATCATGTGTGCTAGTGAGAACATGTGGAAGCATCTACAGCATTGTTGGTTAGGAAGTTGACTTGTTTACCAACTGGGCCATTTGTGCAAGTCCCAACAAATTCATTCTGAATATTGGGATTGTTTTTGTTAGGAGGATTCCAATTTGCAATATACAACGCGCAAAGGGCCTGTGTATAGAGGTACGGGTGAAGGGAAATTTGCAAGAAACCCCTTATACAATGATTTGTGTGGATTGGTCGTGTGTGAACGTGTCGATACAGAAGCTATGGATCATATACGGGTTAAAAGGAGGAGATCGCTTGGCCGCATGAGTGTGTCCACTAGCTACTTGCCAAATTTGCTTTAGTAAATTCAGTAATTGGTATTACAATAAGAAGACGAAGGCTGGAGGCCAGCTGGGTCCAAGTCCTAGTAATCAACTTCAGGTTAGCGGCGAGGCAAGTGCTTAGTGACGCGCCTCAAGGTTGGCCAAGTTACTCAGCTTGCTGGTCGATGTTTGGTGGGTATCTTCCATTAGGATGAGAACAAAACATGGAGTGGGTGGGAATATGATCCCTCAACAGCAATGTAAAGTATAACTTATTCCAACCACGCCTTGTTCGTCATCAATCAAATAAGAAAAAGGGAGGGGCTCGATCAAGAACGCGTCAGTTGGATGTCTTGCTTAATAACCTTGATCGAGACCGCGTCAGCAGGACATGTGGATATGAGCTGCTCGCAAAATGAAAGATGGCAAATCTGTGAATACGCGAAACTGACCTCGCATCGCAGGGACAACGGCGTGGAGGATGAAATCACGTAGAGAGGAGAGGAATTGGCGAGGGGGTCACCGTGCGCTGGGAACGGGGCGTGGAGGTGGCAGGACGGAGCTGGGGAAGAGGCGGCCGATTCCGGCACCCTGGTATGGCAGAGGTCGCGGCGACGAAGGGGTCAAATGGGTCCCATCTTGGCATTCCTTCGAGAACGCGCAATCGAGTCGGGGCGGTATTTTCCGTTAGGCGTGGCATGTGGCGGCCCACAAGCAGAGGGGCTGCAGCGTGATGGGGAAAAGAGGGGAAGAAGAACGGGATAGGGCAGTGAAGATTTGGAGCGACGTGGATGCCACGTGGCAAGGTCACCGCCGACGTCATAAAAATTATTCTCATATTATTTGGGAAAAGATGATCCAAGCCAATAATGCTAAAGATGTCCTACATTATGTGACATTTTTTGTAAAGTGAAAGAAACGCCTCAACTAAACACCGAAAAGCCAAGGAGATATTTTCTCACATCACCACACCATACATTGTAAGTGATCAACGCGTATCTTCTCTGTTAGAATAAATCCGAGGCATACCGTCGATCATCTGAGGACCAAGCAATCACACGAGCACGACACCGAGATTTGTTAACGAGGTTCACCGATATGGCTACATCCCCGGGGCTTGACTACGGGCGCTCCTCCCCGTGACACCGCTACAATACCGCACCCGGTCGCCCTGGACACCGGCACATGCCGCCGGCTTCCCCTGCGTTCCGGTGCTATTATGTTGGCATAGGTTACATCGTGTGTCTACCCCCGCTATATAAGAGAGGCCTAGGATACAAGTGTCCTACTTGGACACGCCTTCATATCCTATCTAAACACAATACAACTACAAGTCCAACTGTAACCTACCTTGTACACAATATTCGACACAACTCCAACAAACTCCACCTTGGCGAATATTCTCCACCATCTTGAATTTGTCCATGCGTCAAACTTCCATGTACATTGGACTTGAGCTTATCTCATGAGTGCCGCTGCTACTCCAAAGACTCCATGTGACTCCACCTGCAACTTGTAGTCCCTCCTTTTCTTGACCACCGTCAACACTCGAGCAAAATTAAGTTCCTTGTTACTCTAGCTTGTGCTCCCAACTTCCAGAGTATCCGTCCAATGCCATCACACACCGATCACTGACCTGCGTGAAAGTGAACAACTCACATATTGGGTGTCACACATAAGAGTTACCGGAACTCAACATCACCGCTCCTTCCTTGACCGCATGTCTGAAACTTGAAGGAATTTCACCGTTGCTTGTTGTCATCCGAGTCAAATTCGCAGTTGTCTCACCACATGTATGACCACCAGAGCCCTGGCCCGTCTCCATGTCCCGTGCATACCACACGCCTCGCCGCTATTACTGCGTCGAGCCTCTGCTGTCCCGGTCTAGTCTCAAGGGTCGCAAAAACCACACCACTCAACCCCCACTGCAGAGTACCACCGATCATCACCGGTCGATGACGAGTTTCACGCTTCCATCAGACCACCGGGCTCCAGTCCGAACTACGTGTCACTCGCTTTTTTCCATCCGCTGAATAGGCTTCGATTCTCTGGATCCTTACACCGTAGCCCCTCAATCCAGCTCCACCTTCAACATGACTCCATGGTAGATGATCAGTCCACCCTCGCGCCCCGTCGACTCCAAGCTCTCATGTGCACCGTCTTGAATCAACCCCGCGCCATAGTCTTGTCGAAGCCACACAAGCCCTCGGGGCCTGCGCCACGTGTTTTCACGCCCCAGAAGTCGGTCACCATCAGCATCACGCTCCTATGTCGTCGTCGCCGATTCCACCACCGTCTTCTGTACCGACCGACTCGCGTCGATCCCGTCAGACTGCCCCGTCCGACCCAGCCGAACTTGTCTAGCTACACGACACGCTCGAGGCTCCCAAATCGTCTCCCGTGAATCTCCATCCATCACATGATAATTCCATCTCAGCTGGCATGACTTCCCGCAACGCCTTCAAGCATTCCTGTTGTGCCAACAAATCTTTCACCCGTGTCTGCCATAACCCAAGGTTTTCAATTCCGTGAACTTCTCCACCTCAAACTAGGTACCCGTTGGCGCCATAGCTCTTCGTACAGCTGACAGTGTAGTAGCTCCCTGGCACCCAACCCGATGTTGGCTATGCTTTGTCCTGCCTTCCGATGGATGCACCGTATCGCATGATGAATTTCCTCACGCACAAATCTGATCTGCTGCCTCCAGGGACTCGGTCCCCCTTTTTTTAAACAAATCATCCACGGTGTTGCCTACTACTAATCCATCAGCTCCCGCGTGCCAGCCAGCTTCACGAGCGCCAGCCTGGGCCGCCGCTGCAGCCGCCTGGCCAGCCCACTAGCGACGCAACACCGCTTGGACCGCCTGTCCGGTGCGTTCCATCAATCGTTCGGTCTCGCCGAGACCGAACTAATTTAGAACACTGCAAGATGCGTGTCCGCTGCCGCGGCCCGATCTGCCGCTGCATGCCGAAGGATACTGCTTTGATTGCTAACTTGATCTGACGACGTCTCCCGATCGCTTCCGCCCGCTGCTAGCCGACGATGATCATGACATCGAATCTTCCTCCTCTAGACCAGCAACCTCAAACAACCTAGCTCATGATACCACTTGTTAGAATAAATCCGAGGCATACCGTCGATCATCTGAGGACCAAGCAATCACACGAGCACGACACCGAGATTTGTTAACGAGGTTCACCGATATGGCTACATCCCCGGGGCTTGACTACGGGCGCTCCTCCCCGTGACACCGCTACAATACCGCACCCGGTCGCCCTGGACACCGGCACATGCCGCCGGCTTCCCCTGCGTTCCGGTGCTATTATGTTGGCATAGGTTACATCGTGTGTCTACCCCCGCTATATAAGAGAGGCCTAGGATACAAGTGTCCTACTTGGACACGCCTTCATATCCTATCTAAACACAATACAACTACAAGTCCAACTGTAACCTACCTTGTACACAATATTCGACACAACTCCAACATTCTCTGTACAACATCTTTTTCTTTGGAGATTAAAGTATTGTAATATGGTCAATAAGATACCGAAGTAATCGGTCTTGTCCATTTCTAACCTTGTTCATATAAAAAATGGCCGGCAACTCCAAATATCTTTGATTGGGAGCCTCAATATTCAAAGTGCTACAGATCTGCTCCCTAATTTCCACTCTTGTATTACAGGGCTACATAAGATGCTAGATTACTCAAAACTAGCCAATTGCCATGAGGCGGCACAATAAAAGTCTGAAACCGATTTTAATGCCTCAACATTGTGAAGATTAGCTCTTCACGATCGATGATTGAAGAATCATTTGCAAAGAAAAGATTTGCAATAGAATTGGCTTCTACACATATATTACTAGTGCAGAAATGCCTACTAGCGACGTTCGAAAAACGTCGTTTGGGAAAAAGTGATCCAAGCTAATAGGGTGGCATGTAGTTTGGATGGCAGATGAGATAGTTTGTACATAGTACAATAGAGTCAAAATTTCATAAAGTGAGAGAGACACCTCAACTAACCAGGGAAGAGCCAAGAAGGTATTTCCTCACATCACTAACGTCACAACTTTTTTTAAGTGTTAGCGTGTACCTTCTCGGTACTCGACTCAATCACCGAAAATGAAGCTTGGTCTGCAAGTTGCACGCTGCTCTTAAACGATAAGTTGCAACAGCCGGCGAGGCAGTATAATTACATATATAAATCATACATACCTCCAACAACAACCATGTTAGTATAATCAAATCAAGAGCATGTATAACGCCATTTTCCAACGTGGCCAATATATGCTGTAGGTGCGGTGATAAGGATCGATGCATCAATTACAAAAATAAAAATAGGATAAGGATGGATGCACATGCTCCAGAAGAGATTAGCGGTAGGTGGGTAGAGGCAGCCGTTTTGGACATTAATCCAATTTTTCTTCACGGCTGTTCCTCCATCCTTCATACTAGTTGATTCATGCTCAATCATACTTACCGGGTAATATGGTTCCTTTTCTTCTTCTTCTTTTTATCTTTTTGCTTGCATTTTCTTCTCCTTAATCAAAAAACAAATGCTTATTTTCTATTTATTTTTCTTATTTCACTATTATCCTTTTTGGTTCCAGGTTTAAGTTTTAAATCCTATATTTTCTATCTACTATTTGGTGTATTTTTTCGCCATTTATGCTAGTACCTAAATATAAGAATTTTATTTGTAACATATGAAAATATTTATTATAATTAGGAACAGTAATTATATATTGCACGTTAACGTTAATTGTTTTGACACTACACATTTATTTATCCATTTTTATGTCTTTTCTGTACTATATTTATTTTTAAACAAATACAAATATTCTTTGTGTACCATGATCATCATTTCTTGAATTGTATGAAAATTCCTTTTGACATATACTACATCCATTTCTTTATATAAGGTGTATTTGTTTTCTTATAAAATTCCATAATGTAAGGTGCATATATTTTAGTTCGTCATAATTACCATTATAGCCCACCAGAAAAAAGGAAAGTATGATGGTCTTTTTATTGCATGATTTCTATTTAAAAAATGAACCTTAACTTTGCTATATGTTGCATTATGGTTTTCAACAAGTATTATTCTTTCTTTTTAAAACTGATTTACAAAATTAGTGGGGCATTAAATACAATTTTTGGATTCTTTATTTTTGCTCTTTGAGGAAGGGGAAAGAGGATAAGATGGTACATCTAGTTTGCTGCGCGAAATGTGGCCCAGAAGAAACACGACTCGGGCGTGAAAGCCCAGGCACCATCCCTCGTGAGCCAGCAAATATACATGACAAACCGTTGACTTTTGAAAAAAAAAACAAAACAATTCTGAAAAAAGAAACATATTTTGAACTAAAAAATGTTATTGGATTGTTTTTTAAATCACAATTTTGAAAAATATATTTCTAAAAGTCATCAATCTGAAAAAAAGTTCATGGATTTTGAAAAAAAAGCATCAAATTTGAAGTTTTTCGTTGAATTGAAAAAATCACCAAATTCTAAAAAAAGGTCAACAATTTTTAGGAAAATGTTCATCTATTTGAATATTTTTTAAGACTTTGATAAAAGTTCACTGAAAAAAGGAAAAGGAGAAAAGAAAATAAGAAAGAGGAAAAGAAAAAAAGATGCAACTAAGTGTTCGACTCACTCAGCACACTTTTTTGCGTATTGAAAAACAGGAAAAAAAACTAAATGGGCCAGCCAGTGCCGGAGGGGGTGTGCACCCATTTGTAAATTACACAGTAACGCGCCAAATAGGAAATGCCCTATTTGCCGTTGTAAAGGGAAAGCAGAAAGTGATATGAGCTTCACCATCCCGCCATCTGCGGTGTGGGGACTGTACAGGTTTGGGTGTGGATCCCCTCACAGCTTCAGCTGTTGATAGGCCGGCCTCGATCAGGTAATACCTGACAACCACTCGGGCTGTCAATTGGATCCCACTGTCGAAGTGTTACTATCTGAATTGGGCCGGCAACTTGTTTTGTACTGAAGATGGGTGCTTCCTGTTGCCGTGCTTGACCAACACAAGTCTTCCTGTTCTAACTCCAGCTTGCCTGCCCGTAGGTACGCCACTTTTGTATTTTCATTACTGACTGAAACTACTTCTGTTGTACCTAACTATTAGAGTTGTTCAGTATGCTCTCCTAACCATTTAATTCTCAATTATTCATATAATTCCATTGTTTAGCAACGGTGGTGTGTACTAGTACGTCTTTAAAATTTATCCATCCATTTGTAACAACCCACAAAATCGTTTGAAGTTGCATCTGCCTAATGTACACCGATGGTAACAATTTATATGTTTTCACTCAGTCGACTAGAATGAAAGGAAGAAAGGTTAATAATTGCAAAAATAAACTTGACCTACAACGGCTACTGCAATGTGTAACAGGGCGAAGGTACCTCCTTGCCTCACAATCGTATTTATGCTTGCATGCGTGTTTTCATGACCTTAGTATATGATCATGTTTAAAGAAATTGTATGTGCGCAATTGTTGTCATTTTTTCTGTGTACATTGCAGCTTCTGTTGTCCATTTCGACCCTTTGAATATTGTCACTGTTCAAGAAAACATATATATGTTAGGCTTTTTAGAAAATAAAACTGGCCGAAGAACTGTTTAGATGGCCAAAGCGCATGGAAGACTAGTCTACTAGGGACCGATGGACACGTACACCCATTATTATTATTATTATTAAATTCCAAACAAGATACCAACATGAAATACGACAAGATAGTAGTACTAGGTTGCCTTTGGATCGATGCGAGACTCAAGGTCAATTTGGGTTGTTTGGCAAGCTCGGCCCGCAAGTGTCCATGTCAAGTCGATGTAGATACTTTGGACCAAACTTGTCTTTGAGGCTTGAGAGGGATGGAAGCATAAAAAGCGGCCCGCTCTTGATATCTCTTAGAGAATCCTTGGCTAGGTGTTGTTCCTTGTTCAAACATTGAAAGCTTTGAGGGTTATGTGCATAGTCTATTAAGTAAGTAATTAGTAAAAAATTGCATCAAATTCGTAACAACGAGGAATTGTGTAAATGTCCATAAGATTTTAATTTTCACCCAATTGGATAAATTCTTCACTATCAGTCGCACTAGCTAGGTTTAATATATGCTGCAAAGTTCAAGTTGTTTCTTAGGGTCCAGCTAGCAGTTTGCCAATTCCCAACGCCATGTAAATCTCCAATAAAAATCCGTAGTGCCTTTCAATCCATCATTTTCCACCCCCACAAAAAAAGGCCATCATTTTCCACCCCCCCAAAAAGGCCGTCATTTTCCAGCTTGCCAGCGCTTGTATGTGCGCTGGAACAACGGCAACAAATCCCCCTTAATAATATGCCAGCACTTCTTATAGAACTTAGCCAGAAATCCATCCGGGCCGGGAGCCTTATTATTTTTCATCTGCGATATGGCCTCAAACACCTCTTTCTCAGAAAAAGGAGCAGCTAAAATATCATTCTCAACCGCAGTAAGTTGAGGAACATCCTCAATCCTAGACTCATCCAAAGAAACACAGTTATCCTCTGGAGGCCCAAACAACTGCTTGTAATACTCGGTAATGTATAATTTTAGGTTCGCACCTAACCGATCCCCAATCCGCCGTAAGAGAGTACAAGTTATACTTCGGCGTCGTTCGTTCCCCTAAATATACTCCGTTTGGAGGCAGCCGAGAATATTTTTTCTTCATGCAAAGACCTCCTCGTGGCGGGCCGGCAACTGAAGTGAAACTCCTATGGCCTCGCCCGCCGGTCCGTGTTGCTGCTGCCGCTGCTCCTCCCAGCTGTGCGCTTCAGCTGCTCGTGCTCATCGATGACGTGGTCACCATGGTTGCCACTCACCGCGGAGGTGCATAGCAAGTGTTCAACGAAAAGTATGAGCCAAATTAAAGTTTACTCCGTTATATATAGAGGATCGGCTAGGTCCGGTTAAAACTCAGTGGAGTAAATATACTAAACTAAGGTTTACTTCTCTATTTTCTAGTTATCGGACAGAAATGCACTAACCGATACTAGCATACAGTAAGCAGACCTAACTGAGAGAAACGGTTCTTTTTCTCATTATTACGCCACGCCCAGAAAACATCCATTGGCGTGTAAAGAGGGAAATGCTTTTTATTGCAGCATCACCTCACAGCAAAAACACTGTTCCAGGAGGTCAGTGCGTCATGTTGCTGATGTATTATCAATAAGCTCACTGACCATGACGGGCGCATTTTGTGACAAACATACTAGTGGCCGCATCGACGAATCCCTATGAAGCCTAATCTGCTCCCAAATATGAGCCATTGCCAATACTTGGAAGGAGTCCTTAATTTGAGTTTGTTTGGGTCAAGACTCAAGAATGTGCGAACGTAATTAAATTCCGTCATCTCAGAGGAGATTACTCTGCGCTAAGGGCTACTCCATTGGATCGGAAACGCGTGGCGTGCTTCATGTGTCAACGTAGAATGATTGCCTAACTAACTGCCCATGGAACAGAGCTGGAGCAATGAGGTACGAAAACCGGGCTCATGTTTGAACCGGCCGGGCAGAAGCTTTTGCTCACGTATTCTATCACCAAGGAAAATACAACTAGTAATTAGCAACAAACTCCTCTCTATCTCCACTTGAAGTGAGATACTCCCTCCGTAAACTTATATAAGAGCGTTTAGATAACTAGGGATTACTAGTTACTACTGAATAATTGTCATGATCTTCCGAGCTAACAAAAAAAAAATACTTAAAACAGGAACAGTACGACATGCTGGAACGATTCACCTACAACTGTATACTGTTTACATGAACACACAGCAAGTGACCAGCAAGAACCGAAATCCCTCGATTAGTTGGTACAGCAGAGCTCCCAGCTTGGCCTTGAAATAACAATACTCACAGAATAACTTAACTCTGGATCAAGATCAGACCCTCTTCAGGACGGGTCGATTTGGATTCTCGGCAAGCTCAGCCCTCAGGTATGCCATTTGGGAGTCATCATATTCACCTTCCAGCACAACTTCCTTGAGGCCTGAGAGAGATGGTAGCCCCGAAAGCCTCTCACTATTGATGCCCATCCAAACAACCTTGAGCAGCTCAAGCGTAGGGATTGCTCCTTGTTCAAACTTCACAGATACATAGCTACCAAGTTCAAGCAACACAAGGCTTGGGAATGCCCCCTCATGGAAACGGAACACTTCACCCTGACGGATTGACTTCTTCAACAGATGCAGGGAGACAAGGTTCGGTAGCTTTCCAAGGACTTGCATTGCCCCATTGTCCTCTAATAACATGGTGCTCCGCAGCTTCAGCTTCTCCAGATTCTTGAGCCCCTGGATCCATTCCGGCAGTTTCCCTAGGTTGCCGTATAGCTTGAGGCTCTGTAGTGTCTCCGGAAAGGAGAACTCTCCCTCCAAGCAGCCACACAAACCTGCCTCCCCCTCTGACCGGATTGACAATGACTCCAGGCGGCTCAGGCCAACAATTGCTGAACATAACTCTTGGCCATTTTCCTTATTGACGCTAGTCACTCCCAACTTACACAATTGGGTGAGCCTTTTTATGTCCTGCAGAATGACCTTCCCTCGTCGTCCGATGTTCACAACACCCAGTGTGTGCAGGTTTTTAAGTTTTCTCATCCCTCTTGGCACTAGCACACCATAGAAGTCCAGGCGCATAACCGCACCTGGGAAGGCATAGCAGCAAAAGACAGTGCATGCATCATAGCGGTTTTCATCACCATCAGCGAAACACTTAGGTGCACAACACACTAAACAAAACAGCCCCGTCAAGAAACACAAATGGCATGGACAGTTCTCCATTCCCTCAGGAAAGTCCATAAATTCTTCACATGAAACATGCTCATCAATCGATTTTCTGCTAGCTCGAAGATAGTATAGCTTCCGAAGCTTGATGATGCTCTTTGGCAACATGACAATCTTAGTGTCCCTGACATCCAGCGTCTCAAGTTGCCTCAAGTTACCCAATGAATCTGGCAGGTAATAAATATCATCACATCCTCTTAGAGAAAGGTATTTTAGGTGAAGAAGCTTTCCAATATGCTTAAGCTGATGATCATATAAACATGTTGTGTCTTCCAAGTCTAGCACTCACAGAAGAATAGTCTTTTCAGAAATGAAAAATGACTTCCACTCTCCAAAACATGTAATTGACCGTATACGGGACATGTCCACTATGCTCTCAAACTCACTCTTATCTCCCTTCCAGTTGCTGCTTATAGACAGGTGGCGTACCTTGATTGGCTGTTTGAGCTGCGTCCTTCCGCCAGTGTAAAAACAAGATTTTCTTCCATTGACTTTGATGCAGCAATTTCACGGATAAGATCATGGACTTGGCAGGAATCAATTCCTTTTGTATTATGAATTGATTGTTGAGATGGTAGGATCATACTCCTGCTAATAAGTTCCATGAAGTAGTTATCCGCTATTTCTTTCGCAGGCCTGCCGTGCACCTCCCTTGAGTAACCCTCTGCACTCCATCGACGTGCCAATCGTCCACGTCCAACCTTGTAATCTTCAGGAAAGATGGGCATATATAAGAAACAAGACTTGAGGTGATAAGGTAAACCATCATAACTTCTCATAAGGACAGCTCTTATGGTCCTAAGCTCTGGATTCAACTCCAACTCGGCGCTGAGATGGTCATTCAATTTCCTCCATTCCAAACAGGTTTTTGGTTGGTTTGACAAGAAGCCACCTATGGTGACTGTTAGAGTTAAACACGAATTGTGCACGGAACGCTGCACGTGGCCAAGTAGGAGTAGAATCCATGTACGAGTGTGTCCGGTTAATGCATGTATAGGTGGCCGAGTTGGACTAGAGTTGGTGTCCGAGTAGGTTAGCTTGTAGTCTATCTTGACCATATTTATATGCGTGTAACTTGGCTTGTAAATCGTAAGTTGAAAGCAATAAAGCGAAGACAAGGCTCGAGACGAGCCTTTGGCAATACATTAGATTTGTGTGCGTGTGCGTTGCTTCCGGCCGGCTGGCCGTTGTGTACGTACATATACTGTGGTATTGTTTGCTGCAACTTCACGTAGAATCGATCAGTAGCAGGACGGCTAGCTTGGGCCAGCTTTGCACTGTGTTGGTGGATCGATCAGGAGCCGCTAGCAG
Organism: Triticum timopheevii; assembly: GCA_963921465.1. NCBI lineage: Eukaryota > Viridiplantae > Streptophyta > Magnoliopsida > Poales > Poaceae > Triticum > Triticum timopheevii. Next base: position 13,811,127 of record OY997271.1, read on the forward strand.
GAGGCTAGCTTTTGCACTGCGGTGCATCTCGGCGTAAAGTAACTTCGTCGAGTTCGTCAGCGAGCTTCGTTTGTCATCGTCGTTCGTCGTCGGTCGTATCGCCGTTGCCGGAAGTACTCAGCATCGGGACAGGGCCAACAGTGACTATTGCAAGTGGGAGTCGGCTGCACTTCCTCACTATAAGTTCTGCCTGTTCAACTAGTTCAGGATATTGCATATTCAAATCTATAGTCTTCTTGAATACCTGAAATTTGTATGGTCAAGCTATTTAGTTTTGTGAAAATTCGATCATGTTGGGAACAATATTTCATTATACTTATTGGAATGGATGTATCTCATGCAGATATAAAAAAAAATTTGTGTGACAGGCAACAGAGATTAATAAGTTTATACTAGAATTATATATTAAACGCTGTGTGATAGGCCACAGAGGCACTATAGCTCTCTGGGGACACACAAGATGCTGGTGGGTGGACCAACGACTAATTAGTTCGATTTGGCAGGAACGGCTAGGATTTACAAAACATGAAGAGGGCATATATGTTGTTCAAAGTGACTTGGCAATTGGAACAACCAAGTGGTAGGCATATATGTGGTTGCACATCATATCACTAACGTTGGAAGCACACTTTTTAAATAATGTTGACAGTCATGAACTACAATACTGTTGCAACACCTGAATTACTCCTAGTATGGATCAAAACTAGAGAGAAAGGACGTGTTATAGATCAAGTTACACTCAAATAAAGCTGACCATTTTGGTTGAACAGCCAAGTCGGTGGAGAAAAACCAATGAATGACACGTAAAAATAAGCACTATAATACTTAAGTAGGAGTACCTTTTTAGTGAATAGGTCACATGCATCACTGTGTTCTAGATCTTTGAGCATATATATGTTCTCTTGTCTCCCTGAACAAAGTTTAGCAATACTTTCTTCCCTTGTGGTGACAATGATCCGGCTTGTATATTCCATTCCATGGAAAATTGGTATCATCATGTTCCACTCTGCATTAGATGATACATCATCAACAATAATTAAGCACCTCTTTCTTTCTCTAAGCCTTGCCAATTCCTTCATCAATTCTGCAAGTGGCATCAATAACAATTTGTTCTTGTTGCCCAGCAAACCCACTGTGTCCTTCTTTTCAGAAGATTCTCTATCTAGTTGCATAATTAAGCTCCTAAGAAGACCTTCAAGATTGAAAGGACGCATAACAGTCACGCAAGCACGCTTCTCAAACATGGCACTAAGTTCTTGGTTTTGATATATATCTTTGACTAGAGTGGTTTTTCCCAGACCGCCCATTCCCCACACAGTGATCACCTGGAATTCTTGGGTAGGTTGTTCTGAAATTAGTTTCATAATCTCAACTTTTTCTTTCTCTCGCCCAACAAGGTGAGATTCCTCCAAAGCAGTCGCCATCGTCCGAATGCGGGTGAAGCTCTTTTTTAATGTATTTTCCCCATCTGCACCCTTGGATTGGTCTTCTGATATTTCACCAGTGGGCACCATAGGGTTGTTATCTGAACTGGTAATGGCATGGTTTGAGCTTGATTCCGGTTTAGTTAAATCTGTTCCATTGAGAGACCTGTGCGCAAGTGAGCAATGTTAATCCATGTTGGGAGACTATAAAAACCATGAATGAATGTAAAATGCTAAATAAATAGCCCATAAAAACGATTGAAATAGCTAAAATGCAACCTTCCATTTTTGAACCCAAACTTTTTTCCCCGCCCCATTTCCTGAAGAAAGCACAATCTAAGATACAAGCATGTACACACAGGTTACTACTCATAGGAGTGTGCATTCTGTTTGCAAAATGCTAACCTAGAGTGTGATTATCATTTTTGACGATTAGATACTACTTATATACTACTACTGTTTACTTCAAATTTTCAACGTCGCACACAACATGGGTGCTGTTTCACTGTCAATAACGGCAGGGTAGTTACAGGGACCAAACAATATTGCATTTTTAGCTATAGATAATATGGTACAAGATGATCTTTTCATTACAAACAAGAAACATAATGGTACTCACTCGTTTGTGTGGTTATTGTCAAATGAAACTGGTATATTAAATGAGTAATCATGTGATTAACTCTAAATGAATGTAAACCACGCCACAAAGGGAATCTGCCCTACGTTGCTGAGTAATGAACTAATGATGCTTCTGTTTTAATGTAAAACAAACTACAAATGCATGTGACTGATCTAGAGTTCTAGACGAACAACACATGGTCGAACTTTTAGTATTACCTTCTCATGGAAAGCATAAATATTTTCATCTCCAAACGATTGCTTGAGATCTGATACTATGCTCTCTTGCCCAGCACATAAGCTTGCAACTTCTACATGAGCAGTGGACATTATGATCCTGCTCCCCAAGTTGTTATTTGGGAAGCAACTTATAACCCGATCCCACACCTCAATGGTGTTTAAGTCATTAATCACGATCAGATACCTCCTCCCACTGACGCACTCATCAAACTTCTCAGCAAGCTCTTGTGCCGTCTTCTCTTCTCCCAGTAGAGCTTTAGCCCCTACACCCATGTGAAATTGCTCCACCATACTCTGAATGAAGTCTTTGGGATTAAAAGGATGCATCAGCCTGACCCAGGCTCGGCACGGGAACTTGCCTTTAGTATCTGGATTCTCATAGACTCCTCGGACAATGGATATCTGCCCTAGATCAGCACTTGTTCCCCACACCGCAATCACCCTCAGGCCATTCTCCTTCTGGTTGACCAGCTGAAAAATATCCAGTTTGGATTTCTCTTGCCTTGCCATGTGCCTTGCTTCATTAATACCAAATAGTGCTGCAGAAGTAATGCTAGACTGCTCTGCAGCCATGGCGGCCTTGGATATAGACCCCTTGATGAGATTGTAGCGCATGTTTCTCTGGCTGACATCCTCAACATTGGCTCTGAGCTCCTTCATCTGCTTTGCCACACGGCGCCGGCCGAGTAGGTTGCGACGGATACGCCACCAAGACTGCTTCTCGAGGTGCACGGCGAACTCCTGGAGGGTGTCCTCGACATCATAGGCCACGTCGCGGACTTGCTTCACCCACACCTTGACAACCCTGTCGTGGTCGTATCTCTCGTCATGGGCGGTCATGAGGAAAGCCTGCATCATCTCGAGCTCATTGGTGATGAAGACCTGGTCACGCCGGACTCCAAGTTGCAGAGCCACCTCCTCCGCCAGAGCGGATTTGGCATAGCCAAGCGCTCCATCCAGCACAGACTTTCCAATGCTGAGAGCCGTGGCCTCCATTAGCACGGGCAGGTACAGGCAGTACTGTTAGGTGTTAATGCTGGGTGTTAGTGTTGGAGCTTGAGCATATATTGGCGCCAAGGAACAGAGAGAATAGAGGTAAGGAAGCAAACCTTTGCAGTTACAGCAGCCCGGACGGCTATCAGGACGCCCTCAACTTGGAAAAACAGTACTCTACGAAACGAGTAAGCACGTGCAAAGAAAAATAAATAAGAACTATGTAATTGGCTAAGGGAATGGCCCAATTAGGATTGACGATCCAGTTGCTAGAATGCAAGAGAAAAACAAGAATTACCAGCAGCGAATAGGAACGGATGACTCTGGCTGCATCATGCTCCGACCTACCGGAAGCTCAATGAAGAAGAGGATTGGACTGAGATTCTTTGCTTCAGGTTGTTGCTATTGATTCCAGCTCCATCCTCAGAAGCAAAGGTAAATGGAAAGCAGGGGCAAAAGAAGCTTCTTTGCTTCTCTTTGAAGCATACGCAGCCATACATGGTGCCTTTACACTTTATTCTCATTTCTTTTGGTGAAGATGGATTTCATTCTTCCTGTCTGATTTCCAACTGATGATTCTTGGAGTTGGCTTGCTATACTAGACAAAGGCTAAAGCGTGAGCTCCATTGAAACCTCTTTCCCTCACAGAGCGATTTACATGTGATGATTCTTGGACTTGTCATGTCATTCTCATTCTGGACACGTACAGATACGGAACATTACCCTTGGGGGCACTCAAATGCATGGAAGCAGCTCTAATTTGGCAGAGCTGGATGCAGCGACATAAACAAAAATACTCATACCTAATAATAAAGTACCCATACCTTCGTGATTTGGCATAAGCAGAGCTCCTGCTGTTCTCTTCCAAAAACAAAAGTACGACATGCTGGACAATATTCTCTAAGCAGTTGATCTTACACTTGACTTGAGGTATGCAGACATGAAACCCCGGATAGCTGCAGAACGTCCGAATGAAAAGGTTACGCTGCTCAGCCCAAAACAAAAAGGAAATGAAAGCAAGAAGCACGTCCGAATGGGCCAGACATGTGAATACTGTTTTTCCTTGCTCGAAAAAGCCACTGTTGAGCTTTATTAAATATTCTAATGCAGTAGCTTTATGATGATAATAACAGTTCGACAGTAACTAATGCTGAATTGATGTAAGTAAATTTGGTCAGACAAGCAGCTTCAGGAAGTAATGTAGACCACGCTGTTGGAGCAGATGGCTACGGAGGTTTTTACCCAACATGGATGGCAGCATAATCTCCGGCTCGGCCCACCATCTCTTTCGACATAGGCATAGTGTCAGTCTATGGACTCTACTATTGCCAAATTGTCAGTCTTTTATCTTTCTGTTTATCAGACTACTGGTGTTTGGCTGTGTGCATCCTAGTTATGCAGAGGCCGGGTGATACTCTTAATGCTTTGTATCACTTTGATGCTACATTTTGAGATAATAAAAGCGCCGTTTATCGAAAAACGTCTCTCGGTGTCCTGAATAAAAGAGTGATATGTTGATGACCTTCAGGTTCATTCCGAATATACCAATCCAAGACCAGTTGCGAGAGTTTGGTGAACAAGTTGAAGCGGCTGGAGCTAGCTCTTAGCATGGGGAATGTATCTTATCTTGAGGACAAAGTTAGCAAATGTATTGCAAATTAAGATGCACATCTCTCGGTTTTACTGAATATACGAATAAGCTGTTGTGCACCTTTAGGTTCAATCCAAATCTGCAGCAAAAGAAGAATAAAGTATGAAGAGAGCAAATCAGTGGATCTGCTGAAATGAACACAGATAAATAAGATGTAGATGTGCCTCCATTCTGTCGCTGGTCCAAACCCTAGAATCAACAATCGGTGGAAATGGGGGCGGGCAACAGAGGAGGGTTTCGGTTGTCCCCGCGCTCCATTTTCCCCCGATTGAGACCGACCGTCTGCTCTGCTGGTCTCTTTCCGAATCGGAGTACTAGGCAGAGAGTGGCCGCCGCGGAGGGCGAGATCGAGACTCCCTCGTGCTGGCCTCGACCAGACTCGGAGCCCAGGGCTCGTGCTCCCTCATGGTGGCTACGGTCTGACTCGGTGCGCAGGGCGTGGCTGCGAGGAGATACGGAGAGGCGGAAGCGCGGCGGGGACGGCGAGGAGAAGCTCTGTTCTGTTCTGTTTGTCACCGGGTACAACTAGCAGTAACAGGGCTCATGTTTGAGCCTAATCTCGAAGAGCTACTACTAACTAATAATTACCAACAAACTCCACTCTATCAGTACTTGAAGTGATAGAGTTACTGTTGAGTTCACGTGATCCTCCCAGAGAAATAAATACACACTGATAAAACAGACTACATGCTGGAGCGATTTAGACACACTGGTGTCCTCCTAATTACAACTGTACTGTTTACCTGAACGGAAATTCCTCGATTAGTTGGTACCACAAGCAAATGAATAACCGGAAAAATACTTGTACAACAGAGCTCCAATCTTGGCCTTGAAATAACAATACTCCCACAATAACTTAACCCTGGACCAAGATCAGACCCTCTTCAGGACGGGTCGATTTGGATTCTCGGCAAGCTCACCCCTCAAGTATGCCAATTCCGAGTCATTATAGTAACCTTCCAGCACAACTTCCTTGAGGCTTGCGAGAGTTGGTAGCCCCGAAAGGGAACCACTGTTGACTTCCAAGCAAAACAACTTGAGCATCTCAAGCGTAGGGATTGCTCTTTGTTCAAACTTAACAGAGATATAGCCACTAAGTTCCAGGAAAACCAGGCTTAGGAATGCCCCCTGACGGAAACGGAACACTTCATCCTCACGGATTGATCCCTTCAACAGATGCAAGGAGCCCAGGTTCGGAAGCTTGCCAAGGACTCGCATTGCCTCATTGTCCTCTGATAACATGGTGCTCTGCAGCTTCAGCTTCACCAGATTCTTGAGCCCCTGGACCCATTCTGGCAGTTTGACCAGGTTGCCGTACAGCTTGAGGCTCTGCAGTGTCTCTGGAAACGAGAACTTTCCCTCCAAGCAGCCACATAAGCCTGGCTCCCCGCTGACCGGATTGATAATGATGCCAGGTGACTCATGCCAACAATTGCCGAGCACAACTCTTGGCCATTTTCCTTATTGACGCCAGTTACTCCCAACTTGCATAGATGGGTCAGCTCTTTTATGTCTTGCAGAATAATTTTCCCGTGTCGCCCAATGTTTACAACACCTAGTGTGCGCAGGGCTTTCAGTTTCCTCATCCCTCTTCGCACTAGAACACCATGCTGGTCTAGGCCCATCACAATTATAGGGAGTATGAAGTAGCAAAAATATGTGCATACATCAAGGTGGCTCACACCATTCCCAAAAATAGTCTGAAGGTGCACAACACCCAACACAACACATCATCATGCAAACAAATGAAGTGCATGGCCGGTTCTTCATTACCTGAGGAAAGTCATCAGCATATTCTTCCCACGAGACACTCTCATTTTCCGGTATTACCCCAACATGAAGATAGTTTAGCTTCCGAAGCTTGATGATGGTCTTTGGCAGGACCATTATGTTGGTACCTCTAATGTCTAGTGTCTCAAGCTGTCTCAGGTCACCCAACGAATCTGGAAGGTGGGAAATATCCACACATCCCTTAAAGAAAGGTATCTTAGGTGAAGAAGCTTTCCAATATTCTTAAGCTGATGATCAAGTAGACATGTTGTATCTTCCAGGTCCAACACTCGTAGAAACCTCATCCTATGAGAAATGAAAAATGACTTCCACTCTCCGAACCATGTAATTGACCGTAGACGGGACATGTCCACTATGCTCTCAAACTCACTCTTATCTCCCTTCCCGTTGCTGCTTATAGACAGGTGGCGTACCATGACCTGGCTGTTTGAGCTGCATCCTTCCTCCAGTGTAAAAACAAGATTTTCTTCCATTGACTTTGAGACACCAATTTCACGGATAAGATCGTGGACTTGGCAGGAATCAATTCCTTTTATACTATGAATTGATTGTTGAGATGGTAGGATCATACTCCTGCTAATAAGTTCCATGAAGTAGTTATCCGCTATTTCCTCCGCAGGCCTGCCGTGCACCTCCCTTGAGTAACCCTCTACACTCCATCGACGTGTCAATCGTCCCTGTCCAACCTTGTAATCTTCGGGAAAGATGGGTATATATAGGAAACAAGACTTTAGGTGATAAGGTAAACCATCATAGCTTCTCATAAGGACATTTCTTATTGCTTCGTCGACGCCAGACAAAGTTGTACCAGCAACTTGAAACTGTCCATGGGTGATTGCAGGCTTGGAGCCAGGGCCCTTGATGATATTGTAGCGCGTGTTTCTCTGGCTGATATCTTCAACATTGGCTCTGAGATCCTTCATCTGCTTTGCCACACGGCGCCGGTCGAGTAGGTTGCGACGGATACGCCACCATGACTGCTTCTCGAGGCGCACGGCGAACTCCTGGAGTGTGTCCTCGACGTCGTAAGCCACGTCACGGACTTGCTTCACCCAGACCTTGACCACCCTGTTGTCGTCTCCCTCGTCATGAGCAGACTCAAGGAAAGCCTGCATCATCTCGAGCACGTTGGTGATGAAGACCTGGTCACGCCGGACTCCGAGCTGCAGGCCACCTCCTCCGCCAGGGCAGATGTGGCATAGCTAAGCGCTCCACTCAGCACGGACTTTCCAACACTCAGCACCGTCGTCTCCATTAGTTGAGCGTTTGTGTGGAATTATTGGTTTGACCGATGGATGAAGTACTGCCCAATGCCAATGCAGGATGTCAGTACTGTACCGGAACTTGAACAAAATCCTAAAAGGTACAAATAATACAAGAAGATTGGGGAACAAACTCACAGTGGCGTCAATGGTGACCGCAGCCAGTGGCGACAGTAACTTTTCACGGCGAATCTATTCTGAGAACAAACCAAGAACGAAAAATAAGATTCTATAATCCAGCAAAATACTTAGCACATTAATCAATGGCTCGCTGAGAATACATGAATGTGAAAGATTTCAGCTACAACACATAGCAAGAAAGATGAGATCTACTAATTACCTGGCTCAGCAGATGAGTGGATTCAGTGCAGCATCGTGCTCTGACGGACCCGGAACTCCAGTGTTCTTGCTGTTCCACAGCCACCCTGGATTCAAGCAACACAAATCAGATCAAACTCTCAAGCAGGAGATCTGAGTTTCTAGCTCCAACCATTGCTACTTTAACTGGAAAAATCGACAGAAAACATACCCAAAAAATCCACCGGCCTTCTCCCCTCTCCACAGGTGCCAAGATGGGCCGTATTCCTGGCAAGAACTCGCAAGGGCTCTGGCAGTAGCAGAGGCGAGCTCGGAGGTTGGCAGCGAAATGGGGGAGATAGAGATGAGAGCAAGGGAGCTCTCGGTGGAGACGAGGAGCAGAGGAATACCAGGAACAGCAGCAGTCAAGAGAAAAAGACACTAGCTAGGCTCTCAAAAGTAACAGAGCCCCCACGATGCCTCGGAATAGTAGTGCTTTTGGCTGATGCAACTATTCAGTGGGTCACTCAGAGAGATACAGGGATTCACAGGAAATAATTGCATACTGTATATGGTCAGTCAGTCCACTAGCATTGTGTTCATTGCATTTACCCTCCTCTCATTTCATTCACTGGTCAAGATTCTCTCATACTGTATACTGTTGCTTGGTCAGTCCACCTGCCATGCTTGATGCATGTACCTCTCTCCTCGTTCCATAATGCCAACTCCACCGCGCGATCCCAAACGGACGTCCGTTTTGTCCGGATTCTGTCCGTTTGGTAGGGCAATGAGGTCGTGTCCGGGCAGTTTTCGGGATGCGGTGACTGTGCGCCCAGCGTGCGGACGCATCCCGGCCGCATCTTGTCCATGTGCACATTTCTTTGCAAGTCCTTCAATTTTTTTTATCATTCATTTTTGGTACATGACAATGCATCATCACATTTTGACTAGTAAAGCAAGGTCAAAGAAAACAAGAACCACAAGAATACATTTGAGAAGATACCCAACTTCCATAACTACTCCCTTGAGTTGGATTAGGGCCTTCTCGATGCACTCATTGTTGATCTGTGGAGGAGGCTCGACGTTGCACCCTCCTTTCTTTTTCAAGCCAGAAGTCGGCGTTGCTTCCTCACACGTAGTATCGTGCCTTGTTGCTTCCCCACACGTAGTATCGTGCCTAGCCTTTAATCTAGCAACAAGTGCACTTGTCTCATCTACAGCCTCTAGGCTAGCTAAAAGTGCACGAACATGTACTAAATTTCGCTCTATCAATATATCGATGTACTCTTCTTCCCAATACCAAAACTTGCATCCATTCTACACAATAAAACTTAAAGTTAGCACAACTAGTCTAATTCGAGAGCACAAACCGAAGCTAAAAAAAGCACATACCCCATCGTTTAAGCATTTGATGAACACCCATCCGGAATGCTTGGGCGTTGTAGACACGCGGCGCACAACCATCCTTGGGCAGTGGTCGCACTTGATGAGGGGCAACGGTGCGCCGACGAGCTTTTGGGCAAGCATCGAGCCCGGCGGCCGCCATTCGTGTATCTGCTGGCGGACCACCGACGGTGCAGATCCGAGCGGCTACAGGACGAGCCACTGCCTGCATGTGGCCTTGCGGCCCTGCCAGGGCCTTCCGGCCCTGCCAGGGCCTTCCGGCGAGGTGCCTGGCCAGTCCATGGCGCGGCCCAGCCTCCTACAGCTGGGAGAGCTCAAGACTGACCGGATCCGCCCCAAATCCGGCCGGCGGGTGCGCAAACCAGGTGGCCGTGGTTGGGTAGCTCGGCGGCGACGTGAGGAAGGGGCTGGGCGAGCGCGCGTCCGAGTTTCAGGGCTACAATGGCAGTGGCGGCGGCAGCAAGGGGAACAGTGGGGAAGAGTGGAGTGGGATGCGGCCGGAGGGAGGGAGGGGGGCGGATAGAAAATGCCCGTCCTGTGCCACCGACGGGCGGGCCAGGGGAGGACACGCGCAGAAGGCCGGCGCGTCCGCGTGGTGTCCGTTTCACCCCAAAAGCGGCGCAAACTTGGACCGCGGATGGGTCGAAAGCGGACACAAAACGGACAAAATTCCGTTTGCTCCTGCGCGCTGGGACGCCCGGTTTGTCCGTTTACCCCAAACGGACGGGGCCGGACAGGATGGGGTCGCACGGTGGAGTTGGCCTAATATAAGAGGGTTTTCTACACAAAATGCTCTTATATTATGGGACGTAGAGTAGTGGTAAATTACGTCTATACAGTACTAAACCGAAATTTTCAAACTGGATGGAGGGGCTTCAATTCGTTACCAGATGCAAAGAGGAATGCTGATAAGCATCGTTACCAACTTCATTAACTGATAAATGCAATTAAACCCCCATTAGTAAATTAACAGCGTAGCCAAATTCAAATTTTGAAAAAACAATCTTTTAACTAGTCCCAACTCTTCACCAATCAGTATTTTTAGAGGGAATCTTTTCTGGTCAGTCATATTCTACTACCTGCGTTTTGCAATTCCAAATATGAAATGGCACTTAACTAGTCCCACCTCCTCGAATATATTTTCACTTTCACATCGATGCCAAGATTAATTCATGGAGCAAAATAACCGAAATACACTCAGATTCCACTACACTAAGGTGGGCAAAAGAGGGGGCGGGGGTTCAGCTAACTCGTATCGCTTCAGGCTACCATGGGCACAGCTGTAGCAGAAGCTTTTTATTACTACGGTTTTTGTATGCTAAAACAGTAAAACACGCAGAACACCAACCAGTAGGATAATGTTCATAGGGTCATTTCTGTAAGTATTCTGCACTGCTACCATTCTGTGATGGCAGAAATTTCATCTACTCCTGCGATGCAGAGTTTCGAGCATTCAGATACCTGTTCAGCAAGCGTGGCAACTCCAATTCGAAAAAGGCCTCGTGCGTTATTTTAGAAAAAGGAGGTCTTTGGTAATAAAGCATGCGACCATCAGGACCTTGAAATGGTAGACCTCATGCGCCAATATCCTCAGTGCGATGAGAATAATCATTAGTGAGGATGTCAACCTTCATGCACCAATATCTGGCGCACGCAGAGGCGGAGGGGGCGTGAGGGAGGAGAGGCCTTGCCTTGACTTACCTTGCGGACAGGGAAGGAGACGGCGATGGGCTGCTGGGACGTCTTCTCGGGCGCGGCCGCCGCCTCGCCCGGCGGGGAGGATCCACTCTCGACGTCTTCAGTCAGTCTTGAACAAGAAGCTCTCTCCCACAGGGAAAGCATGGCCTCTCCCTCTCGCCTTCGCCCAAGCCTCAAGTCGTAAGTCGCACGCATACCCCGCACGCGGATGAATCTCTGCTCCTATATAGAAGAGAACTACTAGTAAGGAGAGACAAAGGAGAGGCGTCGTTGCGTCATCCATGGACAAAGAGAAGGCCGTGCCACGGATTAATGATCGTGGCGCAATACATACATTTCCTTCCAAAACAATAATATACTACTCCCTCCGGGTGGATCTCAAGGAGGTTGAGGATTTCCAGAAGGTTAATGGAATGACTGCCAAGGGGGTTTCTTCACCTTCCTCATAACTCACCTGTTTAATGCGACCTCCCACCCTCCACGGATTGCATGCATCAGAGGATTAATTTCCTTTGTTGTGAGTCACCTAATTAATCTTTCTCATTAGTTGGGTGCCTAGCCTGCCTCAAAAAGAAAAAAAATATAGCTGGTTCTTGTGTTTCTCTCAAAAAACAATTAACTTGTTTCTCATCTCTGCCATAGTAAAACTTGTCTGCTTTTCCTAATCACAGGAAAGGAAAGCATCCAATATTTTTCTTTGGTTCCGATGAGGCGGACCTATATCGGCAAATCATACAACATTTCTCCTTCTTCGGCTCCCTCGCGGGCGGCAAACAACTAGCTAGCTAAAAATACTACCCTCTTTGTAAACTAATATCAGACGTTTTAGATCATTACTTTGGTGATCTAAAACGTCTTATATTAGTTTATAGAGGGAGTACAACCTAAGGCTGGTTTGGTTAACTCAGCTCAAGTTGATGATTGTATGTATCAAACTCTTTATGAATTAATCAACATGCTTTTTCCTATTTTAATGACGAATCTGATTTTGCAATACTCATAAGCAATCAGATTCACAATGCTTCAGGCCTAAACTGAATCCAGATCCATAGCAATGGTGACACAAGTTTGCGGCTGCATATGGATCAAGGAGGAAAGCATATGCACTAATCATAGGCAATCCACTCTACATACATCGACAAGGCAAGTGTGTGTGTGTGTGTGTGTGTGTGTGTGTGAGAGAGAGAGAGAGAGAGAGAGAGAGAGTCCCAATCACCGAAGAATTCATTCCATTGCATTGCAAAGAAAGTCCATGCTTGATTGGGGCATCAATCAAACAAACTTAGGAGAGCGATTGTAATACACATCAGTTTCAACACCGGTTCATGAGTTCAATACCACCAGCCAACAAACAAGGAGTAACCACATCAATTTCAACACCATCCTTCAAAACGCCTTTGCAGAAAACAACCAGCCAAGAAAGGACGACACTAGTTCACACGACGAGAGCAACGGGATGACTAAGCCACCATCAATGGAAGCGCAGGAGGCCGCCAGTAGCACCGGCATATATTTTCAGTTGGTTCTTTCTCGGCAATGGCAAAATATGCCAACAATGAATAGTGACCAATACAGGTGCCCATTCAACTGCAATACAAAAAAAATGAGATACAAGTCAGAATGCCCTTTCACAAATATAGGTGCCCATTCACCAGCTCCAAACTAACACTGATCTGTTTGCGATATCCATAAGCAATCAAATCATCAGATTAGCAATGCTACAGGATGCCAGATCTATTACCATATCCATAGCAACGGGGACATAATTAAATTTGAACTGCAAATACGTCTTATATTACGGGACGGAGGTAGTAGTAAGTTTGCGGCCATATATGGACCACGAAGGATCTATGATATAGTAAAACAAGGACAAAAGCATATACACTTATTCAAAGTTTACAAAGTTTGTCCTTAGAAAAATCTACGCCTTCCGTAAACTTATATAAGATGCTCTAGACGATAATGCTGAACGGAGCTCGGCCTGCATTCAGGCCGAATTTCAAACAATCAAATTCATATTTTTTTTATGTTTCAATTCTTTTTGAAAAAATACACATATACTTACGGACATAATATGTACAAGTGCGTAAATTTTCAGGACAAAATACGTTAAAATGCACTGCTACACAACAAAAAACAAATATGTGCCTTTCGTAGTACACACCTTATTCATCCTCAGAATCGATGATTCTTTTTTGCACAGCTTGAATTTCAATGTATTTCATCCTAAATTTTTGAACACCTACACATGACATGCTGGTATACTTTTACAATCTTTTCAGGGTTTTTTTAAACTGAGAAGTTTGAATTTTGATTTTTTTTAAAAGAAATTGGTGTCCATGAAGGCAGAGCTCCGAGACGTCCTACTCCGTTTTGATCACTACTTTAGTTATCTATAAAATGACATATTAGTTTACACAGGGAGTAACAAAGCCCCTATTTCTGATGAAGTTTTTGCCTCCAGCTTTCACCACTTGTTTGACCGTGACTTGCCATCTTATTGAATGTGAACGCGTTTGTTAAATTGGGATCCTGGCGTGTACATTTACCTGATGACTGTAGACTCCCGATGAAAATTTTGTTAACGTCTGTAGCGATTCTGTTGGTGCGGTTAGTGATTTTGGGTGCGTGTGGGCCAATTGCAATTTTCCAGCGATTCTACTGCGGGTCCGTTTCCGCCCTCCTCTCAGCTTCTGATCATTCATCTTCCAAAAGAAACGAACAGACACGAGATCTGTTTTCATCCCGTCAGTGACGGGGCGGCAAGATGGCTACGGCGCCCGACGACGGCATCGCGGCACAGGGCCAAGGATCATACATGCCATCGTCTCCTCCAGAACCCTCTCCACCCATGGCTCCTCCAGTGAGGGTAAGTTCAGTTCACATGTGACAACAAGCATGTTTCTTCCTTCCTGAAGCCTATCTTGATTGATTCTACTGCTTACCCTTGCAGCAATTGCCGGTGATTGAGACTAATGGCCAGCCAAGGACTAGCAGCACACCAATGAATGATCATGGGTTACAAGATGCCGAATTGCCGATAAGGCTCCAAGAGTTGGGATGTGCTTTAAGTCTGAAGAAGAGGCGTACCAATTTTACAATTCTTATGCTCAAACCAAAGAATTTAGCACTAGAAAGTGCCACTTGAAGTATAGAGCAGATAAGTCTTTAAGTTCCAGATATTTTGTTAGTAGCAAGGCGGGTGTGAAGAATGCTAATCCAACACGTGTGGCCAAGAAAGAAAAAGCTATTTCGAGGACTAATTGCAAGGCTCGAGTTCAATTCAGCATCACTTAGGAGGGAATTTGTAGTACTCATAAAGTTATTTTCGACCATAATCACCAGCTTGTAAGTCCAGATAAGAGGCACATGCTTAGATCATAGCGTCAACTCTTAGATGCCGATCGCCACATGATTAAGAAAATGAGGACATCGGGAATTAAACAAGCTAAAATATATGATTTCTATGAGCTTTGGTATGGTAAAGATGCTATACCCTTCTTGCAAATGGATTGCAACAATTACTTACGAAGTGTGCGCTCAAAGTATTTGGAAACCAAAGATGCACAAACATTAATGGAGTATCTAAAGAACAAGCAAACTGAGGACCCTTCATTTTTCTATATGCCATGTAGTTAGATGAAGATGATGGTACAATAATGAACATCTTTTGGACTGATGGACAAGCTATAATGGACTATTCTGTCTTTGGAGATGCCCTTTCCTTTGACACCACATTTTCAGCAAATAAGTTTCAAATGCCATTTGCTCCATTTATTGGTGTTAATCATCACAAGCAGACTATTCTTTTTGGTGCAGCACTACTATCTAATGAATCTGCAGGTACCTTTGAGTGGGTTTTTAGAACCTTTCTACAAGCTATGTCTGGTAAGCAGCTTGAAACAATAATCACGGATCAATGTGCCACCATTATAAATGCTATTGGAAGGGTTTTCCCAAGAACACGACATCGTCTTTGTTTTTGGCATTTGTATCAAAATGCTACAAAACATCTAAGTCAAGTAATCAGCGACAATGATAATTTTCTAAAAGAATTCAAAGGATGTGTTTATGAGATAGATCACTGGCACATTTTGAGAATAGATGGCATGAGCTATTGCTTAAGTAAGATTGAGGATAATTCTTGGATAAGCAATCTGCACAAGTTGCGTGAGAAGTGGGCTACTATCTATCACCGAGATTCCTTTAGTGCATACATGACATCAACCCAAAGGAGTGAAGGAATGAACAACGTGTTCAAGAAAACTTTCCGCAAAAGGCTTTGTATTTCAGAATTGATAGAAGCATATGATAAGTGCATTGCTCGTCTTCGAGACTACAAGTCACGCCATACCGTTCCAGTACCCTGCCTACCAAACCTACCTTTGTTGAAGATTGCGGCTGAATCATATACTAGGACACTCTATTCCGAGTTCCAAGAGGAATTCAAGAAGCAATTCAGTTTATCATGTATTTTCCTGAGCACCGATGGCACAATTAACACTTACAAGGTGACATCTTTCGAGTACAAGAATGATGAAGCCATAGTGGCTTTCAAACCAGCTACTTTGGAGATATCTTGTTCATGCAAATTGTATAGTTGTGTAGGTACGTAATACATGATTCCTCGTTTTCCTAAAATTGTTCTATATGTTGTATGTATATTGTGCAACCCTTCTGAAATTTTTCTAAATGTTGTAGGTATATTGTGCAAGCACGCTCATAAGGTTTTCACATGCTGCAATATCATCATCCTGCCAAGTTAGTACATATCGAACAGATGGACGAAGTATGCAAAACAAGAAATTTTTACATCAAAACTGAATTGCAATGATAGCTTAGAATCCATGTTTGCACATACTTCTTGAAAGATGATTTCACTTGCATTGAAGTGCAAAACATCAAAGGAGGTTCTTACACATCTCAACAAGGGTATTGATAAGTTGGCTTTGGAAGCACTAGAATTACTTAGCAATTTAAACTTGGGTGAAGATGAGGACTCTGAAAGTTCCTCCGAAATGACTGGATATGTTGCAAAAATAACGGTGCCATTTAGAGCTCCTGAACGAATAAAAGGTTCAAAGCAAAAAAGATCAAAAGATGTGCTAGAGGGAGCCACTAGTGCAGAACCGGGCATTAGCACCGGTTCGTAAGGCCCTATAGTGCCGGTTACATAACCGGCACTAATTTGTGGTCACTAAAGGCCACCCCCTTTAGTACCGGTTCAGCACGAACCGGTGCTAAAGGGCAACCACGTGGCACGAGCCAGCTCCGGGGGCCTGGAGCCCTTTAGTACCGGTTGGTAACACCAACCGGTACTATAAGGTTTGGTGGGTTTTTAGTTTTATGATTTCTTTTTCATTTAATTTTGTGTTTCCATTTTAATTCTTTTTCGTTTGCTGGTATTTTAGATACTACACATTGTACACGTTATGCGTCATACATCATGCATGCTTTGTTTATCAACGCTGCTGCTATGTTCATTGCACCCGCAGATATAACATGCTCATGCATGCTTTGCATCATTACATCATCATATATATATAATAACAAGTCCTACTAATCATGCATCATCATACAACTTCTACTCGTTATTAATAATAAGTCATACGATCATCATCCTCATATATAGTCATCGAACCCAACCCTACATAATTGTTCTTAGCACATGATCATCAGTATCAGGTAGGACCTAAACACCCTTAAGGTAAAATAGCATAAAACAATATAGACCCCGACTCTCCACTATGAAGAATGGCGATCATCCTGTCTCCAATTCTTGTCTTTCGCTGTTTATTGCTTCTAAGAAGCTCCTTACGACTGTCCATACATTTTTTCCATTCTTTGATTATTATGTCTCCACTTCTTTTAGAAACCCGGTATGGACAGTTGAGATTCGTAGGACGACCTGATCGTATGTTCAAAACATGAAGGCTACCACGCGTATACATCAGATGAAGCACACAATCATTCGGGATTATCTGTTGAAAAGCATAATAATAACTTTGTAGTTAGCAATGATGTACTAGTTTTAGAAGTGTGCAAAAAGATGCACGGATGTTGTAATAGTAAAAAATAATCTTACCAGGGTATCTCCATGGTAGTTACCGTAGTTCAACACGTGCACTAGTGGCACGTATTGACCATAATGTTGAGGAGTTTGATTGTAGATATTGTAATTCTCAAGATCAGTACAAAATCCGACCAGATGATTTTTCTCCTGATAAGTTAATTCGGAGCCTTCAGTGTAGTACGTTCTGTCTACCATCTTCCGCACATTCTTTGAAGAATGAAAATAAGCTGTCAATGGAGATAAGTTGTCAACATTATATTTTAAAATAAACAATATAAATTACTTAATAACTATGTTTAGCTCACATGAGGGAAGAACTGGAGGTGTATCCACAAAGACCCAAATCGAAGGTGTCTCTTGCTCGATTGTAGGATCACCAAGATCCATGGTGACAAGCATACCCTCATCAAGACCATACATCTTGCAAAATGCATCTCAATTTTTGCAACCAAAATGGGTTATACTCTGAGCATTGTACAGCTTTACTTGAAAATCCACACCATGTTCGGTACTTAGGATAATTTTTTTGGTTTCGAAATTTTCATGGTCTTCAAAACCCATCCTCTCCAAGACATAGCGTCTTGCAAAGCATGGGATAAGCTAGTCGAATTGGAAAAGATGAAAAATACACGTTAAAATAGTTGAAGTCGTGCTTAATTACGAAAAAAATTATTGTCGTCGTTGCGTACCGTATGAACAGCGCAGGTCTCCTCGAGCTTAATGCTGAAGCGCCGATCTTCGTCCAGCTCAATGAACCTGTCGCAGATACCTCAGTCGTCGTGGCACCAGTCGCACTCCCCCGGGCGGTTATCGTCGTCCGATGAGTACGACATTTCCGGCCTACATTCATAATTTAGTTTCATTAATTAAGTCAACTATCTAGTTCAACTACTAAGCATTTACTATAAATAAATAAGTAGTACTTACTAAAAACAAACTACTTCTATATATAGTAAAATAAATTAGTTTATTAAATCAACTAGCTAGTCCAACTATATATAAACTACTTCTTCTTTTTTTCCTTTTTCTAAATACTATGAACAAAAAAATCATTAAAATTCTATGAAAAAAATTAATTACACAATCTAAATATCACCAAAAAAATCTATTAACAATAATATCACCAAACATGCATATTCAATAATAATATCACCAAAAAAATCTATTAACAGAAAAAAAATCTATTAACAGAAAAAAAATCTATTAACAGAAAAATCTATTAATTCAACTAGTTCAACTAAGCATTTACTAAAAATAAACTAGTTATATTAATTAAACTAGTTCACCTAATTAAGCATTTACTAAAAATAAACTAGTTCTATATATTAATTCAACTAGTTCAACTAAGCATCTTCTAAAAATAAACTAGTTCTATATATTAATTCAACTAGTTCAACTAATTAAGCATTTACTAAAAATAAACAAGTTATTATATTAATTCATCGATGATAACATTTCTAACATTCTAAAAATAAACTAGATAGTTCTAATTCATCTAAACATTATATATAAAAAACTGAAAATAAGTAAAAAAATATGTGTGTGTGTGTGTGTATATACGTGTGTGTGTACGTGTGTGTGTGTGTGTTTGTGTGTACGTGTCTGTGTGTATGTGTGTGTATGCGTGTGTGTGTGTAGTGTGTGTATGCGTGTGTGTGTGTGTGTGTCTGTGTGTGTGTAGTGTATGTGTGTGTGTGTATGTGTACGTGTATGCGTGTGTACGTATATAGGGCGCGTACGGGTGGCGCGGGGCAGCGACGACGGGCGGCGGGGGCCGGGGACGGCGACGAGACGGGCGGCGACGGCCGGGGACGGCGACGAGATCGCCGGCGGCGGCGATATGGCGACGAGACAGGCGGCGGGCCGGGGGCGCGCGACGACGACGACGGGCGGCGGGGGCGGCGACGACGACGACGACGAGCGGCGGGGGCGGCGAGGGTGACGGCGGGGGCGACGAGCGGCGGGGGCGGCGAGGACGACGAGCGGCGAGGGCGAGGGCGAGGGCGTCGTCGGAGATCGAGAAAAGTGGAACGAAGTGGCGACGATAACTGATTTTTCGTAAGTGCCATATATATAGGGGGAGCCTTTAGTACCGGTTGGAGCCACCAACCGGTACTAAAGACCAATTTTGGCCAGCCCAAGCGGCGGGAAACGAGGCCCTTTAGTACCGGTTGGTGGCTCCAACCGGTACTAAAGGGCCACGCATTAGTACCGGTTGGAGCCACCAGCCGGTACTAAAGGCTGTGCGCTGCCACCCGCGGTTCGCTATGTTTAGTCCCACCTCGCCGAGCGAAGGGCAGCTGCACTGGTTTATAAACCCAGCCGCGGCTGCCCTTTCGAACTCCTCTATATAGCAGGCTTCTGGGCCTAACTATGGGGCGCTGCCCGGTGAGCCTCCTGGAACTTCTGGGCCTGCATTTGCACACCCTAGGTCTTGTAGGCCCACCGGGCAGCGCCCCAACATTTTTTTTAAATTTTTTTCTTTTCTGCATTATTTATTTTCTTCTATTTATTTTTGAGTAATTTTTTTATATAGTTATTTCTTTTCTGCATTATTTATCTTGTAGGCCCACCGGGCAGCGCCCCAACATGTTTTTTAATTTTTTTTGCTTTTCTGCATTATTTATTTTTTTCTATTTATTTTTGAGTAATTTTTTTATATAGTTATTTCTTTTCTGCTTTATTTTTTTCTTCTATTTATTTCTGAGTAGTTTTTTTTGCCGTATTTAGTTTCTTTGTGAATATTTTTGCTTTATATTAGTTTTTTTCTTTTCTGCATTATTTATTTTCTTCTATTTATTTTTGAGTAATTTTTTTATATAGTTATTTCTTTTCTGCTTTATTTTTTTCTTCTATTTATTTCTGAGTAGTTGTTTTGCCGTATTTAGTTTCTTCTTCTTCTTCTTCTCCTTCTTCTTCCTCTTCTCCTTCTTCTCCTTCTTCCTCCTCCTCTTCTTCTTCTTCTTCTTCCTCTTCTTCTTCTTCTTCTTCCTCTTCTTCTTCTTCTTCTCCTCCTCCTCCTCCTCCTCCTTCTTCTTCTTCTTCTTCTTCTTCTTCTTCTTCTTCTCCTCCTTCCTTTTGCCATAACAGAAGAAGTCCGGAGTTGTAATAAGTTATTAAAAATAAAAAAGAGGTGCAATGCTCGTTAATTTGCTTCAAGCCTTTTGGAATAGTGTAAACTGCACTGCGCGTAGCTCCGTGCAATCTACCATATTCCTAAAGGCTTGAAGCTAAGCAACGTGAGCATTGAGCCTCTTCTTCATCGTCTCTGCACCCAGGGCTTATAAACCGCTCCTACTCCCTCTCTCTTGGTGAGGTGGGACTAAAAAATAGCTTACCCTTTAGTACCGGTTGGAGCCACCAACCGGTACTAAAGGTGGTGCGCTGCCTGCACAAAATTTAATTAGTGTCATTTAGCTCAAAACAAATCATTAAATACATGAAAAATATCAAATGAAGGCAGAAATGGTTGAAAGTTGATGGCGTCGCTTTGAATGATGCATACTGAATGCACAAAAAGTCTGGAGTTGTAATAAGTTTAAAAAATGAAATGTCTTTGTAACAGATGAGTTTAATTTCGTCAGAAACCTGAATACTTCGAAAGAGATTGTCCAGTTTGTAAACGAAGTGCATCCAGTTTTTGCCGTAACCCTCTCTATTTTTTTGAACAATCTATGTGGGTGAAATGATGATACCATGTCAAGTTTCAACTTTTTCAGAGTTCATTTGTAGTGCTTTTCAATTTTTAGGTCATTTAGTTCTCAAAACAAATCATTGAATGCATGAAAAATAGCAAATGAAGGCAGAAATGGTTGAAAGTTGATGGCGTCGCTTTGAATGGTGCATACTGAACGCAAAAAATATAAGAGCATTTACATCACGATCTTATATTTCTTTAGAGTCTAAACTGTCAATATGATCTTATAACATCAAAAATACTTTGATCATCAATGATCTTTGTGTGTACAATCTGAATTGTCAATATGAGTCATCAACAATTTATAAACCGATGAAGATTCATATTGCGGCCACAAATTCTACACATAGAGTTCAATGAAGACCAAGTGCTTGTGATAGTTTGAGAAATAACATATTTAAGGTGGTAAAAGGCTTTTTAGGGGAGCGAGGTGGGACTAAAAACAGCTTGCCATAACCTCATTAGTACCGGTTCGTGGTACGAACCGGCACTAAATGGTGATGGTGGGGCCATAGCCTGACTGCAGGCTGACACATCCATTTTAGTACCGGTTCGTGGCATGAACCGGTACTAAAGGTTCGCCACGAACCGGTGCTATTGATCGCCGCCACGAACCGGTGCTATTGTACACATTAGTGCCGGCTGAAATTCAAACCGGCACTATTGGGCTTCACGTATGACCCTTTTTCTACTAGTGAGCAAAGAAAGGCAAAAAAGAAAAGGCACCTTTGCTTGTTCTGTGTGAATAAGTAGCAATGTTTCATTTCTATTTCTTATATGTGCATACAATTTGCAGGAAAAGGTACAAACTATCCAGCAAAGGAGTCCGTGTTTGTTCCGTCCGCAGCTGGCCCTTCGGAATTTGATTTTGGTGGTACTATAAATCCATCAATATCCATGGCATTTGGAGAGTATCCATCATTTTTAGGTCCACCTATCCAAGGAGAATTCACAAGACTATTGCTTGAAGCTCATGGAGATGGCACAACCCGCCGGCCGCTCATCAATTGGATTTCAACGATGGTGCTAGTACATCAAGGTTTCAGCCGTGACGAGCCCGATCGTGCGTTGATGCATAATGTCTTGTCGGTTCCTCAATGCTAGTTAGCTGGGCATGTCAGCTATATGGTTTATGTATTTGGTTTAGCATAAAACTGGAGCTATCCTTTTATTTTGCTGCTATGTGTGTGTCACCTGAACTGCTGAACATCTGTTATCAAACATATATTCTGTTAAACTGAACTATCATTTTCTTCTACTGCTATGTGCTAGTGTTTCACCTGAAGCTATCATTTTCTTCTGCTACTATGTGTGTATTTCAACTGGCAAATGGTGCTATTTACTTGCTGCAATATAAAACTGAAGCTATCAGTTTCCTCTGTAGCAAACCATGAATGTTTGTTCATGCCAAACAGTTGACACCGTATCAGATTATCAGATGCAAATGCATTTGTACATTTATCCAAGAGTTGACAGCAGAATATGGAAATGTCACACCAGACTTATGTCCAAGAGTGGACACCAACATATACATTGCAGATCTTGTTTACATCATATGCCACATCTTGTATGGGATAAAATTCAGAAGAAAAATAAACAGGAGCAGCCTTTGTCCAGATTTTACAGCTCAAATCACACACACAAAAAATCTACATGAACTTGTTCTGCATAGTTTGGATAGGGTGATGCTGCATGCTTTGAGATTTGTACTGCCAGATGTCAAGCGTTGGTGGTGGTCTCACGTTTGCGTGCGTACGACCCGGTCGTACCAGATTTTCTTCCTGTTTGCGGGATGGTGCATGTGTAATGCACGTGGAGGTGGATATGGCGCTTGATGTGACCACCTGCATGCAACTATTCTTCCTGAATCCCCTCCATTGCAGCATGGCAATTTTTGTCTGCATGGATCTGTGTATTGGGTGGCAAGTGATTCTCTTGACACGTTTATTACGTGCTTACGTCGGAATGCAGCCACTGAATTTGGCATGTCGACGTTTCCATGATTTTCTCTTTCTCTCTCGAAGCCTTTGGTCGCAGACCAGACTTGCCTGCTCCCTGCGCGTGCTCCCATCCGTGCTCCCGCGTACGTGACTTGATTTAATTGGAACAAAATAAGGCCCGGCCCCACTTCCTTAAAATCAGGGGGGAGATGATTAGATTAGAAAGAAAAAAGAAAAAAGAACAGCCGTAGGATGAAGTGGGAGCACGAATGGGAGCATGGGGAGGGAGTAGGCAAGCCGGATCCTTTGGTCGCTGCTCCACCGCCTTACATGCGTATATAATACCTCATGACCGTAAGCATCTCCACATCCGGGCTAGCGTCCACACCTTGGCCATTCCACCTGAGACATACGCCATGAGCGAAGAGAAGCTAACGCCCACACAGGCCGCCGACGCCCACCCGCCCCTGGTCGAGGTGATGTCGAGCCATGCGGGTCGTGCATGTGCGCGATGGTGTGTGTGCATTGCGGCCGTTGGCGATCTACTGGGAGCCCTGGCGCAGCATGCCACTAGTAGAAAACAGGGCTTACGTTTGGACCAGATAAGCCCATTAGTCCCGGTTCAGTCAAGAACCGGGACCCATGGGCCCATTGGTCCCGGTTCGTGAGGCCACCCCGGGCCTCGTGGGGGCATTGGTCCTGGTTCGTCTGGCCCCTTTGGTCCCGGTTGGTGGGACGAACCGGGACCAATGGGCCTCGCTCCTGGCCCACCACCATTGGTCGCGGTTGGTGGCTTCAACCGGGGCCAAAGGCTGCCCTTTAGTCCCGGTTCATTCCACGAACTGGGACCAATGACATGCCTATATATACCCCTCGCCCCCGAGCAGAGCAGTGTAGTGCTCTGTTTTTTCTGGCCGTTGAGGGGAGGGTTTTGTGGTGCTCTAGCTCACCTCCTATGCACATGAGGTGTTCGATGGAATGCCCGAGCCACACTACTTAAGCTTTCTCCTCTCCAAGCTCAACCTCCAAGCTCCATTTTCCTCAATATTTGTCTAGGTTTAGCGGTCCGTCCCGTCCCGTCCCCGTTTTCACCGCCGTCGATCGCCCGCGCCGATCTCGTCGTCGGCACCATCGTGGTGAGCCTCTTGTTCTGTTTAGATAGATACTTGTATAATTTTCTTACTTTTATTATTGCTTCTTATTATTTAGTGCGATGGTTTTGGTATCCGCCCCCATCGGCCCTCGTCCTGTCTATGATTCGGATGTGGTATATATTGTATTTATAATTATTTGGTTCATTTATAGTTTATGACAATTATGCCGACCAACATGACATAGATTTTATTTATCTAGGAGGTATGTAAACTTGAAATTCCAGCCGACCCTATTGTCGAGAGGTTAAATTTAGTTGAAGAAGAAAACAATTTCTTGAATGAAAAATTAAAAAAAATTGAGGAGGAGAAGATGATATTGGAGTTGCATGTTGTGGATGTCATCGATGATCAGAAGATCAAGATGGATGCAATGCGCTTGAAGATTAGAAAGATTAGAAAATATGCCATTCATATCGAGGCTTGGTATCATTATGCCGTTGGATCAATTGTTACCTTGATTGCGATTATGGTCGCATTTGTTTTCACATTGAAATGTTTTCCATAGTTTTAATGTATGGTTTAATTAATTAGATGCTCTGGAGAGCTATATGTTGTTAGATGAGAACTATGTATGTACTTTAGTTTTAATGTGATGATGAACTTCTATTAATTTGGTCAGTTAATTATCTATTCATGATTTTCTGTAATGGTTTTTGACACACTTAATTATATATAATGCACGCAGATGAACCGGCAATGGATGCATGGTGACAAACACACCTCCGAGTACATTAAGGGTGTGCATGATTTTCTCGAAGT
Source organism: Triticum timopheevii (assembly GCA_963921465.1). NCBI lineage: Eukaryota > Viridiplantae > Streptophyta > Magnoliopsida > Poales > Poaceae > Triticum > Triticum timopheevii. The sequence continues at coordinate 13,836,128 of OY997271.1, forward strand.
GGCCGAGGCAAACAAGCAGAATGGTTTTATGTGTTGTCCATGCCCTATATGTGGGAATACGAAGTCTTACTCTGACTCGAAAATCATTCACACCCACCTGCTTTATAAGGGTTTCATGCCACACTATAATATTTCGACCAAGCACGGAGAAATAGGGGTTATGATGGAAGACAACGAAGAAGAAGAGGACGATGAGAACTATGTGCCCCCCCAAATATGGTGATGCTGCAACGGGGGGAGCTGTTGAAGATCAAGAGGAACCAGACGATGTGCCCGATGATGATCTCCATCGGGTCATTGTTGATGCAAGGAGTCAGTGCGAAAGTCAAAAGGAGAAGGTGAAGTTCGATCACATGCTAGAGGATCAAAAAAAAAGTTTGTACCCCAATTGCGAAGATGGCAACACAAAGCTCGGTACCGTACTGGAATTGCTGCAGTGGAAGGCAGAGAATGGTGTGCCTGACAAAGGATTTGAGAAGCTATTGAAAATATTAAAGAATAAGCTTCCAAAGGATAACGAATTGCCCGACAGTACGTATGCAGCAAAGAAGGTTGTTTGCCCTCTATGATTGGAGGTGCAGAAGATACATGCATGCCCTAATGACTGCATCCTGTACCGTGGTGCGTACGAGGATTTGAATGCATGCCCGGTATGCGGTGCATTGCGGTATAAGATCAGTTGAGATGACCCTGGTGATGTTGACGGTGAGCGTCCCCGGAAGAGGGTTCCTGCCAAGGTGATGTGGTATGCTCCTATAATACCACGGTTGAAACGCCTGTTCAGAAACAAAAAGCATGCCAAGTTGATGCGATGGCACAGAGATGACCGTAAGAAAGACGGAAAGTTGAGAGCACCCGCTGACGGGTCGCAGTGGAGAAAAATTGAGAGAAATTATTGGGAGGAGTTTGCAGGTGATGCAAGGAACATATGGTTTGGTTTAAGCGCGGATGACATTAATCCTTTTGGGGAGCAGAGTAGCAATCACAGCACCTGGCCCGTGACTCTATGTATCTATAACCTTCCTCCTTGGCTGTGCATGAAGCGGAAGTTCATTATGATGCTAGTTCTCATCCAAGCCCTAAGCATCCAGGCAACGACATTGATGTGTACCTAAGGTCATTAGTTGAAGAACTTTTACAGCTATGGATTGAAAATGGCGTACGTGCGTGGGATGAGCACAAATAGGAGGAATTTGACTTGCGTGCATTGCTGTTTGTCACCATCAATGATTGGCCTGCTTTCAGTAACCTTTCAGGAAAGACAAACAAGGGATACCATGCATGCACACACTGTTTAGATGACACCGAAAGTATATACCTAGACAAATGCAGGAAGAATGTTTACCTGGGATGACATCGATTCCTTCCTACCAACCATCAATGTCGAAAGAAAGGTAAGCACTTCAAAGGCGAGGCAGATCACCGGAAGAAGCCCGCCATGCGTACCGGTGATCATGTACTTTCTATGGTCAATGATTTAAAAGTAATCTTCGGAAAAGGTCCCGGCAGACTATCTGTTCTGAATGACGCTGAGGGACACGCACCCATGTGGAAGAAAAAATCTATATTTTGGGACCTATCCTACTAGAAAGACCTAGAGGTCCGCTCTTCAATCGACGTGATGCACGTAACGAAGAACCTTTGTGTGAACCTGCTAGGCTTCTTGGGCATGTATGGGAAGACAAAGACAGCATGCCTCCAAAGCAGTATGAAGGTCCTGCCAGCTACGCTCTTACCAAAGAAGAGAAGGAAATCTTCTTTGAATGCCTGCTCAGTATGAAGGTCCCGTCTGGCTACTCGTCGAATATAAAGGGAATAATAAATATGGAAGAGAAAAAGTTCCAGAACCTGAAGTCTCATGCCTGCCACGTGATTATGGCGCAACTGCTTCCGGTTGCATTGAGGGGGCTTCTACCGGAAAACGTTCGATTAGCCATTGTGAAGCTCTATTCGTTTCTCAATGCAATCTTTCAGAGGTGATCGATCCAGAAATCCTACCAAGGATAAGGAGTGATGTGGCGCAATGTCTTGTCAGTTTCGAGCTGGTGTTCCCACCATCTTTCTTCAATATCATGACGCACGTCCTAGTTCATATAGTCGACGAGATTGTCATTCTGGCCCTATATTTCTACATAATATGTTCCCCTTTGAAAGGTTCATGGGAGTTATAAAGAAATATGTCCGTAACCGCGCTAGGCCAGAAGGAAGCATTTCCATGGGCCATCAAACAGAGGATGTCATTGGGTTTTGTGTTGACTTCATTCCGGACCTTAAGAAGATAGGTCTCCCTCAATCGCGGTATGAGGGGAGACTGGCACTACAACAAGAACCCCCCTTCAGCAACGCATCAATGCGTTGTTGTATGTCCATATATGTGTTGCTACGGTCTACACCAACGGATTAGTATGCGTTGCCGTTGGTGGCGTTGGAAGGGTCTACAACAACATATATGCATTCGTTGGTAAACTGCGTGTAGAAGCGTTGGTAGACAACAACATATAGAGTTAGTGCTCAACAACGTTTCATATGCGTTGGTGGTGACCATGGACAAATAAGAGATCACTGCTTCATATGCATTGGTGGCCACCATGGACAAACAGATTTTTAAATGGACATAACAGATAGGTAGCCCAATTCTAGACCTTGCAATGTCGACGGTTGGAGGCACAATATAATAAACAGAATGTTCTCATTTATTAAATTGACTATGTTGTATTACAAAGAACAAACAAAGAACATGATCCAAAAATTACAAGAGGTGAAACTATCTATCAGTAGCCCAATTCTTGACCTTGCAATCAACTATAATGTTTGAAATATTGATCCTAAAAATGACATTCAACTATAATACTTGAAATATTGATCCTAAAAATGACATTCTAATTTTTTTGATCCTGAAATGGCATTCCAATTATCTTGTAGTAGCCCCATTCTTAACCTTGCAATCAACATCTGAGCCATTCATCCTCAATTTATCTTCGTGATCTACATGAGACGAGCAACTTACATTAGAGAAATCAAGTTATTATAGAAATACAATGTAAAGCACCCTATAAATGTGATTTATTGAGACATAGATTTATATATAGATAACAGGATAAATAATAATCTGAATACAAAAGGAAAATCCAACATGAATTTATAAATAACATCTCAGATTATGTTATTTATATCCATGTACTAAATATTTTTGCATCTTGCATCAACTCAAAACTATATGAACTATTAATATATGTTTTTAGTGTTCCAGTCTATTTTCTGTAAAAAAAATACCAAAACTCAGATGTGGAAACTGCATATACTTGCAATGTCAGTATCATCCTCAGTATAATAATAATAATAATACATGCTAGCAAAAGGGCCATCACTATGCTATGGAGTGCAAACACATAGACTTCAAGTCTTCACCCATTCTTCGTAAACTGAGGGCATTCTATTTATCTTAATTGCCATGCACATGTTCTGAATATCGATGGCTCGTTAGAAGCTGCATATTAATACACAGAGCACCTTTGACCAATCAGATGTGGTTGTTCATTGCGAACAACCATCAGCTTGCATATACTACTAAAAATTATATTATATGAAAAATGAGATGAATTTAGCAACTAAATGACAGGTAGCTAACTAATAATACTGAATATACTGAATTGAACATTTCCATTTTTGAGAGGTCTCTGCACTAGCTAGCTTTGTGTTAGATTGCTCCCGTACTACTCTTGCTTGGGATGATCTATTAGTCAAGCGTGTTTTGTTGTATTAGGTGAAATCTCAGTGCAACAACTTGAAAATCTTCAAATATTCTACGTCACACAAGAGATCGTAATTGCTGAGATTTACCAAGTACAGATTAGAATTTCTTGATCCATGAATAAAGTTCTCAGAACCTGCAGAAGCAACAACACGAGAAAAAAACCATCACCAGATTTGGGACAGCTGGAGTTATCAACTCATGCATATGAAGAATACATGTATAATGAACTAAGAAACAGGGGGGAGGGTGTGTGTGTAGGAGAACTACGAACTATCTAATCCACTTCTGCTCATCATGACGCCAACCCGGAGCCCCTGACTTGACCTTGAAGGGATGCAGGATCTAAGTAGTATAGACAAGTGTACCCTAATTATGTATAAAAATAATAATTCATTGGCGGCTGGGAAAGATGAGCCTGCCAGACTGAACCACCATAGGAAGTCTGGTTTCTACATGGGTTTTGTCTTAAACTCTGGCTGTTTCATGGCTTATAGAGTAGCATTATGTATAACGTCAAACAACTTTCATGTTCCAAGTTCAACTGGTGACATCATGGCCCACATTCTGAACTAAACTGGAACCCCAAACAGCTCACAGGGTTAAATGTAAGTGAAATAGAACATTCATGTAGTAACAAGTCAGATTTTGTTACCCCTAGTTTAGCTAGGAGATCGATGAATGGAGGACCAATGATTTTCTGGTTGATCACCACAAAACTATTGTAACTTCCTGAGAGAAACTGCATGTCATAGAAACGCGCAAGCACAATCTTTTCAGAGAGAGAGAGAGAGAGAGAGAGAGAGAGCAGGGGACACACTAAGCAAACTACCTTATTTTTCAGTTCAATGATCTTATTGACATGTTCATCAACTTGACATCTCTCGGAAGAAACCATCTTTAATTTTCTCCTTGTTCAGTGTTTGAGTAGAAGAAACCTACATTTATTTCACTGAGAAACTTATGTGTCAATTAAACTCTCTCCTTCAATGATGCGAGTGAAACAGAAAATCTAAGGGCCTGTTTGGAAGCTAAATTTTTTCTTAGTATTTGGAAAATACTGTGGTTTCTAAGAATACTAGTTTTAAATACTTTAGAGTGTTCCTGTGGCAGAGCTACGAACAAATAGCTGAGCAGGCGAGGCATAAGGAAAGCTGCTAGCACTCATCCTAACAACAATGTTTCACTAGATACAATTTCTTTTGAGGCACTGTGGATATAAATTGGAAATGCGACGCAGTCAGATTGTTCTCATGTTAACAATGCTTCACTCAATGCAGATTACACTCAGATTGATGTCATGCTAACCAGTGCTAACAAGAATTATTCACTGGATACAAATTAAGCTGTAGAAATCAGTAATTAGATGAATCCACGATGTTGTAAGTGAAATTTAGGGATATGAAAGAATCAAAGGAAATTACCTGCATTGTCTTGCAGGGTGTTTTCCCCTACTGTAGTAGTACTTATATCACTACACCTGCAAATCTCTCCTGTAAAAAAAGCAAGACTCACATAAATTGCAAATAATGTCCATGGAAAAGGGCAATTTTATCAAGACATATGAGCACTCGAGACAAATCAGCAGCGCAACTCGCAAATCAAACACTGGCAGGGACTCGCGATTTTGGAGAGGTTGAGAGAAGTTGCTCGTTTCCTTTGGGGTTGAGGCGCTGGTTGGCCGCTGCGGGCTGTGTTGGTCGGTGCCTCGGGGTGCAACCAGTCGGCTGCTATGTGTCGGTTGGCACCGACGGCGAGGAACAAACAAAGATGAGCGAGGGAAGGGGGAACTGATGCAGTTGAGGACAGCGGCATCGGTGCTTGCGTCGTCCCTGGCTGTGCGGAGGAAGAACAGTAGCCTCAGCATCTCAGGTCGCGCGGAGGAACGGCGGCGGCGGCACATTCCCCGATGCGAGGAGGATGGCAAGGAACAGCAGCGGCGGCATGTTCTCCGACGCGAGGAGGACGGCGAAGACGTAGTGTGCAGCCCCGACGCGTGGAGAAAGTGGCAAGGGAGGGGGGCTCGGCGAAGGAACAGGGGGAGGCGGGGCAAGGGGACGGCGACGGTGAGGGAAGGGGATGGAGGCCGATGCAGTGTGTCTCTTGTTTAGGATTTTTTTGAAAGATAAAGGACAAAACCAAGGGATAATAGACTTCGTGCGCGAGCGACGAGACAGAAGAGGTGGACTGGTGGAGGTGGGTACGGGGAGGTTAGCGCTAAGTGGGAAATGTGGGAGGTTCAACCAAACAACACATCATGCTATCTTCGTTGCTAGACATGCATTGCTATATGGTTTTTTTTGTTGTAGTGTGGGTGGAAAAGTCACGCTAGGAGGGGACTCAATAGTATCTAGGGACGGGCATTCTTGGTCTCAAGCATACTACACGGTTCTACAGAATTCTACTTTGGTGACCCCGTATGTCGATGAACACAAGAACATTCTGCGCTCCAAATACTCGGACCAGTGTGACGACTGGATTACATGTGAACACATCAGGAGTTCCGGTAGTTGGTTCCAAACACGTCTCAGGTGTGACAACACTGTTTCTGATGACCTGTACTCATTGGCGAGGGAACCATCTTCGACTGTAATGGCTTACAAAGGGTACAAGATAAATGAGAATACATTTTACATGATCACCCAAGATCAAAAGAGCACCAACCAAAATAGTGGTGTCTGCTGTGATGCAGCAACCAAGACGGAAATGACACATATTATGGTTACATAGTGGACATATGGGAACTTAACTATGGATATGATATTAAGGTCCTTTGTTTAAGTGCAAATGGGTCAATCTATCAGGAGGCGGGGTACTATAAATATCACTGCAGTTACATTTGAACAAATGAAATCCCTTTGTAACATATGAGTTTTCGTCCAAAATCCTGATACTTCCAAAGAGATTGTCTGTTTTGTACATGAAGTGCATCCAGTTTTTGTCGTAACCCTCTCAACTTTTTAGCACACATGCTATGTGGGTGAAATGATGATACCATGCCAACTTTCAACTTTTTCAGAATTCATTTGAAATGCTTTTATAAACCTCTAGTATTATTGAAACTAAAATTATATAAAATTTATGCAACTAAAATTATCAAAGTATTTTCTGTTCTAAACATTAAAAGCAAAGAGAATTTTCATAAAATAAATAAAAAAGCAAAAATAAAAGAAAATAAATAAGTAGAAACAAAATAAAATAAATAACTAGAAACAAAATAAAATTTAATAAAAAGTAGAAACAAAATAAACTTTAATCAAGTAAAATAAATAAATTTTAATAAAATAAATAAAAAAGAATTTTCATAAAATAAATAAAAAAGAAAATAAATAAGTGGAAACAAAATAAAATAAATAAGTAGAAACAAAATAAACTTTAATAAAATAAAATAAATAAAAATAGCAACAATAAGTAGAAAGAAAATAAAATAAATAAAGCAAAAAAAAGTGCCACCTACTGGGCCACCACGGCCTGAATACGACTAGAAACCCAATTATGGGCCAGGATTCAGGCCCGCAGAAGGCCCAGCAAGTCCACAGGCACACACTGACAGGTTAGGCCCGAAAGCCTGCAGTTGAGAGGAGCTCGAGAGGGTGGGCGCAGCAGCGCTTATAAACCACTCTCAAGCTCTCTCAACTAGCGAGGTGGGACTAAACTTTTGACGCGGGCAGCACAAAGCCTTTGGTCTCGGTTGATGCCACCAACCAGGACTAAAGGGTGGCATTGGTACCAGTTCGTGGCACCAACTGGGACCAATTCCCCCCTTTAGTCCCGGTTGGTGCCACCAACCTGGACCAAAGGCCTCTGCTTCCCGCCCTTTGGGTCCTAAAAAGAGACCTTTGGTCCCGGTTGGTGGCACCAACCGGGACTAAAGGTGGGCTTTGGTCCCGGTTGGAGCCACGAACTGGGACCAATGGTTTGGCTATATAAGCCAACACTTTGCAAATTTTCAGCAGTTTCTCATTCTCCCCGCCGCCGACGGCGCCCTCTGCCCCGACGCCCTGCTCCTCGTTGCCGTCGCCCTCGCCCGTCGTCGCCATCGCCGTCGACCGCGCCCGTCTTCGCCGCCCCCGTCGCCGCCCGCGCCCCGCGCCGCCCCGACGCTGTCGCCATCACCTCCCCGCGCCGCCTCGCGCCGCCCCACGCCGCCCCACGCCGCCTCGCGTCACCCTGCGTCGCCCCGACTCTGTCGCTGCCCCGCGCCACCGCTGCCCCGACGCCGCGCCGCCCCACGATCCTGCGGCTTCTGATGTTTTTTTTCATATATATGTATATATGTTGTTTTTTTTTCACATGATGTTCACATGATGTTTTTTGTGCATATCATGTTTATTTTCATATAATGTTTTTTCCATATATGTATTAATTTTTTTTATTTAGTTTGTTAATTAGTAGATATCAATTTTAGTTTAGTGCATTTTAGGTTAGTGTAGAGGAAAAAGTAAAATAAGGAAAAGGAAGAAAAGAGGAAGAAGGAAGAAGGAAGAAGAAGAAAAGGAAGGAGTGGAAAAAGGAAAATAAGAAGAGGAAGAAGGAGAAGAAAAAGGAGAAGAAGAGGAGGAGAAATAAATAAGAAGAGAAAAAAAGAAAAAAAAAGAGGAGAAGAAGAAAGGAATAGAAGAGAAGGAGAAAAAATAGAGTAATTTCTATTTTTTTCTTCTTCACCTCTATTCCTTTCTTCTTCTCCTTTTTTTTCTTCTTTTTTTTCTTCGATCTTCTCCTCTCTCTATTCCTTTCTTCTTCTCCTCTTTTTTCTTCTTCTTCTTCTTCTTATTTTTTATTGGGTATATATGTCGTTGTCGATATACCACCTCCCCGATAACTTTGACATGAGGAGGGGGACGGCGGAGGAGAAGTTTCGTTTAGTTTTAGGATTATTTAGTTTATGTTTAGTTTAGGAAGAAGGAAAAGAAAAAGGAGAAGAAGAGGAGAAATAAATAAGAAGAGGAAAAAAGGAAAAAAAAAGAGGAGAAGAAAAAAATAGAAAAAATTCTATATTTTCTTCCTTCTCCTCTATTCCTTTCTTCTTCTCCTCTTTTTTGTCTTGTTCTTTTCTTTCCCGATAACTTCGACATGAGAGGGGGGGGGGGGGGGGCAGGGAGGGTCGTCGAGGGTTCGAGAGGCGAGGGTCGGGAACTAGGGTAGAGGTTCGAGGGTCACCAAGGGTTCGAGGGTCGTCGAGGGGCCTAGGGTTCGAGTGTCGAGGGTCGCCGAGAGGTCGAGGATCGCCGAGGGTCGAGGGTCGAGGATCGCCAGGGGTCGAGAGGTTGCCTAGCTAGTGTCAATATACCCCTTCCCCGATAACTTCGACATGAGGAGGGGGGAGGGGGTCGAGGGGTCGAGGGGTCGAGGGTTCGAGGTTTCTATGGTTCTAGGGTCGAGGGTTCTAGGGTCGAGGGCTCAAGGGTCGAGGGTTCGACGGTCGTCAAGGGGCCGAAGGTTCGAGGGTCGAGGGTTATCGAGGGTCGAGGGTTTGAGGGTCGAGGATCGCTGAGGGATCGAGAGGTTGCCTAGTGTCAAAGTATTGAAGAAATCCATGGCTTCATCATTAGCCGGAAGTAACCGGGGCATGATGGTACGAAGTTCTCCAAAGTTATTCTGGAACGGAGTCCCGGATAGGATAATCCGCCTTTTGGTATAAATTTCAGCAAAGGACTTCCAAATAGCGATATTCAGAAGGCTCTTGCTGCACGTAGGCCAACACCGCCGTTACCATCTAACAGTCCATAAGCTCAGACGGACACATAAAGGCCTGTGAAGATCCCATCGCCACATTGCAGCAGTGTGGCCTCATCGCTGCCATCACCATCGTAAGTCGCTCACCAGGCCAACCAGAGGCAACGAGGCAGGCCTGGTCGAGCCCTGGGGGCTCGTAAAGTCCCTGCCGCCTTGCTGCTGCACGTAGGCCAACGCCGCAGCTACCCTCTAACAGTCCATAAGCTCGGACGGACACATAAAGGCCTGTGAAGCTCCTATCGCCACACTTTAGCAGTGTGGCGTCATCGCTGTCATCGCCATCGTGAGTCGCTCACCAGGCCAACCAGAGGCAACGAGGCAGGCCCGTCCTGACCCAGATCACGCTCGAAGGGCCCAGACCAGGACCTGCAGGGCCAGAACTCCGCCACTACCGCCCAGCCACCAACGACAGTGCCACCACGACCTTGGCAACCCACGTTGCACCAGGGAAGACCCACCGCTGTGCCGGACCGTCGCCGCCAAGGAGCACCACCTGGGCCAGGGCTGCCTCGCGTCACCCAAGACCAGGAGGGGAAAGGCCAGCGGCCTGCCACCACCGGGGCCGCCCGACCAAGGGCCGGCGTAGCACACCGACGACGGCTGGAGGAAGGATGGAAGGAGGGCTAGGGGTAGGGAGACGTGGGGCGCGGCCCGCAGCCGCGGGGCGACGTGGATCGTGGGAGGGAGGAGGGGGGAGAAGGGGCGGGACTGGTCGAGACGCGCGCGCCCGGCGGCAGGAGGGGGCTAGGGCGGTGGCGGCGGCGGGAGGAACCCTAGCGGGTCGGGAAGGAGATCTACGAGAGAGGCAATGGCTGCCATAAATGCTACTCCCTCGTTTTTTATACAACATTAATTTCAAAAGCGCTCTTGTATTATTGCGACGGAGGGTGTATATGCAACGGCTCATTGATGCCCGACTATTTCTGTTTGTGATTATTATACAATAGTTAACGCCTAATGTTAATGTGTAGTGGAGCTCGTGGGTAAATGCGCGTCTTAGTTGCATGTTTGTGACATGCGTTGCGCTTCAATGGTGAATTGGTACCGACTGAAGGGTGACGTCTGAATGGTGAATTGGTCCCTGTTGATGCCACCGTCCTGATCAGGCAGAGCTTGGCCGTGTTGTTGAGAAACTTAGCATGGAAGGAAACATTGTTGTCCATCCTTTGTACTATGAAGGTTCTCCGGCCATGGCTGCTAAATTCAGTTATATCGAGTGGGAAATTCAGTTATATCCATGCGCTGTAACTGTAATTATCGCCGTCGCGTCATGCCACGGAGCTGCCACAGGACGGATCACGTATGCAATGGAGACAACCAGAGAGCATTTGCAGATTAATAATTAATGAAACCGGGCAACGAAACTTTTGTAAGGTGATCTCAGGGATCTCTAAAATGATGAGATTACATGATGCTTCCGTTCATAATGAGCAAGTTGTGAGTCCAGAGCACATGCCTTGCCCTTGTACGTGTATGTATGTTCCACTCTACAAGAGTTTCAGAGAAGCAGAGTACAGGCTTAAAATTGTCCTTGCCTGTCAGGAACTAGCAAGAAGCATTTCAGAAATTGTTCCGTGCAACGTGCAAGTTTTGGTGTGATCAGAGTTCAGAAGAACGCATTTGAACAAGCAACCAACGGGTCATATGGCTTTTCTGTGGGTTCACCATTTTCCATTTTGTTGGGATTACAATGCATGGTGATCAGAGGATGATGATTTTTTAGTTGATCCTCGTAGTATTACCAGTTTGTTCATCATAATTACTAGCCGGAAACAAACCCGTGCCGCCTAGCACACGGCCGACAGCGCCCTCTGTCTCTATTGAGCGGCGGATTCGGAATGCGTGTCAGGGCACGTTAGGGCCACGGGACTCCGGCGACCGGAGTGACCTCGGCGACCACTCGTGGGTGTGCCGGAAAGGTGATGGATCGATGGCTGGAACACTCTAAATATTCAGTGAAACATGATGAAACGCAGTAAAACAGGGGATGCTTTGGAGATTTTCCTTGGGGTTTTGGGGGCCAACCAAAAGAGATGCGGCTAGCGTTTAACCCTTTACAAAACGCGATGCGCAAGTCTCCACAAATCACAGGCTTTATAGCCATTACAATCCAATGGAAAAGGCAAAAAAGGAAGAAAGGGAGCAGGTGAGAGTGTCGGAAAAGGAACAGCAACGTGGCCAGTAGAAGAGGTCTTGAGGTGTTGGATGAAGGATAGACGGCTGAATCTGAAGACAAAGCGGTATTCTGCCTGTTAGAGCATCTCCAACAGCCGCGCTAAACTGCCGCGCGCAAAAAACCCGTTAGCGCGCGCTGCGGCTGGTTTTGCGTGCCCGCCTGCGCTGGCTCCAGCAGCGGCGCTATAATGCAGCGTGCGCGCGCCGCTCCAGCAGGGCGCAAAAATACAGCGCGCGCGCCGCACAAACGACATATACATTTGCAAGAAGATGAGCAAAAATGATCAAACAAACAAAATTAAAAACAATAACAAATAGTTTAAAATAAATCATTACAACACAAACAAATAGTTTATCGTTCAATACAACAACAAATAGTTCAAATAAACAAATAGTTCATGAAGTTCATGCTCTTTGCCGTCCATGCCATGCCCACCACTCTTCAATTAGATCTTTCTGAAGTTCATTGTGCGTTACGGGACGCCGAATGGCATGATAGGAGGCAACAAAACGGGCTACCCTTTCAGCCCTCCGCCGCACTCGCACGGGATGTCCCAAGAGCTCATACTGTGAGTAGTCTAAATCTTGGACACGCTCATTCTCGATGATCATGTTGTGCATGATCACACAAGCGTGCATGATGTACCAAAGCATTTGTTGATCCTAAAATCTCGCCGGTCCTCTCACAATAGCAAATTGGGCTTGCAAAATCCCAAATGCTCTCTCCACATCTTTTCTAGCCGCCGCCTGAGCATTGTGGAAATCAAGATTTTTCTTACCTTCCGGTTTTTTCAACGGCTTCACAAAGGTTTGCCACTTTGGATAGATGCCATCCGCTAGATAATAGCCATAGTTGTACGTATGGCCATTTGCTACAAACTGCACAGGTGGCAACTCACCGTTTGCAATCTTATTCATCAGTGGTGACCGGTTGAGAACATTGATATCATTCAAAGATCCAGGCATTCCAAAGAATGCATGCCAAATCCAAGTCTCCTGATCGGCCACCGCTTCAAGGATTATAGTGGAACCCTTTTTTTGGCCGTGGAATTGCCCATGCCATGCCTTTGGACAATTCTTCCAACTCCAATGCATGCAATCTATTGAGCCAAGCATGCCAGGAAAGCCGCGCGCTTTGTTCATCGCCAATAGCCTTGCGGCGTCTTCAGCAGTGGGAGCTCTCAAATACTCCTCGCCAAACACTTGCACAATTCCCACTGTAAAGCGCTTGACACACATGATGGCTTAGCTCTCACCCATAGCCAAATGATCATCAACTAGATCAGCCGGGATACCGTATGCCAACATACGCAAAGCGGCTGTCACCTTCAGAAAAGTGCTATGCCCGAGCTCTCCGGCGGCATTCCTCCTTTGCTGGAAAAACCGGTCATGGCTCGCTAGTTTCTCTGCAATGCGCCTGAACAACTCGGTGCTCATCCTAAACCGGCGACGAAAATACGACTCCGGGTACGTGGGATTCTCCACGAAATAGTTCTTCATCAATCTGTTATGGGCATCAATACTATCTCTCCAAATTTTCTCCCGACCCATAACCGAACCACCGTGCTTCGGTTTTTTATTGATATGCATAGCTACGATCATTGCAAGATCCTCCTCCTCTTCCATATCAACTTCTTCTTCGGAAGAATCATACGACGAACTCATCTACAATGTTCAATACTATACTATAAAAACTACAATTCAAAACATGCACCAAATTCATGAAGTTTAAGCAATCCATACCTTGTAGGCGTTTTGTCAAACACCTTGCGGGCGCGGCGCGGCGGCGAGCGCTCGGGCAATGTTCTTCGGACGACGGAGGCGCGCGGGCGCCGGCGGTACTAGGAGGGGATGGGCGGAAGCGCGGGCGCGCGGGGATAGGCCGGGGAAGCCTGAGACGGTCGCCGGGGGTGCGCGGGCGGCGGCGGCGGCGCGGCCGGTCGGGGGTGGAAGCGCGAGAGGAAGAGCGGGCGCGAGCGCTCGAGTGTGCCGCGCGCTGTAGTGGGCGCCCGAAATACGCCGCGCCGGTAAGTATTTTTGCCCGCGCGCCCAACCCGTTTTAGCGCGCGCGCCGTTTTTGCGCGCCCGCTGAAGCGCCCTGACGCGTTGCGCGCGCGCTAAAAACGCCTATTTTGCGGCGCGGCGCTAGTTTAGCGCGGCTGTTGGAGATGCTCTTAAACTGAATATAAGATCAGTTGTCGATTTCTTCAGACCGGTGCCTGACACAGCACCTCTCCGGCCTTGCCCGAGCCAATTTCATGATGTTTTTTCATGACGCGAGGGATGAAGATGTGGAGGCTGCGGAGGGTGCTTTCAAGAGCATGTCCGATGCACGCCCCAACCGTCGGTCTCACATTGAAAATTCAGAGATTTGAAGGGCTGTGTAATGGCGATGTTAGACTGCAATACTCAGTGATGAAGGTATGGAAATTTGAAGGTCTTTTTAATGACAGTGTAGGCTGGATTTTGATCATGTTTCCATGCTGCAATGCTCAGTGACAGGCTAATGGCGATGTTACATGCTTTGTGTTGAACCACATTTGGCTCCAATACCATGGAACTGCAGTCTCGGTGTTATCACGGCAGACAGCCAGCGTTTCTCGAAATTTGTTTCTGATTCAGCAGCACGCATGCAGCAGCCAGAGCTGTCACTATCCTCCACTGAACGCACACATACGAGGAAACATCAAACGCCAGTTGATCAATAATAAGTAGGCTGGAAACGTTTCCGACACACACGATCAAGCGCGTTTGCAACCTGTTCATAATTACAGGTCATATGTGACTTCGAAGCAGGCCATCGACCAGCACAAATAGAAATATCAACGATTAACTGCTCATAGATATTCTTAACATAAAAAACTTCTCATAGATACTGCACACAAATGAAGATAGACAGTACTTCTAGCTTCCATTGGATTGTTGGGCATGATTGACATGTGAAGCTCGATCAGACCCTCTTCACGACGGGTCGATGTGGATTCTCGGCGATCTCGGCCCTCAGGTATGCCAATGCAGAGTCATTGTAGTCACCTTGGAGCACTACTTCCTTGAGGCTGAACAGAGATGGTAGACCCAAAACAGAATCACTGTCGATGAATGTAGTCGTACCAAACTTGAGCACCTCAAGCTTCAGGGCTGCTCCTTGTTCAAACTTGACGGACTTCAGCCTTCTGTAGAATCCCATGCTCAGCTCCAGCACCACCAGGCTCAGGAACGTCCCCTGCTGGAAATTGAGACGGACCTCTTCACCCTCGATTGACTTTTCCAAGAGATGCAGGAAAGTCAGATTGGGTAGATTCCCAAGGACTGGTATGGCAGCATCGTATTCTGTTATCCCGGAGCTCCGCAGCTTCAGCTTCACCAGATTCTTGAGACCCTGGATCCATTCTGGCAGTTTGACCAGGTTGCCGTACAGTTTGAGGCTCTGCAATGTCTCTGGAAACGAGAATGTTCCCTCCAAGCAGCCACATAAACCTGGCTTCCCCTCTGACCGTATCAACAGTGACTCCAGGCGGCTCAGACCAACAACTGCAGAACACAGCTCTTGTCCGTTTTCCTTATTGACTCCGGTCACTCCCAACTTGCGCAGACGAACGAGCCGTTTTATGTCCTTTACAACGTCCTTTCCCTGTCGCCCAATGTTCACAACACCCAGTGTACGCAGGGCTTCTAGTTTCCTCATTCCTCTTGGCACTAGAACCCCATTTAGTTCCAGGCGCATCAACGCAGAAGGAAATATGGAGCAGCAAAACCAAGTGCATACAGCTTGGCGGCTCAGGCTAATATCATCATCAGAAGATAGTACATAACACATATAACAACATAACACCATCCAGGACAATAAATTGCATGGCCCGTTCTTCAATACCTCTGGCAAATCCTCTATTGTTTCACATGTAGCATCCTCATCCACCAGCATCCACCCAGCACGAAGATTGTTTAGCTTCCGAAGCTTGATGATTGTCTTTGGCAGCATCAGCATTTTGGTATCTCTAATGTCTAGTGTCTCAAGCTGTCTCAGGTTACCCAACGAATCTGGAAGGTTAACAATATCTCCACATCCTCTTAGAGAAAAGTATCTTAGGTGAAGAAACTTCCCAATACACTTAAGGTGATGACCATATAGACCAGTTGCGCCTTCCAAGTCAAGCACTCGTAGCAACCTCATCTTGTCAGAAATGAAAAATGACTTCAACTCTCCGAAACATGTGATTGAACGGAGACGGGACGTGTCCAAGATGCTCTCAAACTCGGTCTTATTTCCTTCCCAGTTACTGCTTATAGCCAGGTGGCGCACCGTGGCCTGACTATTTGAGTTGCAACCTTCTTCCAGTGTAAAAACAAGATTTTCCTCCGTTGACTTTGAGACACCAATTTCACGTATAAGATCGTGGACTTGGCAGGAATCAATTCCTTTCGTACTTTGAATTGATTGTTGAGATGGTAGGATCATACTCCTACTTATAAGTTCCATGAAGTAGCTGTCCGCTATCTCCTCTGCAGACCTACCACGCACCTCCCTTGCATAACCCTCTGCACTCCACCGACGTGCCAAGCGGCCCCGTCCAATCTTGTAATCTTCAGGAAAGATGGGCATATAAAGGAAACAAGACTTGAGGTGATAAGGTAAACCGTCATAGCTTCTCATAAGGACAGTTCTTATGGTCCCAAGCTCTGGATTCATCTCCAACTCAGCGCTGATATGATCATTTAATTTCCTCCATTCCAAAGAGGTTTTTGGTTGGTTCGACAAGAAACCACCTATGGTGACTATTGCAAGGGGGAGTCGACCACACCTTCTCAGAATCTGTTCTGTCTATTGAACTAGGTCTGGATATTGCAAATTCAAATCAGTAGTCTTCTTGAATACATGAAATCATGCGATGTTTAGTACTGTGGAAATTAAACCAGGTTGGGAAATAATATTTCATACTTATTGGAATTGACATGCTAGAATCTTTGTCTCGTATACATGTATTAAAAAAAGTGCATGTAGAATTAAATCACTTTATACTCAAACTGTTCATTGAATACTGATTGATATAGAATAGAGCAGTTGTAGCCCTCTGTGGACCAATGACTAATCAGTTTGATTTTGCAACAACAATTGGAATTTGCAAATCATGAAGAGGGCATTTGCTTCCATGTTTTTCAAAGTGGTTGAGCGAGTGAACCAACCAAATTGTTGGCATGTACTCCAGTATGCCAGGATATATCACTAATAATGTTAGGAAGCATATATTTGTAAAACATACTATTGAGAATCATGAACTACGTTTTTGTTGCAATGCCTGAATTAGTCCCAGTATGGACCATGATTGTAGAGAAAGGACGTGTTATATGTTGTAGTTACGTTCAAAACATTGCCGATCAATTTGGTTGAACAACTAAGACAACAACAACAACAAAGCTTGTAGTGCCAAACAAGTTGGGGTAGGCGATGGAAAAAATACATATGGCTCAATATGACTATGCCACATAAAAATAAAGATGATAATACTTTGTAACTAAGTACCTTTTTAGTGAAGAGGTCATGTGCATCCTTGTGTTCTAGATCTTTAAGCATGTATATATTTTCTTGTCTCTGTGAACAAAGTTTCGCTATATTTTCTTCCCTTGTGGTAACCATGATCCGGCTTGTATGTTCTATTCCATGGAAATGTGGTACTATTATGTTCCATTCTTCAGCAGATGATACATCATCAAGCACAATCAAGCACCTCTTTCCTTCTATAAGCATTTCAATATCCTTAATAAGTCCAATTAGTGGCATGAATAGTAATGTGTTCCTTGTCTTGCCCATCAAACCCACCACGTCTTTCTTATCTGAAGATTCTCTATCTAGTTGCATAATTAAGCTCCTAAGAAAACCTTCAAGATTGAAAGGACGCATAACCGTGACACAAGCACGCTTCTCAAATGTGCTACTCAGCTCTTGATTTTCGTAGATATCTTTGACTAGAGTGGTCTTTCCTAGACCACCCATTCCCCACACAGAGATCACCTGGTATTCTTGGGTAGCTTCATTTGAAATTAGCTTGATAATCTCAATCTTCTCTTTCTCTCGCCCAACAAGATGAGATTCCTCGAAAGCAGTCATCACTGTCTTGGTGCGAGTGAAGCTCTTCTTTATGGTATTTTTTTCAGCAGCACCCTTGAATTGATCCTCTAATATTTCACCGGTCGACACTATAGAGTTGTTATCTATAGTGGCAGTGACATGGTCTGAGCATGACACTAAACCTGTTCCCTCTTGAGAGACCTATGCACAAGAGAGAAATGTTCATCCATGTTGAGAACCTTATTACATGAATGAATGTAAAATAATGCTAAGTATGTAGATTATAAAAATCATCTGAATAGTTAAAATGCAACTTTCCCATTAGAACCCTAATTGAACTATTTTCATACCATTTCCTGAAGAAATCACAACTTAAAATATAAAATAAATTCAAACAAACATGTGCAGGTATACACACATATTAGTACTTGGTGCATTTTGTTTGTGAAAGGCTTGAATTATATTAAATGAGACATGTATATTAAATGAGAATTATGTAACACCAAAATCAAATAGCTAGCAAATACGTTGATCTAGACGAACAGCGGGAGGTGGAACTTGAATATTACCTTCTCATGGAAAGCATAAATACTCTGATCAGCAGACATGCGCCTAAGCACTGATACTATGCTTTGTTGCCCTGCACATAATCTTGCAACTTCAACTTGAGCTGTGGATACTATGATCCTGCTCCCCATAGTCTTGTCTGGGAAGCACCTTTTAATCAGATCCCACTCCTCAACAGTGGACAGGTCGTTAAGTACAATCAGGTACCTTGTACTGTTCACATATCTATTAAACTCTTCAGCCAAGTCTTGCAATGTCTTCTCCATTTTCAACAGAACATCAACCCCTACGGCTGCATCAAACTGCTGCACCAAACTCTGAACAAAATCTTTTGGATTAAAAGGATGAATCACTCTGACCCAAGCTCGGCATGAGAACTTGCTTTTAATATTTGGATCCTCATACACCGTCCTGATGATGGAAGTCTGCCCGAGATCAGCACTTGTTCCACACACTGCAATTACCCTAAGGTCATTCTCCTGCTTCATTGCATGCCTTGCTTCATCGATGCCAAACAGTGCTGCAGAAGTAATGCTAGACTGCTCTGCAGCCATGGTGGCCTTGGATCCAGAGGCCTTGATGAGATTGTAGCGCATGTTTCTCTGGCTGACATCCTCAACATTGGCTCTGAGTTCCTTCATCTGCTTTGCCACACGGCGCCGGTTGAGTAGGTTGCGACAGATACGCCACCAAGACTGCTTCTCGAGGCGCACGGCGAACTCCTGGAGTGTGTCCTCGACGTCGTAGGCCACGTCACGGACTTGCTTCACCCAGACCTTGACCACCCTGTTGTCGTCTCCCTCGTCATGAGCAGACTCAAGGAAAGCCTGCATCATCTCAAGCTCATTGGTGATGAAAACCTGGTCACGCCGGACTCCGAGCTGCAGAGCCACCTCCTCCGCCAGGGCGGATGTGGCGTACCGAATCGCTCCATTCAGCACAGACTTGCCAACGCTCAGCGCAGTGGCCTCCATTGCGCTGCTAGTTGGTTTGTGTGTATGGGCTGTCATGGTTGGAGGCAGTAGTGCAAATGCTGGGCACAAGTACAGACCGACACTAAGAATGCTGGATAGGAGTGTTGGAGTAGGAAGGAGGAGCTCGCTTGGCTGCAAGAGCGCATCTACAAGTCGACTTTGCTAGATAACCGGCTATGCTTGTGCTAGGTGCAAGCCGTAATAATTAAAGTTCAGTTGTCCAACTAGGC
Organism: Triticum timopheevii; assembly: GCA_963921465.1. Lineage (NCBI taxonomy): Eukaryota > Viridiplantae > Streptophyta > Magnoliopsida > Poales > Poaceae > Triticum > Triticum timopheevii. The sequence continues at coordinate 13,855,625 of OY997271.1, forward strand.
ATGTGCACCCCCTCGAATGAGGCAAATGCATTTGAAATTACTGCATGGATGGGACAACCTATGGCGGTCCATTAAAAGCCCCACAAGGAGCATAAAGAAAAAACTAAGGACTGCATTCCATATTTTCATACCAGATTGATGATGATAAAGGTACGTGATATGACACTTGCATATTCAGTCTATACTGTCCAAATAACTGATTTTCTTAAAAGGACTTGTTTTGCTAAATTGTATGAAATTTCTTAATAGGACTGCATTTCATATTTTCATACTTGACCGATGATGATAATTAAAGGTATGTGATATGGCACTTGCATATTCAGTCTATACTGTCCAACTCACTGATTTCTTAAAAGGTCTTGTCTTACAAAGTTGTAAATCTCATGACAAATCTCAGCAACAAAACTATTCGAAGCTCAGAATTTCCGTGGTTGTAAGTTCGTTTCGCAAGATCAGAACAGGTGCCAGTTGTCTCCTAAGATTCAGGATGAGCAGAGGACATAATTCTTAATGCAACCCAAGGAGAAGACCTTGGCACAAGAACCAACCAGTTTGCCAAATATTTTTGTGTTCCCGTTGTAAGTAGAGATAATCCAAATAACACTTGGGCGGTTGCATACCATTGTGGTGGTAACAGTAACCAACCTTGTTTACACTGCCGACTGTTTATGTTGTTATAATAATCACAAAGCCGACATCATGGATTAAGAAACAGAGATTCGTTGAGCAAGTTCATATATATTTTTCTATGAAGGCACACTAGACGATTGTACTAGTTATAGTGAGAACAAGGACAACTCCATAATGCTGAAAAATCCCATTACTTTTGGTAGTCTAGAGACAAATCACATGTCCCCACATAAAGGGGACGCTATTGCTCCATGCTCAACTATCACTTGCTGGGGTGAACAAACGACCTTTAGCATAAACTTGGGCAAAATGCAGTAGGCTATGAATGAAAATAGTAGTATGCTAGCTGTGAGGACACCGAACAGATGATACAAACACAAAGGAGACTAACCAGTATCGCAAATTACAGACAACCAATTGGAAGATAATAGTATGCTGCACATGAAAGGCCTCAGTAATTGCATTAGAAAATCAAATAAGAAGTTTTCATCCACAATGGATAAGAAGGCAAGGACTAAGCCCTTTCCAGGAAAAAAAACAACTATAAATCCCATGAATCTTCTAAGACTTTACACTATTATTAGCAGTTACAAGGCCCCCGCAACATTATCCATTACAATACCATCTCGGTAAAACTTTTAACAACAAAAATCAGTTGTTGGGAAAACCTCTACTAGCAAGAGATGAGGCCCAGATAGTATCCCGCAAACATTATGATTGAACTATAGTTGAGACAAATAGTTTAAAAACAAGCATTATGAGATATGTTGTCACTTTGAGGTCGGGTCGGCACTAAGGTGGATTATGACAATCTAGCTCTTGCCACCAGCTACCTATTTTTCTATTTGACCATTTTTTTCTGCTTTCGTGGCTATATTTTTTCATATGAAAATTGGGTCACACACCACCCTAATAAGCAATAGCAAATTGACCCTAAGTTACCTAAGAGTGAAATGGGCTCGGTTTGCGAAAATCCAAATCTGAGCCCGAGCTCATCTGCACCTGCGCTCACCAAAAAAATCAAAATAAATACTAAAACAATTCAAAAAATTCCAACAAAAATTGGGGTGGTGGACAATTTGATGCGTGAGGTGCGCCCCAACTTTCAAAACATTTGGACTTATGTGCAGCTCTCAGCAAAAAAGACAAATCGGAGGTCTGTAAAAATGTGTACTGTTCATATACTGTTTTGGTCTGAATTGTCTTTTTTGCTGAGAGCTGCACATAAGTTCAAATGTTTTGAAAATTGGGGCGCACCTCACGCATCAAATTGTCCACCACTTCAATTTTTTTCGGAATTTTTTGAATTTTTCTGAGTTTTTTACGAATTTTTTTTGAACGGGTGCAGATGCACCCGGGCACCGAAACGCCGCACTCGTCGGTTTGTGACTACTCAGCTGCGATGTGCTAAGTTATCATGTAATATACTCCTGAAAAAATAGCTATGAGAAATGAAACAAAATAGTTGGCCACACGGAAAAATAGGCTAAATCTTGTTTTCAAAGCTTGATTGCCATACTAAAATGCCAGGTGCGGCCACAATCTATGGACCAAAACTAACATTTTCCACTCATGAACAGGTGATACTAACTGAAATTTTGACTAAACATTTATCTTACTTTTCCATCGAGGGAGCCAATATAGAGATACCTCAACAAAACCGGGAAACCACTTGAATATCATTGAAAAAGGGGAGATTCCATAGGACTCCTTAATCCTCGTATCACGACATCACAGATTTTGTAATGCGTTAGTTTGCTGCACTGACCTAATTAAGTACTCAATATAAGAGCCACTAGATCACTATTTTGGTGGTCCCGACCCAAATCACGGGCATTAGCTAGCTAGCATGCAACATTAATTTACTAGAACATTGCCCATAGTAGCAAAGACTTGAATTCATCAAATTTGAGGCACATCCTATCAGATGCACCGTACCAGCATTTATATGTCCAGCAAAATAATTGAGTTTTCCTGTTGGTGTTTATTTAGGAATTGCTACTGACGCACAAATTGAAATGGAGTACCTACATAGCACAATAGTGTTTTTGATATCCATATATCCACAGTCAATTAATAATTGCAACTGTCATATGGGATAAAGCTGAGGATATCTAATCAAGGGTTACTGAGACTTTATCCAACATCTAAGAGGAACACTATGTTCTTTTAATAAATAAATCAGATAAAATAGCTGAACTAGAGTTAAGAGCTAGTTCAAACCTTAGCGACGGAATTATACATCTACTTTCATTAACTGAGATACTCGATGATTCATTCTCAGTTCATCCGTTTCTTCAGATAACATGTTATGTTGGAAACAATATGCGTGAAGGTCGGTAAAGTTCCATTTTCCTTGGACAACACACCATTATGCAACTATCAATTGAGTCAAGGGCCCTAGCTAGCCTACAACCTCCACTTACATGATGTTTCTTAAAAGTATATAAGAACAACGGACCAGTTGCGTAGCATACATACCGATAATACCACACACACGGATAACAATCACGGACTTTCACGGACCTGGATGCATGCTCTCCTCTAATTGCCCCCCCCCCCCCCCCCCCCCCCCCCTGATTTTCACTGGTGGACCCATCTCACTTAATAATATCTTAGCCAATCAATCCTAACAAACCCCGTAACAACCCCGTAAACCCCCGTGACTCTAGCATCGCTCGCATACATACCATACATCTCACTTCAAGATGTCTTCAAATCATATGAGTACATCGATATGCCTGCCATTTCCAACCTGCCAATATATATACAAGTAGGTGAAGTAATAAGGTTGCCACCGATCGATGCATGCGTGTGCTCCCGTGACTTATTGTCGGTTTGTGTTTAGCAGTGGTAGATTCCCAGACAGCAGACTGTTAGCTTAGCCAGACTACTACACTTTCTTAGAAAAAGGAAATGTATACACATTAGAAGCCACAAGCAGTACAGATGCATACATGGTCAAGTGCATGGTGTCCTACTAAATATCAGGACACGGATCTTCAACACGATAAACCTAAATAACCAAAACTGTATCATGTACGTCAATCCAGAAGAAGTGGCCAGCACAAACAGAAATACTACAACAATTATTTGATACTGCAAGCAAATGGAACAACGCACCTTGTTTCGCTCCTGGTGGTTTTGGATTCTCAGCGAGCTTGGCCCTCAGGTATCGCCAATTCAGAGTGATTGTGGTACCCTTGGAGCACAACTTGCTTGAGATTTGGGAACCATGGATGGTAGCCTGGAAAGGAGGTAGGAGAATGAAATAGGTAGATGGATCATTGTCAGGGCGTGATACCTTCACCACAGTGGCCAAAATAGCTCCATCTCTCCTTTTGTTCTTTACAAAAAATAAATATAAGTTACAACATTGCCTGGACCTAATACCCATCGTACAACAAAGTGTTTCCTTTTGCCCTTCTCTTTTGTTTGAGGATAAAGCAGATTAAGTGTTTTGACACCTCACCTTTTCAGCATCCAGCAGACGGAGCTGGAACTACAGGAAAAACAGTTTTCTTCAGTTTTCATATCTCCATCTACACAAACATGGCCAATAAAACAAAGGTAGCTAAGTATTCTGGAAACCTTTTATTCCAGATGGTAATAGCTCTCCAGAAATGAGAATAATCATTTCGGATCTCCGCGATGTGCACCCCCACTAAAGCTGTTGTGATAGAGGTGAGACCACCAATAATCAAAAGCTGCAACGGTAATTAATTTGGCCGCTCAACGTCGATCGAGCATAAATAAGTTGCATCGTTTGTTGAGACCGGAGGCGTGCGTGCATGTGACCGATGAGTGAAAGGCTGAAATGTTGCTAGGGTCGATGAGCCGGCTCTCTGCCCGCCATGATGGCCTGCTTTTAATTATGATCTGATTCAGTAATTTGAACCACTCTTTGTCTTGTCTGCAGGTTGTCTAGTGTATGATAAACTGAACAATCGCTAGTACTATTGTAGTAATAAACTTCAGTTTAGGAGGGAGGGAGGGAGGCATGTGGCATGTAACAAACTAACAGCTAACAAGGCTCGAGGGTCGGTGAAGTTAGTTTGCGTGGTGGTGCCGCAAGATGTTGCTGGGCATTATCTTATCTCCCACCTGGGAATGGGATGGGCACAATACATTAGGGTGGGAATAGGCTCAAACAAAACGTAAATTGATTATTTTGGGGGTTGTTCGTCAAATCAAAAACTGCATCTTCATCAAGACCGGCCAGTAAGTTGGCTTAGAAATCAAAAACGTAAATAATAATGCTACTGCTATTGTGCCAGACAAGAAATGCCCGAAGCTAGCTGCAGTACTGCTACAGCGTGGATATGCGAAATTGTTGGAGTCAACCACGGCTAGGTAGACCAGTCCGGTACGGACTTGGTGCAATCATCCGAGTAGGATTTAGATAGGCTAGTTTAGCTTCTTTAAATACCTATGTACCCCTGCGTTGTAACACCAGATCAAATCAATACAAAGCAAAGGCACGTCACGAGCCTTTTGGCCAACTCTCGCGTCCTTGTCTCGTTCGTCTACGTGAGTTCCTGAAGTATTCTGTACGCGGCCGTTCCAGCGAGCCGCCGCTAGCTTAAAGCTAATTAGCTAGCTTGGCGTACGGGAGTGTCTGCAGGAATCGTTCCAGTAACTTTGGTTTAGCTTCGTACGTGCGTGTACCTTCGGAAAGAACACGTCGGTTGATCGCGGCAAGTCGAGGCTTCGCCAACAAATATTTATCGTACGGGGACTGGCGAGGGGCTCACCGTGCGCTGGGAACGGGGCGAGGAGGTGGCAGGCCGGAGCCAAGGAAGAATAAGCCGATTTCGCCATCCTGCAACGGCGGCGGGTACGCAGACGGGTCGCCAATCTACCTTGAAGTTGCTAGAGACAGGCTCAAGGTTCGCCAATCTACCTTGAAGTTTCTAGAGACGGGCTCAAGGACAATCCATCATATGGTGGTCATTGTGGTGGCAAAGGATGCTGGCCAAGATCTCATCATTGCCCGAAAGGATGAATTTTGTGGACCTCACCATCTATTTCCCCGGTTCAGGTGAGACCTTGGTCTCCTCTCCCTCTCTGAGATGGTGCCGGCCATTGAGCAGATGACTTAGTGTTTGGACATACATAGTAGAAAATCATCTGGCAAACTATAGCCGCACGGAATGCATCATGGGAGTGTAACTTAACCACAGTCTCCCATCTATTGAGGAACTTTATGAACATTGAATAAACTCCTTTTACCACCCAAAAAATCTGCGTCACTATAGCTGCATGGTCCGTTATATGAGTTGCGAATACGCCGTAGCCTGTATCCATCCATAAATTTTAAGGCTTATGGATGTCACATAGAATATATGGGCGATATGTACGTGATTATCAGAGAATTACCTGGTGTCCTGTGACACCTGCTGGACATACATTGGTCTGCCCCCCGCCACCCACCCGCCGTTGTAGTGGAGGGATAGGTGGACCCTAGGTTGCCTTTAGCTTTTTAGAAAAGGAGGATATATCCCCGGCCTCTGCATAGGGGCGAAGAATCACTACTAGGGAAAAGCCTAGCAGCAGCGCGGGTTTTGGGCCTATTAGTAGCGCGGGGGCCGGCGCTACTAATAAGACGCTACAGCTAACTTATAGCAGTAGCGCGGGTGCCACCCGCGCTACAGCTAACGTATAGCAGTAGCGTGGGTAAAAACCCGCGCTACTACTAATTTGTAATCTCTGATTTTTTTTTTGAATTTTTTTATTTTTTTTCCTAATTTTCAAATTTCTGAATTATTTTAACCTCAAATCTCTAATCACCCATCATCGCTGCTAAATTTAATCTCTAATCACCCCTCATCATTCCAAATCATCTAACATCCCAGACGGTCACCCATCCTCTCACTACTCCAGCCTGAGCACGCTTAACTTCCGGGTTCTATTCTTCCTCGTTTCCAAGTCTGCACTTGTTGTTTTCCTGACAATAGTAAGTTGTCAATCCTATTAACCTCAGAAATTTAGCTTGAGCATGTAGTGACACATTTCACTGTTTGAGTTTCAAACTATTGTTCTAAAAAATTAGTAACACCAATATTTCTTGAATAATTAGTTTGACCCACAGTTTGACCATAGTTTGACCAGATTTGACCATAGTTTGACCAGATTTGACCAAAATTCAAAAAAACTAAAATAATTATTTAGTAACACTAATATTCTTGAATAATTAGTTTGACCGTAGTTTGACCAGATTTAACAAAAATTAAAAAAAAATTGATGAATTTTTTTGCCTCCAGATCTTAAAAGCCCCGTAACTTTTTTTCTGTTAGGTTTTTGAGGATTTCAAAAATGTTTAATTGGGTTCCCCCTGATAAATTCGGATGTAACTTTTCGAGTAGATGATTTTTCATATAAAAAACTTTTTCATCCGAGTTCGTATGCAAAAGTTATGGCCATTTTACAAATTTCCAGAGAGATTTTGCAAATAAAGTCGAAATTCATATTTGTAAATTTTCCCAACAACTATACCACATATCACATGGGAAACTTATTTTCTTTTATTTTTTTGACATTTTTATCATTTTCTTTTATTTTTTTAAAACTGAAAAGGCGGTCCAGAAGGGGGGTAGACTTTGACAAATAGGCCATACCCCGCGCTACTACTATGGCAGACGATTAGCAGTAGCGCGGGTTTTAGCCCTCGCTACTACTAAGTTGATAGCAGTAGCGCGGGTTTATAACCATCGCTACTACTATGGCATGGTCCAGGGGCCACTTAGTAGTAGCGAGGGCTAAAAACCCGCGCTACTGCGCTATCAACTTAGTAGTAGCGATGGTTAAAAACCCGCGCTACTACTATGGCATATCCCGGGGGGCATGGTAGAGACCGCTTAGTAGTAGCGAGGGTTACAAACCCGCGCTGCTGCTATCAACTTAGTAGTAGCGAGGTTTAACCCTCGCCGCTGCTAAGATTCTGTGTATAGCCTTTTCCCTAGTAGTGCATGCTGTCATTTTATTATTATTCGCAAGGACCTTAGAAAGTAATACATCAGTAGGCCAGAAGCCTCCATCTTGGTAACACCTGTCGCTACTCTTGTCCCTTTGATGAAGGGGTGCCGAATGTACGAGCGTAATACCAAACAGACATCGCAGCAAAGCCTAACATCTAAAGCCGGGTAACCCATCCAAGCCACAATGCCAGGACTACCGGTCCGGCGCACTCTCAGTGGGCACCACATGTTTACGCTGCAAGGGCCATCACCACTGTCTTCCATTGATCCATCTTCAGAGCAGATACTGATGCATCGGCCTTGCCAGGCCTCACTACCGTCGACGCCACCACGACGCTAGACAACGTCGTCCTCCTGCGTGACTCCATCACTGCACATTGGACGCAGAGTCTCCACTGCGCCACGCCACCGAGATCCCAGCCATCAATGTGTAGGATGAAGCACCGCTCCACCAAAGATGTCGTGTACACCTTCAAGAATGATGCTCCCAAGGGGAAAACGACATAAGAGCGTCGCATTACACAATCTACTGATCTAGGGTTTCCCCCGGAGATAGCAGACTGTGGTCTGGAACGTCTCAACAACGATGCCTTCAAGGAGGGAATGACACCCAAGAGCGCCGCCATCGCCAGCCTTGGCAGCTAGCCGAGAGCAGGTTTTCATCCAGGTTAGTTCAAAGAACCTCCATCAATTGTCTTGTACACGGATCGCCACCTTCTCTGACGGGGACTAAATGAAAAGGTTCCAGCCGCCGCCGCCGCTTGACCGGCCACGGCACCACCACGATGCCTAAGCAGCCAGCATGGTCAGGCCCACCACGCTAGCCCATTGCCGCAGAACCGAGCTGCTGGCCCGCCCAAGCCCATCTGGGTCGGGCGAGATCCGCGAACCCGGCCGTCACCATAGGGCGCCTTCGACGCGAGGTGACAGCACCTCGACCGTCGCCGCCGCCACTCACACCGCCGGGATCCCGCCGGTCCTTGCCACTGGATCACCGTCGTGATGTGTCGCCGCCGCCAGCCTTTAGCTAGCTAGCCCTAGAAAATATTTGGGAATAAGTGATCGAAGCAACTAGGGTATGTTTGGTTAATGAATACAGTGTTCCACCACAAAGGTACAAGTATTAGATAAGTCCTACTGACAATGTAGTTTGGACGTCAGATGAGATAGTTTATTGACTAGAGACAAATTTCTATCAAGTGAGAGAGACGTCTCAACTAAACAAGGAAGGGAAGAGCCAAGTAGGAGGTATTTCCTCACAACACCGTCACAAAATTTGTAAGTGATCAACCTGCTCCTTCTTCGGTAGGACATCGTTTTCCTTGGAGGTTAAACTATTGTTACCGAGCTATCATGAAAGTCAAAGACTTGTCTGCAAGCTACTTCCCCAATCACCCCCTTTCCTACCCAACCATGCTGCTTTTGTCACTTATTGCAAGACTGGTCTTACAATAAGTTACAAAAAGCCTGATAGTTCGTTATATCATACGTACAATCACCCCCTCTCCTAGCATATCAACCTCTGCTGCTTCCACAATCCCCTATTTTTTCTTGCCAGAGATAGAGAGAGAGGCGGCTATGGCGAGGCACTTCCTGCTCAACACGGGAGACCGGATGCCCTCGGTGGGGCTCGGCACCTGGCAGGCCGACCCCGGCGTCGTCGGCGCCGCCGTCTACGCTGCCGTCAAGGTCCGCACAAACCCCCAACTATTGCTTTTTCTCACCACTCGCTTCACCATCCTGATGGCATGTTTTTCACCCTCTATCTATCCCTTCGTACTGTCCTGTTTCCTTGTTTTTATTTCGATGAGATCGTGAATATTTCGTTTCGTCATTGCTTCTGGATCGTGCAGGCGGGTTATCGACACATAGATTGCGCCAGCGAATACGGCAATGAGAAGGAGGTAAAACTACTGTCAAATCAACCAACTACCTATAAAGATTTCTTTTTGTTCAGTCCACCGTAAAGAAACAGCTTTTGGTCAGTCTTGTATGTTTTTTAAGGTGCACATGATCTGCTGCCCTTGCAAATGCAATCAGAAAAGCATAGTGATATAAGCAGTACAATTCGGGACATTTCTCCTATCCTACTAGGAATTTCTTCTGTCCGTCCCTTTCCAACATTTAACTATGCGAGATTAATTAAGGTCTACTGTATTTTGCAATAGTGGCAAATTGACATACGCTGCCTGCAGTATCTTCTGGATTTGTGCTACATAACAATGGTAGTAGTGGAGGCCTGATTTCAATTATTTGTATTATCCAGATTGGTTTGGCGCTGAAGACACTATTTGAAGAGGGTATAGTGAAGCGTGAAGATCTGTTTATCACCTCTAAGCTATGGTAACCACAAATCTCTGGATATCTTAGTAATTCTTATTTGAAGCTTCTAGTAGTTCACATCTAACTTACTTTGGATGCCTTAATTTTTCAGGAATGACCGTCATGCTCCTGAAGATGTGCCAGAGGCACTAAATGAAAGCCTCAATGATTTACAGCTTGATTACTTGGATCTTTATCTTGTGAGCACCTCCTATTTATAATTATATTTCAGTACCTGACTTCCTCTAGTCTGCTCTTTAGAACATTAATATATCACACTAAATGAAAGCCTCAATGATTTACAGCTTGATTACTTGGATCTTTATCTTGTGAGCACCTCCTATTTATAATTATATTTCAGTACCTGACTTCCTCTAGTCTGCTCTTTAGAACATTAATATATCACTTTTATGTGTACTGATGGCACTACTTTTGTAAGTTATCATTTAGTTAGAAAGTCTCCTAGGCAAGAAATGAGCACTCGTCTAGTCTATATTATGCATGAATTTTAATCACAATTAATGAAAAAAATTATGTATCCATGTTTGTCTATTGGGTGCTATTGCTATGGTATATAGAGTGGAAACTGGGCATATGGTTCTGTCCACTTTTTAATACATGTGTCCTATTACCTGAATTCTGTCTATTCAGTTAGCCATATTACATTGATGGACGTTTTTCCATCTTATTTGATATGCATAATGTTGGTTCCATTGATTTCCAGTGTTAGATTCTCAATTATTTCAAGATCACTTCTGTTGTTTGTTCTTGGTACTTTGAATACATTGCTGAAAAGATTATGTATGTTCAATGAGTTTTTATCTCTTGTGTTGTTCAACATATTCTTCTGGTTCTGGTACCTTCAACTTAGCGTTACATGATTACGTGTTGGAAATTTTTAGTAGGATGTTTACGAATGATTTGGTTAAAATCTCTGATCCTCTGTGTGTTTGTAGATCCATTGCCCATTTAGTGTCAAGAAGGGAACAGACCACAGCCCTGAAAACTTTGTTACACCTAACATCCCTGTTACTTGGGAGGCAATGGAAAAGTTACATCATGCTGGCAAAGCTCGCGCGATTGGTGTGAGTAACTTCTCATCGAAGAAGTTGGGTGACTTGCTTTCTGTAGCTCGTGTACCTCCTGCTGTTAATCAGGTGGAATGTCATCCTGGTTGGCAGCAAACTAAGCTCCACAACTTTTGTCAGTCAGCTGGAGTTCATCTTAGTATAAGTTTGATGACCTCAACTATTTCTATATTAGACAGTTAGTGTGATTATCTTGTGTGTTATTTATCACTAAAGAAGCTGGATTGCTTTTGCGGAATACTTTTTTGTTGTTGTTGTCGTTCTTTTCTCACCACTAGGTTCACCTGGTACTACTTGGATGAATGGTAATGTCCTTAAAGAACCAATAATCATCACAATAGCTGAGAAACTCGGCAAGACAATTGGACAAGTGGCTCTGCTCTGGAACATTCAGATGGGTCACAGTGTACTACCAAAGAGCACAAATCAAGAAAGGATAAAGAAAAACATCGATGTTTACGATTGGACAATTCAAGATGACGTGCTTGCAAAGTTCTCAGAGATTCAGCAGGTAACCTTAGCTATACTTTAATGAGGATAAAGCATTGATATTTATTATTGATAACTAAAGGTCTTTATAGGATGACAGATGAACAAATCTCTTGGAGCATGCTAAATTGCTAGGTTTAAGTAGCATTTGTTCGTTTCTGTGCTTTTGGAGATTGGAGCACCAGTGTATCGTGACATGATTCTAATAATGGCGTTTTATTCACTGTTATTGGTGGCAGAATTAGACTATAAGTTACCCTGGGTAAAACCAAATTCATACTATCGATATCTGATGTTCTTTTTTGCTTGCTACACAGAGCACAGTTGTGTGTCCTTAGCCGTATTGTTCATATAAATAGCTCCTTTTTGGTATGAATCCACCTAAGATAAGCAAAACTCATGTCGACCAGCCCCTGTTATCAATCGTTTTCTAGAAGAATATTAGTAGAAGCAGAAATTATAATACCGTGACATGCTTATGTAGTGGGTGAGTTTCTGCGTAGCAGAAATTTCTAGAACGTCTTTCAACCATTCATTCACTCATTGTTAATTTACATCCACTTTTTCCCCTTTAAGACCATTTCGCAGGAAAAGGTGAGCGCATCTGACGATTTTTATCTTGTTGTCTTCAGGCTAGGCTGTTGAGAGGCGACTTTATGATAAATCCACAGAGCGTTTACAAGACCCACGAGGAGTTCTGGGATGGTGATATTTAATGCCCGTCAGTCCATCTTATCTCAAAAGTTGTTCTTCACAAATGAAGGTTCAGTGGTCAGTGCTCGGATTCTATCATGTATCACAGACTATGTTGTCACTATGCATCTACCCCTCTGGAGATGTTGTCTATTCACTAGTGTAAGATCCCCATGATTGTGCGTAGTCCACCCCCAGTGTCCTGTCGCGCCGTGGCGATGCCACAGTGAAGGTTGGCGCATCGTCCTCGTGTTTTGGGGGCCCTGTTTTGTTTTGAGTACAAAGAGAATTGTGAAGCTAAGCTCTGTAGCTTTTATCAGCTCACTGGCATTCATCTCTCTGTAGCTGTGTGCCGCATTATGTATGTGTATCCACTACGAAAGTGACAAAATTCTGTTTAAAAATGCTATTTGTATTGTTGGATATATATGTTTAGATCTTACACATGTTCTATGCTATTTTACCTAAGAGAAAGCAGCAGGAGTGATCTAGCTAGCTAGAATGACTATGATGATTAAATAGTGGTAATGACTATGATGATTGTTAGCTTGTTGGTGATGATATGATGCAAGACTTCTTATATATATTAATATGATGATGATGAGTTATTATGTGATTGGGTGAAAGAACCGCGGATTAGTTTCAAGAGGATGGATCCTAAGTGATCAAGTAATGGATTATCGTGATAATCCATTACTTGATCACTTAGGATCCATCCTCTTGAAACTAATCCGCGGGTTCTTTCACATAGTGATTTAATCGTAAAATACCAGCAAATGAATAAAATTAAATGAAAAACACAAAACTAAAGGAAAAAACAAATAATAAAACCAAAACCCCTAAACCTTTTAGTACCGGTTGGTGTTACAAACTGGCACTAATGGTCTCGCCGCCCCCGGCGCTGGCTCGTGCCACATGGTGGCCCTTTAATGGCGGTTCGAGCTGAACTGGTACTAAAGGGTGGCCCCTTTAGTCCCCACCCTTTAGTGCCGTTGCTGAACCGACACTAAAGGGCCTTACGAACCTATGCTAAATTCCGGTTCTGCACTAGTCTTGCCAAACAGATTCATGCCATCGGTACACGCGCCGAGCATGATGTTCCTTGCATCACATGCGAAAAACCGATATTCGTCATTGAATGTTTTTCACTGGCTTCCATCCACGACGTCTCTCAGCTTTGGATCATCTCCATCCTCGGGGTTCTTCCTCTCCGCATGCCAGCGCATGAGCTTTGCTTCCTTGGGATCTATGAAATACCGCTGTAGACGGGGAGTGATCGGTAAGTACCATACAACTTTCTGAGGAGATTTCTTCCTAGCCTTCTTCTATCGAGAAGCATTGCACATCGGACAACTTGTTATTTCCGTGTGCTCCTTCCGATAAATTATGCAATCGTTGATGTATGCATGGTATCTAACGTGCGGCAGATCAAGAGGGCACACGATCTTCTTGGACTCATCCACGCTAGTAGGACATAGATTCCCCGCGGGAAGAACATCTTTTAGGTACTTGAGAAGCTCATTGAGGCTAGTGTCGGTACATTTGTTTTTAGCCTTCGTCTTTCAGGAGTTCGAGCGTGAAACTCAAGCGGGTCACCTCGGGATTGCAACCATGATACAATGGAGTGTTGGAGTCTACCACTAGTTGCTGCAGCTTGACCTCCTCTCTAGAAACAACTCTCTCTATACTTGTCTCCTTGCGAAGTAGTGCTTGAACATGAGGGTCCTGCATGATTGAACTTAGTACCAACGAATTCTGCGGCGTGGAGTCCATGTTTTCTCAGCCGCCATGTCCGGCCCCTTCTCCACGACCATCCATGTCCAGCCTCTTCCCCGCCACCATGTCCGACCCCTTCTCCGCCGCCATTATTGATCATCTCTTCGTCTTGCCCCGTGTCGTCGTTGCTTGCCCCGTCAGCGTCCTCAACATCATCATCCCCATCTTCAATTATCCACCGAGTATAGCCATCCTGATGAGTACATAAATACCATTGTTACACCCACAACCCCTGCTGCTATACATACTGGACCAATTACTAGAGCTCGCGCACGCCAATTAAATTACCAGGTACTTTCGTTTCTTGGTAATGATTCTAATGTTTATGAGAATATGATGCTGCCTAAATTGGATACATTTGTTTTGCTTACAAATGAAGGGCCTAGTGTAAGGGCATATTTATCCCCAAGTGGTTTTGGTGATTGATGACAATGCGTTTGCGGACTAATCGTGTGCGTTAAGTGATTTCAGAGATTCATTCAATTGCACGAGACGATTTCCTCCCCTCGGTAGTGTAATACAAGACGGTGTAGCTCCTTCGTTTCGTTGTTGGTGGACTAGTTTCGTAGGAGTCACCGTACTATCAAGAGAGGATCCGTTTTGGCAAGACTTGGGTGGAATCACACATACACATCCTTATCTCACTCGTCGTCTTTCCTTCCGCATCTCTGGAGCTGCTGTTTTACCCTTGCTATGCCTTGGCTCTGCCCTAGCGGTAGTACCGCGACCACAGCGGGAGTACCGCCGTCGCTCTCCAGCGGTAGTACCGCTCTCAGAGCGGTAGTACCGCTCCAAGCGGTAGTACCGCTTGGGAGTTTCGGCAGTAGTACCGCTGTAGCGTCTGGGCTACTTCCACCTCAATTCTCGAACGAAGTTTTTCGTGTCGGGTTTTGCGGCACTAAGCGAGGTAGTAGGAGCGGTAGTACCGCCCGTAGCGGTAGTACCGCTCTTCCCTAGCGGTAGTGCCGCCCTGGGGTCAGGGCCCCGGGCAGCGCGGCAGTACCGCTAGGGTCGAGCGGTAGTACCGCCTAGGGCGGTAGTACCGCCCTTCCCTAGTGGTAGTACCGCTCTGTGCGGGGCTGGTAAGTGGGATAACGGTTGGATTGCTCCTCCCACTATAAAAGGGGGTCTTCTTCTTCCTAGTTGACCTACCTCTTTCCCCCAAAGCTCCATTGTTGCTCAAAGCTCCATTTTTGCCCGATCTCTCTCCCTAGCCAATCAAACTTGTTGATTTGCTCGGGATTGGTTGAGAAGGCCCAGATCTACACTTCCACCAAGAGAAATTTGATTCCCCCACTTATCCCTTGCGGATCTTGTTACTCTTGGGTGTTGAGCACCCTAGACGGTTGAGGTCACCTCGAAGCCATACTCCATTGTGGTGAAGCTTCTTGGTGTTGTTGTTGTTGTTGGGAGCCTCCGATTGTTGTGGAGATTGCCCCAACCTTGCTTGTAAAGGTTCGGTCGCCGCCTTCAAGGGCACCAATAGTGGAATCATGGCATCTCGCATCGTGTGAGGGCGTGAGGAGAATACGGTGGCCCTAGTGGCTTCTTGGGGAGCATTGTGCCTCCACACTGCTCTAACGGAGACGTACTTCCCCTTAAAAGGAAGGAACTCCGGTAACACATCCTCGTCTCCATTGGCTCCACTCTTGGTTATTTTGTGCCTTTACTTTTGGAAGCCTACTTGTTTTACATCCTTTGCTTGCTTGTGTGCTAGTTGTCATTGCATCATATAGGTTGCTCACTTAGTTGCACATCTAGACAACTTATTTTGTTGCAAAGTTTAATTTGTCAAAGAAAAGCTTAAAAATTGTTAGTTGCCTATTCACCCCCCCTCTAGTCAACCATATCGATCCTTTCAATTGGTGTCAGAGCCTCGTCCGAAGAGTATGGTTGACACCAACGATGGTGCGGAGGAACACTTCGGTGTGAATCCCATCTCGTCTTCGGCCGAAGGGGGAACCTCGGTCTCACGTGAGGAATTCAATGTGGCTTTAGACACATTGAAAACCTCCATGACGGCCGAGGTTAAAAGCATGTTTACTGAATTTCTAGAGGGACTTAAACTATGTACCTCGCCTATGAAAGTGGGTGATCCCACTAACAAGGTGATGGATGCTAACTCCGATAAGGGGGAAGCTAACAATGAAAAGAGTCCTTCCACTAGTGGTAGAAATGGCACCGGCATCTTTGCCCATGTGGAACCTCCTATCTATAGAGGACCGATTCCCTCCACTCATTTAAATCATGCCGGTCCTCCTCCTAAATATGTGAAAAATGAAGATTTTGATTCTTGGGTTTATCGCTTCAAGCGACATTTAAAACATGTGAACACTAACCTTTGGAGAATCATTGAAGAAGGTTTCTATCCTCATGACCCAAGCAACTTCACCCCTCGAGAAGAAGTGGACAATCAATTCAATGAGAGTGCTCTCTTCATCATCCAAGATGCTATCCTTCCCGAAGATCTTCCTCATCTTTGACCTCATGTCATGGCAAAAGAAGCATGGAAATGTGTCGAGCGTCTCTATCGAGGAAGTGCTAGCATTCAACGCTCCAACTATGAAGTGGTGCAAGATGAGGCCGATGAGTTTGCAATGAAAGAAGATGAAGAACCTCGTGAGCTCTTTCGAAGAGTGACCAAACTCGCGGTCGCACTCCGAGATCATGGAAGCAAGGACACGGATGACAATTGGATCAAGCGAAAGTTCCTCAAGGCCATGATGCCCTACAACAAGGCCATGTCCTCCGTCATTCATCAAAGACCGGACTTCCACTCCATGACCTCAAGTGAAGTGTTGGATGAGTTCATTGCAATGAGCATTTTGGACAAGACCGCCGACAATGCGGTGCTCCGCTCTCAAAGGGCAAAGAAGCCCAACCTTGCTTTGAAGGCCAAGGTTATTGTGGAAGAAGAGGAAGAAGTGGAAGATGGGGAAAGCAACCCCGAAGACACCAAATTTGATTATCATGAGGACATGGCCCTTGCTTCAAGACAATTTTGGAACAAGAAGAGTTCAAGACCCAACTTCAACAAGAACAACTCCAGTGGCGTCAAGGGCAAGCAACGAGTTAGAACTTGCTTTAGCTGTGGCAATGTGAGCCATTTCGTTGCGGATTGTCCTTACGAGAAGCGGGAAGACAATGGTGGCAAGTTCATCCGAAAAGACAAAGCCAAGTCCTTCCCCAACAAGAACAACTTCGCCAAAAATACTCCCACTCGTGGGTTGGTGGTTCAAGAAGAATACCAAGAGGATGGCGATGATGATGAAAATGAAGAAGCAATGGCCATGGCATCCGTTGCCATTGCCACTACTCCCAGGGTGTCTCTCTTTGATTCACCCAACAAAAACATCACCGCCAAATGCCTCATGGCTAAAACTTCAAACAAGGTAACCCCCAACATTAAAACCACCATCATTCCTAATCCCTCCATGGAGGATTGCATTGATGAACATGGTGGGTCTAATGAAGAAGTGAATGAGTTTGAGTCTTTTATGAGTAAGCTCAAGGGCAAGTCCAAGAAGCATTTTGTTGCTCTCTTGGAACAACTTGGTGAGGCCAATGACATGATCGAGGCTCACGAAGAAACCATATCTAAGATGGAAGGTCATAGTCGTGACTATGCCGATGAGATATCGGATCTCTCTAATGCTGTTGAGGAAGAGCGTGTGCATCGTTTGACTCTTGAGGAGTCACACAACGATGACCATACTAAGTTAAAGAAAGATCTAGATCATGCTCTTGTCATGTCTCGTGTGCTAACCTCCGAGAAGGCTAAACTTGGGGTTGATCATGCTAGACTCAAAGAGGAGTTTGAGTTACTTGACAAGGCCCACAAGGTCTTGAAGGGTACTCACACTAATCTCAAAGAGTCTCATGCTCAACTCCAAGTTAAGCTAATCAAGGAAAAGGCCACCTTTCCTCATATGGTATTAATTGATAATGCATGTGCTACTAACCCGTGTTGTGAGCATGTGCATCTCGTGGAGGAGAATGCCAAGTTGAAGGTTCAACTTGAGAAAGGCCTTGTGACTTGCATTCAAGGTGAGAAGAACCTCAACGACCTTTTGAGCAATCAAAAGGAAGTTGTAGCCAAGAAAGGAATTGGGTTTGCACCCAAGTCCAAGAGCAAGAAGAAGAAGGACAACAAGACCAAACATCCTCTTTCACTCAAACAAACGTTTGTGAAAGAGGGAGAGGGTGCTCCTAAGGAGAAGAAGGAAAAAGTGAAGGGAGTTGATGTCCTAAAGGGCAAACGCATGTCCTCAAACAAAGCCGGCGACTTTAACCCATCATATGTGTTGTGCCGTGCTAGTGATGGACATGTCTTTGCTAAATTTGTTGGCTCTCCTTTTGAGTACATTGAATGGTCTATTTGGGTTCCCAAGACCCTTGTTACCAACATCAAAGGACCCATTACTAAATGGGTACCTAAAACCAAGCATTTATTTCTTGTAGGTGTTTGCTTCCGGTGGGGGATCATGGTTGCTCGATAGTGGAGCAACAAATCATATGACCGGGAGCAAGGACTTGGTGGTGGACGTGCAAGAGATTCCATCTATGCCCACCAATGTCGAGTGGGGTGATGCATCACATTCTAAGGTATTGGGTCTCGGCAAGGTTGTCATTTCTCATGATCTAACGATCGAGAAAGTCATGCTTGTTGAGTCCCTTGCATACAATTTGCTTTCCGTTCGTCAACTTGCACTCATGGGTTTTGCTACATTCTTTGACATTGATACCGTGGCCCTCTTGTGGAGCAAGACTCTTAAAGTAGCCTTTGTTGGGAATGTCAAGAACGGTCTCTATGTGTTTAACTTTTCGGAGCGACCCACTAAGACCGCGACATGCCTAATGGCTAAAGTTGACGTGGGATGGCTTTGGCATCGCTGTTTAGCCCACGTCAATATGAGATCTTTGCAAAGTCTTCTCAAGGGGGACCATGCCCATGGACTAACAAATGTTAGCTTTGCCAAAGATCGTGCTTCCAGTGCCTGTATTGAAGGAAAGCTTCATGAAAAGGCTCACCTCCCATCAATCATCATCTACTCGAAGAGACCCTTGGAGCTCCTTCACATGGATCTCTTTGGGCCTCCATCTTTTGATAGTCTTGGAGGAAGAAAGTATTGCTTGGTGATTGTAGATGACTATTCAAGATACACTTGGGTATACTTCTTCAAGAGGAAGAGTGAGACTCAACAAACCGTCATCAACTTTGCAAATGAAGCTCAACGTCAACATGATGTAAAGATCTTGACAATAAGAAGTGACAACGGCACCGAGTTCAAGAACTACACCTTGGATGAGTTTCTCAGTGATGAGGGGATCAAGCATCAATATGCCGCACCTTATACTCCTCAACAAAATGGTGTAGCGGAGAGGAAGAACCGGACGTTGATGGCTGCGGCAAGGACCATGATGGCAGAGTTCAAGTCTCCATACAACTTTTGGGCCGAAGCCATCAACACCGCATGTCATGCATCCAATCGGCTCTATCTCCGCAAAGGCTTGAACAAGACTGCTTATGAGATACTCACCGGCAACAAGCCCAACCTCAAGTACTTTCGGGTGTTCGGTTGTAAGTGTTTCATTCTCAAGAAATGTGTTCGTTTGTCTAAATTTGAGGCTAGAGCTCATGAGGGCATATTTGTTGGTTATGCTACAAACTCTCTTGCTTACCGTGTCCTCAACAAGTCCACCGGACTCATTGAGGAGACGTGTAACGTGGAGTTTGACGAAAATAACGGCTCCCAAGTGGAGCAAAGTGGTACTTGTGATGTAGGTGATGAAATTCCTCCCCAAGCCATAAGAAGAATGGGTATTGGTCAAATTCCACCCATTCAGGAACCCCTTGTGGCCGAAGGAGAAGGACAATGCTCTACTCAAGTAGAGCCATCACCTCATCAAGACCCACACGCTTCCGAAGAACAAAGAGAAGGCCCTCAACCTCGTGAACAAGACCAAGGGCAAGATCAACCTCAAGATGGTGGTGAACCTCTGAATGATGCCCAAGGTCAAGTTCTCTCCCTCGAGCAAGTTCAAGATCAAGAGCAAGCTCAAGATCAAGAACAAGCTCATGATGGCGCTCAAAATGATCAAGTCAACCCTCCTCCTTCCACATCCGAGGTGGAATTAGAGCGTCATGCCGCGAAGATAGCTTCCAAGCTCACCACTCAAGGCCATCTCATGGAAAACGTGGTTGGAAGTCTAAGAAAGGGGGTAAGCACTCATAGACAATTAGCAAACTATTGTGAACATCACGCGTTTGTCTCTTGTGTTGAACCCCAAAAGGTCTATGAGGCGCTCGAAGACTCGGATTGGCTCAATGCCATGCATGAAGAACTCAACAACTTTGAGTACAAAAAAATATGGAGATTGGTGCCAAGGCCATTGGGGAACCACAATGTCATTGGAACCAAGTGGATCTTCAAGAACAAGCAAGATGCTCATGGGAACATCATTCGCAACAAGGCAAGATTGGTAGCACAAGGCTACTCCCAAGTCTAGGGTATCGACTACAGTGAAACCTTTGGTCCCATTGCTCGTCTTGAATCCATTCGTTTGTTGATTGCATATGCTTCCCATCACAACTTTAAGTTGCAACAAATGGATGTGAAAAGTGCTTTTCTTAATGGTCCTATTAATGAGTTGGTCTATGTCAAGCAACCCCCCGGGTTCGAGGATCCCTACTTCCCGGATCATGTGTACCAACTCGATAAGGTACTCTATGGCCTTAAACAAGCCCCATGTGCGTGGTATTACCACCTTACCGAGTTGTTACAAGATCGTGGATTTGAAGTGGGGCTAATCGATCCCACTCTTTTTACTAAGAAGGTCAAAGGGGAGTTGTTTGTATGCCAACTATATGTTGATGACATTATCTTTGGTTCCCCTAACAAAGCTTTCAATGAGGAGTTTGCCGCTCTCATGACCTCCAAGTTCCAGATGTCTTCAATGGGAGAGTTGAAGTTCTTTCTTGGTTTTGACATAAAACAAAGAAGAGAAGGAACCTTCATCAACCAAGCCAAATACACTCAAGACATGCTTAAAAGATTCAAGCTAAGTGATGTCAAGCCGGCCACTACACCAATGCCTACCAAGTGCCAACTTGACATCGATCCCAATGGTAAAGCGGTGGATCAGAAGGTATATCGCTCCATGATTGGCTCCTTGCTTTACCTTTGTGGATCTAGACCGGATATCATGTTGAGTGTGGGGATGTGTGCACGTTTTCAAGCCGCACCAAAGGAAAGTCACTTTGTGGCGGTCAAACGAATCTTTCGATATTTGGCTCATACCCCAAACTTTGGCTTATGGTACCCGAGAGGAGCAAACTTCAAGCTTGAAGGTTTCACGGATTCCGATTGGGCGGGAGACAAAGTGGATAGGAAGTCCACTTCCGGAGGGTGCCAATTTCTTGGTTGCTCTTTGGTAAGTTGGTCTTCCAAGAAGCAAAGTTTGTGTCTCTCTCGTCCCGAAGCGGAGTATGTGGCGGCCGGTAGTTGTTGTGCTCAACTACTATGGATGAGGCAAACTTTAAAGGAGTACGGTGTCATTTGTGACAAAGTGCCTCTTTGGTGTGACAATGAAAGTGCCACCAAGATTTCTCTCAACCCGGTGCAACACTTCAAGACGATGCACATTGAGATTCGTTATCATTTCATCCGGGATCACATTAGGCGAGGGGAGATCGAGATCAAGTATGTCAACACCCATGATAACCTTGCAGATATTTTCATGAAGCCCTTGGATGAAGCAAGATTTCGCGAGTTAAGGCATGAGCTAAATATCATTGATTTGAGCAATGTGACATGAACCCGTGCACCCCCCACCACACTCATCTTGTTGTCTAGGTTAGATGTACGCATGGACATAGGGGGAGTGTTATTCTCTCAATGAACTCTTCCTCCCCCCATTATGCATAAAACGATCAACTCTTTCACATTAGCCATTTTTGATGGTACTTGTGCTTCAAAGACGAGTTTTGGTCATGGGCCCAAGGATAATTCTTCGCGGTGCCATACCAATTGACTCAAACATAGGTGGCTCCGGCCACCGCCCTCTTCTGAGAGAGGCCAGAGCTTGCTCTGTTTCGTGTGGTTGTTTGTGTTTGAGTTGTCTTTGTTCGACTGTGTGTGTGTCCGTGTTGCCTCGTCGGTCCTCTTGTTCTCTTGGCCTTGCTTTCCGTTTTTCCTTTTTGAGCATTAGCCGTTGGTCTAGAAGCCGTTTGGCTGCTGAAGCGGTACTACCGCTGGTGGCGAGCGGTACTACCGCCCTCCGGAGCGGTACTACCGCTGTGAGGCGCGGGCTGGGGGTTATATCGGGGGCAGGGGGAGTTTCTTCTCCCCCATACCCATTCGCTGCCCCCATGCCCTGTTCGTCTCTCTCTCTTCAGCAACCGGCGCCGCGGGAGGGCTCCGGCGAATCTCCCTCTCCGGGGCACTCCTTTCCGTTTCCTTCGGTGGAATCGATCCCCACCTTGTCCTCTTGCCATGGATGCCGGTATTGCCCCCGTTCCCTGTTTCCTTTTTCCTAGATTTCCAATCTAGTTTCCTAGGGGCAATAGTAGTTGCATCTCTAGATTTTTGTCCAGATCTAGGCTTGAGTAGGATGGAGAATGCTTCTAGACTGTTTGGATTAGTGTTTGGTTGGAGTATTTTTGAATTTGGTAGGACGGAAGTACAAGATCTGACCACGGTAGTAGGAAACTGTTGTTTCCCTGCCTCGAGCGGTACTACCGCTCTCCCTGAGCGGTACAACCGCTGTGAGCGGTACTACCGCTCTCTAGAGCGGTACGACCACTCAAGGGTCACGGTACTACCGCCCTCTACCAGATTCCATCATACTCCTACCTCTCAGTGATCCTCTTTGTTCGTGTTTGTGGCTTATGCTCGTTCTTTCTGGTTGTTTGCGTGTTTGTGTGTGTGGTTCCAGGTGATGAGGTTCCTGAGCATCAGGCTCGTCGTGTCAACCCAGGTCGTGCCACGTCCAAGCGCTACCGCACCACCGAGCCTGCCAGAGGCTCTTCAAGTGCTCCACCTCCTCCTCAACTGCAGAAGAAGCCTGGGGTCAAGCCAAAGTCAAGCAAAACCGTGCCTGAAATGCCGCCCAAAGAGTTCTGGGCAAGGCGCCGCCGCAACCCGTATGAGATCGACCAAGATCCCACTTTGGTTAACTGTCCATTCTGGAACAGATTCCAGTTTGCCATCTTCTTTGATGTTCTCAAAGCCCAGAAGAATCTCTATGTCAACGTGCACTCCATCGACACCGAGCATATGGAGAATGATCATGACTACTTTGGTGAAGCTCTTCAGATGTGCACTCAACTGAACATTCTCAGGATCATGCAATTCAACAAGGACTACGATCCTGATATTGTGGCCCAATTCTATGCCACGGTTCATCTAGGGACTGATGAGGACAGGACACTGACTTGGATGACAAATGGCAAGTTGCTTTATGTCAAGTGGAAAGCTTTCATGGAGTTGATTGGGGTGGAAGATCTAGGTCTTGAGTCTTCAGTCGGCTTTTTCCCCCACCGTCGCGCTAATGCCACTCACAAGCAAGCTCTCTAGCCTTACTGCACTCTGAGGATCCACCCTGAGACGAAGAAGGAAACTTATGAGCTCCCTGCCTATCTGGATATTCTTCAACGTATCTTCAGAGAGACTCTTTTCCCTCGCATCGGGAATCTGGACCAGGTTCACTCGTATCTCATGGACATGCTTCTTTTCTGTCAGCGGAAGAAGGGGCAGACCACTGGAGAGTCCTTGGATATTTCTCATGTCATGTGGTCTGAGTTAGTTTCTGCTATCTCCGAGTGCAAGTGCCCGATCTATGGTCCGTTCATTATGCTGCTCATTGAGAAGGCCTGGGATCGTGTCTATCCCAAGGTGGTGCTGGAGATTGGAGATTTGGTCTCTCATGATGTCAAGCGTTTGAGGAAGAAGGATAACTGGGGCACTCAGGCCCCTAGGACTGGAGTTCCGTCATCTGCTGCTGCCATGGAGACTGGGGAGGAGTTTGGTGCTGAGACTGAGGATGAGAATGATGACTTCGTGCCCTCTGGGGCAGAGCCCTCTTGGGCCCAGAAGCTCAAGATCAAGGTGAAGAAGCTCTTCTACATGGAGTCTCACGGTCAGTACATGGCTCACGTGGATGAGAAGAAGGCCCGCGGTCGCCACAAGGAGCTCATGCGTCAGATGGGTGCTATTGTGATTAGTAACTCTGAGGATCAGCTCACCGAGGAGAAGGAGTGGATTCAGCAGCACTGCCCTTGGACTGATTCTGATGCTGACCACTTCTCGGCTGACGATGGTGGCGCAGATGACCCCTCTGAGATCTGATGTGTGTCCCTCGTTTGCCATCACCTGGAGCCGTAGCAGCACTCCCTCTTCTTTTTGGTGTCTCGATGCCAAAGGGGGAGAGAGTTTAGGGATTTGCACTTTGTGTCTTCTGTCTTTTGTGTTTGTGCTTTCTCTTGTTGCTTTATTTGGTTTGTGTCAGTGAGACCTAAGTTCTGGTTCTATCAGTGAGACCTAAGCTCGAGTCATATGGTGTGAGACATATGCTACCTTATCAGTCTTATGAGTGCTTGCTTCTCTTGCTATATCATCTATGCTGCTCTCATATACCTTGCTTAGATTGTAGGTCTCTAAAATGTAGGGAGAGCGTGGATCCTAGTATGTGTGCTGTGCAGTCCAAAGCACTCATCCAGATAGCACACATCTAGGGGGAGCCCATCTACATTTTAGGACGGGAAGGTTGTTGGCTTATTCTATATCATGCCCGTGGAAATCCCGTATTGTCATCAATCCACCAAAAAGGGGGAGATTGTAAGGGCATATTTATCCCCAAGTGGTTTTGGTGATTGATGACAATGCGTTTGCGGACTAATCGTGTGCGTTAAGTTCTTTCAGAGATTCATTCATTGGCACGAGACAATTTCCTCCCCTCGGTGGTGTAATACAAGACGGTGTAGCTCCTTCGTTTCGTTGTTGGTGGACTAGTTTTGTAGGAGTCACCGTACTATCAAGAGGGGATCCGCTTTGGTAAGACTTGGGTGGAATCACACGTACACATCCTTATCTCACCCGTCGTCTTTCCTTCCACATCTCTGGAGCTGCCGTTTTACCCTTGCTATGCCTTGGCTGTGCCCTAGCGGTAGTACTGCGACCACAGCGGTAGTACTGCCGTCGCTCTCCAGCGGTAGTACCGCTCTTAGAGCGGTACGCTCTCTGAGCGGTAGTACCGCTTGGGAGTTTTGGCAGTAGTACAGCTGTAGCGTCTGGACTACTTCCGCCTCGATTCTCGAACGAAGTTTTTCGTGTCGGGTTTTGCGGCACTAAGGGAGGTAGTAGGAGCGGTAGTACCGCCCGTAGCGGTAGTATCGCTCTTCCCTAGCGGTAGTACCGCCCTGGGGTCAGGGCCCCGGGCAGCGCGGCAGTACCGCTAGGTCGAGCGGTAGTACCGCCCAGGGCGGTAGTACCGCCCTTCCCCAGCGGTAGTACCGCTCTCTGCGGGGCTGGTAAGTGGGATAACGGTTGGATTGCTCCTCCCACTATAAAAGGGGGTCTTCTTCTTCCTAGTTGACCTACCTCTTTCCCCCAAAGCTCCATTGTTGCTCAAAGCTCCATTTTCGCCCGATCTCTCTCCCTAGCCAATCAAACTTGTTGATTTGCTCGGGATTTGTTGAGAAGGCCTAGATCTACACTTCCACCAAGAGAAATTTGATTCCCCCACTTATCCCTTGAGGATCTTGTTACTCTTGGGTGTTGAGCACCCTAGACGGTTGAGGCCACCTCGAAGCCATACTCCATTGTGGTGAAGCTTCTTGGTGTTGTTGTTGTTGTTGGGAGCCTCCGATTGTTGTGGAGATTGCCCCAACCTTGCTTGTAAAGGTTCGGTCGCCGCCTTCAAGGGCACCAAGAGTGGAATCACGGCATCTCGCATCGTGTGAGGGCGTGAGGAGAATACGGTGGCCCTAGTGGCTTCTTGGGGAGCATTGTGCCTCCACACCGCTCTAACGGAGATGTACTTCCCCTTAAAAGGAAGGAACTCCGGTAACACATCCTCGTCTCCATCAGCTCCACTCTTGGTTATTTCGTGCCTTTACTTTTGCAAGCCTACTTGTTTTACATACTTTGCTTGCTTGTGTGCTAGTTGTCATTGCATCATATAGGTTGCTCACTTAGTTTCACATCTAGACAACTTATTTTGTTGCAAAGTTTAATTTGTCAAAGAAAAGCCTAAAAATTGTTAGTTGCCTATTCACCCCCCCCTGTAGTCAACCATATCGATCCTTTCACCTAGCTTGGAGAAGGATGAACACTGGAGCAAGACCAAGCATGGAGATGATGGCATGCGCAAGGGGAACAAGAACGGAGTTACAAGTGATGATTTCAGGACTTTGAAGCCCATATAATGAGTGCATGAAGCCTTGGACGAAATATACAAGATGACACTTTATAAATTTCATCCAGAGGCTATTCTAGGTGCTCCGTCACCTTTTTATTGGGCCAGTCCCATGTAATTTCAAAATACATAAGTATAGGCTATTTTTAGAGTCCGTATGTGTGGGGAAACAAGAGATAGGGTTGGTTTTGGACCCCTCCACCAAGGGCCACGAAATTCCCCCCTCTTCCTCCATATATACAGCCCTTAGGGCACCGTTTAGACTTTGGGTTTTGTTTAGATTGAAAGTTCGCCATAGCTGCAACTTCGCGTACTTCGTTTGTGTTCAACGACCAGACAAAGGCGTAACAGAAACCCACCTTCATTAATAAAGCTTTCCTTTGTTATTCGCAATATCCAGATTGTAATCTTAGTTTCTTGCTTGTTCTTCGTTTGCTTGCAGCAAATAGACCTTCGTGGTCAGGTTGGTCGTGTTCCGGCGTGGTCAATAACCTCTTGGAGTTGGTTTAGGGATTGCTAAGGCGCGACTTCCTCGCACATTCGTAGTCAGATCGTCAAAGTCGACTTCCACCAAAACGATGGCCACCATCTCATCGAAAGACGGGACACTGTTGCCTCTATCAAGTGTTATCAGAGCTCCAGGTTGCTCGGTGAGATTTTATATTTTTTCGTAGTTTAGATCGAGTCTGTTCTTCATACCTACAGTCCATGAAAAATCCACACAAAAAAATTAGGATTAGGTCATCATATCCGATCCAGTCTAAGGCTTTTCATAGTCTTTCAGTATTTTGCTTTGTTGAATTTGTGGTTGCATCGTCATGTCAAGTTGCTAGTCTTAGCGTCTAGTCCTTTAGAGTTTCGAGTTCTGTCACAGTTTGTCACGCCGCCGCCGCACCATCCTACCACGGCTGTCATATACCACCACCGCTGCCATATCCTTCCACCGCTGCCATATACCAATACAGCTACCATATATCCACCACCGATCCGAGTTCTTTTCATATTAGGTTTGTTTTTGAGATCCATCTATTTTCCGATTCGTGTTTCCTTGCCGGAGTAGGTTTCGGAAAAAAAGAAGGGTCCGGAAACCACCCTCTGTTTAGGGCCAAAATTTTCCAAAAACGCACTCGACAAAAAAAATTCTGGCTATCCTTTTTTTAGGTGTTTCCAAGTGTATTGAGACAGCCGCCATTATAGAAAGTTTTTTTTTGAGCCGTTTCCAGTTTTTGGGTCCGGGCAGTTGAAAAAAAATTGGTCGCAAAAACTTCGTGTCTATCCTGTTATCTTGACTTGGGAAGAGTTTTGAGACACTCGCCATTATAGTGATTTTTCGGCAAAAAAGATAAGAGGAGCGCAAAAAAAAGAGCGCAAAAAAAGCAAAAAAATAAATTCAGAGTGTGCTCTTCCCTTGTTTCCATGCAGCGCCGTGATTTTATTAGTGTTCTAGGCTCGCGTCTCTAGCACGGTCTAGCCTAGGACCAGCACACTATCGTCGTTGAGCATTTATTCAACTTTGCATCTTTGAATTGATTATTGCTGATCCTTTTTGCTACCATATCATAAGCCTTCCCAGCTCCACATATATCTACGTCGTGCATTTGACTCTCCCTGGCCATCGCTCTATCCAAGCTTTGACAGTTTTGACTACAACAGTTGCCGATCACCACCTGCTGCTGGGTAAGAACTGGTAAGAATTTGAGATTTGCTTGACGGGTTTGTGATACACCACCACCACTTCCTAGCAGTATGTAGGATCATATTCTTCTGTGTTTCTATTTGCTGCTAACCATGGCAGGATCACAAGCCGATGAGACTGATTGGGAGAACCTGACGAACAAACAACTACATGATAAATTTCAGCAAATGATGAGTGGACGGGTGCAAGATGTGCTAAACAGATTTGAAGAGGCCATGGAGAAGATAGATGACATTGAGAAGACGTTCGAAACAAAGCTTGATAACAACTTTAATGAATTGTTCGCGTGTTTTCCACAACCACCGCCGGTTGCACCTATCGCACCTCTGCAACGACAACAACAACACCCCTTCCGAATCAGTATGGCCGAGCGAAGCGTGTTTGAAAGTGCAACTATCCCTAGGTGGTTTTGGTAATTCATAACAACATATAGCTCATTGAGCTAATGCTATTCCAAGACTATTATTTCAGGAAAGCTCAATGAATGGCATGGCATGGATGATGAAAGTGGATCCCTCAAAGTACTAATGACAAAGGATTGGATCAAGCTCAGAAGCTCAAGACTCTTCATTTTATATTTTAGTGATCCAAGATCACATTGAGTCTATAGGAAAAGCCAATACTATCAAGGAGGGATGAGGTGTTGCTTAATGAGCCTCTTGCTTCATGTGCTTGGTGATATGCTCCAAAAACCCTCAGCTACTTTCTCACATCCACAAATGACCTAAACCTAAAGCCAAAATCGGTCACACCGATTCTTTCTATCTGGCGCCACCGAGTTCAAATGTCATAGCCACTGCCACAAACCCTAGGCAAATCGGTCCTACCAATAGGGATCTCGGTCTCACCGAGATGGGATTGTAATCTCTCTGTTTCCCTTTGTAACGTTTCGGTCTAACCGAAGTGAGCGATCGGTCCCACCGAGATTGCAATGTAGACTCTCTGTTTCCCTTTTGTAACATTTCGGTCTCACCGAAAAGAGCAAATCGGTCCCACCGAGTTTACCTGACCAACTCTCTGGAAAGCTTATTACCAAAATCGGTCTCACTGAGTTTATGTAATCGGTCTTATCGAGATTACGTTATGCCCTAACCCTAACCAAATCGGTCTTACCGAGTTGCATGTCAGTGCCACCGAAAATCCTAACGGTCACTAGGTTTACTTAATCAGTCTGACCGAGTCTGTTGAATCGTTCCCACTGAGTTTGGTAAATTGTGTGTAACGGTTAGATTTTCTGTGGAGGCTATATATACCCCTCCACCTCCTATTCATTCGTGGAGAGAGCCATCAGAACAAACCTACACTTCCAACTTACCATTTCTGAGAGAGAACCACCTACTCATGTGTTGAGGCCAAGATATTCCATTCCTACCATATGAATCTTGATCTCTAGCCTTCCCCAAGTTGCTTTCCACTCAAATCTTCTTTCCACCAGATCCAAAACCTATGAGAGAGAGTTGAGTGTTGGGGAGACTATCATTTGAAGCACAAGAGCAAGGAGTTCATCATCAACGCACCATTTGTCACTTCTTGGAGAGTGGTGTCTCCAAGATTGGCTAGGTGTCACTAGGGAGCCTCCGACAAGATTGTGGAGTTGAACCAAGGAGTTTGTAAGGGCAAGGAGATCGCCTACTTCGTGAAGATCTACCGCTAGTGAGGCAAGTCCTTCGTGGGCGACGGCCATGGTGGGATAGGCAAGGTTGCTTCTTTGTGGACCCTTTGTGGGTGGAGCCCTCCATGGACTCGCGCAACCGTTACCCTTTGTGGGTTGAAGTCTCCATCACCGTGGATGTACGATAGCACCACCTACCGGAACCACGCCAAAAACATCCGTGTCTCCAATTGCGTTTGAATCCTCCAAACCCTTCCCTTTACTTTCTTGCAAGTAGCATGCTTTAATTTCCGCTGCCTATATACTCTTTGCATGCTTGCTTGTATTGTGTGATGATTGCTTGACTTGTCCTAAGATAGCTAAAATCTGCCAAACTCTAAAATTGGGAAAAGGTTAAGTTTTTATTTGGTCAAGTAGTCTAATCACCCCCCCTCTAGACATACTTCAAGGTCCTACAAGTGGTATCAGAGCTTTGGTCTCCATTTGCTTTGATTTCCATAGCTTTTGGTGGTCATAGCCTTGGTTTCACAACCTAGGAGAGTATGGCGTCTAGTGAGGGAAATTATCACCGTATAGGTCCTTACTTTGATGGTACTAGTTTTGCTAGTTGGAAGCATAAAATGAAAATGCATATTCTCAGACATAACCCCGCCGTTTGGGCAATTATTTGTATTGTCTTGCAAGGTGAATTCTTTGACGGGAGAGAACCGAACCGTGAAGCTAATGCGGAAGAATTGAAGATGCTGCAATACAATGCTCAAGCTTGTGATATCATCTTCAATGGATTGTGCCCCAAAGAATTCAACAAAATCAGCCGTCTTGAGAATACAAAGGGAATTTGGGATACTTTGATTGATATTCATGAAGGTACCGACTCCGTCAAGGAATCCAAGTTGGATGTGCTCCAAAGTCAGCTTGATAAGTTCAAAATAAAGGATGGTGAAGGTGTCGCTGAAATGTACTCTAGGCTTTCACTTATCACAAATGAGATTGCCGGCTTAGGAAGTGAAGAGATGACCGACAGATTCATCATCAAGAAGATCCTAAGAGCATTGGATGGAAAGTATGATACCGTCTGTACATTGATCCAAATGATGCCAAACTACAAAGATCTCAAGCCAACGGAAGTCATTGGAATAATTGTTGCTCATGAGATGTCACTCAAGGATAAGGAGGAACTTCACAACAAGTCAAGTGGTGCTTTCAAAGCCTCAAGTGAATCTCCCACATCATCAAGTGAGAAACAAACCTTCAATGAAGAATTGAGCCTAATGGTGAAGAACTTCAACAAATTCTACAAGAGTAGAAGCAAAGAAAGAAGCTCTAAGTCAAGGTCCTACAATGACAAAAGATCTTCTAGTCGAGAGCGAAATTTCAACAATTGTGGGAGACCCGGACACTATTCCAATGAGTGTACGACACCCTACAAAAGAAGAGAAGATTCTTCGATAAGAAGAAGCAAAAGAGAAGAATCACCATCGAGAGAGAGGAGGAGTAGAGATGATCGTTATGAACGAAGACCCTCATGGAGAAGCAAGGATCCGGAAAGGAAGGACAGGTCATCAAGGAGCTACACAAAACGAAGACATCAAGCTCATGTTGGTGAATGGGTATCCGGCTCCGACTCCGACAATCACTCCGAGAGAAGCTATCGCTCCGACTCCGAATATACTCAAGATGAAGGTGTTGCCGGTCTAGCACTTGTGTCAACCAACTCCTACGACATATTTGATTCACCAAATGAAGGAATTGGAAGATTCTTCATGGACAAAGGTCCAAAGGTAACACATCCTGAGTATGTTGATTTCGATAGTGATGAAGATGACTTGCTTGTGGATGATGATTTACTTCTTGACAACTCTAGTGATGAATACTATGATGAAACGTCAATTAATCATGCTAATCAAGATAAAACGAGTGACAATGATAAGGAGAAGATTGAGCTTCTAAATAAAGAACTAAACACTCTTAAGTTAGCCCATGAAACTATCTTCGAAGATCATCGAGAACTTTTAAGGGCTCATGAGAAGTTACGCTTTGAAAAGCTCAATCTTGAGCAAGAGCATGAGTTATTAAAGGCAATCAATGATAATCTCCATAAGAAAAGTTCTTCTTACATTGCCAAGCGTTTACTCTTATCTACTTACATGCCTCAAGTCAAGTCTAGTAACAAGTACAAGAAAGATCCTTCTTCTAGTAGTAACAATAATAATGTCAAATCCAATATTGTTGCTTCTAGTAGTTCTCTTGATTCCAGTAATGATTCTCTTAGCCAAGTTACACTTGAGCAAGAAAATAGCTTATTGAAGGGAATTATAGAGAAAGGTGTTTACAAGAGCCTTGCCGGGAGTAAGCAATTCGAGGAAATTGTACGCAAGCAAGGAAGGCACCGGAAGAATCAAGGTGTTGGTTTTGAACGAAAGTTCAATGCCAATGAAGTTGAGTGGGGAGAAGATCAATACCCCAAGACGAAGTTTGTTCCCCAACAAGAGAAGTATGATCCTACTTCCTCCAAAGGAACAGAAGCACAAGATGATCTTCCACCACAAGACCACAAGAACGAAGGCGAGGACAATCTTCAAGAAGAGATTGATGCATTTGAAGAAGCACCTAAGGCCTCGGTCAAGTGGGTTCCCAAGACTACGTCAAGCTCTACTTTATCTAGTACAACTACAACTCCAAGGATTCACATCAAGATGATGTGGATTCCGAAGAAGAAGAACTAGAGAGTTCTTGAGGGTGACTCCGCTAACATTCTTCACTCATATCATTATGGCAAGAACAAGTGCAACCAACTTCCACATCTTGCACTAGTTCAAGGAGTCACAAACCCTCATGTTGGTAAGGCAAGGGACAAGGTAACCTAATGATTTCATGGACATCATCTTGTGTGTGCATCACTCTATGTCTATGGATATTCTTGTTTGTTCCTTGTGGGACTAACCCATGTAGGTAAATTGAAAGTGCAACTCACTCCAAAGGATTGCTCCAAATGATCTACATCAACATTGAGCATCCATATCTTCAACACCTACATGAAGTCATAATCGACAAAACCCAAGGTTAGTTCATCCTTCTAAGGGGGGATCTCACATCTAGGGGGAGCTTAACTCTAAGAATTGAGTCAAAGCAACTCTAATGGTGTGAACATATCAATGCATTATGTAAAAGTGGTAACCCCACTTGAGCTTAAACGATGAATATGACCTATGATCAAATGTTTTCATTTGACTCCTAAGTCAATATACTCATATATAGATGACCTAGTCATCGCCAATTGTTTGATAGATGCTAGAATTGGTTGTGCATGCTTTGCCACATATTTCATTTGCCATCTTATTATGTGAGCATGTTGGTGCATATTTTACTCATTCGAGGACATCCACTTGTTGTTTTGAGTGATTGGCTTCCTTTTCCTTTTGCCAAGTGGATGGACAAGAATGCCCAAGAACCTTCTCTAGCTATCTATGCTTTTCTCGTCTCAAACTCTATTCATGCTACATCACAAAATTTGATCAAGTCAGATTCGAACCACTCTGTGTGACGAGCACTCGGAGTCCCCGATTCTTCATAGACTTAAACTTCCAAAACTTCTTTGTGATTCTCGGCCTGACTGATTCCTCCATTTCGGTCCTACCGAGATCACTAAGTCGATCTAGGTTTTCAATCTCGGTGCAACCGATTTGAACTTTTTGGTCACACTGAGTTGCTGTAACTGTACACAGTTATGCATCTCGGTACCACCGAGTCGTTCCACTCAGTCACACGGACAGGGTCGGGCTATATATAGTCACGGGCAAAAATTTGGAAATTTCTCCGAACCTCTTCGCCCGCGCAATAGCTCGCTCTGCCTCCAGGGTCTCCGGATCGTCTCCTCGTCGCCAGCCGCCTCCTGTCGCTGGTCTCCGCCGCCGTCAACGGATTTCAACTCTGTCGTTGCTGCCGTAGCGAGTTCATCACCAAGCTAGGGTATGGACTCGATCACAGTGCTATCCTCGTCCGATTCCTAGCACATTGTGTTCTTAATGATTCTTGCCACGATTGAAACACTCCTATCCAGTAAATGCAATCCTTAGATTAGATGAGATTCAAAAATTTAGGGTTAGGTTTCCGCCGAAACCATCTCGGACCCACCGAGTTGAAAAACTCGGTCCCACCGATTTGGCTAACGCCATTGCACTAGTAACTCTTGGTCTGACCGAGAATTGCTAATCGGTGAGACCGATTTTAGGACTTTGTGAAACCCTAGCAGTCTCGGTGCCACCGAACTGTGACTCGGTCCAACCGAGTTCATCAGTTTAGGTTCCAAAACTGCTTCGGTATCACCGAGTTTGAAAATCGGTTGATCTGAAATGCTTTCTGTGGAAAACTAAAACTGAATTTTTGAATCATTCTTTTGCAAAAATCTCTGAATTTTGTGATGCTCATCCACTCTATCTCATCTATAACTCTTCACAGGGTCAGCAGTCAGTGTTTGCAGCATGTCAGACCAAAGTGACAGCTAGAACAAGGAAGAAGAGAACCTCAGATTCTGAGGATGAGGATTATAGAGCCGAAGAGGATGAGGCTATCTCCAAGAAGGTAGTGCTCAAAAAGGAGTATGCCTCAGCACATAACACTAAACCTGGACTCAATAGAAAGGTTCCTGCTAAGAGGACACCTATGCTGAAGGTCAGAGGATCTACTCAAGTGCCAGAAAAGACTGAACCCAAAGAGGCACCTGCAAAGAGAGTCACAACTTCCAAACCCAAGAAAGTTCCCACTGGAGAAACTATGATGTTTACCATTGAATCAGAAGATGAAGCTACTGCTCAGGATAAGAAGAAGAAAAGTGCCAGAACCACTACTGCCCAGGTTCTTGGAAAACCCTCAATGAGGAAAGACTCTGAAGAGGAAGAAGAGGTTGCTGCACCAGCACCCAAGGCACAAAAGCTTATGGGTGATGCTATTAGATCATGGGTTGCAACAGCAAAGCCCAAGGAAGCACCCAAAGCTGCCCCCAAGCCCAAGCTTGCACCAAGGAGGAATACCAGGAGTATTCCAGCTGCTGAGAAGAACAAGGCCCCAATGCCTGAAGTTGCTGATGAGGAAGATGAAGAAGGACAAGTTCTGAGGAAGCTCAAGCCCAAGATACCAGACCACAATGATGCCCATCCTGT
The DNA here is from genome assembly GCA_963921465.1 of Triticum timopheevii. Classification (NCBI taxonomy): domain Eukaryota; kingdom Viridiplantae; phylum Streptophyta; class Magnoliopsida; order Poales; family Poaceae; genus Triticum; species Triticum timopheevii. Next base: position 13,890,484 of record OY997271.1, read on the forward strand.
GGTTGAGGACATGAAGATCAGAAGAGATTCAGGGTTGAGGCTATGGAGGATGACAGATCCATATGCCACAAGGAGAAGAACTGCTGGTGATTACAGGTTCCATACAAAGGAACAGTAGGACTTCTATGAGACAATCTTGTTGGACAAGAAGCCATATAGTGTGTGATATGAGGCGGGTCGACTGGACCTACATGAAGGATAATGAAGAACACTATCTTGGAGTGCAAGATAGTTTTGTTGCTTGTGGATTTGCAGATTTTGTTGGGCAAAAGCTCACCAACTGGAATGATGAACTCATTATGCAATTCTACTCCACAGCACACTTCTATCCAGATGGGAGGATAGTTTGGATGTCTGAAGGTACAAGGTACCAGTCAACCATTGAGGAGTGGGCAAAACTGATCAATGCCCCAAAGGAGAATGAAGATGACTTGGATGTCTATGCCAAGAAGAAGATGGACCACAATTCCATGGCACACATGTACAAGGAGATCCCAGACAATGCAATTGAGACACATAAGTTTGGGTCAGTCCACTTTCTTCTGTCAGGGCTGCCAACAATCAACTGCATCCTAAGGCACACTCTGTTGCCTAAGTCTAGTGACCACAGCATGATTAGAGGGCATGCAATCAACATGTTGCATTTATTTGATGTGGCACAGAAATTCAAGGTCATGAGCCTTATGGTTGAGACCATTAAGAGGACTGCAGCAGACCAAAAGAGGAGTTGTGGATATGCCCCTCAGATTCAAGAGTTGATTAACTCAAAGATGGGCATAGGCAAATATCTATTGGATAAGGAACATTTTCCTCTCTATCCAGACTTTGAGGAAAATCAGGTTGTCATGAATGAGAATGAACCATCATCAGTACAAGCTCAAGAGAAGAAGGAGAAGGCAAGGAAAGAGAAGGCTGCCAAGATGCCAACTCAAGAGGAGGCATCTGAGTACTTTTTGAAGAACAAACAGGAGCAGCTTGGTTACTTGATAGCATCAACTCTGAGGATTGAGAAGGGATTGGCCACCCTCACTCAAAATCAGGAGAGCTTGGAAAGAATCATGAAACTAAAATTCCATGATCTAGATGTCAAAGTAACTGAGATTCAGTCAGTTGTGGAGCAGCTACAGGATGACATGCAGGAGAGGCAGGGCAAGACTATCACTAATGTATTTGCCAGAGTGCCTAGAGCTTAGAGGTCAGTTGCAGTGCCTCTGACAGACACCGGAGCCACATCATCTGCACCAGCTACAGCTCCTACAACTCCAGTGCAACCAGCACCATCCACTTCAACTGAAGCCTTCGTTCTTGGAGTTATCCGGACACCACCACATGAAGATCAAGCCTGAGAGTCGATCTAGCACTATGCATTTTCTATGAACTTTTTGGAAACTTGTTGCCAAAGGGGGAGAAAAATGTATAGATCATAAGCTTCGAGAGAGAGAGAGAGAGAGTTGCTTTTGTTCTCTCTTGCTTTGGTGGTTAAAATTTATTTGCTTTTGATTGCTTGATATATTATGCTGTTTTTGTGAGACATTGATGATCATGTGTTTGATCATAAGCTACACTTATGCATGTTTGATGATATTATCTTACCTATCCATATGTGATCATTCACTTTGCTTGGTGATGAGTGCATGTATTCAATCTTTATCATTTTGAGCGCTCCACCAAGATGTACGTGACATGGAAGAGTAACCCATGAGACTAATTCCTCGTGCATTTGCAGTCCAAAGCAAATCTTAAACTATGCACAAATTTATGGGGAGCTCTTGCTTATCACATACTTCTCAAAGCGACGATGTTGTTAAATCTTATTATTATTTGCCGAAGCTTTGATCTATATATTGTCATCAATTACCAACAAGTAGGAGATTGAAAGTGCAACTATCCCTAGGTGGTTTTGGTAATTCATAACAACATATAGCTCATTGAGCTAATGCTATTCCAAGACTATTATTTCAGGAAAGCTCAATGGATGGCATGGCATGGATGATGAAAGTGGATCCCTCAAAGTACTAATGTCAAAGGATTGGCTCAAGCTCAAAAGCTCAAGACTCTTCATTTTATATTTTAGTGATCCAAGATCACATTGAGTCTATAGGAAAAGCCAATACTATCAAGGAGGGATGAGGTGTTGCTTAATGAGCCTCTTGCTTCATGTGCTTGGTGATATGCTCCAAAAACCCTCAGCTACTTTCTCACATCCACAAATGACCTAAACCTAAAGCCAAAATCGGTCATACCGATTCTTTCTATCCGGCGCCACCAAGTTCAAATGTCATAGCCACTGCCACAAACCCTAGGCAAATCGGTCCTTCCAATAGGGATCTCGGTCTCACCGAGATGGGATTGTAATCTCTCTGTTTCCCTTTGTAACGTTTCGGTCTAACCGAAGTGAGCGATCGGTCCCACCGAGATTGCAATGTAGACTCTCTGTTTCCCTTTTGTAACATTTCGGTCTCACCGAAAAGAGCAAATCGGTCCCACCGAGTTTACCTGACCAACTCTCTGGAAAGCTTATTACCAAAATCGGTCTCACTGAGTTTATGTAATCGGTCTTATCGAGATTACGTTATGCCCTAACCCTAACCAAATCGGTCTTACCGAGTTGCATGTCAGTGCCACCGAAAATCCTAACGGTCACTAGGTTTACTAAATCGGTCTGACCGAGTCTGTTGAATCGTTCCCACTGAGTTTGGTAAATTGTGTGTAATGGTTAGATTTTGTGTGGAGGCTATATATACCCCTCCACCTCCTCTTCATTCCTGGAGAGAGCCATCAGAACAAACCTACACTTCCAACTTACCATTTCTGAGAGAGAACCACCTACTCATGTGTTCAGGCCAAGATATTCCATTCCTACCATATGAATCTTGATCTCTAGCCTTCCCCAAGTTGCTTTCCACTCAAATCTTCTTTCCACCAGATCCAAAACCTATGAGAGAGAGTTGAGTGTTGGGGAGACTATCATTTGAAGCACAAGAGCAAGGAGTTCATCATCAACGCACCATTTGTTACTTCTTGGAGAGTGGTGTCTCCAAGATTGGCTAGGTGTCACTAGGGAGCCTCCGACAAGATTGTGGAGTTGAACCAAGGAGTTTGTAAGGGCAAGGAGATCGCCTACTTCGTGAAGATCTACCGCTAATGAGGCAAGTCCTTCGTGGGCGATGGCCATGGTTGGACAGACAAGGTTGCTTCTTCGTGGACCCTTCGTGGGTGGAGCCTGATAACCCACAAGTATAGGGAATCGCAACAGTTTTCGAGGGTAGAGTATTCAACCCAAATTTGTTGATTCGACACAAGGGGAGCCAAAGAATATTCTCAAGTATTAGCAGCTGAGTTGTCAATTCAACCACACCTGGAAACTTAATATCTGCAGCAAAGTGTTTAGTAGCAAAGTAATATGATAGTGGTGGTAACGGTAACAAAGTAAAGATAGAAAAAGTAATGTTTTTGGTATTTTTGTAGTGACGATAATAGTAGCAACGGGAAAGTAAATAAGCGAGAACCAGTATATGGAAAACTCGTAGGCACCGGATTAGCGATGGATAATTATGCCGGATGCGGTTCATCATGTAACAGCTACAACATAGGGTGACACAGAACTAGCTCCAGTTCATCAATGTAATGTAGGCATGTATTCCGTATATAGTCATACGTGCTTATGGAAAAGAACTTGCATGACATCTCTTGTCCTCCCCTCCCGTGGCCGCGGGGTCCTAATGGAAACTAAGGGATATTAAGGCCTCCTTTTAATAGAGAACTAGAACAAAGCATTAGCACATAGTGAATACATGAACTCCTCAAACTATGGTCATCACCGAGAGTGGTCCCGATTATTGTCACTTCGGGGTTGCCGGATCATCACACATAGTAGGTGACTATAGACTTGCAAGATAGGATCAAGAACACACATATATTCATGAACACATAATAGGTTCAGATCTGAAATCATGGCACTCGGGCCCTAGTGACAAGCATTAAGCATAGCAAAGTCATAGCAACATGAATCTCAGAACATAATGGATACTAGGGATCAAACCCTAACAAAACTAACTCGATTACATGATAAATCTCATCCAACCCATCACCGTCCAGCAAGCCTACGATGCAATTACTCATGCACGGCGGTGAGCATCATGAAATTGGTAATGGAGGATGGTTGATGATGACGACGGCCACGAATCCCCCTCTCCGGAGCCCCGAACGGACTCCAGATCAGCCCTCCCGAGAGAGATTAGGGCTTGGCGGCGGCTCCGTATCGTAAAACGCGATGAAACTTTCTCTTTGATTTTTTTCTCCCCGAAAGCCAATATATGGAGTTGGAGTTGGTGTCGGAGGGCCACCAGGGGGCCCACGAGGTAGGGGGGCGCGCCCAGGGGGGAGTGGCACGCCCCCCACCCTCGTGGACAGGGTGTGGGCCCCCTGGTCTTCATCTTTGGCGAGAATTTTTCATTATTTATTCTAAGATATTCCGTGGAGTTTCAGGACATTCTGATAACTTTTATTTTCTGCACATAAAACAACACCATGGAAATTCTCTTGAAAACAGCGTCAGTCCGGGTTAGTTCCATTCAAATCATACAAGTTAGAGTCCAAAACAAGGACAAAAGTGTTTGGAAAAGTAGATACGACGGAGACGTATCAACTCCCCCAAACTTAAACCCTTGCTTGTCCTCAAGCAATTCAGTTGACAAACTGAAAGAGAAAAAGAAAAACTTTTACAAACTCTATTTGCTCTTGTTGTTGTAAACATGAAAAGCCAGCATTCAAGTTTCAGCAATTACTATGAACTAACCATACTCACAATAACACGTAGGTCTCACAATTACTCATATCAATAACATAATCAGCTAGCGAGCCATAATAATAAAACTCGGATGACAACACTTTCTCAAAATAATCATAACATGATATACCAAAATGCTATCTTGCTAGCCCTTTCTAAGACCGCAAAACATAAATGCAGAGCACCTTTAAAGATCAAGGACTGACTAAAAATTGTAATTCATGGTAAAAGAGATCCAGTCAAGTCATACCCAATATAAACCAATAATAATGAATGCAAACGACAGTGTGCTTTCCAGCGGGTGCTTTTTAATAAGAAGGGTGATGACTAAACATAGAAGTAAATAGATAGGCCCTTCGCAGAGGGAAGCAAGGATTTGTAGAGGTGCCAGAGCTCGGTTTTGAAAATCGAGATAAATTATATTTTAGCGGCATACTTTCATTGTCAACATAACAACTAAAAGACAACGATAACTTCCATGCTAAACAGATTATAGGCGGTTCCCAAATAGAATGGTAAAGGTTTATACTCCCCTTCCTCCACAAGCATCACGCCATGGCTTGCTCGAAACAACGAGTGCCTCCAACATTCAACGGGTCCCAAGGGGAGTTTTGTTTGCAGTTATTTTGATTTAGTTTGCATAAGGCATGGGACTTGGCATCCCGGATACCAGCCATTTTCTCGTGAATGAGGAGAGGAGTCCACTCCTCTTGAGAATAACCCGCCTAACACGGAAGATGAGGGCAGCTCTAATTGACATATGAGCTATTCGAGCATGCAAAACAGAATGTTTATTTGACGGTTTAGAGTTTGGCACATACAAATTTACTTGGAACGGCAGGTAAATACCGCATATAGGTAGGTATAGTGGACTCATATGGAACAACTTTAGGGTTTAAGGAGTTTCGATGCACAAGCAGTATTCCCGCTTAGTACAGGTGAAGGCTAGCAAAAGACTGGGAAGCAACCAACTGAGAGAGTGACAACAGTCGTAAACATGCACTAAAATTAATTCACACCGAGTACAAGCATGAGTAGGATATAATCCACCATGAACATAAATATCATGAAGGCTATGTTGATTGGATTCAACTACATGCATGAACCTGTGCCAAGTCGAGTCACTCAATTCATTTAAAGGAGGATACCATCCTATCATACCACGTCATAATCATCTCAATAGCATGTTGGCCCGCAAGGTAAACCATTATAACTCATAGCTAATCAAGCATGGCACAAGCAACTATAATCTCTAAATGTCATTGCAAATATGTTTACTTCATAATAGCTGAATCAGGAACGATGAATCATCATATTTACAAAAACAAGAGAGGTCGAGTTCATACCAGCTTTTCTCATCCCAATAAGTCCATCATATATCATCATTATTGCCTTTCACTCGCACGACCGAACGGTGTGTATAATAATAAGAGTGCACGTGCATTAGACTAAGCTGGAATTTGCAAGAATTCAACTCAAGAGAGAAGACAAGTAATATGGGCTCTAATTTAAATAAACGATCATGCATATAAGAGCCACTAAGCATTTTCAATATAGTCTTCTCGACCCCCAAAGAAAGGAAAAGAAATAAAAACTATTTACACGGGAAAGCTCCCAACAAGCAAAAGAAGAACGCGAAATATATTTGGGTTTTCTTTTTAATTCTACTACAAGCATGAAAAGTAAACTAACTATTTTTTTGTTTTTCTAAGGTTTATTAAACACACAAGAAGAAAGCAGGAAAAAGAAATTTAAACTAGCATGGATAATACAATCAAAGAGTATGAGCACCGACATCTAGCAATCAGTGTGTGTGAACATAAATGTAATGTCGGTGGGAAATACGTACTCCCCCAAGCTTAGGCTTTTGGCCTAAGTTGGTCTAATGCCAGGGATGGCCTGGCGGATATCCGTAGGTGAAGCTGGGGTCGTACTGCGATGAAGAATAGTTGGGATCATAATGTGATGAAGAGGACTCTGACTGCCACTGGCTGGCAACCGCCTCAGTATCCCAAGAATAAACATACATTCGTGGAGGCTCATCTTATGGCTCTAGAACCGGGGCTGGTGCAGGGTTCCGATAGGCTTGAAAAGCCAACCATGGAACGATGTGAGGTTCTACAAACAAGTTAAACAAAGAAGCAGCAGGCAAAGTAATAGTCTCAGGGTGATGTTTATCAAAGTATAATTTATATTTGAGCTCCCCATCGCGACTCTTAACAAGAAAATCATGTGCTATCATATTCTTGTAATCTAAATAAGCACGGGGCAGCGCTGTTTCTTCTTTCTCCGCATGCCTAATAGGTATTTCAAAATGTTCAGCTAGGCGCGAAGCATAAATGCCTCCAAAGATGGGGCCCTTAGTACGGTTCAAACTTAACCGTCTAGCAACAATTCCACCCAAACTAACAGAGTTATTGCGGTATAAACCATGGAGCAAAATAATAATATCAGGAATGCTAAGGTTCCCACAGTTCCCGCGTCAAATCAAGCAACGACTAGCAAATAAGGCAAAGTAGCGTAAAACAGGATAATGTATGCTAGTGATCCTTGCATCAGAAACCTTCCTGGTTTCTCCCACCGTGATAGTGTTAATAAAAGCTTCTACTTTGTTACGGTGGGGTTCATCTAAGGTGCCTTGAAAGGGTATTCTGCAGACCTCGCAAAATTCAGCTAATTTCATCTTTTTAACCACGTCATATAAATGAAACTCTACTGATGGAGGTGATTTCTTAGGGAAAAAGTAGAAGTTTTGCACATAAGTATTTGTGAGTAAGAGATACTGATGACGTTGGTCGCGGAGGAAGTTGGTGAGGCCGGCGTTCTCAATTAATATATAGAAATCATCATAAATCCCGGCTCTCCTCAAGAAGTCATCGGAGGGCCATTCACATGGCCGGACCTCCGCGGTGCGAGGTAAATTAAATTTGGGCTTCTCCTCTTCTTCCTTTTGTTTTCCCTTAGAGCTTCGGCTCGACGAGCCCCTCAAGAATTTCTTCATTATTTCTGAAATAATCTGAAATTTTTAGTAACTTCAAATAAAAGTGAACCAACTTCAATAATATTGGTAGTAACAACTCCCACAAGTGCCTAGGGCCTATATCAAGCATTGGAACTACTTGGAACCATATAAATTTGACATGCAAGCTCAAGAACATGGTCACCTATGCAGCACAAATTTTCAATGAATAAAGCACTAGAATAAAAACTAATTGGACCAATGGAGGAGGCACATACCAAGGAACAATCTCCCAAGCAGTTTTGCAAGAGGTGCTTTGAGCAAGGAGATCGAAAGTCACAGCAACGGGGGCTGGAACTCGTGCTTGAGTTGGTTTTTCGTGTTTGTGTGAGGCAGAGGAAGAAGATGGGTGCAGGAAAAAGTGGAGGAGGGCCACCGTGGTAATTTTTGCACAGTAAATTCTCAAATATTCCCGAAAAAATCATATTAAATTGGCATGGCATTCTGAGGACTTTTATTTTCGGGATATTTTTATATTGCACGGATAAGTCAGGAAACAGACAGAAAAATATTATTTTACTTCATTTCTACTAAATAACAGAAAATGTAAAGAGGGTACAGAAAGTTGTGCTTCTAATTTCATCCATCTCGTGATCATCAAAATGAACCCACTAACAAGGTTGATCAAGTCTTGTTAACAAACTCATTCCGAATAATCCCGAAACCGGAGAAATTTCGAATAACACTAAGCTACCTCAACGGGGATATGAAAATCCCCAACGATAAGGATATCATACTTTTTCTTCATAGTAGGGAGAAGAAATTCAAAACCTCCAAATATAATCGATGGAACTTTTCCAATAGAGTTGATACTATAAACTCGAGGTTGTTTCCTCGGAAAGTGTACCGTATGCTCATTACCATTAACATGAAAAGTGACATTGCCTTTGTTGCAATCAATAACAGCCCCTGCAGTATTAAGGAAAGGTCTTCCAAGAATAATAGACATACTATCATCCTCGGGAATATTAAGAATAACAAAGTCCGTTAAAATAGTAACGTTTGCAACCACAACAGGCACATCCTCACAAATACCGACAGGTATAGCAGTTGATTTATCAGCCATTTGCAAAGGTATTTCACTAGGTGTCAACTTATTCAAGTCAAGTCTACGATATAAAGAGAGAGGCATAACACTGACACAGGCTCCAAGATCACATAAAGCAGTTTTAACATAATTTCTCTTAATGGAGCATGGTATAGTAGGTACTCCTGGATCTCCAAGTTTCTTTGGTATTTCACCCTTAAAAGTATAATTAGCAAGCATGGTGGAAATTTCAGCTTTCGGTATCTTTCTTTTATTAGTAATGATATCCTTCATGTACTTAGCATAAGGATTTGTTTTGAGCACATCAGTTAATCGCATACACAAAAAGATGGGTCTAATCATTTCAGGAAAGCGCTCAAAATCCTCATCATCCTTTTTCTTCGATGGTTTCGGAGGAAAAGGCATGGGTTTCTGAACCCATGGTTCTCTTTCTTTACCATGTTTCCTAGCAACGAAGTCTCTTTTATCATAACGTTGATTCTTTGATTGTGGGTTATCAAGATCAACAACAAGTTCAACTTCTACTTCATTATCATTACTAGGTTGAGCATCAACATGAACATTATCATTAACATTATTAGGTTCGTGTTCATTACCAGATTGTGTTTCAGCATCAGACATAGAGATATCATTTGGATTATCAAGTGGTTCAGCAATAGGTTCACTAGAAGTTTGCACAGTTCTATCATTTTTCTTTTTCTTCCTCTTAGAAGAACTAGGCATATCAATATTATTTCTCTGAGAATCTTGCTCGATTCTCTTAGGATGGCCTTCAGGATACAAAGGTTCCTGAGTCATTCTACCAGTTCTAGTAGCCACTCTTACAGCATAATCATTTTTATTACTATTCATTTCATCAATCACTTCTTTCTGAGCTTTAAGTACTTGTTCTACTTGAGTGGTAACCATAGAAGCATGTTTGCTAACAAGTTTAAGTTCACCTCTAATATTAGCCATATAATCACTCAAGCGTTTAATCATAAAGGTATTCTGTTTTAATTGTCTACCAAAATAAGCATTAAAGACATCTTGCTTAAACATAAAGTCATCAAACTCATCCAAGCACTGACTAGCAATTTTAGTAGGAGGGACTTCAGCTTTATCATATCTATAGAGAGAATTTACCTTTACTACCTGTGTCGGGATATCGGGAGGTTCTTCATTAAATAAGTAATTGAGATAATATACTTCTTCAATAAGCGGTAAATTAAGACCATGTATTTCTTCAATAGGAGGTAAATTCTTAACATCTTCAGCTTTAATACCTTTTTCTTTCATAGATTTGTTTGCCTCGTGCATATCTTCGGGACTGAGAAATAGAACACCTCTCTTCTTCGGAGTTGGTTTAGGAATAGGCTCAGTAATTGGCTCAGGAGCTGGCTCAGGAGGTAGCTCGGGAGGTGCCAAATTATTTTTATTTGCCAACATATTATTTAATAGAAGTTTAGCGTCATCCGGTGTTCTTTCCCTGAAAAGAGAACCAGCACAACTATCCAGGTAATCTCTGGAAGCATCGGTTAGTTCATTATAAAAGATATCAAATATTTCAGGTTTCTTAAGAGGATGATCAGGCAAAGCATTAAGTAACTTGAGAAGCCTCCCCCAAGCTTGTGGGAGACTCTCTTCTTCAATTTGCAAAAAATTGTATATTTCCCTCAAAGCAACTTGTTTCTTATGAGCAGGGAAATATTTAGCAGAGAAGTAATAAATCATATCCTGGGGACTTTGCACACAACCAGGATCAAGAGAATTAAACCATTTCTTAGCATCACCCTTTAATGAGAACATAAATATTTTGAGTAAATAAAGGTGGCGTGATCTCAGATTATTAGTAAACATGGCAGCTATATCATCTAACTTACAAAGATGTGCCACAACAGTTTCAGATTCATAGCCATAAAAAGGATCAGATTCAACCAAAGTAATTATATTTGGATCGACAAAAATATCATAATAATCCTGATCAGGAACACAGATAGGTGAAATAGCAAAAGCAGGGTCGGGTCTCATCCTACCTCTAAAAGATTCTTTACTCCACTTAATTAGCAACCTCTTACGTTCAAGACTATCCTGGCAAGCAAGAAGAGCTTCAATAGATTCAACATTAAAAAGATAACCCTCAAGAATAGAAGGCATAGGTTCATCATCACTCACATCATCGTGTTCAGGTTCAATAATTTCTCTTTCTCTAGACCTAGCAATTTGCTCATCAAGAAATTCACCGAGTGGCACAATAGTATCAAGCATAGAAGTAGTTTCATCATAAGTATCGTGCATAGCAGAAGTGGCATCATCAATAACATGCGACATATCAGAATCAATAGCAGTAGTAGGTTTAGGTGTCGCAAACTTACTCATAACAGAAGGTGAATCAGGTGTAGAGCTAGATGGCAGTTCCTTACCTCCCCTCGTAGTTGAGGGCAAAATAGTAGTTCGATCATCTTTCAGGTTCTTCATAGTGTCCAGCAGATATAAATCCCAAGTGACTCAAAGAATAGAGGTATGCTCCCCAGCAACGGCGCCAGAAAAAGGTCTTGATAATCCACAAGTATAGGGGATCGCAACAGTTTTCGAGGGTAGAGTATTCAACCCAAATTTGTTGATTCGACATAAGGGGAGACAAAGAATATTCTCAAGTATTAGCAGCTGAGTTGTCAATTCAACCACACCTGGAAACTTAATATCTGCAGCAAAGTGTTTAGTAGCAAAGTAATATGATAGTGGTGGTAACGGTAACAAAGTAAAGACAGTAAAAGTAATGTTTTTGGTATTTTTGTAGTGATGATAACAGTATCAACGGAAAAGTAAATAAGCGATAACCAGTATATGGAAAACTCGTAGGCACTGGATTAGCGATGGATAATTATGCCGGATGCGGTTCGTCATGTAACAGTTACAACATAGGGTGACACAGAACTAGCTCCAGTTCATCAATGTAATGTAGGCATGTATTCCGTATATAGTCATACGTGCTTATGGAAAAGAACTTGCATGACATCTTTTGTCCTACCCTCCCGTGGCAGCAGGGTCCTAATGGAAACTAAGGGATATTAAGGCCTCCTTTTAATAGAGAACCGGAACAAAGCATTAGCACATAGTGAATGCATGAACTCCTCAAACTATGGTCATCACCGGGAGTGGTCCCGATTATTGTCACTTTGGGGTTGCCGGATCATAACACATAGTAGGTGACTATAGACTTGCAAGATAGGATCAAGAACACACATATATTCATGAAAACATAATAGGTTCAGATCTGAAATCATGGCACTCGGGCCCTAGTGACAAGCATTAAGCATAGCAAAGTCATAGCAACATCAATCTCAGAACATAATGGATACTAGGGATCAAACCCTAACAAAACTAACTTGATTACATGATAAATCTCATCCAATCCATCACCGTCCAGCAAGCCTATGATGCAATTACTCACGCACGGCGGTGAGCATCATGAAATTGGTGATGGAGGATGGTTGATGATGACGACGGCGATGAATCCCCCTCTCCGGAGCCCCGAACGGACTCCAGATCAGCCCTCCCGAGAGAGATTAGGGCTTGGCGGCGGCTCCGTATCGTAAAACGCGATGAAACTTTCTCTCTGATTTTTTTCTCCCCGAAAGCCAATATATGGAGTTGGAGTTGGCGTCGGAGGGCCACCAGGGGGCCCACGAGGTAGGGGTGCGCGCCCAGGGGGGAGGGGCGCGCCCCCACCCTCGTGGACAGGGTGTGGGCCCCCTGGTCTTCATATTTGGCGAGGATTTTTTATTATTTATTCTAAGATATCCCGTGGAGTTTCAGGACATTCTAAGAACTTTTATTTTCTGCACATAAAACAACACCATGGCAATTCTGCTGAAAACAACGTCAGTCCGGGTTAGTTCCATTCAAATCATAGAAGTTAGAGTCCAAAACAAGGGCAAAAGTGTTTGGAAAAGTAGATACGACAGAGACGTATCAGAGCCCTCTGTGGACTCGTGCAACCGTTACCCTTCGTGGGTTGAAGTCTCCATCAACGTGGATGTACGATTGCACCACCTATCGGAACCACGCCAAAAACATCCGTCTCTCCAATTGCGTTTGAATCCGCCAAACCCTTCCCTTTACTTTCTTGCAAGTTGCATGCTTTAATTTCCGCTGCCTATATAATCTTTGCATGCTTGCTTGTATTGTGTGATGATTGCTTGACTTGTCCTAAGATAGCTAAAATCTGCCAAACTCTAAAATTGGGAAAAGGTTAAGTTTTTATTTGGTCAAGTAGTCTAATCACCCCCCTCTAGACATACTTCAAGGTCCTACAGTGATCCTCTTGAGGATGGCCAAACTTCTGGTGTTGATGTACCTGTTGTTGATGCTTCTTTAGCTCCTGCTACTGCTGCTGCTGGTACCCAGGAGGATGATGAGTATGCGGGCGCTTATGAGGATGAGGTTGATCAAAATCAGGACTACGTGCAGCCACCAGCACCACCACCAGCAGGTCGACCTTAGGTATATAATCGCAATGGTAGGCCTGCACCACCACCTCAGGTACGAGATAATGACCATATTCCTAAACTGAAATTGAATATTCCACCATTTGAGGGTAGATATGTTCCTCATATATATCATACTTGGGAGTTAGAAACTGAACAACGTTTTACATGTTTACAATATCCCGAGGAGAGACGGGTTGCTGCTGCTGTTTGTGCTTTCAGTAGTTTTGCATGTGTATGGTGGTCTGAACATTGTAGATTATATCCTGTTCCAACTAATTGGGCTGCTTTGAAAACTGCTATGCGTACTCGTTGGGTTCCACCATATTATCAACGTGAATTGCTTCAACAATTGCAGTGTTTAAGACAAGGAAAAAATTCTGTAGAAGAATATTATCAGGAATTACAAACTGGCATGATTAGATGTGGTATTGTTTTATGGGTGGATTAAATAGAGAGATTCAGACCATTCTGGAGTATAAGGAGTATACTAATATCACTCGTTTATTCCATCTTGCTTGTAAAGCTGAACGTGAAGTGCAGGATCGACAAGCATTGGCGCGAACTAACTTTTCTGCAGGCCGACCTTCATCATGGACACCGCGTGCATCTTCTACTTTAACTGCACCAGCACCTCCATCAGGTGCCACCTCCAGCCGTGATACAAGAAAGAAGGCACAACCACCATTATCTGCCAAGAGCGCACCTGCTGGGCCTGCACAGAGTTCTTCTTCTTCCATGGCATCAACAGGGCACACAAGTGATATTATTTGTCGTCGTTGTAAGGGAAGAGGTCATTATGCGAGAGAATGCAAATCTTAGCGTGTGATGATTGCTACTGAGGATGGTGGGTCTGAGCCCGCTAGTGACTATGATGAGGAGACTTTCGCTCTTATTACACATGAAGAACATGGTGGAGATGATTCTGATCATGAGACGCAATACATGGCTCCTGAATACGTTGACAGGTATGAATGTTTAGTTGCTCAACGTGTTTTGAGTGTGCAGGTCACACAAGCTGAGCAAAATCAGAGGCACAATTTGTTCCATAAAAGGGAGTTGTGAAGGAACGTTCTGTGCATGTCATCATAGACAGAGGGAGCTGCTACAACTTGGCTAGCATGGAGATGGTGGAGAAGCTATCACTCACCACAAGACCACATGCACATCCTTACTACATCCAATGGTTCAACAACAGCTGCAAGGTTAAGGTAACACGTACTGTTCGTGTGCATTTTATTATCTCTACATATGCTGATTATGTTGATTGTGATGTGGTACCTATGCAAGCATGTTCCTTATTACTTGGTCAACCATGGCAATTTGATAAAAAATTTGTACACCATGGTAGAAACAATCAGTATACTCTTGTACATAAGGATAAAAATATTACTTTGCTTCCTATGACTCCTGATTCCATTTTGAAAGATGATATTAATAGAGCTAATAAGCAAAACAGGAGAAAAATAAGAGTGAAAATCAGATTGTGGCAAAAGAATTTGAGCAACAAATGAGGCCTAATAGTAAACCATCTAGTGTTGCTTCTGAAAATAAATTGAAAAGTGCATGTTTACTTGCCACTAAATCTGATATTGATGAGCTAGATTTCAGCAAATCTGTTTGCTATGCTTTTGTGTGCAAAGAGGCATTATTTTCATTCGAGAACGTGCCGTCCTCTTTGCCTCCTGCTGTCACTAACATTTTGCAGGAGTTCGCTGACGTCTTTCCACAAGATGTGCCACCGGGATTACCTCCCATTCGAGGGATTGAGCATCAGATTGACTTAATTCCCGGTGCATTATTACCCAACCGTGCATCATACCGTACCAATCCAAAGGAGACAAAGGAGATTATGCGTCAAGTACAGGAGCTGCTCGACAGAGGTTATATGCGCGAATCCATTAGTCCTTGAGATGTTCCTATTATTCTAGTGCCGAAAAGTATGGTACATCACGTATGTGTGTTGATTGTTGAGGCATTAATAATATTACTATTCGTTATCATCATCCTTTTCCTAGGCTCGATGATATGCTTGATGAATTGAGTGGCTCTACAATATTCTCCAAAGTTGATTTGCGTAGTGGATACCATCAAATTCGTATGAAATTCAGAGATGAATGGAAAATAGCATTTAAAACTAAGTTTGGATTATATGAGTGGTTAGTCATGCCTTTGGGGTTAACTAATGCACCTAGTACTTTCATGAGATTAATGAACAAAGTTTTATGTGCTTTCATTGGACGATTTGTGCTAGTTTACTTTGATGGCATATTGATTTATAGCAGATCTTTGGAAGACCATTTGGAACATTTACGTGCTATTTTTCTTGCTCTACGTGATGCATGTTTGTTTGGTAACCTTGGGAAGTGCACCTTTTGCACTGACCGAGTATCTTTTCTTGGCTATGTTGTTACTCCACAGGGAATTGAAGTTGACAAAGCCAAGATTGAAGCTATTGAGAGTTGGCCGCAGCTCAAAACGGTCACACAAGTGAGGAGTTTTCTTGGCCTCGCTGGATTCTGTAGGCGTTTTGTGAGAGATTTCAGCACCATTGCTACACCTCTCAATGAGCTTACAAAGAAGGATGTTCCTTTTCTTTGGGGTACCTCACAGGAAGAAGCCTTCATGGTATTGAAAGATAAGTTGACACATGCTCTTTTACTCCAACTTCCTGATTTTAATAATACTTTTGAGCTTGAATGTGATGCTAGTGGAATTGGATTAGGAGGTGTGTTATTACAAAATGGCAAACCTCTTGCATACTTTTCTGAAAAATTGAGTGGGCCTAGTCTGAATTATTCTACTTATGATAAAGAATTATATGCTCTTGTTCGGACTTTAGAAACATGGCAACATTATTTATGGCCCAAAGAATTTGTTGTACACACTGATCATGAATCTTTGAAACATATTAAAAGTCAAGCTAAACTGAATCGTAGACATGCTAAATGGGTTGAATTCATTGAGACTTTCCCTTATGTCATTAAACACAAGAAGGGAAAAGAAAATGTTATTGCTGATGCATTGTCTCCTCGCTATGCTATGCTTTCACAACTTGACTTCAAAATATTTGGTTTGGAGACCATCAAAGATTAATATGTGCATGATGCTGATTTTAAAGATGTAATGCAGAATTGTAAAGAAGGAAGAATGTGGAACAAGTTTGTCGTTAATGATGGATTTGTGTGCCGTGCTAACAAGCTATGCATTCCAGCTAGCTCCGTTCATCTTTTGTTGTTGCAGGAGGCGCATGGAGGAGGATTAATGGGACACTTTAGCATGAAGAAGACGGAGGACGTACTTGCTACACATTTCTTTTGGGCAAAGATGAGACGGGATGTTGAGCGTTTTATTGCACGCTGCACTACATGTCCAAAAGCTAAGTCATGACTCAATCCTCATGGTTTATATATGCCTTTGCCTGTACCTAGTGTTCCTTGGGAGGATATATCTATGGACTTTGTTTTAGGTTTACTTCGAACAAAGAAGGGGAGGGATCGCATATTTGTTGTCGTGGATAGATTCTCGAAAATGGCACACTTTATACCATGTCATAAAAGAGATGATGCTGTTAATGTTGCTGATTTGTTCTTTCGTGAAATTATCCGCTTGCATGGTGTGGCAAATACTATTGTTTCAGATCGTGATACTAAATTTCTTAGCCACTTTTGGAGATGTTTATGGGCTCAGTTGGGGACTAAACTGCCTTTTAGTACTACTTGTCACCCCCAAACTGATCAACAAACTGAAGTAGTCAATAGAACATTGTCTACTATGCTTAGGGCTGTTTTGAAGAATAATAAGAAAATTTGGGAGGAATGCTTACCTCATATTGAATTTTCTTATAATCGTTCATTGCATTCTACTACTAATGTGTGCACTTTTGAAGTTGTGTATGGGTTCCTACCTCGTGCACCTATTGATTTGTTGCCTCTTCCATCTTCGGAGAAGGTTAATTTTGATGCTAGACAACATGCTGAATTGATTTTAAAAATTCATGAGTTAACTAAGGAAAACATTGAGCGTATGAATACTAAATATAAACTTGCTGGAGATAAGGGTAGAAAACATGTTGTGTTTGCACCTAGAGATCTTGTTTGGTTACATTTGCGTAAGGATAGATTTCCTGATTTGCGCAAATCAAAGCTAATGCCACGTGCTGACGGACATTTTAAGGTGTTAGAGAAAATAAATGATAATGCATATAAACTTGAGCTGCCTGCAGATTTTGGGGTTAGTCTCACTTTTAACATTGCAGATTTGAAGCCTTATTTGGGAGAGGAAGACGAACTTCCGTCGAGGACGACTTCATTTCAAGAAGGGGAGGATGATGAGGACATCAATACCATTGTTACACCCACAACCCCTGCTGCTATACATATTGGACCAATTATTAGAGCTCGCGCACGCCAATTAAATTACCAGGTACTTCCGTTTCTTGGTAATGATTCTAATGTTCATGAGAATATGATGCTGCCTAAATTGGATACATTTGTTTTGCTTACAAATGAAGGGCCTAGCTTGGAGAAGTATGAACATTGGAGCAAGACCAAGCATGGAGATGATGGCATGCGCAAGGGGAACAAGAACGGAGTTACAAGTGATGATTTCAGGACTTTGAAGCCCCCATAATGAGTGCATGAAGCCTTGGACGAAATATACAAGATGACACTTTATAAATTTCGTCCAGAGGCTATTCTAGGTGCTGCGTCACCTTTTTATTGGGCCAGGCCCATCTAATTTTGAAATACATAAGTATAGGCTATTTTTAGAGTCGATATGTGTGGGGAAACAAGAGATAGGGTTGGTTTCGGACCTCTCCACCATGCGCCACGAAATTCCCCCCTCTTCCTCCATATATACAGCCCTTAGGGCACCGTTTAGACTTTGGTTTTGTTTAGATTAAAAGTTCAGCATATCTGAAACTTCGCATACTTCGTTTGTGTTCAACGACCAGATAAAGGCGTCACAGAACACCACCTTTATTAATAAACCTTTCCTCTGTTATTCGCAATATCCAGATTGCAATCTTAGTTTCTTGCTTGTTCTTCGTTTGCTTGCAGGAAATAGACCTTCGTGGTCAGGTTGATCGTGCTCCGGCGTGGTCAATAACCTCTCGGAGTTGTTTTAGCGATTGCTAAGGTGCGACGTCCTCGCACGTTCGTAGTCGGATCATCAAAGTCGACTTCCACCAAAACGATAGCCACCATCTTATCAAAAGACGGGACACCTTTCCTCTATCACATCCATGAAACCAGTCATGAGCAGGTGCACCATCGCATCATAGGGGCCGAGCCAAACTCCACCTTTGCATCTTCGACACGGACATAAAATCTCTGTCAGGTTATTTTCTTTCATGTCTAGTGTCGCCGACCGCAACCACCTGTCTACCACCGTTCCACTGACCATGATGAATGCCTGCATGGTTATAATAAACAAATTGATTATAAAAATGCATACATGCATCAAAGTCATACAAAAATTCGGCATGACCTTCCCTAAAAATAGGACATATAGAGTTTGGCCAGCATTCGCCGAAATGGAAATAAATCAGCATTTCGGCAAAATATAGGCAACTCACCAAGCACAATTCGGCGGCAACTCATGCCACACACATAATTTCCATCATATCGCCCGATTATGTCATATCGCACACATACACATATTTTCATTCTTTCAGAAGAATAGTTTTGAAATCACCTATCTCGAGATTGAGCACGGTGATGATGTTGCCGATAGGTATCGCCACACACACCTATGGAATGATCAAAAGTGGACAAAGCTCTTCTTGACAAGGCTATTGATCTAGTTAGGGAGGTACATAGGTCACTTCACTAAATCCTAGCTAGATCTAACTAGCTAATGAGTTTTGGAGGTGACAAGTTCAACTAGTGGAGGGGGAAGGGAAAAGAGAAAGGAGATGCATTAATGGAGGTGTTGTAGTTAGCTAGGAGTAATAAAGAGAGAAAAAGATAGGTAGAAAGAGAGTAATGGGGGAGATGTAGTGAGGAAGAAGCAAAGTGAGGGAGAGAGGAGGTGGGTGGGGAAAGTGAAGGATGAGAGGATAGGGGAGGAGGGGAGGGGGAGGGAAAAGGTGGTATGGCTGCGGTTTAGCAGTAGCGCCGGGAGTAAAACGCATTGCTGCTAATAATATAGAAGTACGGCGCTCCTGGCAGACGCGCTACTGCTAAGCGGGGCCCGCCATGTGGCCAGGTTCAAACTTAGCAATAGCGACGTGCAGAAAAAGTGCGCTACTACTATCACATTAGCAGTAGTGCGGTTACCGTGGGCGCGCTACTGCTAAACCTAGCGTGGCGGGAACGGTCGGCCAAATTTAGTAGTAGCGTGGTTCTACTGAGCCGCGCTACTGCTAAGCTGGTAGCAGTAGCGCCTGTTTGTTGCACGCGCTACTGCTAATTAGCAATAGCGCCCCTTTTTAGCCAGCGCTACTGCTAAGTTTCTGTGTATAAGTTTTTTCATAGTAGTGTGAAGACACTTTTGAATGGGCTTGACACGGTGTAGGGGCCGAAAAAATAAAAAAATAAAAAAATAAAGAAGAAAACATTATGTTTGCCGATGGTTTTTTGGTTGACACTCTAATTCGTCAATTCGAGTGTCCCGCGGATTGCCAATGGCCCATCCATCTGGACCATCCATCTGTCCCAGATCCTGGCCGCCTCAAGCCGAGGTGTCAGTGTTGCTCGCTTGATGACCTTATTCTTCAACCAGCGCTATCGTTGCTCAACACCATCTTGCTTCCGATGTTGCATCACCTCGCCCGCCTCTCTTGCCACTCGCCCTTGCCCGCTCTTTCTCTTCCATGACATCGTCGACGGTAACCGCGACTAGCCGGACTCGACGCGCCAGTAGCACCAACTCCTCTTCCCCAGTCCCGCTATTGCTTCTCTTGCTGGCCGTCATGTTCTTCTTGTTGGTCGAGCTCGAGTAGAGCATGTGGGAGGGCAACCTCTAGGAACTTCGGGCATGACGAGGTGGTGCGGTAGTGGGTCGGCTTAGTTGCGGTGGCGAAGCGTAGTGCGGCGGCCTCGAAGGATTTTTTACACAGGGTAAAACCTTCTCTTTTGCTGAGTGCATGCACACGGCAGATTGCCTAAACATGAAATTAAATACTCAAATTGATCTCAATCATCCATAGTGGGTTCAAATTTAGTGTTTGTTGTACGCGGATTTTTGGCTCTAGGGAGCGTATGCTCCCTAATGAAGTGTAAAATTAAAATAAATAGTAAATATATTTTTAAAACACTAACCTTTTTTGCAGATGTTCATATTAGTGTAGCAAGTGCCCATGAAATTTTCATGCCATGCGGGATAGCAGTGCTTCATCGGTGAGAAAAACAAAATTAAGTGCAACATATGGCCTTCGATTTGTTTTTTTTTTCGCAAAGGACAATGAACACATCTAGTTTTGTCCAAATATTTTTTATATTTGTGAAATCCATTTTTGGCACGCAGGAGCATGTGCTCCCTAGAGCCAAAATGGATTTCCGGTTTTGGGGGGTTTCACTTGTGCATATAGACTTGCCAACTGCAAAAAATAGTAACTCCTAAACAAGCTAAACCATCTCCAAAATATCCCATTCATTTCATGAAAACTATAGTTTGAACAGGATGTTGACATTTTTGGTGTCAAACTTTTGTGTGGATTTCAAAATTTTGTGATTCGTTGGATTTTAATAGATCTGGATCTAAAGAATTTGGACTGGGTTTGACATTACCATTTTGTAACGGATTTGATGATAAATCCTTTAACTTGGATTTAAATTTGACAGGTCTCCATCTTGATGATTTGTACATCGATCAATGCATTCCATTCCTGCCTCTACATGGTAGACGATTTGGATTGCATATGCGTTGTACCGGTCGCAATGCATAAATGGTTAACAAAGAAGATTTTGAGCAAAGAATATCCTCTTTATTTCAGACACAAGAAGGAACAACGAGCATGCATCCAACTCTCATTTCTTCTCTGCATCTACCAGAGCAAGATGCAGAGGGAACTCTTAAATACTGCAAAAACAAAGGAAAAGAACAAGCTAATCGGCATTATTCTGGCGACAACAGGTCGAGTCACGCGGGCTTAGTGCAGCTGCGCTGGCAGAAGTTTGCGACGCGGTCCTTGCACTGGAAGCTGTCACGGCCGGCGACGGTGGTCTTGTCGCAGGTCTTGCAGGACGGGTTGCAGCCGCTGGGCGACGCATCCATGCACGTACACCTGGGCGGGATGGACCTAGTGCAGGTGCCGCAGTTGTTGCAGCACAGCGACGCGCTTGGGGTCGCACCTGCAGGCAACCACCAATGTCAATTAGTGGCTCTACACTGGCTTAATCTGCGAGGAGATGAAGAAAGGCAAAGAAAGGACGATGCCGGGCTCACCTTGGCTGTGGGCGAAGGGCAGAGCTGCTGCGAGGAGGAGGACGACGGCCAGCGCGGCGAGCAGCACCTGTGGCCTCATGGTTGCAAAGACTGACTGACTATGTAGCAGGGATTGGGTTGGTTCGTGCTGGGAGGTTGATGCCTAATGGTATGGAACGCCAGGCTTCTTATAGGGTGGAGTCCCAACCCGATCGACTGAGGCGAGAGCACAAGTGACAATAGAGAAATGAGCAACTAGCAGCACGGGGACCAAGCTTTACACGCAGAAACATGTGGTCAAGATCTGGATTGGATCTCTAGCAGTAGCATGCATGCACGAGGCATCATATCCGTGGGTGGCCTGCACGTGTTTCACACGTAAATCTATTCAGAAAGCTTGACGCTCCACCTTGGCTTTTCACACATGGGTAGTTGATGGCTTGCTGCGTGCCGCCACGTTAATTTTATTGGATGACATGCGACTATATATGGTAAACGCCAGTTAGCTTGATGGATAGAAATAGTCGTAGGTTCACCTCCAATAGACTTTTTTTTTAATTATCATAGCTGTGTGCATCACAATGATGGAGAGGCTGGCATATATCCTCCATTTCTTGAACAAATACACTCTCTTTCGAAGCCCAAAGGTCATATATTGAAAAAGAAACCAGCCCTATGAAAGCAACTCCAAACGGAAAAGAGACTGCAACTGAGTCCTTAGGGAAACAAAAGCCACCTTCCTCCTACACACGCCCGTTTGTTGAGATCCATGGTCGATGACGTGACCAGAACTTCTCATGACCTACAGAGCTAGCAAGACTATATATTGGCTGCTCAGAAGTCATTGAGCTACGAATCTGAAGATGTGCACTTCACCTCGGAGGGGAGGCCAAGGAGAAGGGATGGACATCATGAAGACAATTACAAGCTCCGTATATAGGAGAGAAGCATTGCAACAATACGCCTCCCTAGATCTGAGAAAAAAATCCAAGGTACACACAGCTGGCGCTACCTCCCAGATCAAACACCAACAACAAACAGAGCTACCACACCAGATGGAGATCTGAACGAATCTTATTCGCCGCCATCCCAAAGTCAAATACATGGACCACCAAAATAGACCCTATTTAGCCAAGCCTAGACTATTGGATGCACTGGGAACAACAACTGGTGGTTCCCATTCCTCCCATCACCGAGCCTGGCGATCCCGAGGGCCAGGTCCCCCTCTCTCTCTCTCTCTCTCTCTCTCTCTCTCTCTCTCTCTGTGACGTCTGCCACGCCTCGCTCGCACATCGTGTTTCTTGAATGATCTCAACTCAGAACGATGTTATGTGTGCGTTCAATCGAGTCATTTATGGACGCACCACGAATCTGAGGCGTCAAATCATGGGCTGTTGCCGACTCAGGCATGGGTGGAACGCATATATCAAAACCACAACCACATATACTGAGGCATCGGCACCCTTAGCCTTCACCCGGATGAGATCACATCTTCCTCCTCATGCACAATCCACTGTCGTTCCTCATATTGCTACTGCATCTGGAGATCCCATCCTATAGACCGCGTGCACGGCCATACAGGAGAGCAGGCCTCCGAAACCGTGTCCTTTGTGATCTTGCACGAGGTGACCGCATCTTGATAGCTAAGGGTGGGAACACCTGCGTGCAGGCTGCCATAGTCTCTTTTTTCCCTCCTCTTTTGTACTAGTGCCAATTGCCATGACATTCCCATTTCCTTGGACCACATGGTACCACCACTGCGAGCGACGACACCAGCGACAAGAACAACGACCAGGTACTGTACCATGCACCACTGTACACATGTGTTGGCCGTGGTCACTGACACTCAGCCGCCATTCATGTAGCAGAACCTTGCGACAAAATCAAATGACAAGGGCCAAACTGTAATCTTACAATGTGATTTTTTTAAATAATACCCTTTTAAATCCAGTTGAACTGCTATTTGACCATCAGTACCAAACTCTCAAATCTATATGTTGATGTATGAAACTGAACATGCATGATAACTTTCTGTACCAAACTTTTACTTTGCTCTTTTTCAATACTGGGGCTTATGAAGTGCATACTTCTGCATAACAAGTTAGACTCCTATAAGTATTTTGCTTCTATATAGTGCTCTGGTACAAGAGTCAACTTGCTATCCCATATTTCACAAAAATGGAAACTTGTCATCCCATAGAAATAAAAAAAGAACCTTAGTTTTTTTATCCCAGGATCTCTTTTTCTCAGGCCACAAAATTTGCGATGTGACACACCTTTACTAGTACTCCCTCTGTTTCTTAAAAAAGGCATATAAATTTTGGAGTAAGTCAAACATGCATAGTTTGACCACGTTTGTTGGAAAAATCATCAATAACTGCAATATTAAATAAATATAATATGAAAACATATAATTATCATGTGTCAAATCATGTTTATTTGGTATCATAGTTCTTGAAATTTGTCCTATATACTTTGTCAAACATTGCACGGTTTGAATTCAAACCAAAATTATCAGCCTTCTTTCAGAAAGAGAGGGAGTAACTATCAAGTGATAATTGATTTCTGTGCAATATTGTTAACTGTACCTATTGTCTCCAGCGTGCTTCATGTTGTGGGCGGCAACTTGTGTCCTCTGTGGATTATTTGTTGTGGTGGCCGTGCTCGTTCTCTCTCCAATGACTGCCTTCCCATACATGTTCGAGCTTGGTCTCGGGCGAGCAGCTCCATTTTACCGTCGGTGCGTCGCTGGCGAGTTCTTTTCCCATGGCGCGCCCCCCAAGGTAGTCAGAGTCGGGATTCGGAGTTGGATTGATTTTCTGTAGACAGAATCGAGTCGTAGTATCGAGTCCTGGAATCAAGGATTCTACTAGATTTACTCAAATAAGATATTTTGTATCCACGACAAAATTTTACGTGGGTTCTAAAGATTTTTAACACTAAATATAGAGCAAAAACCGTACACATCAATGCTAGTTGTATTCACTTCTTTTCATGGCTAACCTACTATCTAGCTTGTGTGTAGAGAACACATATGAGAGGGAAATATATAGAACATTTCAATCTTCAATGCACGAAATTTTCTTAGGAGTTTTTTTGGAGTTCGTGAATAGCCGATCACTTGTATAGCTAACCCGCTATGCTGAACCTTGAAGACTCTAGCTCTCCTTCTCCAATCAATCTTGACGCATCCCCCTTCTCATGCCAATTCAATCCGTTGACAAGCCTGATCCTCAGTTTTGAACTAGGGTTTCTGAGAGCCAGATCAAAGATGTTGGCGGCTGAGTGTTTTGGCTTGGGAGAGGAATAAAGGGCCATCAGACATGTGAAAAAGGGTTTGGACGATTGCATACTATTCTGCTACAACCAAACAAACAACTTAGATAAATTAGTAGAATCGGACATAGTCCATAGCATAGTCGGGATTTTGCAGTTTTGTACAGGATTCTATGATGTGGATCGTGACTCAACATGGATTCGACCTGATCCGGATTCATAGTGGGACTTGGATCGACATGCTTTCATAGGGTCGTAAAGTCGTAGGATTCTAGGAGTCGAGTCGGGATTCTGACTACCTTGGCGCCCCCTATCAAGTCCCTGCTAGGTCCTCAAGTTGTTGATCTTCTTCCTCCATCCGTACATTTTTAACTTTCCTTTAGTGCCTGCTATCACCAGCTTTCGCGTTGCATTCCATTTTACTTTCTTTCAATGGTTGTATGTTGTCTCCTATTGTAATCCTGGCTAGTTAATGGCTTTGTTAATTCAATGTCGCGATGAAGCCTTTTGTCGGGATCAGCCTGAACCTTTTCTTTAAAAATAATGCATACTGCAAATTTTATAAAATATAGCTAACTAATGTACAGAAGCAAATAAAAAGTTGGACAATAAATATTTAGCATTGTGCTCATGTTCTTGGTATGAAATATTAATAGTTATGCAGCCAATATCTTAAAGTGTGTGTGGATTATACTGACATTGATGCATGGTTCTAGATTTTGCTATTTATAATATTTGGAAAAATAATGGCCACGTTTCAATTTGATAAAATTAATGTTCTAGCGATCATTTAGCTTTTTGCATAAAGTTATTATATTGTTGGAAATAGCATGGAAAATATAAAGGGTATTGTGCACCAGGGGGAGGGTAGAATAGGAAGGAACCAAAATATTATCGGTATTTAGCTTTGTATTATACTTCCTAATAAAGAAGTGGGAACAACTCTTTCTTTTAATAATGGACGAATTAATATGTGGTGGAATGCGTTTGGGCTGTCGATGGTACAGTTTAAACCGGATGCAGCCGTGTTTGCATGCTCTTCATATATAACTCATAAGACAAGTTTCTCTATCATATCATGAGAAAGAAACGAGAAGGAAACAATCTAACTTTGCTCACTAGCTGAATGTGCCAACTTTCGCTCAAAGACAAAAACAAAATGCCAATTAACTGAACGTGTGCATTATCCATATATTTTTTATTCACAAAAGTATTTATTTTTTGGCATAAGGTCCTCCCGAATAATTTAATGATTCATGCCTCGAGTAATCAGCCTCGTTGTTTTGTGATCAAACGATATATCCAGAATTGAAACATTGGAGCATCACCCGGTCATGCTAGCCCTTTTTCTGTATGCATGCTAGCCTATAAATCCAATGCAATATCAGAGACTTGCAACCACACCACGCGCAGACCCCTCATATATCGATATATCTGAAGCAGTAGTAGGAACACACAAGATGAGCTCTGGGAAGACGTCGTGGCCGGAGTTGGTGGGCATGCCGGCGACACCAGCGGTGATGACCATCAACAGCCAGAGGCCTGACTTGACGACCGAGGTGCTCCAGATTGGGATCAGTCCAAGCCCACCTGGGTTCGACTCGACACGAGTCTGTGTGTACCTCGACCCACGAGACAAGCTTGGCCTTGTTGCAGCCGTCCCCGTCGTTGGCTAGATACATAGCAACGTTTTTCTGAGGAGGCTACATGGCAGGATGATCTTATCCCCTAAGAAAACGGGC
Organism: Triticum timopheevii; assembly: GCA_963921465.1. Lineage (NCBI taxonomy): Eukaryota > Viridiplantae > Streptophyta > Magnoliopsida > Poales > Poaceae > Triticum > Triticum timopheevii. The sequence goes on from OY997271.1 coordinate 13,917,200, forward strand.
GGTTGGCTAGATATATGGAGCTGTTTGTGTCATTTTTGTGCTTATGGTTTGGTGAATGGTTCCACATAATAAGTGTATGGTCCAGTATTCAATTCATTTAGTAAATTGCATGTTAATGGTGTTTTATTGATCATAAATATATGTGAGACATATCTTTTCCATTACCTCTTGTGAAAGAAAAATCGTCATACGAAAGCATTTCCTCAATAAAAATGACAATGTTTTGGATCTATGAAAATCCTATGGAACACAAGTACAATATAGACAATAAAGGGACATCCATCCGATACATCCAACTCGCAGGGGCCGCAACACAAACATGCCCAAAAGGAAAAATAAGAGAACGAAAAGAGAAACAAATGCTGACATCGGCATATCAACTAAGCGATGAAGACCAGCAACCGCTGCATCCTCCAGAGAAGTACGACAATGTTCCTAGCATTCCGGAGTGTCGTGTACCAAGCAACACCTTCATGAAGGAATGTGACGGCGCCGCCGCTGTTGCCCGAACGAGTCCTAGGGTTTCCCCCTGTATGTGGAGGGCGGTGGGGAAGGGGTATACCCGACGCTTTTCAAGAAGGTCCGGCGGCGCCCGCATGCTTCACCGCGTCGAAGCCACACGAGGCGCTAGGGATTTCTCCCGACCCAAACAACCACCACCACCCCGGACTCTGCCGCCCAATCTGCTGCCCAGCAGTGTGTGCCACCATGGTCACCGAACCAACATCACCATCTCACTGGGGCCGACAACACGAGAGGGGAAGGAGAAAACAGCCACGGGGGCAACCACAACTCGACCGGCGGGAGGGGAGAACCTCCATCGCTCACGCAGAGCCGACCAGACGTGGCGACAAGGACTTGCTTGGCCCCGACTGGACGGCCGGACCCAAAAGGGTCCGGACTGTCCCTATCCGCATGTTGCAGCATGCCAGCCAACGAATCAAGCACGGCCCGTAGACCACCGACGCCTTGCCACCACTAGGGAGCAACGCCGCCGCACCGAGCCGCCGGCCCGTGCCAGCCCAGATCAGGCCCTAAAGGGCCCAAATCTAGGCCGAGAAGGCGCCACCAGCGCCACAGCGTCAAGGGCACCCGTGGCCCACGGTATGGCCGCCGCCGAGCCACACCGCCGCCAGCCGAGCAGCACCACCGCTGTCGGGGGCCCCTGCGCCCCCAACGCACGTACAGTACAAAACACCTTCCTGGCGCTATGGAGCGCTGGCCATCTGATCCGAAGTGTTGCTGCGTGTACTGGTTGTAATATATTTCAGTGACATTTGGTTGGATAAAATGTTGATATTGTCTGATTTATTTATATATTTGAATTAAAAATAGAATCTGATTTATTTATACATTTATTTAGTTAGTCATTTTCTCATGCACGTTAAGACAAGCATTTTCATGCATATTTGCATGAGCTGGCATGTGTGAAGTTTAGAGAAACAAATTAGTAAGGATCAACCATTTAGTCATATAGAATGTGGTCGAAGTGCCAATTGCAACTAATTTTATGCCGAATTGTGGTCGACCTGACCTACATCCCATATCAACTGGGCTTCTTTTTCATCTCACTGAAATAAAAGGAATCGGGAGAGCTGAACGAATGGAGGGAGAGTGGCGATGGATGGGTGGGACAAGGGGGTGAAGAGTTTGGTGGTGGTGGGAGGGGGGGGGGGGGGGGGGGGGGGGGGGGGGGGGCATCATGCTGTTGTCGACCTACCCAGGGCCGCGAGATATTGGTGGCAGCGGATCAAGGATGTCAAAGACCTTGCTCAAACGTGCAATCCCCACTGCCATCTCACCGATGCCGGCAGGAAGTGAAACCTATGGGGAACAAGGACCAATAGAAGTGAGAAAAACAAAAGGAGCAGGTTGCCAGTCCTCTGACTGAGGACAATACCGGCAAATAGAAGAGATAAGGAGGTCCACGGTGGAAGCATGGAGGTGACCTGGGTGGTGGTTATAACTGGAAAAAGAATGTATATCCGATGTTTAGCAAGGGAAGAACCAGTTCTGTTTTAACGGTTGTGCTCCACCACCAGCCGCTACCCGTCGGCACAAACAAGGCAATAGCATTTCTTATATTAAACCGGAGCAAAAATTTGAAGTTGTCCATTACAAAATTAATAAATAAATTTATTGTCAAAAGTTTTTAGGTGGCATGGGCCCTCAGAGGATTTGATTGAAGAAATTAAGGAATACTGTGGGCTTAGGTAGTCATTAAGCAAAGAGAAAAGTATATTTTTGGTCCTTCAACTCTTCGTGGAGTCTAGATTTAGTCCTTCAACTTTAAAACCGGACAACTTGCACCCCTAACTTTTAAAACAGCACAAGTTTAGTCCCCGAGGTTGTTTCTGTTCTGACTTCTGAGCCAACCCGGTTTTGACCAGTCGTAAGTCTAACACAACGTCCACCTCATCATCTTCTTCTTACTCGTGTCGGGCGTTTCATCGAACACTTCGTAGGCAGGCGATGCCTTGGGTGCTCGTCATCTCGTTCATCCCGCATGTCATGCTGCTCTACCCCCGCATGTCCAGCGGCGGTGGCGACGATTGAAAAGCTGGTCTGCGGGGCATGGATACGGCGGGCCGGCCGCATACAGCAGCCTGAACCATGCCGCCATTGGGCCTCCTGAGCAACGTTCTGGAGCTCGACGCCCGGGTGCCCAAGTACAGACTAGAGATGAACTACTGCCGGATGTCTAGCTATACTAGCACAGGAGGACACGAACTGGGTGCTACAAACACACACAATCGAGTTGGAGCGGAGCTCACGTACTAGACTACTAGTACTAGTGGCTGAACAATGCTTCTACACTGAACACACACACATGGGAGAGCTCTTGAGGCTGATTGATGTTGCACCGGAATGGCCTAATTACAAGTGAAGGAGCCGGGTCCTTTTATAGGCCGGGCTGGACGTGCACACAGCACACACACAAGCTGTGTACATGCACACACACGTTTAGTCTTTCGAGCTAGGTAAAGTCTACTACTACTCTCCTCCTCGGACTTTTTACTAGAGAAAGCCAACTACTACTTAGTTACTTCTCTACCTTAGCCTTTTGCCCAGATAAAGCCTACATGCTACAAAGCCTTTATCCAAGAAAGTCTACATGCAGCGACTGGGTTTGATCAGCAAGAAGGCAGCGGCGGCTTGGAGCTGCCAGTAGGCAGCCCACGATGCGGCCACGGCGGCTTGTGGAGAGATATGGCCAAGTATGAGAGAAATACCGCCGCGTGGACGAAAACAAGTCAAAACCACAATGAGTCAGCAATGATACCTAGCCAGTCAAGACGAGGGACTAAACTTGTCTGGTTTTAAGAGTTTGGGATGCAAGTTGTCCAGTTTTAGAGTTAGACTAAATCTAGACTTCACCAAAAAATGAGGGACGAAAAATATACTTATGGTTTGTGCACCAGAACTAGAAGATCGATTTGCTTGTTCACGTCCCATCAAATGACCTAGCAAGGCCTGGTTGAATGTGTCAACCATTACTTATGGTTTGGATAGCATGGGATGCTCCGTCCGTTTTGTCATCAAATGATAAATCCATCGAGAAACATTGTTTTAAACAAACCGGATGGAGTTCATGCATCTACTTTATAAATTCTTGGCTTATCTGCCTCCACTATATAAATTCCATCCAGAGTTATAGGCTTCTGTGCATCTAGTTTGACTCTCTTGCGCTCTTCTCTATAAATAAACATCGGCATCTTTTGAAGTAGAATCACATGGCCGTGATGAACTCAAAGAAGACATCATGGCCGGAGCTGTTGGCCATGCCTTTGTCCGACGCGGTGACGACGATCCAAAGTGAGAGGCCCGACGTCACGGTGGAGGCGATCTCGGAGGGCGCCAAAAAGATCCCACCGGGGTTCCGCTCAAAGCGTGCATGCGTCTTCTTCGACCCGCAAGACGAGCTCAAACGAGTGGTTAGCGTCCCTAGAATTGGCTAGCCGCCTGGCAGTACTCGATCATCATGAAGCCAGTTGTATCATTTTCTTATGATTATTTACTTTTGAATAAGCAGTCAGGAGGTCCAATATGCACTTCTTGTGATCTGCCTCTAAGAGAAACATATTACTAGAACTGATTCAATTGTGCTGAAGCAAGAGCCATCACATCTCAAAATTATGATTATCCTCGTTTGGTGCCACATTTAGGGAAATTAAATTTCAGTTAAGTATTGATCGATTTGTCCAAGGAAAATAGGTTTCAGCTCTAATTTATAGACAAATTAAGGTGGACAGCTGAAGCAGATAGATGGTGCTAAGGAGCACATCTAGCAAAGGCTACGAACATACAAGCACACAAAGATAAAAATGAAATGTTGCTTGACAATGCAAAAGCCTTCACCTGCCCTAGTATTCGTTAACCAAGGCTAAAGCAAATGGAATCTCAACATGCAATAGACAACATACACATGAGGAACAAGCCTTGATCTATTTTGAGAAGCGTGAACCTTGCTGTGGATACATTCGTCTGTCACCGAAGAGGGCCAACTACTTTCCTCGTGTTGGCTTGATGGATGCTTGTCAGCTGGAAGACAACAAGTACACTAGAAAGAATGGCAACTGGAAACGAAGCCATTGAGGAAGTATAGACTCGACTGTCGTTGCAAGCCACCCCTGGCCTTGGGCACAACTGCCACTGCCCAGGAACCACAATGACGATGACCCACTTAGAAGTACGCAGGCTCGCCAACAACGCCTCCGAGATGGGTACGATGCCACCGAGTGGTGCAGAAGATCGGACCACGGATTTTCACCACTAGCCAAATGTGGAGGGGCATAACCCAAGGTAACTGTCTCCAAGGAGGAGAACGATGCTCATGAACGTCGCAATCAGCAGCATCGGGACCGTCGAGCATGACTTTCACATGGACACAGACCACCAGGGGTCTACCAGCTCTAACCCATCGGAGGGTCCACCTGGTCCAACACATCAGACCAGAGTATCATGACACGCTTCCTGCACCATGAATGCCTCCCACGACTACCACCTCGTCGCCCTCACGGCTGAAACTGCAGACCAGCACCGAGTCTTGGCCACTACTCCGTCCACCATTTGGAGATGTCGTTCCGGACCCAAAGAATCAACCTTACCTGCCCACCGGCAATGCTACAGGTACAAACGATTTACAGGCTTTTACAGGATGGTTAACCTTAATTGGTCAATAGGTGCGCGGAGCGGCCCACCCCCCTGAAAATCAGGGGGGGAGAGGTTTGTGATTGGTTGTTAGATGGAAGGAGCGTGTAAAAGCGTGTAAGTCTTTGTATGTCTAGCATTTTTGCCTGCCCACCACCAAGATTTTTTTCCGCAAGGCCACAACCTTAGCTCTAATCTTCCGCAAATAGCACACAAGAAAATCCTGAAATAAGCTGAAAGAAGTAGCAATGTTGATCTGTTAGAAAGCTATTGGTATCACCTGTTACTAAACTTAGGTGTGTACGTATGTACGTGCACATAGAACTCGAATATTTGAAGTGCTGCCTAGATAAGACATGATGTAGTGGAGCATGAATGTTTTGCTTGGCAACACTAACCATTGCGGGAGGCAGCAGCCTTACGTACGAATGTGTAGGATAAGAATAAGATTGTTGGAGGACGGAGCACACGATGCATGCCTATTGTATTGGAGGACACCGGCAAACAAGTGCAATGTATGACTATTATATTTTCACTTGTTGTCAATATGCGTTGGTCATGCTTGTTGTCATGCTCACCAAGGACGGCATGCGCGATGCACACTTGTTGCCATGCCATGCTTCACTCCATTAACGTAGCCCCAATATCATCTATAAATACCATCCCAGATAATACGGCTTAAACACTATGCAACGTATATACATGTACAATTGGTGCTGATCACCACGAGGGAAGGGCGATGGGAAGAGCCGAGCCCGTAGGTGCTGGTGGGGGCGGTGACGGGGCTGGGAAGACGTCCTGGCCGGAGGTGGTGGGTTGGTCGGTGCAGAGAGCGGCGGCACAGATCAACGGCGATAGGCCGGACGTCTCGGTCACCCTGATGTATTCTAACCCCCCGTGGCCGCCTGGCCACAACCCCTGGCGCGTGGTCGTCATCTCCAACGAAGCTGGAGTCGTTGTGAAGACCCCCATCATCGGCTAGGGCTACCACAACCTCCACGGGCAGGGCATCTTATTAGTTCCACGCAGAGCTAGTTCTGCCCACCTGGTATCATATTATGAATGTGCTAAGTTGCTGCATCCATGCTTGGCCGGCAACGCTATAAACAATGTGTAACCCTTGGTACTTAATAAAGAAAATAAAGCACATACTTTTCCGCGTCGGCGGTTTCCACCTTTATAAGACCCCAAAGAGAAAACTATCGATATCTTCAAAACAAAATATACACCATATGAAAATATAGTTCATGTTGAATTTTCTTGTATTTATTTCGTATCCTAGATGTTGATCATTTTTTCTATCAACAAGTATAACACACTGGGAAAAGACATGTAGGTGGGCTCAAATTAGTGGCAGGTATGGTCAAGCACCCACCACTGCTATTTTGGAAAAGTACCGGTGGTAGGCACTAATAATGGCCTGCCACTGATCCTTTCACAGTAGTGTCGGGCAAAATATATGACCTGCCAGTCATAAACTATTACAAATTTGGCCACGAGGTGAAAGCTAGCAGTGGCGGGCATGTCAGCAGTGCCCGCCACTGGTTTGTCTTGCAAGAGTCGCGGGAGAAAAATATTCCGCCGGATCAATACTACAGCAACCCACACCAAATATTTCCATAATTTCGAAAAGTTTGCAGTGGTGGGCGGTCGTCACACATATCAAAGACGCCCCGAGGGACAAAGTGAGTAGTTTTCCTCTGCACTTACTCAAATCGGCAAATCCTTCGTCCCACTGTCGACCCGTCCGCACCGATATTGGTACGTCTCTCCCTCACCTCGTCCCCCATCGAGCTGTCTGCCGCAACTGCCAGGGTTACAACGCCGCCATTGCTAGGGTTAGGGCGCCGATGCCTCCGCGGTAGTATCAGCTAGTTAAAAAACAAATTAATTATTGAGTTGCAATTGGACTGTACTAATCAGTTTGTTCCCAAGGAAAAAAATAGCGCCAACCTCAAAATATGCTATTAGCATGGTATATCATACTATAGCGTGATATTAGCGAGACATTCTAAATAGACGTTTAGCGAGGCAATTCTCAATAAGCTATAGCGTGCTATTAGCGACCCTACAACACACTATTTTTTCGATGGTTTTTTCTGTGACTTCCAATCATATTTCAGTGACCGTTAAGTTGACAAACGATATAATATTCTTCATACGAGAATGACAACATGCCTATTCCAACCTACCGATCGAGCTAATTAAGGAATGATTCAATTAGTAATATGGATCGGAGGGAATACATCAGCAGAGATTCAGCTTACAGAAGGTAAAAGGGAAAACTACAAGTTGTACATCCTTGGGCTTATGGATGCTAACCCTCCGCCAAACTATGCAGATTACTCTCTTGCCTCCGTCAGGAGGCAATGTGATTTTTTTGAAGGAGGATATTACCTGGTCCCTGCATCTGGGCAATACATGCAACCATTTATTAATTATTCACAAAGTCCTTACAAGATAATACATCAGTAAGCCTGAAGCCACTGTTTTCGCAACACCTGTCGCTACTCCTATCCCCGTGATGCAGGGGTGCCGAATGTCCGAGTCTAATACCAAACAGACATCACACCAACCCCTAACATCTAATGCTGCATGTCCCATCCAAGCCACAAGACTTGGACTGGGTTACAAACCGGTCCGGCGCACTTTCAGTGGGCACCACATGTGCACGCTGCAAAGACCGTCACCTTCTTCATCCATCGATCCATCCTCAGGTCAGATACTGATGCATCGACCTTGCCAGGCCTCTCTGCCATCCACGTCACCATGACGCCAGACAGTGTCGTCCTCCTGCGCGATTCCATCGCCAACCATCGGACGCTGAGTCTCCACTGCGCCACGCCGCCGAGATCCGCCGCCATTGATGTGTAGGATGAAGTACCGCTCCACCACCTACCGACGCTCAACCACCAAGCCGTCCACATGTCCGTTCAGCCGCTGAATGTCTCCAAAAATGATGCCCCCATGGGGGTGATGATGAAAGTGTCGCAATCATCTGAGCTAAGAGGCCCCTCAACGCCTCGAACAAGGGCAACGACGCCCACGGACGCCGCCATCAATGGTAGCCTCCTCTAGATATGAGGTTTCCCCCGGAAATAATGGAGCGAGGGACGCCCCATCATCGCCTCCAACGAGGTAAACGACACCCACGGGTGCCGCCGACGATTGTGGCATCCTCACCTACTTCACCAGCTAGGCCACCATCTCCTCCTACAGTTCATCCGCCCCCGAAAAGCCACTACGAGGCAACACCCACCGACCAGATCCCTTTGGACCGACGATGAGGACAGCCAAAGGTAGAGGAGGTCATATCGCTGCGTGACCGGCGCATTGCCACACGTATGTCGTCCCGAGACGCCCGCTCAAGATCCATTGTCACGATGGAGGGATGCCCCGCCGCCGCTGAGAGAGTCCCGGATTAGGGGGTGTCCGGATAGCCGAACTATCATCATCGGCCGGACTCCATTACTATGAAGATACAAGATTGAAGGCTTCGTCCCGTGTCCGGATGGGACTTTCCTTGGCGTGGAAGGCAAGCTTGGCGATACGGATATGTGGAACTCCTAACATTGTAACCGACTCTGTGTAACCCTAGCCCTCTCCGGTGTCTATATAAACCGGATGGTTTTAGTCCATAGGACGAACAACAATCATACCATAGGCTAGCTTCTAGGGTTTAGCCTCCTTGATCTCGTGGTAGATCTACTCTTGTAATACCCACATCATCAATATCAATCAAGCAGGACGTAGGGTTTTACCTCCATCAAGAGGGCCCGAACCTGGGTAAAACATCGTGTCCCTTGTCTCCTGTTACCATCCTCCTAGACGCACAGTTCGGTACCCCCTACCCGAGATCCGCCGGTTTTGACACCGCCATTGGTGCTTTCATTGAGAGTTCCTCTGTGCCGTCGCAATCAGGAAGGATTCCTCTTCCCATCTTTAAAGACGGTACCATTGCCAAAGGAGCTTTGGCCGCCGGTCAAGCTATCTGGCTAGGTGGTTTTCATATGACCGCCTGTTCGGCCACCGCTTCGACGATGACCTCTCGGGTCATCAAAAGCGATCTTCGCGTCAACTCAGAATTCACCGAGCAGCTGGATCCGATGGAGCTCCCTTCCGTAAACAAGCTCTTGGATCGCATCGCCGCTCTGGGAGTCACTACAGACTACGATCAGATTGGGCTTAAAACCGATCTGAGAGAAATTAACTCTCCCCAGGCTACCCACCACGTTGCTATGGTAGAAGAACAACGTGGCGACTCTTCTTCTATGTTAGAAACCAGTTATGTCCGGATTCCCGATCCCTCCATGCCGGATTCCCGCGGAGGGACGGACGTCAATCGAGTACTGAACCTAAAGTCAGGCAGCGGACTAGATTCGTTGGACGACGTCCAACAATCCAAGCTTCCAAATCCGGAAACTCCTCGGCCTTTGAGCCTCAGATTGGGCGGGGTTCCAAATTTAATTCCACCCGTCCACCCAAACACAAGCGATCTATCTCAAATACGGTAAGAGACCGATGAAACAGTACATCATTACTGGGCCAGATTCCTCCTGGTTATGGACATGATAAAGGACTGCCGTGAGGAAAGCGCAATCTCTATTTTCTGCAACAATTGCACGGACAAGGGAATCCTCATCGCCATAAGTCGTCGTAAAATTACACGCTTCGCTGATTTGGCGTCCATAGTACGAAAGTACTGTGAGATGGAAAGCACCTGGAAAACCGAAATCAATTTTTGGGACAATCCGGCCCTGAATACAGCCCCAGTCTGAAATAAAAGGGTGCATCATCGCCAGGCACCTGGGTTAAATACCAAAAAGCAAAAACCCTTCATAGGGCATGTAACCGTACTGGAGGGATGGCTCAATGGACCCTGGAAAATTCATAGCACAGAGGGCGCCACTCCAACTCATAGCCTTAAAGCATGTTGGATACTACGGCAGGTGGCCAAAAGTGGCGACGGTCTTCTAGCCCCGGAGAACCAGCCCAACAGTACCAGTACGGTATTAATAGTCTTCGAGACTTTCGCATCAAATAATATGCGGAAACGAACAATCCGCAGCCTCGCCGAAGTCTACCAAGTAGCAACAACAAATCCATGGAGCGACACGGCTATCACCTTCAATGCCAGCGACGAACCTAAATTCCGAACAGCCCGAGCACCAGCCGCATTGGTCCTCAGTCCAATAGTGGACGGCTTTCGTCTTACCAAGGTACTCATGGATGGCGGCAGCGGATTAAATCTCATCTACGAGGAAACCCTCCAAAAAATGGAAATAGACTGGAGCCGCATTGAGCGAAGCAGCACAACCTTTAGAGGAATAATCCCTGGTCGGTAAGTACGTTGCACAGGAAAAATCACACTAGATGTGGTGTTCGGCTCGCTGAACAACTACAGGTCCGAGGAAGTCATGTTCCAAGTGGCCCCGTTCAGCAGCGGATATCACGCTCTATTAGGGCGAGAGGCATTCACAATTTTCCAAGCTGTACCCCATTACGGGTACATGAAGCTTAAAATGCCCGGGCCCAATGGAATCATCACTCTGGTCAGTGATCCGGACATAGCACTCCGCGTTGAAAATAAGACAGCCGCACTAGCCCTAGAGGCACTATCCGAAGCCCTAGCGGCAGAGGAACTCACTGCACTGCGCTCCACGGTGAATAGGGACGATGTGATACTCGATAAGAGATCTAAGTCCACCTCTTTTAAACCAGCAGACGAAATAGTCAAATTCCAGGTCCATCCAACGGACCTCACAAAGACAGCCTCCATTGGGGCACAATTAGACCCTGATGTAGAAGCCGCACTACGAGAATTCCTTCGGGAAAATTGGGACATTTTTGCCTGGCACCCTTCAGATATGCCAGGAATCCCACGCAGGCTGGCAGAGCACAGCCTAAATATCCTAAAAGGATTCAAGCCAGTCAAACAAGCTCTTCGACAATTTTTCGAACCCAAAAGACAGGCAATGGGAGAGGAGCTAGCCAAACTATTAGAAGCCGGATTCATCAGAGATATAAAACATCCGGACTGGCTAGCGAACCTGGTAATGGTACCAAAAAAGGACAAATCCTTGCGCCTTTGTGTTGATTTTAAAGACCTTAATAAGGCCTGTCCAAAGGACCCTTTCCCCCTTCCCCGCATCGACCAAATCATCAATGCTACCGCGGGGCACGATTCATTATCTTTCCTCGACGCATACTCCGGATACCATCAAATCAAGATGGCGGAAACAGACCAGGCCGCAACGGCATTCATTACTCCATACGGACCATTCTGCTTCAACACAATGCCCTTCGGACTCAAAAACGCCGGCACAACATATCAGCACATGATTCAGACATGTCTGGCTACCCAGATCGGCAAAACAGTGGAGACATACGTAGACGATGTGGTCGTTAAGACCAAACATGTCGAAACTCTAGTAGACGATTTGAGGCTCACATGCGACAACCTCGGAGCATATGACATTAAGCTCAACCCGGAAAAATACGTTTTCGGCGTACCAGCCGAAAAGCTCTTGGGCTTCATTGTATCCGGTAGAGGAATTGAAGTAAACCCAGCCAAGATCCGAGCTCTGTCACAATTGGATATCCCAAAAGACCTCAAACAAATACAAAAACTGACTGGATGCGTGGCGGCTCTAAGCCGCTTCATCTCCCGTTTGGGAGAAAAGGCATTGCCCCTCGACCGCCTCCTCCGGCGCACCAAACACTTCGAGTGGACGGATGCTGCCACGGCCGGACTCAACGAAATAAAGGCCATATTAGCAACAAATCCGGTCCTGGCCGCGCCCAACCTAGGCGAACCAATGTTGTTATATATCGCGGCAACACATCAAGTTTTAAGCGCAGTGCTCGTCGTCGAACGAGAAACAGAAGGACACAAATTCCCTCTTCAAAAACCAGTGTACTACGTATCCATTGTCTTAACCCCATGCAAGTCCCGGTATCCACATTATCAAAAGATAGCGTACGCGGTGTTCATGGCATCCCGGAAGCTGCGACACTACTTTCAAGAGTGCTCGATAACAGTGGCCTCCGAAGTACCTCTCTACGACATTATAAACAACCGCGACGCAACGGGCAGGATTGCAAAATGGGCCATTGAGCTCTTACCATTTGAGATAACCTACAAACCAAGGCGAGCTATAAAGTCGCAAGTTTTGGCTGACTTCATCGCCGAATGGACCGAAGCCGAACTCCCTAAAGAGTACGGCGCATACTTCAATTGGATCATGCATTTCGACGGCTCCAAAATGTTGGCCGGCTTGGGGGCTAGCGTCGTATTGACATGCCCAACCGGAGACACAGTCCAATACGTACTTGAGATAATGTACATGGACTCCAACAATGCAGCCGAATACGAGGCCCTTCTACATGGTCTCCGGATGGCAATCTCCATGGGTATTCAACGCCTAGAGGTGCGCGGGGATTCAAACCTCGCAATATCCCAAGTAAATGGAGACTTTGACGCCAAGGATCCGAAAATGGAAGCCTATCGTAACGCCGTCTTAAAATTGTCAGCTCGGTTCGAAGGACTCGAATTCCACCATATAGTCCGGGATAATAACCTGGCAGCCGACGTGTTGGCGCGCATCGGCACAAAACGCGACGCCGTCCCTCCAAACATCTTCATGGAGCGGCTCTTTAAGCCATCCGTACTATGGGAAGAGGAGTCTGGAAATAGCAACCCGGAACCAACCGCGCCACCCAACACGGAACATTCTGACACAGTCGGTGGCTCAGCCAATGAAATAACACCCTCAGCCCACGAAATAATGGCAGTAATTGCCCCGTGGATGGAACCATTCCTAGCCTACTTAATTAGGCAGGAACTTCCCGAAGAGAAAAATAAGGCCCGCTGCATAGTTCGGTGATCTAAAGCCTACAAGGTCCATGAGGAAGAACTTTATAAGAAAAGCACAACCGGAGTCCTTCAAAGGTGCATCTCCGAAGAGGAAGGGCGAAATCTCCTGGCTGAAATTCATGCCGGACTCGGTGGGCACCACGCCGCAGCCCGGGCCCTTGTAGGCAAGGCCTTCCGTACAGGATTTCATTGGCCGACTGCCCGGACAGATGCTCAGAACTTAGTCCAACGATGCGTCGGTTGCCAGCTCTTTGCTAATCAAAGCCACATGCCACCCACCGCCCTCAAAGCTATACCCATCACCTGGCCGTTCGTGGTCTGGGGGCTTGACATGGTTGGACCCCTTAAAGGGGGAACCCACAAGCAAAAATACCTATTGGTCATGGTGGACAAATTCACCAAATGGATAGAGGCCAAGCCAGTTAAAACGGCAGAATCCGGACCCGTGATAGACTTCATATCCGGGGTAGTACACCATTATGGCGCCTGCCATAGCATCATCACTGATAACGGAACGAATTTCACGGCCGACGAGGTTAAACTCTGGTGCAAAAATATGGGCATCAGGCTCGATTACGCTTCAGTCTATCACCCCCAAACTAACGGTCAAGTCGAACCAGCAAATGGTCTAATCATGAGCGGCATCAAACCCAGATTAGTGCGGTCCCTCACGAAATCTAACACGCACTGGGTAGAGGATCTCGACTCCATACTCTGGGGGCTGCGGACCACGCCGAACCGCACTACCGGATTCACACCATTTTTTATGGTATATGGCGCAGAGGCAATTTTGCCCTGCGATATAATTCATGACTCACCTCGCGTGCGCATGTATGAAGAAAGAGAAGCCGAGTTGGATTGGCAGGACAGTTTGGACGCCTTAGAGGAGGAGCGGGACGTGGCAAAAGCTCGTTCCGCATTCTATCAGCAGCAGGCTCGAAGATATCAAAGCAGAGAAGTACAGGCCAAAACTTACAATGTTGGTGAGCTAGTTCTACGCCTGCCGGACAAGAAAAAGGACAAACTTAAGCCCAAATGGGAAGGTCCCTTCATCATCGACCAAGTTCTGACCGGCGGAGCATACCGTCTACGTAACGCATCTGACAACCGACTCGAGCCGAACCCGTGGAACGCAGCCCGTCTCCGAAGATTCTACGCCTAGCGCCGGACTCACAGTTCGTCTCCATTCTCCGTCCACCTTTTATATTTTCGCTATCTTTTGTTCCCCCTCCTTCTTCCCCCCTTTTTAGTAAAAGCCTTTGAGGGCTGATCTGCGCATTGTTCGCACACACTTGATGTGCTACTCGCACTCATTATACCTGGGGGCTTCTTTAACAAAAGCTTATTTATACGGGCTTCATGCCCAACACATGTGTCATACTTCCGCATGTACCTTTTATTCACCATTATATGCATCGATATGACTTAAGTTTTTGCCAAGCTGGGTTGCTTGGCTCCTGTGCTTAACCCTACGTTCCCGATTGTTCGGCTAGGAGGTAAAGGGAGCACCTCTGCGATTGTTACTGCCGGGTCAGCCGGATGTGTACCTCAGACTGGATGAAGCCGAAAGCTAGCATTCTTAGGGGAACATTCGGTCGATGACTTGAAAGATGATTTATTACTTATCTATTTATCTGCCCCCAGATGCTTTTTCTGCTCTTTTCGCAGTACGGACATGCACCTTAGGGCATGCCTCCCAGGGAAAGGAACCCCTAACGGAACTATTCTCCCTGAAAGATGTTTCTTACTAACCATGTAATATAACATAACTAGTTGGGCACTTGTCTGATAAAGCACTAATGACCCCTACGCCTGGTCTCCATGCATGCCCCGGTTTTTATATAACCGTTAGGGTATTCGAACACACTCCGGACTGTTGGGTCCCGAGGTTGAAGCGAAAAGGTCCGCAAAGACAAACGATCTACAATCCGGCTAGAAGGCATTTTACATGTCATTTTAAAATTACATCGTCAAATTGACTGATTGAACTCCTCTTCAATCCCATCTAACAGGCTGTCTAGTTTACAGTCCCGTTGGGAATATTTTGCGGCCAACTCTACTTGGCCGTACATTAAGCTCACAGGGATCTCCTTCCCATCGGGCCCCACAGGTCCGACCTCGGCCATGTGGTTTGGATCAGCCTTCGTGTACCGCGTCTTCACCATGGCCCAGGCCTCTCTGGCGCCTTGACGGCAGGCCGATATCTTCCACAGATGGAAGCATTGCCGTACTCCCTGAAGCTTCTCAGCAAGCCCTCCAAGACCCTCGGGTAGGGAGACGGACGGCCATAAGGCCTGAACGACGCCGCTCATCGCCTGCCGAATACGTTCGTGCAGTTGTAGCAGCTCGGGAAGAAGGTCACCCATGGAACCAGGCATTTCCTCCACCGGACGACCCGTGAGCACACCTACAGACACATTTCTGTCAATCGACTTCCTCGCCGAACTCTTCTTTTCAAAAGAGTTTGCTCAAGCACTTACTGTAAATGCCACGACGAAGCCGCCGGTTCTCCTTTACGGAGTCAGACAGCTGGACCCGAACATCTTTTAGTTCTTCGCCCAGCTGGGTGTTGGCATCTTGGAGTTTGTTCCTCTCCTGCTGCACCCTCATAAGCACCTTCTCAATGGCCTTCAGCTGGCGCAGCAGATTTTGCTTGTCCGATTCCAGTCCGGCACCCTCTGCAATATTATTGTCAGACTTACGCACACGCCGCACTTCATAAACTACTTATCTTTTCGAAGTATGTATTACCAGATGGGGTCTCTGTGGCTCCCCCTACAGCGGCTAGCGCGGCCTCAAGTTGGGCCTTGCACTCTTGAAGCTCCTGGGACAGATAGGTATTCTTCTCTATAAGATCCTGCATAACAAATGATCCTTAAATTAGTTATTCTAACTATTTTAAGTCTCGGGGGCTACTGGCATATATAACTATTAAACTTCCTCACCCGTATGTCTTTCACATACTTCTCCGTGGCTCTGGTTACACCATCTCGAGCGGCACGGAGGTGCGCGTCTCCCGCATTAAAGGCATTCAGTGCCTCCGGAGAGAAACACACGTCACGAAGAACTGTCCGGCGGCGCCTGTGATTCATGGCGCTCTCCACCTCAGACCTGGTGGCGGACAGCCTGTCGGCATCCTCCGTTGTAGGAGCATCCGACTCATGCCTTGTGTTTGACTCCCCTTCCGGACCACGCGTTGGAGCATGGCTGGCGGAGGCTTGATTGGCAACCTCTCCGGACACTGTCCGGCGAGCGCTCTTTCTCCTGGAAAAATCATGAGCGTTAATATACATCCAAGGAATCTTTCCCTTAAAAACGGCGGTGCGCCGTACCGTTGCGGCGACGTTTCGATTCACGCCGCACTCCTCTTCCGCCTGCTGGGCCGAACTGACCCTTGTTGGTCAGCTGCCGCGGGTTCAGCTTCCCGCCTTAAAGGCGCCTCCTGCGGAGCACCATTGGTATACGGTGGTCAGAAATGAGCATGGATCAAGTAATGGTGTCAGGACTCCGGTCGTAGTCACCTGGGAAGCCGGAGATAAACCGGGGTAGTCAGCCGTAATGGCGACTAGAGCATTGTCCATGCTAAGTTGGTGGAACACCCTGTCAATCAGCTCCACCTTTATGTCCGGATCCTCTTCGGAGGCCAGATCAAGGGATCGTCCCAGATCCTCGGGCTGTGGAGTCAGGCTTTGTATGCCCTCCACGTCCCGGCGCAGCTCCTGCGTGAAAATCACAAAGTGAGACACTTGACTTTGGTAATATGGATCGGATAGATAAACGTCCGCTTACCCAGCTCCGAGGGATATTCATGGAGAACCCATTCAATGGACTCGTGCAGAGGAAGTCCTCCTTCTCCCCCTTGTACAAGCCGGACAGGATCTTCACCAGATCGGCGGCCGATCCCGGCCCCTTGCGGCCATGACGGGTGGCGTCATCCTCCCCGTTGAAATCCCACATGGGGTGGCCCCTATATTGGAGCGGCTGCACCCCTCGCATAATGCACGTGGCCATGACTCCAATCATGGTCAATCCGGAGTGGGCCAGTAACCTTACCCGGCCCATCAGATATTGGACGCTCCCATCATCTTCCCGTTGAGGGCTCCGCGGGCGCCAACTCAGGAGTTTCTTCAAGGGAGCGTTGCTGAACTCCGGGAGGCCGATCCGAACTGGATCCGGCAGGGGGGCGTCTTCCATATAAAACCATTCCGA
Source organism: Triticum timopheevii (assembly GCA_963921465.1). NCBI lineage: Eukaryota > Viridiplantae > Streptophyta > Magnoliopsida > Poales > Poaceae > Triticum > Triticum timopheevii. The sequence goes on from OY997271.1 coordinate 13,934,436, forward strand.
AGGCCAGTCTTCAGACGCCTTCTTCGGGGTTCCGGACAGATATCCAGTCCCAGCGATGCGCCATATTTCGGCTCCGCCCACTTGATATATCGACCCCTCATGGGAACGGGATACGAGGCAAAACAATCTCTTCCACAGCGCAAAATGGGGCTCGATGCCCAAGAATAGCTCGCAAAGAGCTACAAAGCCCGCGATGTGAAAAATGGAGGCAGGTGTAAGGTGGTGAAGCTGGAGTCCATTGAACTCCAGGAGCCCCCGGAGAAACGGATGTATGGGAAATCCGAGTCCCCTTATTAGATAAGGGACGAAGCATACCCGCTCTCCTCTAGAGGGATTGGGGACGCTCTCCGCCTGCTTTCCACCCTTGTAGGTGGCCAGTCCGGCTTGAACCGGAACCATGAAGGCCGGGGGAAGATATCCCTCTGCTTGGAGCGTCACTAGCTCGCTATGCGGAACTGAACATCTCCTCCAATCTCCTGGCTGAGGGCTGGGAGCGCGAGAGGAGGAGCCGCGTCGATGAGTACTTGCGGAAGGAGGATGGTGTGATTTGGATCTAGATCCTCGCCTCTCTTATAGGCAGCTCATTCGCGCGGCTAGGGGGTAAAACGCAAAAATACCCTAGCTTTTCGCATTCATACAACACGTGGAGGAGGGCCATTATTGGACGTGGAAGCCAAGGAGCGCAACTTTTGTAAGAAAGCCGGACACTATTCAGCAGGCACATGGAATTTGAAGGAGAACCCGCCTTGCAACGCCGAAGATAATATGCGCGCCGGACTCGTCGTCATTGAAGCCTGGTTCAAGGGCTACCGAGGGAGTCCCGGATTAGGGGGTGTCCGGATAGCCGAACTATCATCATCGGCCGGACTTCAAGACTATGAAGATACAAGATTGAAGACTTCGTCCCGTGTCCGGATGAGACTTTCCTTGGCGTGGAAGGCAAGCTTGGCGATACGGATATGTAGATCTCCTACCATTGTAACCGACTCTGTGTAACCCTAGCCCTCTCCGGTGTCTATATAAACCGGATGGTTTTAGTCCATAGGACGAACAACAATCATACCATAAGCTAGCTTCTAGGGTTTAGTCTCCTTGATCTCGTGGTAGATCTACTCTTGTAATACGCACATCATCAATATCAATCAAGCAGGACGTAGGGTTTTACCTTCATCAAGAAGGCCCGAACCTAGGTAAAACATCATGTCCCTTGTCTCCTGTTACCATCCGCCTAGACGCACAGTTCGGGACCCCCTACCCGAGATCCTCCGGTTTTGACACCGACAGCCGCCATCATCCCCCTACACGGGCTTGGCCTACCTGGGATCCGGCGGCCGTGGGAGGAGTGGAAGAGGGAAGGGGAGGTGGATGTGAGGCGAAGGAGATCGGGATCTGGAGGGGAGGGGAGGCGGAGGAGATCGGGATCTAGACGGGAGGTAAGGAGGCAATGTGATGACACGCTAGCTTTACCACCTCGATAAACTTCAAGCAGTTCCTCTCAAGAGTTTTTATGTTTCTTTGTTTCCAAATGTGCCTGCCGACATGTCACATAGCTGGCAACAGTCAAACTCTCTCTTCTCTCTGATTTTGGCATTAGGCTGGTTTTGATTCAGTGATGGCGAACAGGCAATCTCATAATGAATTGTATGGACCGTACCACTTATTAATGGACCATTTATTCGAAAAACCATGAAGTAACAGATGACACGATTCTATGATTGTCACCGGGCATTATCGCCAATCGGCCTGTCTTTATGGTATATAGTTGAACTCTGCTACGTAGCGTCCTTAAAAGAAACTCTAAGCTAGCCAACGACTGGAACAGCTGCAACACGGCCAAGATTGTCTCGTGGGTCGAGGAAGACACAGACACGCGTCGAGTCGAACCCAGGCGGGCTTGGGCTGGACCCAATCGGGAGCACCTCCGTGGTCAAGTCGGGCCTTTGGCTGTTAATCGTCATCACTGCAGGTGTCGCCGGCTCGCCCACCAACTCCGGCCAGGATGCCTTCGAAGAGCTCATATGTGTGTTACTACTTATTACTACTTCAGATATATGTGCTAGGGCCCTCGTGGGTGTGGTGTGGCTTCAAAGGTCTCTGATATCACAAGGATTTATAGGGTAGGTGTCAAGCTTTATTTAGCATTCCGGCAACAAAAAGAGATTAATTTAGCATGCATACAAAGCCGGCCGGCATGACCCGGTGATGCTTCGATGTTATCTATGCATTTCTGGATAGATCGTTTGCTCACAAAATAGCCGGGCTGTTTAGTAGAGGCATGAATTACTATCTTATTCGGGAGAACCTTATGCCGAAAAATAGATCATTTTGTGAATAAGAAAAGATGGTTACGGCACATTAGGGGTATGTCTCTAGTATAATACAAAGCCCGCACCAACTCATTTTTCCTACCTATTCTACCCTTTTCAGTCCCCAGTTGCACACTACCCTTAACATTTTCCATGATATTTCTAAAAATTGAATGACTTTACGCAAAAAAGGTAAATGGTCGCTAGAAATGATTTTTCTCAAACAATGCATAAACAATATTTTCCAGATATTATACAGAGCAAAATCCAGAACCATCCGTCAATGCCGGAAATATACACACAATCTTTAAGATGTTGGCTGCATAGCTCACTGCTGGAAAAATTGACGTTACCGAGTTCTTTTGTCTTTGCCGAGTACGAGAACACGGGATCACGGCAAAAGACATCTAAGTCGAGTATGGGTCTCGGCACACACTAGTGTACGGCATATGGGAAAATTTACCGAGCCCCTCAAGGTAACACTCGGTTTGGACAAAAGAACTCGGCTTATAGAGAGTATGCCCAGATCACGGATGCCGAACCCAGTAAAGACGAGCCACGTGGCAAGGCCGTCTGCAGTTAACGGCTCCGTGACGGCCAGTCCGCATTTGCTGAGACTCTAAAACCACGTACTCGGCAAACTATGTACTGTATTATTTCATAGCAAGACATGAGCATGATGCTCAATATCTGCTCTCCGCCTTTTAATTTCGTTGCTTACAGTTTATTCACTATTTTTTTTAAGAATTGCAGTATCTATTATTTCCTAATGTTACCTTACAAAATAAAATTAATGAGCACCATGAACTACAGGAATCACAGCCCAAAGCCGAGTACCCAGAATAGTCGCCTAATGCCTAAAATGGCTTGGCACGGAGATGTTAAGCCCATCGAGGATGGCCACGTGACATCCACAATGCCGAGGCCCATCTCTAAGCCAATCACTTGATATAAGATGAGGCCATTTTGAGATGTTCTCGGCTTGGTCCATCATATGCCGAGGGTCTGACTTTTGCCGTGTGCTCTTTATAGTACACTCGGCATAGAAGTGTATAGGCCGAGTACCCGACAAATAATACTCGGTGTATGCTGAAACACTCGGCTTGATATGTTCTTCCCTTAATATTGCTAGTTTACAATGAGCTAGCATTATTGCAGAGAGATCAACACTTCATAAGTTAACTAGAGCATATCCAATATTCCATATTACTTAATAGTTACTCCATCTGTTTCTGTAAGGAAGACTTATAAATTTGGTTTCAAGTCAAAAGGTGCAGAGTTTGACCAAGTTTATAGGACAGACTTTCAAGAACTATAATACGAAATGAATATAATTAGACACGCGATAACTATATATTTTATATTATATAAATTAAATATTTTAGTTTTTGATGGGTTTTCCAGCAAACAAAATAAATCTATGCATCGTTTGACTTCCTCCAAAATTTATAGGCCTTTCCTTCAGAGCCAGAGGGAGTAATAGTAAAGGTGTGTCACATTGAAAAATTTGGTAACCTGACAAAAGGAGATCCTGGGAAAGGAAAACGAAGGGGTTGTTCTTTCTGCCGGATAGCATGCTTTTTCTGTGAACTGTGGGATAGCAATTTGGCCCTTGTACCAGAGCACTGGTATAGAAACAAATTACCTATATGGGTCTAACTAGCAACGCAAAAGTATGCACTTCATATGCCTCAATATAAGAAAACATATTTGATTTCAGATTTTGTGATACTAGTATGTGGCTGCCTATGTTTTTTCGGATATGTTGATATTTTTTTGTAAATTTTGTTGGAACTAAAAAATTATGACTAAGAACATAGAAAATTCCACCAGTTGTTACCGTTGTTATGGCTAGGTGTGACACAGAAACAACATACTGATGCAAAATGAGAGATTCCTTATTCAGCCCTACATAAAAATATGCTTCCCTATTTGTTCATGGAAACCTATTTTGAAACCCAGTCTTAATTTTGCTACTAAGAGGACATTTGCGTCAATTTTGGCTACTAACCATGTTATGTGAGACCAGATAGTTTTGCCAAATAGGAGTATAGACAGGAATGTATAATACAGTAAGCGAGGGAGGGAGAGGGCACTGTACACCCTTGCGAAGTGAACCACATTTTTATCTTCAACCAAATCATAAGTGAAATGGTACAATTTTTTAAAATTCAGACGAAATCATATAAAATAAGCAAAGAAGTAATAGATATATATTTGAAAAGCATCATTCTAGTAATCATTGTTTTTTACAGATAACAGTTTATTCAATCCATAACATGTTATTGCAATGTCTATGAGCATAAAAGCCATACTACAAATAACTCCATGACTCTTGCCGGTACCAGGGCCAGATGATCGAGTTAACCGACTGCGGGGACGGCTGCGATGAGGCCAGTTTGCTCATCGAAGAAGACAGCAACGCGCTCGGCGTGAAACCCCGGTGGGCCCACGGTGGTGCCAACCTGCAGCAGCACGATCTGGAGGTCAGGCCTGTCATGGTTGATGATCACCAACCCTGGATTGGTCTGCGTGCCCACCAGCTCGGGCCAGGATGTCTTGCCGGTGCTCATCGTGCTACTGCTGCTGCTACAAGATGAGATGAAGACTCCTGGATTTAGAGGCATAGACCTCTCGTTCTGGAGCATATTTATAGGGATGTTATGTGGTAGGCTTTATGTACCATATAAAATATGGCGGCCCATGATAGGCTTCGATTTTACCACCATCTTTGTTTAGTTTGCCGATTGTTTCCATGACTCTAAAATATCTACACGAGCATACTTTCCAGACACTTAAGATAAAATAATACCTGGTTGACATGTTCAATCAGGCTTAACTTGTGCCACTACATGCAAATCTAGGATGGGCCGTTACAGGCCATAGATCTAGACAAATTATCACTCCGTCTTTGTATCCACCAACGGATTTGTATTATGCAAAATATTATAGTCACTAGTTAGGTGTACTTCTTGGAGATATCCTCAAATGCATCTAGAAGGAACAAACATATATAGTCCACTATTAGGAAAAGGACCTAATATGAGACACATTAGTGCCGGTTTGATTTTGAGCCGGCACTAATGTGTCCATTAGTGCCGGTTCCAACGGCTAGCCGGCCGTTCTCATTAGTTACGGTTCGTGGAGAACCTTTAGCACCGGTTCGTGCTACGAACGGTACTAAAGAGAGAGGTGGCAGGGTGTTGTCAGTCTGGGGCCCCTCCAGCACCATTAGTACCGGTTCGTGACACGAACCGGTACTAAAGGTCGACGTACATAAACTCTTCGTCCACCCGAGCCACTCTGTTCTTCCCCTTTCCCCTCACTTCCTCTGTTCTTCCCCTCTCTTCCTCGAGCTCCTCACAAATTTTGCCCAAAATTTGTCAAGATTTGAAGGCCCCCATCCATTCAAATGATCACGATGGTTAGCAACTTTGTCCTTTCTACTCTCATTGCTAGATTAGCTCTTGCAATGCTTTGTATAGTGATTAATTTGGGAGGAATTATATTTGCTAGTATTTGATTTATATGCAATTTGAGGTCAAAAATAACTCTTAGTTTGCATATGTAGGTGTGCTTTACTTAGTGCCTTCTAAATCTCCGTCGTAACCACTGTCGATCGCCCGCACCGTCCCGTCTCCGGCACCACCTTGTGGTGAGGCTCTTGTTCATGAATGTTTTACATTACCAAATTGATGTTTGTGTGATTTGGATATATAATTACTCGTATAATTATCTTACCCGTACGTTGTTTGTTATACATAGTGCCCTGGTTTTGATATCCGTCCCCATCGGCCCTCGTCCTTGTTATGATTCGGATGTGGTATATTCTCTTTTAATACTAGTTGTTGCATTTCATGTTTATGACAAATTATGCCCATCAAGTTGACATAAATATTTTTATCTAGGAGGTATGTGAACCGGAAATTCCAACCGACCCTATTGTCGAGAGGTTAAATTTAGTTGAAAGAGAAAACGAGTATTTGAAAGAAAAATTGAAAAGAATTGAGGGGGAGAAGACGGAATTGGAGTTGCATGTTGCCGATGTCATCGATGATCACAAGATCAAGATGGAGAAAATGAGGTTGAAGATTAGAAAGATTAGAAAATATGCCATTGATAGTGTGGCTTGGTATCATTATGTTGTTGGATCAATTGTTACCTTAGTTGCGATCTTCATCGCATTTGTTGTTGCATTTAAATTCTTTAGATAGAGAGTTATTTGTATGTTGCATTTAAGTAAGTGCTGTATATGAACTTTATGTATGAACTTGTATTAATTAGGTCTATTTGGTGTTGTGTAATGAAGATGAGCCGACAATGGATGTATGATGACCGATGCTCTCCTGAGTTCATTAATGGCGGGCATACTTTTCTGCAGGCCGCTGAGGCAAACAAGCGGGCGGATGGTTTTATGCCTTGTCTATGTGTTGTCTGTAAGAATTGTCACAGTTACTCTACGTCAAAAACTATTCACGTCCACCTATTTAAGTCCGGTTTCATGCCCCACTATAATGTTTGGACCAAGCACGGAGAAATATGGGTTATGATGGAAGACAATGAAGAAGAAGAGGACGACGACGGCTATCCTGGCCATGGGTTCCCTGAATACGATTATACAACAATGGGGTAAGAAGCTGAGCCGGCAATGCGGGAAGAAGCTGAAGAAGAGGCATCAGATGAGCCCGCTGATGATCTAGGTCGGGCCATTGCCGATGAAAAGAGAAATTGCGCAAGTGATCTGGAGAGGATGAAGTTGCAGCGCATGTTAGAGGATCACAAGAAATTGTTGTACCCGAATTGCGAAGCTGACAAAATAAAGTTGGGCACCACACTTGAATTGCTGCAATGGAAGGCAGAGAATGGTGTATCTGACAAGGGATTTGGAAAGTTGCTGGTAATGATAAAGAATATGCTTCCAAAGGACAACGAATTGACCGAGCGTACGTATGAAGCAAAGAAGGCTGTCTGCCCTCTAGGGTTAGAGGTGCAAAAGATACATGCATGCCTTAATGGTTGCATCCTCTACCGCGGTGAGTACGAGGATTTGAACGCTTGCCCGATATGCGGTGCATTGCGTTATAAGATCAGTCGCGATGACCCTGGTGATGTCGAGGGCGAGCGCCCCAGGAAGAAGATTCCTGCCAAGGTGTTGTGGTATGCTCCTATAATACCACAGTTGAAACGTTTGTTCCAAAACAAAGAGCATACGAAGGCGATGCGGTGGCACGAAGAAGACCGTAAGAAAGACGGAAAGTTGAGAGTACCCGCTGACGGTTCGCGGTGGAGAAAAATTGAGAGAAAGTACTGGGAGGAGTTTGCAGGTGACCCAAGGAACATATGATTTGGTCTAAGCGCAGATGGCATTAATCCTTTTGGGGAGCAGAGCAACAACCATAGCACGTGGCCTGTGACTCTATGTTTGTATAGCCTTCCTCCTTGGTTGTGCATGAAGCGGAAGTTCATTATGATGCCAGTGCTCATCCAAGGCCCTAAGCAACCCGGCAACGACATTGATGTGTACCTAAGGCCATTAGTTGAAGAACTATTACAGCTATGGAATAGAACAGGTGTACGTGCGTGGGATGAGCACGGACAGGAAGAATTTGACCTAAAGGCGTTGCTGTTCGTGACCATCAATGATTGGCCTACTCTCAGTAACCTTTCAGGACAGACAAACAAGGGATACCGTGGATGCACGCACTGTTTGGATGATACCGACAATATATATTTGGATAGTTGTCGGAAGAATGTGTACCTGGGACATCGTCGATTTCTTCCGACAAGGCTTCCCGTAAGAAAGAAAGGCAAGCATTTCAAAGGTGAGGCGGATCACCGGACGAAGCCTCGCCACCGTACTGGTGCTGATGTACATGATATGGTCAAGGATTTGAAGGTAATCTTTGGAAAAGGTCCTGGCGGACAACCTGTTCCGAAGGACGCTAACGGACGCGCACCCATGTGGAAGAAAAAATCTATATTTTGGGACCTGCCATATTGGACTTGGAGGTCCGCTCCGCAATCGACGTGATGCACGTGACGAAGAATCTTTGCGTGACCGTGCTTGGCTTGTTGGGCGTGTATGCGAAGACAAAAGATACACCAGAGGCACGGGAGGACCAGCAACGTATGCACGGAAAAGACGACATACATCAGGGTTAGGCCAGCTACGCTCTTACCAAATAAGAGAAGGAGATCTTCTTCGAATGCCTGCTCAGCATGAAGGTACCGTCTGGCTTCTCGTCGAATATAAAGGGAATAATAAATATGGCAGAGAAAAAGTTCCAGAACCTAAAGTCTCATGACTGCCACGTGATTATGACGCAACTCCTTCCGGTTGCATTGAGGGGGCTTCTACCGGAAAACGATCGATTAGCCATTGTGAAGCTATGTGCATTCCTCAATGCAATCTCTCAGAAGGTAATCGATCCCAAAATCATACCAAGGTAACATAATGATTTGGTGCAATGTCTTGTCAGTTTCGATTTGGTGTTCCCACCATCCTTCTTCAACATCATGACGCACATCCTAGTTCACCTTTGCGAAGAGATTAACGTTTTGGGTCATGTATTTCTACACAATATGTTCCCCTTTGAAATGTTCATGGGAGTCTTGAAGAAATATGTTCATAACCGTGCTAGGCCAGAAGGAAGCATCTCGAAGGGACATGAAAATGAGGAGGTCATTGAGTTTTCTATTGACTTTATTCCTGACCTTAAGCCGATTGGTGTTCCTGAATCGCGGCATAATGGCAGACTTGAAGGAAAAGGCACGCTAGGAGGACATCAAATAATATGTATGGATGGGCATTCTCTCACGAAAGCACACTACACAGTTCTACAGAATTCCACCTTGGTGGCTCCGGATATGGAGGAACACAAGAATTTGTTGGAAATATGCCCTAGATGCAATAATAAATTAGTTATTATTATATTTCCTTGTTCATGATAATCGTTTGTTATCCATGCTATAATTGTATTGATAGGAAACTCAGATACATGTGTGGATACATAGACAACACCATGTCCCTAGTAAGCCTCTAGTAGACTAGCTCGTTGATCAATAGATGGTTACGGTTTCCTAACCATGGACATTGGATGTCATTGATAACGGGATCACATCATTAGGAGAATGATGTGATGGACAAGACCCAATCCTAAGCCTAGCACAAAGATCGTGTAGTTCGTATGCTAAAGCTTTTCTAATGTCAAGTATCTTTTCCTTAGACCATGAGATTGTGCAACTCCCGAATACCGTAGGAATGCTTTGGGTGTACCAAACGTCACAACGTAACTGGGTGGCTATAAAGGTGCACTACAGGTATCTCCGAAAGTGTCTGTTGGGTTGGCACGAATCGAGACTGGGATTTGTCACTCTGTGTAAACGGAGAGGTATCTCTGGGCCCACTCGGTAGGACATCATCATAATGTGCACAATGTGACCAAGGGGTTGATCACGGGATGATGTGTTATGGAACGAGTAAAGAGACTTGCCGGTAACGAGATTGAACAAGGTATCGATATACCAACGATCGAATCTTGGGCAAGTATAATACCATTAGACAAAGGGAATTGTATACGGGATCGATTGAGTCCTTGACATCGTGGTTCATCCAATGAGATCATCGTGGAACATGTGGGAGCCAACATGGGTATCCAGATCCCGCTGCTGGTTATTGACCGGAGAACGTCTCGGTCATGTCTACATGTCTCCCGAACCCATAGGGTCTACACACTTAAGGTTCGATGACGCTAGGGTTATAAAGGAAGTTTGTATGTGGTTACCGAATGTTGTTCGGAGTCCCGGATGAGATCCCGGACATCACGAGGAGTTCCAGAATGGTCCGGAGGTAAAGATTTATATATGGGAAGTCTTATTTTGGTCGCCGGAAAAGTTTCGCACTTTATCGGTATTGTACCGGGAGTGCCGAAAGGGGTCCGGGGGTCCACCGGGGGGTCCACCTGCCCCGGGGGGCCACATGGGCTGTAGGGGGTGCGCCTTGGCCTATATGGGCCAAGGGCACCAGCCCCAAGAGGCCCATGCACCAAGATATAAGAAAAAGGGGAGAGTCCTCAAAGGGGAAGGCACCTCCGAGGTGCCTTGGGGAGGATGGACTCCTCCCCTCCCTTGGCCGCACCCCTTCCTTGGAGGAAGGGGCAAGGCTGCGCCTCCCCCTCTCCCTTACCCCTATATATAGTGGAGGGGAGGGAGGGCAGCCACACCTAAAGCCCTGGCGCCTCCCTCCCTCCCGTGACACCTCCTCCTCTCCCGTAGGTGCTTGGCGATGCCCTGCAGGATTGCCACGCTCCTCCACCACCACCACGCCGTTGTGCTGCTGCTGGATGGAGTCTTCCTCAACCTCTCCCTCTCTCTTTGCTAGATCAAGGCATGGGAGACGTCACCGGGCTGTACGTGTGTTGAACGCGGAGGTGCCATTCGTTCGGCACTAGGATCTCCGGTGATTTGGATCACGACGAGTACGACTCCTTAAACCCCGTTCTCTTGAACGCTTCCGCTTAGCGATCTACAAGGGTATGTAGATGCACTCTCCTTCCCCTCGTTGTTGGTTTCTCCATAGATAGATCTTGGTGACACGTAGGAAAATTTTGAATTTCTGCTACGTTCCCCAACAGTGGCATCAGAGCTAGGTCTATTGCGTAGATTCTTTGCACGGGTAGAACACAAAGTAGTTGTGGGCGTTGATTTTATTCAATATGCTTACCGTTACTAGTCCAATCTTGTTTCGACGGTATTGTGGGATGAAGCGGCCCGGACCGACCTTACACGTACTCTTACGTGAGACAGGTTCCACCGACTAACATGCACTTGGTGCATAAGGTGGCAAGCGGGTGCCAGTCTCTCCCACTTTAGTCGGAACGGATTCGATGAAAAGGGTCCTTATGAAGGGTAAATAGCAATTGACATATCATGTTGTGGTTTTGCGTAGGTAGGAAACGTTCTTGCTAGAAACCCATAGCAGCCACGTAAAACATGGAAACAACAATTAGAGGACGTCTAACTTGTTTTTGCAGGGTATGCTATGTGATGTGATATGGCCAAGAAGAATGTGATGAATGATATGTGATGTATGAGATTGATCATGTTCTTGTAATAGGAATCACGACTTGCATGTCGATGAGTATGACAACCGGCAGGAGCCATAGGAGTTGTCTTTATGTATTGTATGACCTGCGTGTCATTGAACAACGCCATGTAATTACTTTACTTTATTGCTAACCGGTAGCCATAGTAGTAGAAGTAATAGTTGGCGAGACAACTTCATGAAGACACGATGATGGATATCATGATGATGGAGATCATGGTGTCATGCCGGTGACGATGATCATGGAGCCCCGAAGATGGAAATCAATGGAGCTATATGATATTGGCCATATCATGTCACTACTATATAGTTGCATGTGATGTTTATTATGTTTATGCATCTTGTTTACTTAGAACGACGGTAGTAAATAAGATGATCCCTTACAACAATTTCAAGAAGTGTTCTCCCCTAACTGTGCACCGTTGCTAAAGTTCGTCGCTTCTAAGCACCACGTGATGATCGGGTGTGATGGATTCTTACGTTCACATACAACGGGTGTAAGACAGATTTACACACGCGAAACACTTAGGGTTAACTTGACGAGCCTAGAATGTACAGACATGGCCTCGGAACACAGAGACCGAAAGGTCGAGCATGAGTCGTATAGTAGATACGATCAACATCAAGATGTTCACCGATGATGACTAGTCCGTCTCACGTGATGATCGGACACGGCCTAGTTGACTCGGATCATGTAATCACTTAGATGACTAGAGGGATGTCTATCTGAGTGGGAGTTCATAAGATGAACTTAATTATCCTGAACATAGTCAAAAGATCTTTGCAAATTATGTCGTAAGCTCGCGCTTTAGTTCCACTGTTTAGATATGTTCCTAGAGAAAATATAGTTGAAAGTTGAAAGTAGCGATTATGCGGACAGTAGAAAGCTTATGTCCTTAATGCACCACTCAGTGTGCTGAACCCCAAACGTCGTTTGTGGATGTTGCGAACATCGGACATACACGTTTTGATAACTACGTGATAGTTCAGTTAAACGGTTTAGAGTTGAGGCACTAAAGACGTTTTTCGAAACGTCGCGGAACATATGAGATGTTTCAAAGGCTGAAATTGGGATTTCAGGCTCGTGCCCACGTCAAGAGGTATAAGACCTCCAATGATTTTCTTAGCCTGCAAACTCAGGGAGAAAAGCTCAATCATTGAGCTTGTGCTCAAATTGTCTGAGTGCAACAATCACTTAAATCAAGTGGGATTTGATCTTCCAGATGAGATAGTGATGTTTCTCCAAAGTCATTGCCACCAAGCTGCTAGAGCTTCGTGATGAACTATAACATATCAGGGATAGAGATGATGATCCTTGAAGTATTCGCGATGTTTGACACCGTGAAAGTAGAAATCAAGAAGGAGCATCAATTGTTGATGGTTGGTGAAACCACTAGTTTCAAGAAGGGAAAGGGCAAGAAGGGATACTTCATAAAACGTCAAATCAGCTGCTGCTCTAGTGAAGAAACCCAAGGTTGAACCCAAACCCGAGACTAAGTGCTTCTGTAATAAGGGGAACAACCACTTGAGCAGAATTACCCAAGATACTTGGTAGATGATAAGGCTGGCAAGGTCGATAGAAGTATATTGGATATACATTATGTTAATGTGTATTTTACTAGTACTCCTAGTAGCACTAGGGTATTAAGATACCGGTTCGGTTGCTAAGTGTTAGTAACTCGAAATAAAAGAGCTACGGAATAAACGGAGACTAGCTAAAGGTGAGCTGATGATATGTGTTGGAAGTGTTTCTAAGTTTGATGTGATCAAACATCACACGCTCCCTCTACCATCAAGATTAGTATTAAACCTGAATAATTGTCATTTGGTGTTTGCGTTGAGCATAGACATGATTGGATTATGTCTATCGCAATACGGTTATTCATTTAAGGAGAATAATGGTTACTCTATTTATTTGAATAACACCTTCAATGGTCTTGCACCTAAAGGAATGGTTTATTGAATCTCGATCGTAGTGATACACATTTTCATGCCAAAAGATATAAGATAGTAATGATAGTACCACTTACTTGTGGCACTGCCATGTAAGTCATAATGGTATAAAACGCATGAAGCTCCATGTTGATGGATCTTTGGACTCACTCATTTTTTGAAAAGTTTGAGACATGCGAACCATGTCTATTGGTGTATACGCATGAAGAAACTCCATGCAAATGGATTGTTTGGACTCACTTGATTTTGAATCACTTGAGATATGCAAATCATACCACATGGGCAAGATGACTGAAAAGCCTCGTTTTCAGTAAGATGGAACAAGATAGCAATTTGTTGGAAGTAACACATTTTGATGTGTGCAGTCCAATGAGTGCCGAGGCATGTAGTGAATATCGTTATGTTCTTACTTCACGGATGATTTGAGTAGATACTGAGTATATTTACTTGATGAAACACAAGTCTGAATTATTGAATGGTTCAAGTAATTTCAGAGTGAAGTTGAAGATCATCGTGACAAGAGGATAAAATGTCTATGATATGATCATAGAGATGAGTATCTGAGTTACGAGCTTTGGCACGCAATTAAGACATTGTGGAAATTGTTTCACAAATAATACCGCCTGGAACACCATAGTGTGATGGTGTGTCCGAACATCATAGTTGCACCCTATTGGATATGGTGCGTACCATGATGTCTCTTATCGAATTACCACTATCGTTCATGGGTTAGGCATTAGAGACAACCGCACTCACTTTAATAGGGTACCACGTAATTCCGTTGAGACGACACCGTTTGGAGAAACCTAAGTTCTCGTTTCTTAAAAGTTTGGGGCTGCGACGCTTATGTGAAAAAGTTTCAGGTTGATAAGCTCGAACCCAAAGCGGATAAAATGCATCTTCATAGGACACCCAAAAACGGTTGGGTATACCTCCTAATTCAGATCCGAAAGCAATAAGGATTGTTTCTTGAATCGGGTCCTTTCTCGAGAAAAGTTTGTCTCGAAAAGTTGAGTGGGAGGATGGTGGAGACTTGATGAGGTTATTGAACCATCACTTCAACCAGTGTGTATCAGGGCACAGGAAGTTGTTCCTGTGGCACCTACACCAATTCAAGTGGAAGCTTATGATAGTGATCATGAAGTTTCGGATCAAGTCACTACCGTACCTCGTAGGGTGACAAGGATACGTACTACTTCAGAGTGGTACAGTAATCCTGTCTTGAAGGTCATGTTGCTAGACAACAATGAACCTACGAGCTATGGAGAAGCGATGGTGGGCCCAAATTCTGACTAATTGTTAGAAGCCATGAAATCCGAGATAGGATCCATGTATCAGAACAAAGCATGGACTTTGGTGGACTTGCCCGATGATCGGCAAGCCATTGAGATAAATGGATCTTTAAGAAGAAGACGGACGTGGATGGTAATGTCACCGTCTATGAAGCTCGACTTGTGGCGAAGAGTTTTTCACAAGTTCAAGGAGTTGACTACGATGAGATTTTCTCATCCGTAGCGATGCTTAAGTCCGTCAGAATCATGTTAGCATTAGCTGCATTTATGAAATCTGGCAGATGGATGTTAAAATGAGTTTCCTTACCAGTCTTCGTAAGGAAAGGTTGTATGCGATAAAATCAGAAAGGTTTTGTCGATCCTAAGGATGCTAAAAGGTATGCAAAGCTCCAGCAATCCTTCCAAGGACTGGAGTAAGCATCTCGGAGTTGGAATATACACTTTGATGAGATGATCAAACATTTTGGGTTTATACAAAGTTTATGAGAAACTTTTATTTCCAAAGAAGTGAGTGGGAGCACTATAGAATTTCTGATAAGTATATGTTGTTGACATATTGTTGATCAGAAATGATGTAGAATTTCTGGAAAGCATATAGGGTTATTTGAAAGGTGTTTTTCAATAGAAAACCTGGATTAAGCTACTTGAACATTAAGCATCAAGATCTATGAGGATAGATCAAAAATGCTTAATGGTACTTTCAAATGAGCACATACCTTGACGTGATCTTGAAGGAGTTCAAGATGGATCAGTCAAAGAAGGAGTTCTTGCCTGAGTTGTAAGGTATGAAATTAAGAGTTAAAGCTCGACCACGGCAGAAGAGAGAGAAAGGACGAAGGTCGTCCCCTATGCTTCAGACGTAGGCTCTATAGTATGCTATGCTAAGTACCGCACCTGATGTGTGCCTTGCCACATGTCTGGCAAGAGGGTACAAAGGTGATCAAGGAGTGGATCACCAGATAGCGGTCAAAATTGTCCTTGGAGTAATAAGGACATGTTTCTCAATTATAGAGGTGATAAAGAGTTCGGCGTAAAGGGTTACATCGATGCAAGCTTTAACACCTATCCGAATGACTCTGAGTAGCAAACCGGGTACGTATAGTGGAGCAACCTTTTGGAATAGCTCCAAGTGAAGCATGGAAGCAGCATTTACAATATGACATAGAGAATTGCGAAGTACATACGGATCTGAATGTTGCCGACCCGTTGACTAAATCCTCTCTCACAAGCAAAACATGATCAAACCCCAGAACTCATTGAGTCTTAATCACATGATGATGTGAACTAGTTTAATGACACTAGTAAACTCTTTGGATGTTGGTCACATGGCGATGTGACCTGTGAGTGTTAATCACATGGCGATGTGAACTAGATTATTGACTCTAGTGCAAGTGGGAGACTGTTGGAAATATGCCCTAGAGGCAATAATAAATTAGTTATTATTATATTTCCTTGTTCATGATAATCGTTTGTTATCCATGCTATAATTGTATTGATAGGAAACTCAGATACATGTGTGGATACATAGACAACACCATGTCCCTAGTAGACTAGCTCGTTGATCAATAGATGGTTACGGTTTCCTAACCATGGACATTGGATGTCATTGATAATGGGATCACATCATTAGGAGAATGATGTGATGGACAAGACCCAATCCTAAGCCTAGCACAAAGATCGTGTAGTTCGTATGCTAAAGCTTTTCTAATGTCAAGTATCTTTTCCTTAGACCATGAGATTGTGCAACTCCCGGATACCGTAGGAATGCTTTGGGTGTACCAAACGTCACAACATAACTGGGTGGCTATAAAGGTGCACTACAGGTATCTCCGAAAGTGTCTGTTGGGTTGGCACGAATCGAGACTAGGATTTGTCACTCCGTGTAAACGGAGAGGTATCTCTGGGCCCACTCGGTAGGACATCATCATAATGTGCACAATGTGACCAAGGGGTTCATCACGGGATGATGTGTTATGGAACGAGTAAAGAGACTTTCCGGTAACGAGATTGAACAAGGTATCGGTATACCGACGATCGAATCTCGGGCAAGTATAATATCGTTAGACAAAGGGAATTGTATACGGGATCGATTGAGTCCTTGACATCATGGTTCATCCGATGAGATCATCGTGGAACATGTGGGAGCCAACATGGGTATCCAGATCCCGCTGCTAGTTATTGACCGGAGAACGTCTCGGTCATGTCTACATGTCTCCCGAACCCGTAGGGTCTACACACTTAAGGTTCGATGACGCTAGGGTTATAAAGGAAGTTTGTATGTGGTTACCGAATGTTGTTCGGAGTCCCGGATGAGATCCCGGACATCACGAGGAGTTCTAGAATGGTCCGGAGGTAAATATTTATATATGGGAAGTCTTATTTTGGTCGCCGGAAAAGTTTCGCACTTTATCGGTATTGTACCGGGAGTGCCGAAAGGGGTCCGGGGGTCCACCGGGGGGTCCACCTGCCCCGGGGGGCCACATGGGCTGTAGGGGGTGCGCCTTGGCCTATATGGGCCAAGGGCACCAGCCCCAAGAGGCCCATGCGCCAAGATATAAGAAAAAGGGGAGAGTCCTCAAAGGGGAAGGCACCTTTGAGGTGCCTTCGGGAGGATGGACTCCTCCCCTCCCTTGGCCGCACCCCTTCCTTGGAGGAAGGGGCAAGGCTGCGCCTCCCCCCTCTCCCTTACCCCTATATATAGTGGAGGGGAGGGAGGGCAGCCGCACCTGAAGCCCTGGCACCTCCCTCCCTCCCGTGACACCTCCTGCTCTCCTGTAGGTGCTTGGCGAAGCCCTGCAGGATTGCCACGCTCCTCCACCACCACCACGCCGTTGTGCTGCTGCTGGATGGAGTCTTCCTCAACCTCTCCCTCTTCGTTTGCTGGATCAAGGCATGGGAGACGTCTCCGGGCTGTACGTGTGTTGAACGCGAAGGTGCCGTCCGTTCAGCACTAGGATCTCCGGTGATTTGGATCACGACGAGTACGACTCCTTCAACCCCGTTCTCTTGAACGCTTCCGCTTAGCGATCTACAAGGGTATGTAGATGCACTCTCCTTCCCCTCGTTGTTGGTTTCTCCATAGATAGATCTTGATGACACGTAGGAAAATTTTGAATTTCTGCTACGTTCCCCAATAGAATTTTCTACAGTCCAAACACCCGGAGAAGTCTGACGACTGGATTACACGCGAACAAACGAGGACTTTCGCCGGTTGGTTGCAGAAACGTGCCCTGAATGATGGCAATATTCAAAATGACCTGTACTCGCTGTCCCAGTTACCATCTTCGAATATAATGACTTTCAAAGGGTACGAGATAAATGGGAATACATTTTACACGATCGCCCAAGATAAGAAGAGCACCAACCAAAATAGTGGTGTCCGCTTTGATGCAACAACCAACACGGGAAAGGTAACATACTACGGTTACATAGAGGACATATGGGAACTTAACTATGGATCGAGTGATTTGAATGTCCCTTTGTTTCGGTGCAAATGGGTCAATATGACACGAGGCGGGGTAACGGAAGACCCGCAGTACGGAATGACAACAGTGGATCTCAACAATCTTGCGTATGCAGACGAACCATTCGTCCTAGCCAATGATGTGGCGCAGGTTTTTTATCTGAAAGACATGTCTACCAGGCCGAGAAAAAGAAAAGATAAGGAAGTGAATGGATCATACGACGAGCCAAAGCGCCACATAGTTCTTTCAGGAAAAAGAAACATCGTGGGAGTGGATGATAAGACAGACATGTCAGAAGATTATGAAAAGTTTGATGAAATTGCTCCATTCACAGTGAATATTGACCCGAGCATCCTGTTAAATGATGAAGATTTTCCATGGCTACGGCGCAAAGGGACACACGCGAAGAAAAAGTTTCACTCCCAAAGATCTGAGATGTGATCGGCTTCACTATCATCACTTTCTTCTGTGTTTCACACCCAGGAGGGAATGTCTGTAATAGTTAGGGTAGTTAATTATGTGTTTTGGCATTTGAAACTCGAAGAAATTTTATGTGCAAACAAATTCTTTTCATGCATTTACTGATTTTTTCCACCTAAATGACCCTGAAATTGAAAAGCATTCAAATGAACTCAGAAAAGGTTGAAAGTTGATATGGTATCATAATTTCATACAAATAGCATATGCAAAAAAGTTGAGAGGGTTACAGCAAAAACTGGATACACTTCGTGTACAAAATGGACAATCTCTTTCGAAGTATCAGGGTTTCCGATGAAAACTGAACTGTTACAAAGGCATTTCATTTTTTAAATAATCTAAGCTTTACCAAATTGAATATAATAATAAAACACACTAATATTAAACATAAGAAAAAAGAATCATTGAAAAAACTTTTTTCAAAGTTAAGTTATTCACAAACTAGTGATTCACACAAATTTCAAATAATTCAAAATTTAAACTATTCAAATTTTAAAACTACCGGCACTAACAGAAAGTTTGTAATTTTATGTACCTAAAGCAAAAATATTCACAAAGAAACTCTAAAACAGCAAAAAACAACTCAAAAATAAATAAAACAAAAATAAATAAAGCGAAAAAAATTAAGAAAATAAAAAAGCCCGCCTACTGGGCCAAAGCGGCCTGCATATGACTAGGAACACAACCTTTAGTTGGGCCAGGATGCAGGCCCGCAATGCAGGCCCGCAAAGACCCAGTAGGCCCACTAGGCAGAAGAGGACAGGTAGGCCCAGTAGGCCTACTTAGGACAGGAGCTCGAGAGAGCTACCGCAGTGGAGCTTATAAACCAGTGCAGTAGGCCCTCGGCTAGCGAGGTGGGACTAAACTTGTGCACCGCATGGAGCCAACGCACCCCCTTTAGTACCGGGTCATGGCTCCATCCGGTACTACCCCCCCCCCCCCCCTTTAGTACCGGTTGGAGACACAATCCGGTACTAAAGGGGGTGTGCTTCCTACCGCTTGGCTTGGCCAAAACAGACCTTTAGTACCGGTTGGTGGCTCCAACCAGTACTAAAGGTCCATCATATATATACAACACTTGAAAAAAAATCAGTCTCCCTCTGTTTCCTCCCTCTGTCGCGCCGCCCTACCCCGATCGATGCCGTCCCCGTCGACGTTGCCGCCCCCGCCCCTCGTCGCCGCCCCCGTCGACGTCGCCGCCCCAACCGTCCCCGTCCCCGTCGTCCCCGTCGCCGCGTCCCGGCCGCCCCGTCACCGCGCCCCGCCCCGCCCTGTCGTCGCCGCCCCGTCCCGTCACCCCGGCCGCCCCGCCCCGTCGTCGCCTCGCCGGTGAGCTTGCCCCGGCCGCCATGTCCACACACACACACACACACACACACACACACACTACACACACACACACACTACACACACACACACTACACACACACACACAAACACACACACATTAGTTTGTTTGTTATAATTTTTTCTGTTTTTTAGTTATAGAAATGTTAGAAATTATTCTGTTTTTTAGTTATATAAATATTAGAAATGTTAGTTATATAGAAATGTTATAAATGTTTTCTGTTTTTTAGTTATAGAAATATTTGTAGAAATGTTAGCAATTTTTCTGTTTTTAGTTATATAAATATTAGAATTGTTATATAAATGTTAGTTATATAATCAGGAAATTTTAGAATTAGTTTTAGTTAGATGAATTAGATTAATGTCAAATTGTTAGAATTTGCATATATATAGAATTTTAGTTATCACAATCCAATCATTTAAAAAATGTTACTTTTTGCGGGCATATAGTATTTGTTCTCGACGATATGCTCGGCCCGCATCCTCGCCGTCGACCCACTCGCGACGACGTCCTGCTTCAGAGGACCCATGTCCGGGACTTGGCTCCGCCGGGCTGGCACTGGGAGGTGCTACCTGGAGGGGCGCGCCGCTTGGTGAGGAACCCGACCTCGGGTCCCGTCGTCGACCCTAATATTCTTTGGTGGCGTTCGCGCGGGCCACATTTGGTGCAGAGGCAGCCGGCCCCGCTGGAGGTGGTGTGTCGCCGTGTCAGGGAGGAAGATGAGCACGTCCATCGCTACATGGCTGTTATGGACGACGTCAGGTTCTCCACTACTTGGTGGGTTCTTTGGGCAGATGACCGGAGATATGCTCCTGTGATGGTTCCTTCTCTTTGGGTGTGCACCGCCCGCGCCCTAGGAACCGTGAGTGGCGCCCTAGATTCTTCTGTAGTACTCGATCTTTATTAGGTACCTAGCTAGTGATGTATTCGATATATAATATTCGAGACGATGTATTCGAGATTATATATATTAAGACGATGATGTATTCGAGATTATATATTCGAGACGATGTATTCGAGATTTATTTTTTCCTTATTGATTAATTGCATCCATGCATTGTAATTTGAATACTAATTTTTTTTATATTTCTTCTGTGTTAAATAGTAAAGTAAAAGCTATGGCGGACAATACCGGCAGAGAGAGAAGAGGAATTGTTCGACATCATACACAGCCCTCACAGGCTAGATGATCTGAATGAAGATGACGGCTCCCAATATCTGAACAATACCGGAGAGGGTGATGAAAAGATATTCGATCTCGACGACCGAGCTGATAAAGTCATGAACTATGATTATGATGACACAGACAATGCTGATCTTCAAATAACAAAGACTACCGGCGAGGTATATTTATATAAGCATGCATCCTGGTGATCATCACATGTTTTTTTATTGAAGATATATTAACGAATCGATCTTTCTTCTTTCAGCCCTCCGGATCGAGCAAATCTGCTTCTACAGACAACAAGACAAAGTGAGGCCCGGGCAGATTGTTGAAGGATGGTGTAAAGTACCACATCGAATCCACCAAACTTAGTGGCGAACCCCTCACGCCTAAGAACGTTGCGGACAAGTGGACTCGTCAGTGCGGAGTCCTTGTGAAGGACAAACTCCCGATCTCCATTCAAGAATGGAAAGAGCCAAAGACTAAACGTCCAGGTGTTACTTGGGTCGACGACAGAGCCAAAAAAGACCTAGTGAATTCTCTGATGGAACATTTCACCCTACCAGATCATTTCACTGAAGCAGATGTGGAGAAAGTCAAGGCCGCTGCTCTTAAGAAGATGGCAATTGCATTCAACACCCACAAGAAAACTGTATGGACCAACTACCTCGCTAATGAAAGGAAGACTCCAGATTTCAAGGGAACACTGGAGAAGCAAAGACAACATTGGGACGATTTCGTGTCCTTCAAGGATTCAGAATTATCTAAGGAACGGTCGATGAAAAACAAGGCAAATGCCGCAAGAAAGACGCAGTTCCATAGGTTGGGTCCAGGTGGCTATGCGGTGGGAATGCCTAAGTGGGATAGGTCTGAGCAAGAGATGGAGGGTGTAGGGGTCACTCCGATTACTAGGAGCTGGCCCCCCAGGTGCAGAACTTGTTTCTATGCGCATGGGGGGCGTTGGACCCGAAGACAGGCCTGGTTTCGAAGAAGGCAAGTCTAAAAGGAACCGAACAAAAGATACTTGACGCAATAGAAGAAGCTCGAGCTGGGGTGTTCACGCCCAACAGAGAGAACGACGAGCTTACGCGCGCCCTGGGAAATCCTGAACACCCGGGAAGAACACGAGGCATGGGCGTTATTCCCTAGTATGAGGGCTTTTCGGACTGGAATGACGACTACAGGTCCCGTGCAAGAAAGAAGATGGAGGAGGAGAAGAAGAGGAAGCTAGTGGAGGAGCAGAGGAAGCAGGACGCAGAACGCCTTCAAGGCCTAGAAGCAAGGCACGCGGACGTGGCACTCAAATTCCAGCAGCAGCAGCAGCAGATCGACTCACTTAGCCAGGAAAGGGGGTCTCAGTAGCGGCAGCAGCAAGCGGATGATCATCCAGCATGGATAGCACCGTCCCATCCATGCCGAGATGTAGCGTTGGTTCTGCCCCGGGCGACACACTGCTGGATACATACCCTGTGTATGACATCATAGAGAACACTAACTGTGAGCTACACTCCAAAATGAAGAACATATCCAAGAAGGTGGCGGACAGCGTTGCTTTTCCAGTTACCCCTGAAGCAACCTACCATTGCATCCCGATTCCAGAGGGCTACGCTCGTGTCATGGTTGATGAAGTGGTGCACCCATATTCGGGGCTAACGTTTGACATTCCTGGAGGTGAAAACGAGCGCACACTGGGAGAGGCCATGCATCGTATCATCCTATGGAGAGAGGATTGCATTATCTTTCAAAGTCCACCGACACCGCGTCGTCTGTCGACTCCTCCTCGAAGTCCGCCACCGAGTCAGCAGACTCCCGCTCCTCCAAGTCACCCCGGGCATAAAAACCGAAGACTGAAAACCGAACCCGAAAAGACCGAGACCGAACCCGAAAAGACCAAACTAAAAAAGACCGAATAAGAAACGGTCAGCACAAACTAAAGACCGAATTTGTTACGGTCTGTTCGGTCGTGCTATCTTAAAGACCGAATAGCCCGTAAAGACCGAACTAGTAAAAGCCCATACACAAGGGTTTACCAAAGGCCCATCCGGCCAGCCCAAGTCATCACACGATCTCACCCTTGGCTCTCCTCACGATTCACAGGACAGCAACCTCCCGTTCCCCATTCTCTCCCACGACAAACCCTAGCCGCCGGCCGCCGCTATGGCCCGATGCCACTCCCCCCGTGAGACCGTGATGATGGCCGCACCAAGGTGCCGTGCGCCCTGATCGATGAATCCCGACGCCCCGAGCCGCCCTCAGGACCGGTGACGACCACGACCAGCATCCCCGTGCATCGCGCTATGCATCGCTCCATTGCCTATGACGCGGCCATCCATCCCCGACCACCATCTAAGCTGGAGTTCTTCACCATCTTGTCCTCTTCCATGCTGGTCGCCGGCTGGGCGCCTACTGTCCTTTTCAGTGCTCCACCTCGCATCTAAAGGTGAGCAAGCTACCTCATCTCTCTATGTGCATCAGACTCATTTGTGATGTTCATGTTCTGTACTGTCCAGATTTTGTTCAGATGTTCATGTTCTTGGTATACAAATTTTGTGATGGTTATGTTCTATGATGTCCAGATTTTCTGATATCCATGTTCTGTGATGTCCAGATTTTGTGTTGCCCATAGGTAAAACTCAGCAAGAAGTCATGCTACTCCGTCTTAGGATTTCATCATTCCATAAAGCCACGTCCGCGTCATTGCATAGCGGAGGTGTGAGATTCTTATGCCCTTGATTGCTGAGATGTGGCCGGCGATTGAGAACCTAGAAGAGTCCAGCAGCAATATGTCGCCGAACGATGGCTGGGCAGTTTGTAGTCATTGGCAGTGAGGAGCATCGGTAATGGCTGGCTGCTGCTGCACTCGACACTAATGTTCAGGTGGATATGCAAGTATAATGTACGCACATGATCAATCTATGTCCATATCGTCAACATTATAATGATTAGTGGACCGTATATGCATTTGCATGATTGAGCCATCTCAGCTAAGAAATGAAGCAAAAGTTCAGGTGCTCATTGCTAAGCCGCTTGCAGACTTGAGTATGAAAAGCAACTGATCGTCAACTACCTGCAGAATGTACTGCACCCACGAGGAATATACTGGCCGTCTCGATGTTTGGTAGCAGTCCAGGGCGGCTGCTGTTTCAGTTGGTAGTAGGGGTGCTGTCAGCAGTATATATAGTGCTAATTTTCTATTTTAAGATCTTCATGTGAATCTTGTTGCTGGTGAAGTGGTGATTATATATACTTCTGATTTCCTTTTTTAAGATTTTCATGTGTTGTACTGTTTTCCATGCAGATTGCATACAAGTGTTACTTGTTTAAAATTTTCTTATTTACACATGCGCCTCTATACAAACATTTGTTGTCTCTGTACACACACCTTTGTACACACATGACACATGTACCTCTGTACTCTATGTAGTTTGCATACGACTATTACTGGAAGTAATATAAATGTGAGTTCTAGCAATTAATTTGGTCAATTTGGTCGGGACCGTAGACCGAATAATAAAGACCAAAGACCGAATAATGAAAAACCGAAAAGACCGAAATTATTTCGGTCATCAATTATGAAAGACCGAATTTTTTAAAGACCGAAAAGACCGGACCAAACAAACCGAAAAGATCGAACGCCCGGGCTTACCTCCAAGTCCACGAACGCGTGAGACGACTCCTCCTCGAAGTCCGCCACCTCCTCCAAGTCTCCGAACGTGTGAGCTGACTCCTCCGGTTTCAAGTCCGGCACAGCGTCATGCCACTTCTCCGGTTTCAAGTCCGGCACCGTGTCAGGCCACACCTCCTGCTTCAAGTCCGGCACATCGTCAGGCCACTTCTTCTGGTCCAACTCCACATCAGCCGTCTCCGCCGTCTCAGCAATCGCAGAAGAGACATGCCGCAACTTTGGTGCGTAGCGGTACGGGTCGAGGTAGTTCAGGAAGTACAGGCGGAGACAAGCGATATAAATATGGTCCAAGCCTCGCTCCTCTTCCTCAGAGGCCTTATGACATGACTAAGGAGCAAAACGCAGCCATAGTGCAAGCCGAAGTGGACGCCCATTTTGGACCGAAACCGGCACCGCCGCCAAAGGCGAAAGTGCCTGAGAAAGTAATTGACCACTACATTCGTATGGCTAGAGCCTGTTGACTCGGACTATGAGCACCAAATCAGGAAACTACATCGAGAACGGATAAAGAAGGAAGCAAGCTCGAGCTCGACCCAACAGGCAGCTAGCAAAACATGCGGGAAAACCGTTCCCCAGTTGGGAGAACAGGCGGCACAAGCGATCCCCCCGCTTGTTGTGCCAGCAACACATGAGAGGAGTAGTACGCGTGCCAAATATTATTATGGGCAAACCGTTAGCATTCCCCAGCATGGCGATGTGGTAATAATGGAGGATCATATAATGCAGGCTCAAATGCTCAATATCTCTGTTGGACAACTCCTCAAAATCGAGCCCATGCCTAAGCTTAGAGAATCGGAAATAGCATGAAAATATGTCCGGGGCCAACGTTTGGTCCATCCAGACGAGGTCAAGGACCTCCCAACGAGAATGTATCAATTGCATCAATGATACATGAACATTACCAAGATTTCCAATCGAGAGTCTCTCATGGTGAATGTCAAGCATGAGCATTATTACCATGAGAATGCTCTGGCCATTGAGTATCCAGAACTATTTCAGTTATACAATCAAGACGCACTCGACAAGTCTATCGTCAGTTGCTATTGTCTGTAAGTGATTTCTTTCTGTAATTTAAGTCTCAAGCAAGTTATGTAGTGATAATTTTGAGCAATCATTACATGTAATTATCCTCACTATATTCTTTTTCTGTGGTATTATATGCAAGATGAAGATGTATGAAATGAAAAAAGCTGGACGCTATAGCGTTGGGTTCATTGACCCAAATACCATTAATGAGAACATATGGCAGACTGAATATTGTCAAGATGCTGTAGAGGAAAGCATGCTAGAGTTCTTGAAGCGCCTCAATAGCAATGAAGATATACTACTTCCTTACAACTTTCCGTGAGTCACCCTGTCTTGTACTATAAATTCTGTTTTTTTGCTTACTAGCTAGCAATATGTTAATAATTAAGTGTATACGGTTTACGGTAGTTGATTAATTTTATGCACATGCCCACTTAATTAAGACATGCAAACGTGTGCGTATGCAGTTGGCACTGGGTCTTGTTAGACATTAAAGTTGAGGAAGGAAAAGTTGAATTACTGGACTCATTAACTAAAGAAGATAAAGACTACACCATCATGAAGGGGATAGTCAACAGGTAATTTCAATCATTATTAACTATATCTCGGCCTATTAATTATTAGTTCGTCATTTCCTGATATGAACTATTTAATAACCCCTTTATTAATTTTCTTTGCCGGCGGGCAGGGCATGGGCAAAGTTCATCAAGGTGACTCCAGGCAAGTGGGCAAAAAAGTTGTTTTGGCATCGGCCCAAGGTAAGTAATTAAGTAGTACTAGCTAGCTACCATCTCTTTAATTCTTGTTTTAATATTATTAATTAATTATCATGCTTGATTAATCATTATCTGATTCAATTCCATTCTCGTAAAGGCCCTGAAGCAGGCGTCGGGGAATAATCTGTGTGCATTCTACGTTTGTGAGAACATTCGCATGATGACGTGTGAAAGGAGCAGATCTGATAGACAGGACTGGGTACGTTTGTCAGAATACTATTCATACCATTATTGATATCTAGTCACACAACTAACACACATGCATATTGATCTCTTTCTTAACAGTTCAGATCGGTGCGGGATAAGCTCTTACCATCGGACCGCATACTAGCAATTCAAGAGGAAATAGCCGGATTTTTGCTCGACCGGGTCATAGATCCCAAAGGAGAATACTATTACCCGCTACTGCCCCCATGAACCACTTGTCATCATGCTCCGGAGGCACCAAATGCAACATATGTAGGAGAAATTGTATATGTATATACATGTGTATGTGTGAATAATTAATGGTGTTGGTTTGTGAGACATTCGACGATATATATATATATATATATATATATATATATATATATATATATATATATATATATATATGCGGTTCTACGTACGAGGAAATCTATTTATATATATGCATAACTTGTATAATTTGTAGTATCGTGAAATACCAGCAAACAAAAAAATTGAATGGAAAATAAATCAAAAAACCCCCAAATCTTTAGTACCGGTTGGTGTTACCAACCGGTACTAATGCCCTACGCGCACCCGGGCCTGGCTCGTGCCACGTGGTGGCACTTTAGTGCTGGTTCGTGACGAACCGGTACTAAGGGGGGGGGGGGGGGGGCTTTAGTCCCCACTCTTTAGTGCCGGTTGGCGAACCGGCACTAAAGGCCCGTTCTGCACTAGTGGTCGAAGTTTATGCTTTTTTTTTAGAAAAGGGGTGATACCCCAGCCTCTGCATCAATAAGATGCATACGGCTTATAGTATTAAAAATAAAAAGTGTCACAAAGTCTCCATCATGTTCAAGGTCTAAAAGACAACAAGCCTCTCAGACGAGCGTAAAAAAAAGCCACAACCGGCTGGCAAAAATAGGAGCACTACATGCCTATCCTATTACATGACCGTCATCCAAACCGGTTGAAAATAACCCGAGCTACCATCTCCCATCGGGTAGACGCAGTAGCCAAACGCCCCCTGGCCTCCGTCGGAGTGAGTAGCGACCACATACGGATCAATGTTGTGTCCCTGAAGATAACCTGCAAAAAATGAAAGTTCGTTGCTCTGTTAAAAACCAAATCATTTCTGCAGTTCCATACTGCCCATAACAAGGCACACGCGCCAACACGAATGTGTCTTGCTAACACCAAGTCTACCCCATCAAGCCATGTTCCAAATAACATATTGATAGAAGTAGGTGGAGTAATATTAAAAGCAATATGAATCGAACGCCAAAGAACCTTAGCCAGTGGACAATCCAGAAAGAGGTGCCTGATAGTTTCATTACAATCATAGAAACTACACCTAGCAGAACCCACCCAATTGCGTTTTGCCAGATTATCCTTTGTCAAAATTACTTGTTTATGCACAAACCACATAAGCACTTTAATTCGCAAAGGTACCTTAACTTTCCAGACATGTTTCGAGCAAGGAATGACACTAGTGTTAATGACATCCAGATACATGGATTTAACCGTGAACCTACCGTCCTTTGTCAATTCCCAAAACAACCTATCTGGGTCCTGAGACAGTTGGACATCCATCAGCCGTCGTACAAGATGAAGCCATGCCTCCCATCGTTCACCTACTAGCGTCCTCCGGAAGCTAATATTGAGAGGCGTTGACTGTAAGACACTTGCAACGTATACTTCTCGACGTTGAACAATGTTATACAGTGTGGGATATTGACGTGCCAGAGGTGTTTCTCCTAGCCACGTATCCTCCCAGAACCTCGTACTAGCCCCATCACCAACTAAGATTTTTATCCTGTTAAAGAAGAGGGGCTTGACTCGCATCAACCCTTTCCAAAACGGTGAATCAGTTGGGCGCACCGTCACCTGAGCCAAAGTTTTTGATAGAAGATACTTATTACGCAGAATTTGAGCCCAAGTAGCCTCTGTCTCGGACGAAAGTTTAAAAAGCCACTTGCAAAGGAGACATCTATTCTTGATCTCTAGATTTTCAATGCCTAGACCGCCTTGGTCCTTGGGCCTACAGATGATATCCCATTTGGCAAGCCTATACTTTCGTTTCAACTCATCGTTCTGCCAAAAGAACCGGGATCTATAAAAGTCTAACCTCTTCCTAACTCCCACCGGGATCTCAAAGAAGGATAGAAGAAACATAGGCATACTGGTGAGGACCGAATTAATCAAAATTAGTCGACCTCCATATGACATGAGCTTCCCTTTCAAACAGCTTAGTTTCTTCTCAAAACGATCCTCAATACACTTCCACTCCTTGTTCGTAAGCTTACGATGATGAATGGGAATGCCTAAGTAAGTAAACGGTAGTGAACCCAACTCACATCCGAACAATTGCTTATACGCCTCCTGGTCCTCAGTAGCTCTTCCAAAGCAAAACAGTTCGCTCTTATGGAAGTTAATCTTGAGTCCAGACAATTGTTCAAATAAGCACAACACAAGCTTCATATTCCTAGCTTTCACCAAGTCATGCTCCATAAAGATGATCGTATCATCAGCATACTGCAAAATGGATATACCCCCATCAACTAGGTGCGGAACCAAGCCCGAAACCTGCCCCGCCTCCTTAGCCCGGCCTATTAAAATAGATAGCATATCAGCTACTATGTTGAATAGAATCGGTGACATGGGATCACCCTGTCTTAGGCCTTTATGTGTCTGGAAATAGTGACCTATATCGTCATTCACTTTAATCCCTACACTCCCTTTTTGCGTAAAGGACTCAATTTGGTCGCGCCATGCCTTGTCAAATCCTTTCATACGCAACACCAGATGAAGGAAAGGCCATTTGACTTTATCGTATGCTTTTTCGAAATCCACTTTAAAAACCACACCATCAAGTTTTTTTGAGTGAATTTCATGGAGCGTTTCATGCAAGACGACCACCCCTTCAAGGATATTTCTATCCGGCATGAAAGCAGTCTGGGACGGTTGCACAACCGTATGCGCAATCTGCGTGAGTCGGTTCGTCCCAACCTTAGTGAAAATTTTGAAACTGACATTAAGCAAGCAAATGGGTCTGAACTGCTCAATGCGAATAGCCTCTGTCTTCTTAGGAAGAAGAGTTATCGTTCCAAAATTAAGCTTGAACAAATGAAGCTGACCATTAAACAACTCATGAAACATGGGCAACAGGTCATCTTTAATGAAATGCCAGCACTTTTTGTAGAACTCCGCCGGAAACCCATCTAGTCCTAGCGCTTTATTATTTTTCATTTGTGCAATGGCCTCATACACCTCCTTCTCCGTAAAAGGGGCAGTCAAAATCTCATTCTCTTCCGTCTCAAGTTGGGGAACATCCTCAACTCTTGACTCATCCAAAGACACAAAACTCTCTTCCGGAGGTCCAAACAACTGCTTATAGTAGTTGGTAATGTAAACTTTCAGGTTTTCCTGACCAACTATCGTTCCCTCATCTTGTTCTAATGAAGTTTATGCTTATAGTATATTTTTGACAGAGATTGCAGAGAACTTTGATGCTCTAAAACTTTGATGTGTACATCCTCTCAATGTTCAAACAACAGTCCCCACAAAAGAAAATTCAAACAACAGAACTGCAACATTAGAGATTATTCATCTCTCCACATGTAAACATGTAATATTTCATCACGAGTTGGTTGTGTCGCCTCCCCATCTCTCTCTTCCTCCCGGTCTAACACGCACACGTGCACGCGCGTGCGCGCGCGCGCACACACAGACCTGCGCACACGCACACAACAAAATATGTCATCTCCACTTCACATGATATACTATACACAAAAGAAATGCATATGCTAATTAATGACTGATCGCTCTATGCAGGTAAGGCTTCTCACGAGAAACGCTTATGAATGAATGTGATGTGTACGCATGACAAAGAGGCATATTGTCATGCCCGCCTGATTGAACTACCGGCCATAATTGCAAAACAGGCTGAGCTAAATAAATGAATGTATGCTTGTGCATTCAAACTAGGGGCAATGCCCTGTTGGCCATGGGTGCACTTTTTGCTAGGTGTTGCTTCGATTTTGGCTCATATTTCTTATATAGTACACTTGTAAGAAGCCACTTGACAATGCCACCAGAAAGAAGACCAAAATGGTTACTGCATTTCAGGGCGTCCAATGTCTGCTAAGCATACATTCCTCGTATTCAACGCCCCCTATGTACCCTCCGTTGATTCAAGCCTACGGATTAACAAGCCTATGTAGTAGCACGTCAATATATATGTATATGCATGCATCGATCAACACAAAGTCAGTGACGTGCAAGTGAAAAAGTAGAACCAGTGACAGGGTCAACACGTGCCTAGCTAATTAAGTAGCTTGCTCAAGCCAAGCTGCATGCTACTGTACTTAACTCGTTACTTGTAGTTCATCACCAATGAGCTAGAGATCGAAACCATGGGGAAGCCGCTGCCGAGATCGGTCATGGTGAAGCCATGGGGCATCCTTTCCAGGTTCCTCCTGTTCTCCGTAGCTTTCATGCTCGGCATGGCGTCCACCTTCCTCCTCCAGTCACTACTCCTCACCACCGGTACCGTGATCTGGCTTGCCTCCGCTGACCTCTCGGCGGCACCTACTCCTGCACCTCCGGGGCTGGCCCTGGGGCCTCCTCTCCCGCAGCAGCTCGAGGACGGCAATAACAAAGAGAGTGGCAGCGGTGGTGGCGACGAAAGCGGGGGCATGGTGATGCTGCACAACATGACGGACGACGAGCTGCTGCTGCGGGCGTCCATGGCTCCGAGGATCAAATGGATCAGCTCGCTGGTGCCCCCGGCGCCTAAGGTGGCCTTCATGTTCCTCGTGCATGGTGAGTTGCCACTGGCGCCGCTGTAGGAGAGGTTCTTCCATGGGCACACTGCACTGTTCTCCGTGTACATGCACCCTGACCCGACATACCTGGGCTCGCCGGAGAAGGGTTCGGTCTTCTACGGCCGCCGTGTACCCAGCAAGGTGAGCTATCTGCCTATGTACACCCATCGCCTAGCTACACTATCTGCAAGGTGAGCTACAGAGCCCGTGTTAAGCTTGCGAGCTAGGAGCTCTTTGTAATTTTGTCCGTCCCTAAGTGCACCCTTATCTATACCATCCAACACGTCATTGTTCTTTCTATGAAATAACTACAGTATATTACATGGAAGTTTCCGTTTTTCGTTTCTCTCAAAAGTGAAAGCATATGGACTTCAAAACTTTCCACATCAACAAAGCTATAGATGTGCAATCTGTTATAAAAAAAAAACTTTCAGAATTTTGTGTGCACCATTAATACTTTGTACTGTATAATACTAGCTTAATAAAAAAATATTTACTTATGTGGGACCAAAAAATATCTAATTTTCTTTTCACACATTATAACTCAAAGGGCATGTACAATGATTGATAAGATAGTCTTGTCTTAAGTCTTGCATGTAATTTAGAGATGATAAAAATGTATGTCTACAATCCATTATAACTTCTTCAATAACTAGTAATTCCTTAAAACATGGTGAGACATATTGTCCTAAGTCTTTTCTTATGATTTCTCTCTGCTCCACCTCAGCATTTATCCTACATGGCACTCCTACATGGCATGGCGTCCACCTTCCTCCTCCAGTCACTACTCCTCACCACCGGTACCGTGATCTGGCTTGCCTCCGCTGGTGAGACATATTGTCTTAAGTGTTTTCTTATGATTTCTCTCTGCTCCACCTAAGCATTTATCCTCCAGTCACTACTCCTCACCACCGGTACCGTGATCTGGCGTGGGCGTCGTCGTCGAGGGAAGCTGGTCTAGGATGAGGCCAACATGCGCCCTGTACCACGCCCTGACCACCTCGTTAGTGCTCTGGAGCATGTCCGCCCCGCCCAGTAGGAAAGCCAGGTCGGTGTTCCTCTTCTTCGAGGCGACGTTGGTCCGGAGTAGGTCGAGCTTGACGGCGCTGGTCGACATCAACGCCGACCACCACGCCTCGGTCTTCTCTTCACGAAGGGCGGCCCGGACTTGTGTGTCGGCGAGGCAGTGCTGGATGGACTCCTGCACGCGAGCGGTGGCCACGTCGGCGTGTTTCCCCTTCTTGGCACCTTTGTTGCCGTTCGGCCGCCCATCTGACGCGCCCGGAGTCGGCGCGTCCGGCTTGTAGGTCTCCTTGGCCTTCTCAAGGATGCGTCGGACTTCCGCCCACTTGTCGCACTTGTCAATGTGCTTGTAAACATGGAGGTACTTGAACTCGGAGTCGTTGTTGCTCTGCCGATACAGGCCGAACATGCGCAGCAACTGCGCGGGGACGAACAAACAGTTGGCGGGCGCACACGGCAAAAAGAGGCGGACCCGCAGGGCGGACCCACGCGCCCTTTTCGCGGTGAAAACAGGCGGACCCACGGTAGGGAAAAGCGTGAAGAAACGGCGGGAAGAGACGCTCGACTCGCCGACAGGGCGGACCCACGCTCCCTTTTCGCTTGTGCCAGCGCCCCAGTCGCCCCCCAGGGCGCCGGGTTCTGCTTGGGTCCGCCGGCACCAGTTTCGGCCCGAGCCGGCGAAAAACGGGCTTCTTGGGGGGGGGGGGGGGGGGGGGGGCTGGTCCGTTTTTTCGGCGCCGGCGCGGCAAAAACGCCTGGGGAGGGCCTGTTGGGGGCGCGGCTGGAGATGCTCTAAACCCTGGTTAGGTGCATACCCTAGCGATGTTGTCCAGCTTTGAATCAAGATCTTTAATAACTCATATTTTTTCCATACAGCATAAACATATAAAATGACATTTTTCTCAGATTGGCTATATCATTTTATGTATTTATGTTGCACAAAAAATATTTTGTTTGGCTATATCATTTTATGTATTTATGTTGCACAAAAAATATTTTGTTTCATATATTTGTGGTGGAATGAACTTATGCTCTGCAAATGGTCAATTTATGCATTGTATTTATTTGGACAAATAAAAAAAAGAGAAGGTTGTGTTAGATAGCAGTGTAGGTGCACCCATCTACAGTGATGCATTTTTTCAAATCTATATGGATACAAAAGGATGCAGTTTAATTGCTGATTGCGATCTACAGGAAGCTCGTTGGGGGGAAGTCTAGCATAGTTGAGGTCGAGCGTCGTCTCCTCGCAAATGCTCTCCTCGATGCCACGAACCAACACTTCGTCCTACTCTCTGAGACATGTGTTCCTCTCTACAACTTCACTACGGTCTACTCCTACCTCATGCATTCCGCTGGTGCTACCTCCTTCATCGACCTCTTCGACACGCAATGTTCTCATGGCCGCTATAGACCGGCAATGGCACCCACCGTCACGCTCGCTGATTGGCGCAAGGGCTCACAGTGGTTCGTGACCGATCGGGATCTCGTGCTTCAGGTCATCGGCGAAGTGACCTACTTCCCGGTTTTCTGACGCTACTGCAATGGCCCCTGCATCATGGATGAGCACTACCTGCCGACATTTATTGCCGCCTCAAGGTGGCATGGGAATGCAAACCGTACACTCACGTTTACCCAGTGGACAAGGGGGCCTCATCCTGATAGCTACAATGACGTAAGTGTCGACCTGCTTCAGGGGATGAGGAACCATGGGAACTGCAGCGATGGTGGCGGGACCACATCGCTTTGCTACCTCTTTGCAAGGAAGTTCCCATTGGGCGCGTTGCCGGAGCTACTCAGGCTGGCGCCCAGAGTCATGCAGTTTGGGTGAGAGCAAGTAATGAAAATATAGATTCCCAAATTTAATATCACTCTGTGATTTTTTTGTTGTTGAATCAGCGTGTGATTCATTGTACAAGTAGATGATAAAATTGTATAACAGAAACTCCAAAGACTCCCGAGATTTCATCTGTTCTCCTTGAAAAAAGGAAATAAAGATACACCGTTTGTTCCAAAATATAAAGTGCATTAGTTTTCATGCTAATCAATATTATGTATTTTGATCAAGATTATAGATAAAATATTGATATCTACAATACAAAATAAATAAAATAGAAAATACTTATTTTAACAAAAGGTGCATGTTGATTTTCCAAAAAACTAATACACCTTATATTTTAGATTGGAGGGAGCACAAAATATGTGTGTGTGTTGTGTGTGTGTGTGTGGGGTGTGGGGGGGGGGGGGGGTGGGGGTATGGTGCACCCCTCTATTACCGATGGATTGCAAGTAGAAGGGTAGGTTTTTGTTCCTGCACAATTTCTTTTTCTATTTGGCTACACACCCAGTATATTAAAAGATAGACTAGATGGAAGTATGTTGTCGCCCTCGTTCGGCTTTGCCACAAAAATATGGAGTTATATCCCACAATTGATAGTACGAGTGCAGCGATTCGGTGCCCAGGTGCAGAGGAACCTGCACCTGAACAGTAAATTCATTTAAATAGCCAGAAATATTTAAAAAATCTCAAGAATTTTAGCATCTAGGATGCTCGAATGCGTGATGTACGTGAAACAATTCATGGCATTTGGACATTCGAGGAGGTTGTGGCACAAAAAAACTTGGCTGTGGAAGAAAATTTGCAAAAATACACAGTTGGGGCTTAATTTTTTCTTTTCTTCCTAGAGATCCAATGTCAAAACATGATGCAAATTTACATGCTCCTTGCGCACTCGAGCATCTTTGATGTGAAAAAGATCCAATGTTTTAGTTTTTTTTAATTTACTATTCATCAGGTGTAGATGATCCTGGACAGAGACATGAATTACCACATCACATTTTTTACTAAACTAAAATAGCATCACGGTGTTTCGACAATACAGCACGACCCACCGTGTGGTGGTAGAAAATGTCAAGCGTATTACAGCTAACGTTAAGATGGCTAAAAAAACTGGAAGCAATGGATTTCTTCCCTGTAGACAAAAGCACACATGGTGAAAACCCCTTAGTGCGGCCCCAGATCATCACTAGCCATCACGGCTTCCAATTAAGACACACCTATGCCATCCCATAGTCAACATTTTGCCAAAATGTTGCCTCTCATACACATATATATCCCTGAAAAATAAAACATGCATCGACCAACTCGATGACCGGTACCAACGTGTCACACATATATGCATT
The DNA here is from genome assembly GCA_963921465.1 of Triticum timopheevii. NCBI lineage: Eukaryota > Viridiplantae > Streptophyta > Magnoliopsida > Poales > Poaceae > Triticum > Triticum timopheevii. The sequence continues at coordinate 13,970,225 of OY997271.1, forward strand.
TCCACGCAAAAAATACCATATGTTCTACTTCACTCAAGGGTACTCACAAGGAAGAGACCAGCCGAGTTAATAAACATCGATCTCGATTGATGGTGAGACCTATGTGTGAAAAGACAGATATTTATGAAGAGTGCTTCATTAATAAGAGATATGAATGAGATCTCTCTCAAGAGGATTTGGTGGGAGGGAAACATAATTAACCATTAATGAAAGTGTGAGAGTTAATTTATTCCATGGGATAAAGTAGAGGGACAAAGAGTAGCTATAGGTAGTTAAGTAGGTGGTGATAGCTTAATTAATAAATTAGCTATCTAGAACTTGATAGGGCTAGATTTAAAGGAGAGATTTATTTGGAGGGAAGCTAGAGGAAGTGGGTGGAGAGCTAGAGGGAGGAAGAAGAAGTGAGTGAGAGAACACATGTGGCGCTTTTAACTGGGCCGGCCCGTCACTGTGGATGCATATGCGGCGCCCCGACAACTTGACGCAAAATGCGTCAAATAGGAAAATCCTAACGACCACTGCCATGGGGAGCTCCTATTGAGCACTTTAAGAGCCCCAGAAGTCAACCAGCGCGTACAGAAAACGCCAAGTGGGCCGGCCCACCAATGCACCAGCGCATAATCTGTTTGACGAAAAAAGATCAAAATCAATAATTAAGGAGTACTCCTTGCGGAGATCACTCCAACTTCCCCGGGTTGCGACAAGTGGCACGCTGCATGTGCGCCATTTGTCGCAACCTGGGAGTTTTCCCTTTTTCCGTAGATCCGTTTATTCAAAACGTTTTATCTCTTAAACCGTGCGTCCAAATCTCGAACCACTTTCTCCGTTGGATTCCCCACGTCGAGATCTTCAAAACTAGATCCCATGTTGATAGGTTTTGATGAACTTTTTTTCACGAAAAAACCGGACGAAAAAACCAAACCGGGAACACGGGTTTTTTCCCCTTTCGGAAAGAGGCACGCCCGTGCCTCTGACGAAATCACAACTGTGCCTCTCGCGGAAGGAAAACCGTGCCTCCCGCAAAAGAAAAAAAAAAAGAAAACACATTTTTCCCTTTCCGAAAGAGGCACACCTGTGCCTCTCGCGAAAGCACAACCGTAACTCTCGCGGAAGCAAAGGCGTACCTCTCGCGAAAGAAAAAAAACAAAAACTCATTTTTTCCCTTTTCGAAAGAGGAACGCCCCTGCCTCTCGCGAAAGCACAACCGTGCCTCTTGTGGAAACAAAACCGTGCCTCTCGCGAAAGAAAAAAAACAGAAAACGCATTTTTTCCCTTTCCGAATGAAGCACGCCCGTGCCTCTCGCGGAAGCAAAACCGTGCCTCTCGCGAAGAAAAAAAAACAGAAAACACTTTTTTTCCGTTTCCAAGAGGCACTGCCGTGCCTCTCACGAAAGCACTACCGAAAGAAGCACGCCCGTGCCTCTCGCGGAAGCAAAACCGTGCCTCTCGCGAAGAAAAAAAAACAGAAAACACTTTTTTGCGTTTTTTTGCCTCAAATTTTTTTAACGATCAGCACCACTCCCAGGCCACTTCGCTCGGTGGTATATCTCAACTGCAGTTCCTTAGAGCATCTCCAGCCGTTAGCCCCCCAGGAGGCGCGTAAAATCGCCGCCTGGGGGCGAGCCGACGCTAAACTCGGCATGGGGGCTTTCGGGTTCCCAGCCGCCGACCCCAGGGTCACCCCGAGAAGGCGTTTTTTTTGAAGTAAAAGGAATTCGGCTAAAGTTCGGCAAACTGGACAAATATTCGGCTAAAGTTCGGCGAACATGACATTACATAACAAAGTTTTTAAGAAAACGACCGCAACTACAACTACGGGTCGAAGAACGCGCTGAGCGCGGCGAAGTCGCCTACATTGCCGCCATCCTCGCCGTCGTCCTCGTCGGCCTTCTCCTCCTTGACGAGGCCGCCTCTGCTGGACCCCTGCCCGGCGTCGCCCTGGCGGACCGGCGGCAGCCTTGGCATTGATTCCCCGCGGGAAAGCGAGGCGTTCTGAGGACGACGAGGCGAGTATCGCTGACTCGGCCGGCGCGCAGCTCTTTCGCGTCAAAATCGCTCGCACCGGCGCCCCCCAGCGTGCCGGGTTTGGCCTAGGTCCGGCGGCGCCAGTTCAGGCCTAACCCGGCGAAAAACGGCCTTCTGGGGACGCGACCGGGCTTATTTTTCGGCGCCGGCGCGGAAAAATCGCCTTGGGGGTGTGGGGGGGGGGGGGGGGGGGATGTTGCGGGCGCGGCTGGAGATGCTCTTATACATCTACATCTTGTTGAATTGTTTCAACATACAGTTACTGTTTCGTGTTGTGCACACAACATTTGTTGGCAAGTTTCACTTAAAGTGTCAACGTAGTTGGTTTGATTGTTTTTCTTTTCTTCCTTTCTATTTAGTGAACAGAGGAGCGATATGTAGCAGTTGCAGTTTTATCTTCTTTTTTTGTTTTATTTATTCCCAACAAAACGTGTCAAAGATTCAGACAGATGGCAGTGGTTGAGGGAAAAATAAAGGAAAAGCAGACAGGAAGAATCAAATCCCTCTTTACCAAAAGAAAAGGAAACTAAAGCATAAAGTCACCACTTGTTGCATATGCCACAACAACCAGACAAGAAGCTGCTTTTGAGAATAACAAGAGTTGGAGGCCCAAGCAATTAATCTAGTCCAGCAGTTCCCTTCTTCGATGAGCTTCCAGTCAGGCTGGGAGGCTGGGAGCACAACGCAGCCACTGACCAAGCGAGCTAGGTAGTTCATTTTAACAATGTAATTCGTTCTCACCTTTGTTATTCAGCTCTACTGAATCTTGCTCATCCTCTCATAGTCTCATCACGTCTCTTCAAACTTAATTGAGCCATTAATATATGACAACCCAAAACTCTGGCAACTGGTCTTGGATACTTGGTAAAATCTAGCTCCATATAGAAATTCGAAAATAAATCAATACGACACACGTCATAATCCATATTGGATTCTCGAATTTATTAAAGAAAAAGGAGCAATCAAAGAATTAGAGAAAGATCTACAAAAGAAAATTAACTCTGTAAATCAGAAACGTAATATTGCTATCAAAAAAGTTAAAGAACCTTATAGACAGCCTAACATTCCTGCAGAATATATAGCTTTTCAATTAAAAAATAGAGTTTCATATTACAAATTAACTAAAAAAGTGATTGAATTAACTAAAAATAACAAATATAAGGGAGTCAATGTAACAATTCCGGGCCGTCTAGGAGGAAATGAAATTGCACATGTCGAATCCATTTAAGAAGGTTAAACTTCCCCTCCATACAATTCGAACTATCTTATACCAAATTTCTATCCCTTGATATTCTTGAGCCGAAAGAAGGATACATATGTTGTGTTTTATTTTGCTTAATGATATAAATTAAATGGTGTATCAATTCCATAAATTGACTATAGCAGTAAATAAATCTATATCTTGAGCAAGTGCTTAACGAGTACTGGAAATTTATCGATTCTGTACCTGAATCATGGCACTCTAATGGTAAATCTGCACTACAATTCCCTGTGCGTCTACACATTATTTATTTGTTTCAACATATACAGGTTGCTTCATGTTCAACTCTTTCCTTTTGCTGCAGATTTGGGTTGAACCTGAAGGTGCTCGACAACTCACTCCTTTATTCAGCAAACTGAATAAATGTAGTCGCTCAGCTCAGTGCAGTCTGAATTAAGCCCTGAAGTTGCTTGTCCGACCAATTTACTCATGTGAATTCAGCATTAGTTACTATCGAACTGTTATTATCATCATAAAGCTAATGCATTAGAAGATTTATTATCAACTGTGGCCTGTTTGAGAAAGGAAAAACAGTACATACTCACATGTCAGGCCCATTCGAACATGCTTCTTACTTTCGTTTCCTTTTTGTTTTGTCATTCATCCTAGTCTGCTTGGCTAATTTGCTCAGCTAATATGTCAGCATGTTTGAGGCAACCTACTGTACATGTCTGCTGTTATTTAAATTCTCAGCAGTGCAATCTCAGAACCCATATGTTTCTGCATCTATATTCTTTGAGGTTGCATGTCTGCATACCTCAAGTGTAAGACCAGCTGTTTAAATTAAGCTGGTCCCTGGACAATAGTGTCAAGCATGTATACAGTATCCCCTGAAAAAAAAACATGTATAAAGTACTTTATTGCTCGTCCAGCTCTGCCTCAACTGTAAGACCAACTGTTTGAATTAAGCTGCTCCAATCCATTTGAGAGCCCCCAGCAAGGGTAATGTTGCATATCTGTATGTGTCCAGAATGAGAACAGCATGTCAAGGCCAAGAATCAGACTTTGTGAGGAAAATATGTTTCAATGGAGCTCACGCTTTAGCCTTTATCCAGGATAGCATGCCTACTCCAAGAATCATCACATGTAAATCAGACAGGAAGAATGGAATCCATCTTTGCAAAAACAAAGGAAACTAAAGTGTAAAGATACCATGCATGGATGCTTAGGCTTCAGGGAGAAGCAAAGAAGCTTCTTGTGCCCCTGCTTTCCGTTTACCTTTGCTTCTGAGGATGGAAGTCGAATCAATAGCTACAACCTGAAGCAAAGTATCTCACTCCATTTCTCTTCTTCAGTGAGCTTCCGGTAGGTCGGAGCAGGATGCAGCCAGACATCCATTCCTCTTCGCTGCTGGTAATTAATTCTTGTCGTTCTTTTGCGCTCTAGCCACTGAATCATCAATCCTAATTTGGACATTACCTTTGCTAATTAGATAATATATGCTTAATTGCTTTGGAGAGCGCTGTTCTTCGTGGCCGAGGGCGTATTGATAGCCATCCAGATTGCTTCCACCACCAAGGTTTGCTTCCCACCCCTCTCTTGTTATTTGTTCCCCGGCCCTAAGAGCTGCTCTAGCTCTAACACTAACAACTAAGGCATAAACAGTGATCTGCCTCCATCCGCCTGTGCTAATGGAGGCCACGGCGCTAAGCATCGGAAAGTCCGTGCTGGATGGAGCGCTTGGCTATGCAAAATCTGCCCTGGCAGAGGAGGTTGCTCTGCAGCTCGGAGTCCGGCGTGATCAGGTCTTCATCACCAACGAGCTTGAGATGATGCAGGCTTTTCTCATGACCGCCCACGATGAGAGATATGATGACGATAGGGTCGTCAAGGTGTGGGTAAAACAGGTCCGCGACGTGGCCTATGACGTCGAGGACACCCTTCAGGAATTCGCTGTGCGCCTACGGAAGAAGTCCTGGTGGCGTATCCATCGAACGCTATCAGATAGGCGCCATGTGGCCAAGCAGATGAAGGAGCTGAGAGCCAATGTTGAGGATGTCAGCCAGAGGAACATGCGCTACAACCTCATCAAGGGCTCTAGCTCCAAGTCGGCAACCATCGGTGGACAGTCTGCAATGGTTGGTACAGCTATGTCTGGCACCGACGAAGCAAGGCGCCTACGGGAGAAAGCAAAAGTGGATCTCATTCAATTGATCAACAAGAAGGATGATGACCTTAGAATCATCGCGGTGTCAGGAATAAGATCAGGTCATTTGTGGGAGACTTCAGTCATCAGAAGGGCCTATGAAGATAAAAAGGTATACAAGAAGTTCGAGTGCCGAGCCTGGATCGCAGGGTTGATACGTCCTTTTAGTTTAACAGAGTTCTTGCGAAGCATCATTGAACAATTCCATGTAAATTGTCTTCAAAGTGTGGGGGAAAGAGAAAAAACAAAGATCCAAGTCCTGAGAAAGATGGGGATGATGAAGAAAGATGATTTGGTTGATGAATTCATGAGATACGTAAATGAGAAGACTTACCTGATTGTACTTGATGACATACAGAACATTGAAGAATGGGGAGACATTAAGCCATGCTTCCAGAATAACAAGAAAGGAAGCCGAATCATAGTCTCTGCATACCAAGCTGGAGTTGCAAGCTTATGTGTAGGGCCTGAGGATGTAGTACCAGAGTATAAGCAGTTGTTTGTTGACGAGAATATTTATGCTTTCTATGAGAAGGTAATGCTCAAAACTCTGTCCAATCTTACGCTTCGTTTAGTTCAACTTGTTCGCTAATTTCATTCCACTTGGAGCTGCATCGAAAGATACATCAGAACCACTGTAACTAACGACATCAGAAACACCCCATAGCATTATCTGGCCGCATCCATGTAGTTTTTACATTCACAACTTACGAGTATTGAGATCAACACGTCCTTGGTCCATACATTCTCATGGAAACATCTATACTGTTGCTGTTTCCTTAATGATTCTAAGGAGATTAAGATTAAACCTTTTAAGGACCATCTCCTCTTTAAAATATTGTTAGTTCTCCCTCTGAAGTTATGCAAAATTGAGATGTAAATTCATATTTTTGATTTTGTTAACCAAAGCTTTAGAAATTTAATTTAAGCATTTTTGCTGCATGTTATTTTTATTGGAAAACAAATTAATATACAATTTTATTTAATCCACATTTATTTGAAGGAACCACAAAAATAATAATTGGTTATTGAAATCTAATTTATGTAAGCCTTCAATTTTGTAAATTATGTTGTCAATTTATATTTTATAACCGATTTATATATACCGAAGGCTTACAGGTGTATCCTACCTTTTGGTCTCAGCATCCCACCTCAAAATATCTTCAAAATGATCATGTATGTTATGAAAATTTTGATTAAATAAGGCATGGGATGATGAACCATCTACAGATTTTGAAGATAAAATGGACTAGATATTTTTTCCTTTCACCAATTAAACTGTCTAGATATCCAATTAGATCATGAAGACCATGTTAAAAAATCAGGACTGATGCGTAAATTGAAGTTAATTGGGGGGAATATAAATTAAAATTATCACATTTATTTTTGGAAAGGAACCATCTTTAAAATGTGGCCGTCCAACATAGATGGTAAGGGTAATATATCAAGGTCTGCAAACCAAGATTTTGCCTTGTATGTATCCAATACTGATTAAATTTGAACTTGTCCTTGTTGTTAGTTGTGGGGTCAAGGTAAACACAATACAATCATTAATAAATATGTTCAGTTGACCAGAAACAATACAATCATTATAGATATACTCTCTACATACAATTTTCTGGCCATATATGGGACCATACCTTACCAACCCTGATGTAATGTGATGCATCTACCATCAGCACGATTGAAATTATCATAGTTAGCACTACTCATTATGATTATCATCAGATTCAAGATCTGCTATATCTCTAATGTATCAATATTTTCAGAATGAGATATATTATATACTTAATGTTAGATCTGTTTATTATAAAAATAATAGTAAGATTTAATACTTGACTAAACATTGTCTTGGAGGAAACAAATCAACATGTCGTCATTAATTCCTTGCTTGTGTATAGGGATCTCATAATGGGATAGATTCAATGGAGGCCGGGAGTAGCTCAAATACAGGCATTGCTGGCAGTGACGGCTCTGGCAATAAGAAGATTCTTAATCACAGAGAGACACTAGCAGTTTTTAGGGACACTCAACTCATTGGGCGTGAGAAAGAAAAGTCAGAAATCCTAAAACTAGTTTTAAATGAAGATAGCCAAGAACTTGAAGTGATAAGCTTGTGGGGAATGGGTGGTATTGGAAAAACCACACTAGTCAGAGATGTCTACCAAGAGCTTAGTGGGAAGTTTGAGAAGCGTGCTTGTGTCACGATTCTGCGACCTTTCAGTCTTGACAAGCTTATCGAGGAGATAGCTATGCAGATTGGATGTGAAGTGAAAAAGATGGTTAGATACTATAATACCACAATTTCCTGCAATGGAAACATCAAGTCGGATCATAGTCACCACAAGAATAAAGGATATTGCTAATCATTGTTCAAACAAGCATAAAAATATATGCGAACTCCAAAGGCTAGGACACAGAAGCGCGCGTGATCTCTTCATGAAAAAGGTATGGATTCTCACTTCATGTGTTTGTTCATAAATGTATATCTTGTAGATTCTTTTTTTTGGCGGGAGTATATCTTGTAGATTCTAACAATAAATGTTTGGGCTATGACACATGTGACTGTCTATACTGATATAAAGGTATTACAAGAAATACTCTAAACCTGTGAAGCTCAAATTTGGTCATAGCATCGTCATAAAGTCGATTTACGATGCTTTTCTGAAGACATTCATATCTTCATTTGGTAATCACTAGGTTTTTCTTTAAAGGATGATTACCACTGGCCTCTACCTCGAGCTATGCATACAACCATCTTTATTGCATCATTCAAGAAGGTCTTACAAAATACTCCATCCGTCGTAAAATAAGTGACTCAACTTTGTACCGTCAAAGTCGGTACAAAGTTGAGTCCATTATTTTGGGACGGAGGGAGTAAATACATAGATCAACTCAAGGCCACCTTCTTAACGAAAATTGCTGCACTACCTACAAGATTCATGATGTGCCCTGACTACACTCCATGCACATCAATAAATCCGGTCACCGCACATGCCAATCGTTCCAGCAGACCCTTAACGTGCCCTGCATGCGCACGCTGTAGAATCCATCGCCACCTTCTTCCGTAGTCTCGTCTTCAAGAGCACTCAACGCACTAATCTTGTCAGACCCTTCTGCCGTCAACGCCACCATGATGCCAAATAGCGCTTGCCTCCTGCGCGCATCCATCGAACGGTATCTAGTTCGAAACCCAGCTGCCACCGTAGACGGTTCTAGCCGAGACGGAACCAAGCTTTCGCTGGCAAAATTCATGCCCATATTCCTGCCTGGACCACGAGATCGACCTCATCCATCATCCAACACACCCATGGGTGATGTCGTCCAACAGGAAACCGTACTAATGGAGCCGGACCATCGCCTGGAACCGCTGCCCTGCATGGGTGAGCCATCAACGGCGGAGAGCCCTCACCGCTATGGCGTCGACGCCGAACCACGCACATGTCCAGCACACCAGCACGGATCTACACCGAAACAGCATCCCAGAGCCGAGGAGGAGGAAGGCCCCGCCTCCGCCATCATCCCCCGTCTGGGCTTTGCCCCTCGGAGCTCCGGCGGTGGCGAGGAGAAGACGACGGCGCTTGATGCCCGAGAACAGATTGGGAGGAAGGGGGTCAGGAGGGAGGAGATAGGGAGGAAAGGGGTGGCGGCGGCTCGAGGAGGGAGGAGATCAAGAGCCCCAAGTTAAAATAAAACTACCATCATAAAACCTACGACCAATATACTTATCAGATTGATTTGGTATGTGGATCTCACGTGGCGGGTCTAAATGGTATGTGGATCCGACTTGGTCAGTTTCAGTGACGAGTCCATTTGGTGTCTTAATACCAAAGCCAATTATTTGGGCTATAAATATTTTGGCCGAGCGTTTATATTGGCATGATAAAAAATCGACAACATCACGAATACTAATGGGGCGCTTGACGATTTGTAGTGTTGCTGCAGATACCGCGTCGAGTTCTTTGACACGGACCGAAGCAAGGATGTCATGCCTTGACTCGAGTTGTCCTCGCGACTTGTTTTTCTATCTCGGACTCCTTTACGAATACTGATGGGGGGCTTGACGATATTTTTTCAAACTTAAAACAAATTGATAGCAGCAACACACCAAGAAATAAATAACATTCAAATGCACAGCTCTGAACGCACGAACATAAATTTTTTTTTTTGAGACAAAGGTTTGTTTTCTTAGTGCATGGCTGCTATTCTCCTCTTTCGCGCATTGTTTAAAAAACCAAACCGAAAAGGTTGTCGGTTCAGGTTTTTTCCAGTCGGACTGCCGGTTCACCGGTCTGATTGCTGGTTTCTTTAGCAATAAAATAATATATGTTGACTAATATATGTGCAAATATGGTGTGAAACAATGGTCAAATAAAGTTATATCCATATAGCGGACAACAAAGTAGCTCAACCAAGTTGGTTATTGGGTCATGGGCAGGGACCGCGTACTACGCACACAACCTTGGATCACTGCGCACACAACCTTGGATCGAATCCCACTTTCTCAATTTCTATTAAAACATTTTTCCGGGTTTTTCCCGGTTCAGTGGCCCGGTTTTTTCACCAGTTTTCCAGAAAACCGGCCAGTTCGAACGGTTTTTTCCAGTCTGATTGCAAAACGGTCTTATTAGCTTAAAAACAGCTGAGTCTTTCCGTTCCGGTTTTTCCGGTTTGACCGCCGGTCCGGTCCGGTTTTTAAAACTATGCTTTCACGGGGCTTACGATCCAACATGGCCTCGCAGAGCCCAGCTAGCCGCCCGGGTCCGCTCAACCCTTGTACCTCATGAGGCCCAGCCGCCCCAGTAGTCAACCTAGCGATCGTGAGCCCCTCCTGATCGAGCAGCCTCTCCCCTCATTCCCCGCAGCTCCCTCATATTCTCGAAATCACTAGTTGAGGAGTACTCGTTGCAAAGATCACTTCAACCTCTCCAGGTTGCGACAAGTGGCACGCTGCATGTGCACCACTTGTCGCAACATGAGAGTTTTCCCTTTTTTCGTAGATCCTTTTATTCAAAATGTTTTTATCTCTTAAACCGTTCGTCCAAATCTCAAACCGCTTTCACCATTGGATTCCTCCTGCCAAGATCTTCAAAACTAGATCCCATGTTGATAGGTTTTGATGAACTTTTTTTTCACGAAAAAAACTGGACGAAAAATCCGAACCGGGAGCATAGGTATTTTCCCTTTACGAAAGAGGCACGCCCGTGCCTTTCACAAAATCACAACCGTGTCTTTCGCGGAAGCAAAACTATGACTCTCGCGGAAGGAAAAAAAGAAGAGAAAACGTGTTTTTTTTCGTTTCCGAGGAGGCACGGCCATGACTGTCGCGAAAGCACAACCGTGCCTCTCACGGAAGCAAAACCGTGAATCTCGCGAAAGAAAACAAAATAGAAAACAAGTTTTTTTCGTTTTCGAGAGGCACGGCCGTGACTCTCGCGAAACACAATCGTGCCTCTTGCGGAAGCAAAACCGTGACTCTCGCTCAAGGAAAAAATACGCGTTTTTTACGTTGCCAAGAGGCACAACCGTGACTCTCGCTAAAGCACAACCATGCCTCTCGCGGAAGCAAAACCGTGACTCTCGAAAGGAAAAAAAATAGAAAACACATTTTCTTCGTTTCCGAGAGGCACCGCCGTGACTCTCGCGAAAGCAAAGTCGTGCCTCTCGCGGAAGCAAAACCGCGACTCTTCCGAAAGGGAAAAAAAGAAAACGCATTTTTTCGCATAAGTAGAAAATTTTCAAATTTTTTTTGTCGAAAAGCTAAGGTAGACTGGTGAAAAACCAAAATGTAGAAAAGAACCAAAAAACCGTTTAAAAAGCTAAAAACACGTGGGGGAAAATAAAAAAAGTAAAATCTAGAGGAAGCGCCCAGAACGCGACACGTGGCGAAAGGCTAAGAGCGCGCCAAGTAGCGCTGAGATCCTTGTGAGGCTCCCGAAGGAGCGCTCGTTAACTAGTTGCTCTCTCATATTCTCAATCCCTCCCCTCACGCGCTACCAGGACCAGGGAAGTCTCGCCCCGCGCGTATGATCCCGGCCGACGCTGCCGGCGACCACCCACTACCACTGCCCCGGCTTTCACCGTCGGTCTCATCTTATCCCTTGCGCCCTCCTCTCCATCGGGACCAGTTGCTGGACCGAGCTCATGCCAACTGGCCTGCCTCCTAGCGCTCCCTCTGAACCTCTTTGGCCGGCAGCCGTTCGCGCTCCTTGTCCCGCACCACGCCATAGCCGACCCACGCTGGCGAGCTCGAAGACGGCAGTGGCAGCCGCCCTGTGAGCTCCTCCTCACCCGAGCGCCAAACCAGTCACAGCTACAACGGACCACCACTTAAAGGACCGTGGGTTGAATTCATACAGATGCAGGGGTTTATTTATAAAAATAGAACGTTTTCTCAGATTCACTGAAAAAGTGACCGTGCAGTGGGTTCAATTATCAAAAAGTACAAGGTTATTTTATTTTTGGCAAAATGGCCACGATGGTGAGCTGGCAGAAGCAATAATAGTTTTTTTATTACTAGCATAGCAATAGCAAAATAGCTGGTGCGTTGCAACGGAAGAAAAATAATATGGCACCCCACTATCCTGATAAGTATATCACACGTGTTATTGGACCATGAAGCACAACATAAATGTTTAAACTAATCTCTCGAGCTGGACGGACGAGACTTGCCTGCTCACTCCGCGTGCGCCCATCCATGCTTCCGCATAGGTGGCATGATTTGATTGAAACATAATTAGGCCCGGTCCCACCCCCTTAAAATCAAGGGGGAGATGATTAGATTAAAAAGAAAAAGGGAAAAAAGACAACCGTAGGATGAAGTGGGATCACGGATGGGAGCATGGGAAGGGAGCAGGCAAGCCGGATCCGAGCTGGACGGATGGCGGCCCTCCCCTAGTCCTTATACATATATGCCCCCTGCATCTGGTCCATGCGGGAATGTATCCGGTGCACCCGCACTTGTGGTGCTACCGGTGCACCGGATGCCATAGAATATTTTTTTAAATCTGAAAAAATCTCTAGCATGTTAATACAACATCAATCTATGACGTCACGAAATTTCATATAAAAATTTGAAATGTTTTTTGAGATACAAAAATGACAAATTTAACGTCAGTGTAATAATGGACCAAATCTAAAGCCCAAGTTATGTTATGTACTATTCAGTGCTGAATTTGTCATTTTTGTTTTGGGAGTTATGTTTTGAATTTTGACTTAAAATTTTATGACAATCTACATTGATGTTGTGCAAGCGTGCTAAATTTTTTACATAATTTTTTGAACATTTTAAAAGCACAATATGAGTGTGGTGCACCGGTAGCACCACAAGCTCCGGTGCACCAGATATTTTCCCTGGTCCATGCACCATCTCTCATACTACCGGTCGCTATTAACTGTGGAGGGCGGCTGCTATGCGTTTCCTCGCATGCCTCCTTCACACCACAGTGGTGTAAAAAAAATGTATGCATAAAATTTACCTATTTTGTCTCTGAAAATGCACATTACATTGGCTATCTTATGGAATTTAAATAACAACTCTATATAAAAACTATTTAGATATTTACAACCCATCTCACATCAAATGTGATATAAGAGGATGTAAAGAAACATTCTTTGGAAAAAATTGTATAGATTATTATACCGTTTAGAATTACTATAGAGTTTAAAATAAGTAAAATTGAATTAGCAAGTTGAAAGGAAAATTTATACTGTAATTTCAAGTCCAACTTAGACGTCTTCATGAAATATATATGATGTCCAAACAAATTATACACTGTAATTTGAAGTACAAATTAGAGGGATCCGTCAAATATACTGTACATCTAAGGTTTGAATTGTTCTCTTTTGAAGACGTCGCTGAACATTCAGTACCAAAGTAGACATTTTTAGTTCGATAGCCATAGATGGATTGCAAATAATGATCCTAAGAAACGGGATTAAGGATGTTAAATGCAACTTGTATTACTAGGAGGCCAAAGCCACTATATATATGATGTACATGAGGATGCCAAAAGTCAAGAATACAAAAGGCCAAAGGTGCACCATCAACATAACTCTAACAACCCCCCCTAAAACTCATGGTGGATCCACACCACTGAGTTTGGAGAGGTGAAATCTATGTTGCGCTCTAGTCTGTGGCTTCGTGAAGAAGTCCGCTAGTTGTAACTCGGAAGGCACATACTGAGGAACAATAACATAATCCTAAACAACGGCGTGCACATAGAAAGCATTAACACCAATATACGGTGTGGAGAGGGCGCCCACGCCTGGAGCCGGCGGCAGCCGCGGCGGAAGGTGGGCACGGCGGCCTCGCCGAGAGGTGGAGGTGCGGCGGCCGCGGCGGGAGGTGCAGGCGGTGACCTCGGCAGGAAGTGCAGGCGTGGCGGCCATGGCGGAAGGTGGAGACGGCGACCTCGGCGGGAAGTGGAGGCGCGGCGGCCATGGTGAAAGGTGGTGGCGGCGACCTCGGAGCAGATCGGCAAGAGAGCCGCCGGATCGAGCTGGCCTGGAGCCGAGAAAAACAACAACAACAACAACCAGCAAAGAAAGCGACGGCAACGTGTGAGGTTGGATCAGGAGGCGAGTTGCAACACCAAAAAAAGCTCTGAACCTAGGCTCGATACCATATTATAATGCAACTTATATTACTAGAAGGCTAAAACCACCATATATATGATGTACATGAGGATGTCAAAAGTCAAGAATACAAAAGGCCAAAGGCCACCATCAATATAACACTAACAAAGGAGTCAAACCTCAAAATCGAATAGATGAAACACCATGGTATAATGTACATACATGTAGCTGTGGGATACCTCTATACCTCTCCGTAGCGCACTGTAGCATCACGGGAAGCCACCCAGTAGAACAAACCAAATTGGCCTGTCAAAAGTAGATCCCAAACGAATCCCTATCATCACCTGTAAATCAAACCAGGAGCTTCTTCCCCATAGTGTATATGTCACAACACCGCAACAGCAAATGATCCGCAAGGTTAGTAGCAGAAGCCCGTGCATCCATATTTTCTGGAGGCCGCGAGGCGCTCTTCCATGGCTAGCCATCGATGGCAACGACTGTGTCCACAGCAAGTCGTCACGACAACCACGACAACAACATCATTTTCTCCTTCCCCGACTTCTCTTGGGCGTCATCATGGGCAGATGATGAGCACGACTAACACATTCACGGTCTGGCAGCTGAACTTGATGTCATGGCTGAAAGCGCTTGCAGGGAACTGGCATAGAGCGCATTTCCGAGATCAGGCGAGAGAGGAAATTGTAAGATAGCAGAGGTTCAAGGCCATCAGCTCGCCCTACGCCAACAAACACGATGTCGTCTAATAGCTCCTGTGACCATCAAAATATCTTGGATCTTAAGCAGCCTTAGCGCCGGGAGCAGCGCCCTGCTCCGGAGCGGGATTTTTTTTCTTCGAAAAGGGGCCAGGCCCTCTGCATCAGAAAGATGCATGCAGACATATTATTAATAAAAGCAACATGTTCAACACAAGTCTTCATGTCTTAAAAGTAAAGAAGCTCACAAAGAGCAAAATCAACATGACAGAATAGTCACAACCGTCCGGCAAATATAAGATAAAAAACTAAATAACTATCCTATTACATGACCGCCATCCAAACCGGTTGAAAATATCCCGAGCAACCATCTCTCATCAGATAGATCCAGTAACCAAACGCTCCCTGGCCTCCGTCGGAGTGAGTAACGACCACATACAGATGAGTGTAGTGGCCCGGAAGATAACCTGCAAGAAATGAATTTTTAATGTTCTGTTAAAAACCAAATCGTTTCTGCAGTTCCATACTGTCCATAATAAAGCACATATTCCTACACGGATATGTCTCGCAGTTACGGAGTCTAACCCATGTAACCACGTTCCAAATAACATGTTGATCGTATTCGGAGGAGTAATATCGAAAGCAAGGTGCACTGTCCCCACAAATTTTTTGCCAAGGGACATTCGAGAAAAAGGTGTTTGATGGATTATTCCGAATCACAGAAGCTATATCGTGTAAATCCTGTCCAATTGCGTTTTCTCAAATTGTCCTTAGTTAGAATGACTTGTTTGTGGACAAACCACATAAACACTTTCATTTTAAAGGCACTTTGACTTTCCACACATGTGTCGAACGCGGAATGACGCTAGAGTTGATAACATCCAAATATATGAATTTAACCGAAAACTCGCCATTCTTTGTTAGTTTCCAGCTCAACTGATCAGGTTGTTGAGAAAGGTGGACCTCCATCAATCTTCCCACAAGGTGGATCCATGCTTCGCAATGATTTCCCGCTAGAGTCCTCTTAAAATGAATATTTAGAGGATTCGACTGTAATACTATTGCAAAATAAGATTCTCTTCGTTGCACAATATTATAGAGAGAAGGATATTGGAGTGCAAGGGGCGTCTCCCCTAGCTATGTGTCCTCCCAAAACCTCGTGGTAGTACCATTTCCAACTATAAATTTTGTCCTGTTGAAAAAGGCTGATTTCACTTTCATCAGTCCTTTCCAAAAAGGCGAATCAGTCGGCCTCACCGTCATGGATAGTGTTTTGGAATAAAGCTACATGTTCTGCAGGATTTGGTCCCACGTGGCATCAGTCTCTACAGATAGCTTATACAACCACTTGCTGAGTAAATATCTGTTCTTCACCTCTAGGTTTTCAATGCCGAGAACCCCTTGGTCTTTCGGTCTACAAATGATATCCCATTTAGCGAGTCTGTATTTTCGTTTTAATTCATAACTCTGCCAGAAGAAGCGCGATCGATAGAAGTGTAACCTTTTTCGGACTCCAACTGGTACCTCAAAAAGGACAAGAGAAACATAGGCATACTCGTCAGAACCGAATTAATGAGAATTAATCGGCCTCCTTATGACATAAGCTTGCCCTTTCAGCAGCTTAGTTTCTTTTCAAATCAATCGTCAATGCACTTCCATTCTTTGTTAGACAGCTTGCGATGGTGAATTGGTATACCAAAATACGTGAATGGTAAAGACCCCAATTCGCAGCCGGACAATTGTTTGTAAGCTTCTTGTTCATATTTAGCTCTTCCAAAGCAGAACAATTCGCTTTTATGAAAGTTAATCTTTAACCTGGCAATTGTTCAAACAGACATAACACAAGCTTGATGTATCTTGGTTTTGCCAAATCATGCTCCATGAAGATGATAGTGTCATCAGCGTACTGAAGGATCCACACTCCGCCATCCACTAAGTGCAGAACGAGGCCCCCTACTTCACAGTCATCCTTAGCCCTTCCTATTAGGATTGTCAACATGTTGACCACTATGTTGAAAAGAGTCGGTGACATCGGGTCACCTTGCCTCAGGCCATTGTGTGTCTGAAAATAATGACCAATGTCGTCATTCACTTTGATCCACTCCCTTTTGCGTGAAAGAATCTACCTGGTGTCTCCAGGCCTGACCGAATCCTTTTCATACGCAATGCCTGCTGAAGGAATGGCCATTTTACTTTATCGTATGCTTTTTCAAAATCCGATTTGAAAACCAACCCATCAAGTTTTTTCATGTGGATCTCATGGAGCGTTTCATGCAAAACTACAACCCCTTCTAGGATGTTGCTGTCCGGCATGAAAGCAGTTTGGGACGGCTGCACCACAGTATGCGCAATCTTCGTAAGCCTATTAGTCCCCACCTTGGTGAAAATTTTAAAACTGACATTAAGAAGACAGATTGGCCTGAACTGTTCAATCCGCACGTCCTATGTTTTCTTAGGAAGCAAAGTGATCGTTTCGTAGTTTACGTGAGACAGTTGTAACTGTCCACAGAATAAATCATGGAACATCGGGAGCAAGTCTCCCTTGATAATGTGCCAGCACTTCTTACAAAACTCCGCCGAAAAAACATCCGGTCCTGGAGCTTTATTATTCTTCATTTGTGAAATTGCCTCAAACACCTCTTTCTCCAAAAATGGGGCGGTCAGATTATCATTGTCATCCGCAACTAGCTGAGGGATATCTTCGGTCCTTGACTCATCCAAGGATACGAAATTATCCTCAGGAGGCCCAAACAGCTGCTTATACTAATTCATGATGTGTAATTTTAGGTTGTCCTGTCCTAAAATTGTACCCTCATCTTGCTCAAGCTCAAAGATCCTCTTCTTTTGATGCTTGCCATTCACAATCATATGCAAGAATTGAGTGTTGTCATCCCCTTGGACGATTTCGCAGTGCCCACTTCAATTCGTCCTCTTGAAGCAGTTCTTTCAATCTCAGATCCGCCTCCACTTTAGTTTCCAACTCCCTGATATCTAGAATGGTATACTCGGCTTTTAAATCTAGGGATCGAATAAGTAGAAGGAGCCTTTCCTTCTCAACCTTATATATCCCACTCAAATGTTTGGCCCATCCACGTAAAAACTGCCTTTGGTGCCTTATCTTATTCTGCCATCTTTCAACATTCGACCTCCCCCCTGAATCTTTAACCCATTCTCGTGCTATCAGATCCAGGAACCCTTCTCTTTCAAACCACGCTAATTCGAAAGAAAAAGTGTTCCTGTTGCCCACATGCGTTGCTTCTCCAGAGTCAACCAGCAATGGGGTATGGTCGGATATCACGCGAGATAACGCTTGGACCATCACAAGGGGAAACTTCTGCTCCCATTCGACGCTAGCTAGGAGACGATCCGGCTTCTCAAACATAGGGATTTGTAACGTGTTGACCCATGTGAATTTTCTACTGGAAAGCTCTATCTCTCGAAGATCCAAGCTTTCAATGATTATATTGAACATAAACGACCATCTGCCATCAAAGTTATCATTGTTTTTTTCCTCCCGACGTCGAATAATGTTAAAATCGCCCCCAGCTATAATTGGGAGGTTCCCGCTACCACAAATACGGACTAGATCCGCCAAAAAGTCTGGTTTAAGTTCAGGCTGCGCGGCGCCATACACTGCCACCAATGCCCAATTAAACCCATCGGTCTTCGATCTTACTCGAAACTTAACAGCAAAATCACCCACAACCACATTCCGAACTTCCAACGTATCGCATTTAACCCCAAGTAAAATCCCACCGGATCTTCCTCTTGGAGGCAAGCAATGCCAATCAAAATCAACACCTCCCGATAAAGTATTAAGAAACTGGGGAGTAAAATTGTCTCTTCCAGTTTCGGAGAGGGCGATAAAATCCAACTTGTGCTCTATAGATGCATCCGCTAGAAACCTTTTTTTAGCCAAGTCCTTAAGACCTCTGTTATTCCAAAAAGTTCCTTTCATACTTCATCATGAAACTTTTTAGTTGTCCGGGCCCTAGCACTTCTACGCATAGCCGAAGCCGGATAAATCTTACGTTTCCACTAGCGTTTAGGCTTGTTTTGGTCCTCTACTCGGTCCTCAAAACCGAGCTCATTGGACCTAACCAGCGGAGCATCTGCAAGAATGGAAACTCTTGGGGAAATAGGGCACTCATCCTCCTCCGTTTCATGAAGTGAGGGTGCAAGATCCGCATAGAAACTATCAAGTACCCTAATCCCCAACACATCTATATTCAATCGTTCATAGGTTTGATCACTTCTAAGTTTCGAATCATTTCTAGAGCACGCTCCGCTTCAAGATCCAGGATATCATTAACAGATTTAGAAATTTCACTATCATTACTATCTAGTGAAAAGCCCAACTGATTTGCATTATGTATAATCTCATCATTAGAAAAATACAAAATAGAATTGTAGGTATTGACTGACATACCAGTAATGACCTCAATGTCACGAAGCTTGGCCGCCCGCATGGCGCACCTTAGCTGCATATCATCAACATCCGACTGATCCTGGAGATGGCAGCTCATCCGCCGACCTTCGGACACAGGATCCGGAATCCCTTCGAAGGCGATGATCTCGTCCCGCGCGGCCCCGTTCGGGGTAGGGCCTCCTGCCCGACACCCAATAGGGCTCAATAGAGCTGAAGCCGCCAGGGTGGTGCCAGGTGACGTCGCCTGAACCGGTGCAGCTCCTCCAGCCACCATCATCTCGGGGCCCGGCGCGCCCAGCGGCGTCGGCCTGGGTCCGAAGGCAGGGGATGTGGCAGAAGCCGCCCCCTCCAGCGGCGCCAAGGGAGAGGTAGGGGCAGAGGCCACCTGCCCACGCCCCCCTCCCGACCCGGCACTACCACTAGGACGCGGTACGACCGCAGACGCGCAAGGCGTCATCGGGCGCCCCGTCTGCTGCGAAGCACCACCGTGAGCAGCGGGGGAACTGGGGGCCGCCTTCCCATGAGCCTCCCCACCCTCGAAAGGAATCTCGGTATGATGTCCGAGCACTGCCGCGGGCGCCGCCGAAAAAGGTGCACACTCCGCGGAGGCCACCACGGAAATGAAACCATCTGAGCAACTACCAACAGCTGTGTCATGAACCCCAAAGTCAAGAGGAGGAAGCGAGTGCTCAACCAAGTCATCAGATTCCACCAGATCACTCCATAGTCTAGGAGGAGCAGAAGCAGGCTCAAACGTGCCAAATCTCAGCGAGTTCATAGGTGCAGAAGTAGGTGTTGAAGTCGCCTTCCCGGGCGCTACCGATGCTTGTTTCGAACCATTGCTCGACAAGACACACGAAGTCGTTCCAGCCCAGCAATCCATGGAAGCGTGCGTTGGATGGTGTAATCACGCAAGAGCTGTTGGGTCTAACCCTAGCTAGCTCGAACTAGTTTTCAGGGACGGAGGTAGACGAAGAAAGGAAACGAGGAGATGTATTTCTGGCAATGAACCACGGCGCCGAACGCCCTCTTTTCTCTGTCATATATATAGCTGGACAAACCAAGACGTATCTGGACTCCTAACCATCTACGCATAACAACCTGGACTAACAAACCAAATCCTGGCCGGCTTTGTAGCCTACGCGACGCAGCGCCCAAGCCTTTGTTTCCTACGCACGCACGTACGAGCGCCCAACAACCCGCTCGCCTACGCTACCTCTACGACGCGTTCTAACGCGTCCAGCTGCTGCTACTACTAACCGACTACGACTCGATCACGAGCACAGACTCGCGACACGCACGCACACACACTCGCCACGGCGTCCGGCACGACCAGCACGCACGCACACGTTGGTCATCACCACCGCCGTGTCTTATTCCTAACAGGAGCATCCCCATGATCTGAATTCCGCCGAGCATGATGATCACCATAATGGGCACACGTCCAGTTCCAGACTTTGAGTACAGGACTTTCATGATCAACCGCAGCCGGCACTGCTTGTCGCAGAAGGCCTCTACGCGTGGTTGGAGTGGATGAGCGAGTTGGCTTAGGAGATGACGATGATCCGCTCATAAGCAGCGTTCATTATATGTGTTTGATGTTGATGGCCTTTTGCTCATCTGAACTCACGCCTAGCGGCATGTCATCGTGATCGTAATGCTGAATATGAATCCTAGCATAGAGCTCTTACCTGCATCTGCGTCCTTGCCATTATCATCATCAATATCAACGACAACAGCAGGTTCCGCCTTGCTCACCGATGCCTTATATAGATGGCCCTCAATCGCTCCATCTGCACCCTTCTCCATGACCGTGCCGTGGAAGGACGCGATGAATCCTTGGAAAAGCCCATCGTCCGCGCCGCCGCCGCCAGTCTCCAGACGATTATGGGCGCGGCTCGCCTCGGTTGCGGCCGACCCTAGCACGCGAGCTCACAATCGAGCTGACATTACGTGAATCAAGCCGCCATGATCGAAACAGTGCGTGCGTGCGTTGTTTGTTGATTTTTCTCTTTCTATAAATAAGATTTTGCCTAGGAGTTTGTTTGTAATACGGTCGTGCTTGCCTGCGTGTCAAGTGCCGCTGGTTTCCCAATATCGTAGATGGGAGCCGCAAGAAAAACAACAACGTAGCGGAGGGATATGTAGAGAGATTAGTACCATCTTGGACTTGGATATAGAAAATAAATATGGGCAGAATGACGGCCGATGAAAAACAGACGAATTTAAATTTATGGTAGTCAGAAGCGATAGACACTTTATTATTAGGTAAAGATAAAGATAAACATTAGATAAAAACATAGATATTATTAGGCATAGATACAGATATATTTTGTGGGCTGAAAGAAAAATATTACTTATAGCGATAGATTATGATGTTCCTTGTAGTTTCTTCTTCTTTTGTGGTTAAAATGAAGTTAAATACTCCCTCCGTCCGGGTTTATTAGGCCTCTCAGCATCACAAGTATGCCCCTTCTTATGCTAGCCATAGTGGGGGTAACATAAGTAGTATCATGTACTTGGGACTTGCGAACATGCTTATGTGGCAGGCAATTAAAGAAGAGAGAGATGGGTATAGTAACATAGGTAGATACCGTAACATAATAAATGTGGTGCTACTATGTGTCATGCATGACAATAAATGAGACCACATATGATACTAATCTATAATACTATGCACTATAAAGATAGTAACATAGACTAGTAACATATGCATGTTACTAGTCTAAGTTACTCCCCACTATGACCAGCCTTATAAGGTCTCGCTTTGGAAAGGTGCATGCATACAATTATTTCATTGGTTGCATTGAAAGTCATTGTTGTTGGTGTCATGGCTAGAAAATTAATACACTTTATGCGTGCTTTTTTATTGGCTGCATACATGTGAGAGACTGCATTGGGAGTTGAATGAAAGAATTATATGAGCAAATTACTCTGTGTCCTGATCTAAGAGCAGTTGTCTTTAGGCCTAATAAAGCCGGACGGAGGGAGTACCCACTCACATGCACGTAAATGCACCGCCTATTCATGAAGAGAAGTAGGCAACTCTTAAACAATTATCTTGTGGTATGTAGGGAATGCGCCCTTCTTCAGTGGTACAATGAAAGTTTTGTTCATTTTCGTTTGTGTAGTTTTTGGGACATTCTGTTTTAGCCACCTAACCAATTAATTTAACACAAAGATTACATTTTAAAGCGAAAACATATGTATTCCATCATATGTCTAACAATTAAATTAGAATAATATGTATCCAGTATTATTTTGGATGTACTTAAAATCATTAATCATTTCAATTTCAGGTATTTGGCAGGACTACAAATTTGGATGAGCAGTATCCTACTTTGATTGAACAAGCAAATCTGATCCTCAAGAAATGCAACGGACTTCCTCTTGCAATAGTGACAATAGGTGGTTTCTTGGCAAACCAACCAAAAATCGCTTTCCAATGGAGGAAACTGAATGAGCATATCAGTGCTGAGTTGGCAATGAATCCAGAGCTTGGGACCATAAAAACTGTCCTTATGAGAAGCTATGATGGTTTACCCTATCACCTCAAGTCTTGTTTCCTATATATGCCTATATTTCCTGAAGACTACAGGGTTGGGCGGGGACGCTTGGTGCGTCGGTGGACTGCGGAGGGTTACTCAAGGGAGGTGCGCGGCAAGTCTGCAGTGCAAATAGCGGATAGCTACTTCATGGAACTGATGAGCAGGAGCATGATCCTACCGTCTGAAAAGTCAATTCATAGTACAAAAGAGATTGATTCCTGTCAAGTCCATGATCTCATCCGTGAAATTGGCATCTCAAAGTCAATGGAAGAAAATCTTGTTTTTACACTTGAAGAAGGTTGCATCTCAAACAGCCAGGCCACGGTGCGCCACCTGGCTATAAATGGCAACTGGAAGGGGGATAAGAGTGAGTTTGAGAGCATAGTGGACATGTTCCGTCTGCGGTCATTAACAGTTTTCGGTCAGTGGAAATCATTTTTCATTTCTGACAAGATGAGTATGCTCCGAGTTCTAGACTTGGAAGACACAAAAGATCTGCGTCATCACCACCTTAAGCATATTTGGAAACTTCTTCACCTAAGATATCTTTCCCTAAGAGCATGTCCATCAATTTTTGACCTGCCAGAGTCGTTGGGTAATCTGAGGCAACTCGAGACTCTAGATGTGAGAGGAACTGGAATTCTCAAGTTGCCAAAGAGCATCATCAAGCTTCAGAAGCTAAATCATCTTCGTGCTGGGATCATACCGGCATATGAGGATTTCGTTTCATGGGAACAAGCTGTAGGTCATATTCCAAAGGTAATGAAGTGCCGGCCATGCACTTTATTATTAGGGACAATGCTGTGTTGTCTTGCTTGTTGTGCACCTGAATCTTTGTTAGGTGATGGCATGAGCCACCGTGATGTATGCGCTATGTTTTGCTGCTGCATATTACCTATGCTTGCGACGCGCTTGGACGCACATAGTGTTCTAGTGCCAAGTGGGATGACGAAGCTGAAAGCCCTGCACACACTGGGTGTTGTTAACATCGGACGAGGGAAGGTCATTCTACAGGACATAAAAGGACTCACCAGGTTGCGCAAGTTGGGAGTGACTGGCGTCAATAAGGAAAATGGACAAGAGCTTTGTTCAGCAATTGTTGGGCTGAGACATCTGGAGTCATTGTCAATCCGGTCAGAGGGGGAGCCAGGTTTATCTGGCTGCTTGGATGGGATGTCGTCACCTCCGGAGAACCTGCAGAGCCTCAAGTTGTATGGCAACCTGGTGAAATTGCCAGAATGGATCCAGGAGCTGAAAAATCTGGTGAAACTGAAGCTGCACAACTCTACCATATCAGAGCATGATGCTGCCATACAAGTCATTGGTAATCTACCAAACCTGACATTCCTGCATCTGCTGGAGAAGTCGTTCAAGGGTGAAGAGGTCTGTCTCAGTTTCCTGCCGGGGACGTTTGTGAGGCTGATGGTGCTGGATCTGAGACCAACGCTCAATTTCTTGAAGTTTGAACAAGGAGCAGCCTGTAAACTTGAGCTGCTCAAGTTTCGTTTTGCAAACATCAACAACGAGTCGCTTTTGGGGCTACCATCGCTCGCAAGCCTCAAGGAAGTTGTGCTCCAAGATTACTTCGATGACACTGGATTGGCATACCTGCGGACTGAACTCGCCGAGAATCCAAATCGTCCCATCCTGAAGAGGGCCTTTGAAGTCGTAAAGGTTCTTTGATTCTTATCCAGAGCTAATCAAGCCCAACAATCCGATGCAAGCTAGGAGTACTGTTGTTATTTCCAACTAAGTACAGTATCTAGCAATCACCAGTTAATCGTTCATAGTTCCATTCGTGCTTGTCGGTCGATCACAAGCTAATTATTAGGATACTTTGTGAACTCGTCTTTTTTCCATAATATCTTTCTATTTATTTATTTATTTATTTTCCTTTTCCTGTTATGTTCCTTCTTTCTATTTCAAAAAATAGCCACGCTTTAAAAATGTTGTTCAAAATTTCAAAAGGTTCGTTATTTCCAAATTTTGTTCATAAATTAAAAGATATTTGCATTTTCGAAAATTGTAAGGAAATTTCAAAAAATGTTTGTGTCTTTAAAAATTGTTCAGAATTTCAAAATGCGAATAATTTCTTGGAAAGCACAAACAAAATTGTGAAAACAAACATTTTCTGAGAGCACGAATAAAAAAATAAATTCCAAAACATTTTTCAGAAATGAGACTAAATAAATGATATCAAAAAAGTTTTCTAAATTTGCCCGAACATTTTTCAAATTGTTGAACAATTTTTTTGCAAATGAGATTTTTTTTAAACTCCGAACAAATTCCAATAGTCGCCAGACAGGAGCGATGCCGTCGCCTTGTTGGGGAAGGACTAAGAGTTTTCTTCTTCTGTTTTTTTTGTCTTTCTCTTTTTTTTGTTCATTTCTCTTTTCTCCTTTTTAAACTTTATTATTTTATGAAACCTGTTCAAAAATTTGAAATACCAAAATAACAGTTTTAATTAACTATTTTAAATTATGATCTACTTATTTTTGTTTAAATATTCATTAAATGCTTTTAAAAATCATTTTTGTTTTCACTTCTATCATTTTGTATTTGTTAGTTATGTTAGAAACTTAAAATGATAGTTTTAAGTATCTATATAAATTATCATTTTGTATTCTATCATTTTTTTGACAAGTTTTGCATTTCTATTTTTTTTTCTCAGTCAAAAAAGGTTGATAAATCGTTAGATGTGTCGCAACTTGCATATGGTGTTGGAAGTAGTTCAAACCTGCCATGGATGCCTACCATGGGCATGTCCACCTAGTAGCAAAAGTTGTGGTAATTTCAAGGATGTCCAGAAAACACGAACATCTACGTACACTACTGGAATCAGCTACTTTGCCATCTGTCTGATCTTTGCCGTCGGCTAGCGGACAACAAAGAAGCTCTTTGCCATCAGCTACCGAAAAGCCGACGGCAAAGAAACGGTGGACGGCAAAGAAGCTCTTTGCCACGAGACATTTTGTTGCCGTCCGCCAGCTGACGGCAAAGAGGGAGGTGGCCCCCACCCACCCGCCCGTTTAAAAAAACGAAACACCCCCACCTCTTTGCCGTCTGCTAGCGGACGGCAGAGAGAGATAACGGCGGACGGCAAAACAGTGGCGGACGGCAAAGAGCCGAGTAACTAACGGACACCACCCCCCCGCCCATTACTCTCCTTCTCTTCCTCTCTCCTCCCCGACGGCCCGCCCAAGATCCACCGCCGCCCCCGCCCCCCGCCGCCCGGCGCCGCCCCCGCCCCCCACCACCCCTCCGCCCCCACCCCACCCGCCGACGCCCCGTCGCCTGGCCACCCGCCCCCCGCCACCCGGCGTCGCCCCCGCCCCCCACCACCCCTCCGCCCCCCCACCCACCCGCCGACGCCCCGCCACCCGCCGCCCGGCGACGCCCCGCCGACCGTCCCATTGCTCCGGTGAGGGAACTACTTTTTTTTCTTCTGTTTTTTCATTTTTTTGCTGTTTAATTGTTAGTGCTAGATTGTGTTAGTGTTAGTGTTAGAAAAGAATTAGAAGAAGTAGAAGAAGTAGAAGTAGTAGAAAGATGAAAAAAGAAGAAGAAGAAAAGAAGTAGAAGAAGTAGAAGAAGAAGAAAAGAAGAAACGAAAAGAAGTAAAAAAGTAGAAAAAAGATGGAAGAAGAAGAAGAAGAAGAAAGGAAAGAAGAAGAAGAAGAGAAAGAAAGAAGAAGAAGGATCACTACTAGGAAAAGGCCTACTAATGGCGCACTGGTTTTGCCTACTAATGGCGCATTACCAGTGCACCATTAGTATCACGCCACTAGAATTTTTTACTAATGGCGCACCACTAGTGCACCATTAGAATCTGGTACTCTAATAGCGCACCATGTAGTACGCCATTAGTACTACCCATAGTGCGCCACTATTATCTGCTATACTTATAGCGCACCACATGGTAGTGCGCCATTAGTAACAATTGTTTTTTTTCTTAATCTCAGGTCACTATTTCACATATGAGATATTCAACACATATATATACAACAAGCATCCATATAACAATCATATCCAACACACAAGTTTCATCATATATACATACATAGCCAACACATAGTTCCGTCGTTACATATTACAAAAGTTTCACATTGTTCATCCAACACCGTTATCCATCAATTCACAAAAGTTTCACATTGATACAAAATAAAAACACAAATGGAAAAGAAGCACTCCATCCATGCAAGCTTCCGTCAATTAAATCAAATCTGCAAAATGATAAACAAGAATTTAGAAGAAGAAAAAGAAGAAGACTAGAAGAATACTAGAAGAAGAAGAACACTAAAAGAAGAATAAGAAGAGTTTTGGAAAAGAAGAAGAATAAGAAGAAGACTATAAGCTTATTATGTAAACTTGATCATTTTGTGCTAACATAAGTTATTTTGGAGCTAACATAAGTTATTTTGTGCTAAAAGAAGAAGAATAAGGACGAATTGCAAGAAGCCTGGGATAATGGGTTCAAGACATACGACGCCTATAGCAAACGAAACTTCATAATGCGTGTCTGGTACATGTACTCGATGCATGACTTGCCGGCGTATGCGCTATTCGTTGGCTGGTGTGTGCATGGAAGGTTCCCGTGCCCCACATGCAAGGGAGCTCTTCAATTTCGTTGGCTTCAGGCAGGCCATAAGTTCAGGAAAGACAAGAACTTCATCAGAGGTAGAGTTGTAAAAAACTCTGCACCACCTGCGTTGACAGGCCAACAGACCCTGGATCAGTTAAACGCTCTTGAGCCAGATCCAGAGCGTCCAGGGTACTTCAAGGGGTATAATTCTGAGCACGCCTGGACTCACAAAACATGCTTATGGGATCTGCCTTACTTCAAAGACCTCCTTTGCCCACACAACATCGACGTGATGCACACTGAGAAGAATATCACCGAGGCACTTTTTGGTACATTGTTCGGCATAGATGGGAAGTCAAAGGATAATACTAAGGCTAGAGTCGATCTGGAGGCGCTATGTGATAGGCCGTTACAAAACATGAAAGAACCGAAAGGAAAGCAGAACTGGACGAAGCCAAAGGCATGGTTCAATCTTGGAAGGCCAGCTATGAGGGAAATTATCTTGTGGGTGAAAATGCAGTTGATGTTCCCCGATGGGTATGCAGCGAATCTAAAGAGGGGAGCGAGTCTTGATAAATTGAAGATATTTGGTCTCAAGAGTCATGATTGGCACATATGGATTGAGCGGGTAATGCCGGTGATGTTGCGTGGCTTCATCCCTGAGGATGAATGGCTAGTACTGACAGAACTCAGCTATTTCTTCCGTGTTCTTTGTGCGAAAGAACTATCGCCTGGCGTGCTAGAAGAAATGGAAGAGTTGGCGCCAGAGTTGATCTGCAAGTTAGAGAAGATCTTTCCATCGGGCTTCTTTAATCCAATGCAACATTTGATTTTGCATCTCCCAACCGAGGCAAGATTGGGGGGGGGGGCGTGCAAAATCGTTGGTGCTAACCAACTGAGAGGATGTAGAAGACGCTTCGAGAAAAATGTAAAAATAAACGTAGAATTGAAGCGTCTATGGCTGAGGCATTCATCACTGAGGAGGCGGCAAACTTTGTGACAGCACACTACGAAACCAAAAATCGTCATTTGCATAATCCGAAGCCTCGGTACAATGCTGACGAGCCTAAAAAGGGTGGATCCAACCTCAGCCTATTCAAAGGCAATCTCGCACCAGCTAGTGTTTCAAATCCAGTATCTTTGGATAACGAAGAATGGCGGACCATTTCGTTGTATATCTTCAAGAACCTGATAGAAGTGCGGCCGTACATCGAGTAAGTTCTCGGTACATTGTTTCGCAACTTCTATTTCCTTTGAACTGCTCTTATTCCTGGATATTTCATACAGTCGATACGTCGCCCTATTCTCGTATGGAGCGGTGATCCAAAAGGATTCCGTCGAAGAGTATGAGCTTCTCGCAAAGCAAGGAGGCGGCTATCCCGGTTTCATCTCTTTGTTCAAACAAACGGTAAATTCTATTAGACAATTTCATTTCATTCGCTAATTTGTGCGTAATGCAACAATCCTTTCATATTAAACTTGTAGGCTAATTCAGAGTCTATGGATGCCGAATTGAGACAAGTCGCTAATGGTTTTGACTATAAGGTCCGTTCATTTGACAAATACGACATCAACGGGTATCGTTTTCGTACCTATGGCAAAGAGCTATCTATGGCCGACCGAAAGTCTACAAATTGTTGTGTATCTGCTATCGGCGAAGGAGGTATCGAGTATTGTGGGAGAGTTGAAGCAATTTATGACCTTCTATTCTATGGTGAAAACCCACTGAATGTCGTATTCTTCAAATGTTATTGGTTTCAGCCGAAGGAGACTAGAAGGACTCATGAACATATAGGGCTAGTTGAAATCAACCAAAGCACCCATTTAGATGTTCATGATGTCTATATTATGGCTCAACAGGCGACCCAAGTATTCTATATACCCTGGGCCTGCCAAACTAATCCAAATTTGAAAGGTTGGGATGTCGTTTATGAAGTGCCGCCACGTGCTAGACTATCTCCCCCAAAGGAAGAGGATTATGAACCTCACATTACCCCAGACACATATGAACGAGAATTCTTCCAAGAGACACGTCTTTCCAAAAAGCGTTTCAAGAACCGGTATACTTCACCCCAAAACATTGAAGTAGACAGCGACAGTGAATCCCACATCACCCCAGAGGAGGAATAAGAAGATCCGGAACAAGAAGAGGTTACTGCTGCGGACGACCTCTCAATGCTTGACCGATTACGTAAAGGTGGCCTTCCACATGTTGATGCCACTGAACCCTATGCGCCCATCATTGATTATAGTGATGATGATGATTATGCATTTATTGATGATACTGATCGAGATTATTAGTAGTGTCAGGTATTCAATTTTCTTATGTTGTACTTTATGATGATACACTTAAGTGATATACATATTATTATTCATGTCGGTATTTTTTTTATGTTGTACTAATTTCGTTTACTCTTTGTCATGGCAGGTGTTGAAAGATGGAAGGGGAGCCGACTGAGGCCAAGGACAAACGTGCCCAAATTGAAGGTGTGCCACACCATCAAGGTAGCTCCAGCTTATATCAGTTCGGGCGGAATTGGTAATGTGGTTTGCTTCATGATTAATGCAATTCATTCATCATGCTTGGTTGAGCCCTTTAATTACTAATTTACTTTGTTTCTCTCTTTCAGGCATGCTACAATAAGACGGATAAGGTGCCAGAGGGGTACGACCTGTATGCCATGGCCCACACTGCCTCTTACGAGCAAGTCAAGGGGAAAGCGAGGAAAGGGGGGGAGTTTAACCCGAGACAGATCCCCTACAATCCAGAGTAGGTATGATATCTAGTGGAGGGAGGTCCCGTGGCTCCATAGCCATTGATCCAGAGATTGCTCCTGATACCACGGTGAGTTTAATTTGAATGGACGTTACTTGCTAGTCTTAACATTTGAGTGTCATCATGCTAACGAAACATTGGAAATGATCTTTGGTGCAGCGTTACTCCACACAAGCATCACACGATCCTTCTCCAGCTACTGGCATGAGCCAGCCCGCTCCCACAACTCCATGATCAATTTAAGTTTCTCTAGTTTTTTGCTAAACAAATGCATAAAGACCTGGACTTACCTTTATTTCATCCAATATGCTTACCTTAATGACCTAGAGTTAGCTTCTTTTCCTGCAAAATGACTTCATAAGCTTACTGACCTCCAAAACCAGCCATTTTACCTAAGTTAGCTCTAAAACGATCTATATTAGCTTTGTTTCCTTCAAAATGACCTAAGCTAGTTATAATATGCTTAGTTAACTAGGTTTGCTCAATAATGACATGTACTTACCTTACTTATGTAAAAACGGCATAATTAGCTTAGTTAGCTCATAGACGATCCATTTTACCTACATTAGCTCTAAAATGATGCATTTTATCTAAGTTAGCTCATAAAGGATCCATTTCACCTAAGTTAACTCACAAACGATGGCGTGCTTCTTCTTCTAGTCTTCTTCTACTAGTCACCTTTTCCTAACTTTCTTATTTGTCATTTTGCAGATTTCATTCACTTCTCGGAAGCTAGCTTGCTATGATGGAGTGCTTGTTTTTTATTTCATTCTCTTCTAGTATTCTTCTAGCTTGCTATGATGGAACTTGCTATCTTGATGAAACTTTGCATTGTAATATGTATGTGCAACTTCCTAATGGTTGCAACTTATGTGTATGTGCAACTTGCTATGTATGAGTGGATGAAACTATATATGTATGTACGATGAAACTTATGTGCTGTTAAATAGCCCTGTGAAATATATCTATATATGTCATATATATTTGCTGTGAAAATTGTTGGATTTAAAAAAAAGGGGGGGGGGGGGGGGGAAGCTATTATGCAGGCTCTTTGCCGTCTGCCACCGACGGCAAAGGGCTCTTTGCCTTCTGCCACCGACGGCAAAGGGCTCTTTGCCATCAGCAGCGGACGGCAAAGAGGCCACGTGGCAGGCAACTGTGCTTCCTGGGAGGCTGACCTATTTGGTCAGTTTGCCTACAGTGGCTGACGGCAAAGAGAAAAAAAAGTTTGCCGTTAGCGGCCGACGGCAAAGGCTTGCCGTTAACCACCTAATGGAGTAACAGCGCATTTATTGCCGTCAGCATTCTTTGCCATCGGCAGCTGATGGCAAAGGACCCTTTGCCGTCAGCCTCCCGAAGCGGACGGCAATGTAGCTCTTTGCCGTCCCGTACTTTGCCGTCCACTTTTGCCGTCCGCCATCCATGCCTTTGCCGTCCGCCGTGGCTGATGGCAAAGTAGTTGATTCCTGTAGTGGTAGGGTGTTCAGGTTGGCAAGAAGGGTATGTGGGAGAGCACGTTGTTTTTCGACATCCTTAAAATGGCCCTACTTTTTTTCATGGTCTCGTATGACCAATTCAAGGCACCATGATAAGTTGTTTTGGCTTTCGAGAAGTTTTGAATTTTTGTAGAGTTTTCTCGGTAAGAAAATGCAGAAAAAAAGGTTGAACGTTTCGCAACTTGTATACGGTGTCAGAAATTGTTAAAACCTGGCATGGATGCCTATGAGGGGCATGTCCACCTAATGGAAAAGTTTGGACCATTTCAAGGGTGTACAAAAATAGACCGTGTTGGAACGAAGTGTGTTCTGATGGCCAGAAGGCTCCGTCTGAGAGCATATTATTTCTTGACATCCTTGAAATTACTCCATTTTTTTTCAAGGGCCTCCTATGAGCAATTCAAGGCATCATGACAAGTTGTTTGGATTTTCGACAAGTTTTGCATTTCCTGGAGTTTTCTCGGTGAAAAAAATCCTATCCTATATATTTACTAATTGGAGGCACCAAACGAGCTCCCACGTTAATCCTAATAATTAAATAGATACGTCCGTTAGATCTCCCCATTATTTATTTTCAACCGTCGGATGAAATATATCAAAGAGGCCTTGCCAAATATCCCATGCAAGAGTCTATTCTCAGCAAACTCCTTCATATCCTACCAAAAAATATATCTTGCATGCTGGCTCTCTCTCCCCCATCCTCCTCGCATGCCAGGAGATGCCCTAATAGTTGACTTTGCATTGATGCTGCATGGGAGCCAGCGTAGGAGGATGCTGCATGAGAGCTAACAAAGGAAAGATCTAAGAATTGCATGTTGCCATGTATATAGTGCACGAATTTGGAGATTGATCCGCGGATACTGGCAGCTGATATCGTATCCGGGTGCTCCTCGGCGGCGGAGGCGACAAACTGTGCGCCGGAGGCATAGCCGTGTATCGTGTGCCGGCGCCGCAACGACGGCGGGGATGCATGCGGGCAAGAAGAAAATATCTCCCTTGAAAGTTCTCCATAGAAGCGTCCTCGAAAAACCCTAGCGCCGTTCTTCTCCTTGCCATGTTCAACTTTAAAGTTCCACGGGGTCGACATGCAGGCTGGACAAGATTGCCTTTCACGTGGGACTGCACACTGTCCTCTCCCAACGTTAGCGACCGAGTTTCATGATGCGGCGTTGGATTGGACGACCTCCAATCAGGACTGAATGTGCGACAGCGTCCGCACACAGCGCCGATGCAGGAACATGATTTGGCTTGATTCATTGGCGCATAGTCACTTGCTTGATTCCTGTTAGAGACACAAGTGCACGATCTATATCTAGATTTGGGTCGGGCTGCTGGATTGATTTGGTGCAAAGCTAGCTATCGATCGGCCGGAAACACACGTACATGCTACAACTAGCTAGCTTTCAATCAGCCTGAAACACATGTAGATACTGCAACCAATTGGCATCATCAATGACTTTTGTTCTGCAGCAGAACGCACCGTGCGAAGCATTACATGTGGGATGACGAGATGCTGGGCAGCATGCCGGCTCCGGCCGGGCCGCCCGCCCGGACGAGACGCCGGCCACGGCCTAGGATGTGCTAGCGGTGCACTGCAAACAGCCTTGCAATTAATTCAAAGTATGGTCTTTATTTTCTCATATTGGATTCCTTTATGTTCCCTCCATTGTTATATGTCTATGGTTAACTGCATGCATAGGAAAAATATATCTCTACAATATCAAGCAAAAGAACTACTTGCAGATAGGGTGCCACATGTGTAAGAACATGAATGATGAGTAGTAGTGTTCATCATTACATATTATAACACACTTTTGTTATTTTTGTGACTTCTTTATTTTTGTATCATATAAAAATGAGTGAAAGCAAACAACTGCTGAAGTCGGGTATGTGCATTGGTGGGTGTGTTATATATCAATAAAAAAATATTGTAATTTTTGTCCAATGGTTGATTATATTATTTTGAAAAAAAAACAAAATTATACAATGAGATCACATGACATGGCAAGCACAACAGATGGCGATGTCGGGAGGAACAGACTCGCCTAATATAAATAAAATTAGACAATAATGTTTTAATGACCGTGCACTTGATCTGATTTTTTTTATGTTAGTTTTACGAAATAACTTTTTTCAACTACGAAAAGGATCGGTAACTACAACAACAAATTCGGCCAACAAACTACCAACATTCATGTCTTGGGTTTCAGATATTATAAGTTTGATCTGTAGGTCAATAGTTAATCCAGTGCTTAATCCTTTTTCATCACGGAACATCTTGAGTCCATTGTGAGTATCAAGTATTTTTTTCCTTTTCAGGGAAGAACCATCAGAATTGTGCAGCAACACTGGACAGTAGATGTATATATATATGCAACATGGCCAACATGTGTCAATTTTTGGTATTACAATCAGTAGTGTACATTCAACCGTCTCCATGTTGTAGTTTTTTCGTTTGTTTCAGTCATTCGTCATTGCACGGGGACAAGTGAGCTATACGATTCCCTAAATTATGCGTATATGTAAAAA
The DNA here is from genome assembly GCA_963921465.1 of Triticum timopheevii. Taxonomy (NCBI): domain Eukaryota; kingdom Viridiplantae; phylum Streptophyta; class Magnoliopsida; order Poales; family Poaceae; genus Triticum; species Triticum timopheevii. Next base: position 14,004,307 of record OY997271.1, read on the forward strand.
TACCGCAACATTTTTACTATTTTTTATAGGTATGATCAATTCCTTTGATGTACATTGTGAAGGGCTGAGGGTTTTGTGTCATATCTACCTGGGAAAGGGGAGAAAGTACTACAGGTGAATGCCTCAAATCTAATGTTAATCTAATTGAATTATGGATTTCTTATAATTAGATAATCCACTAATGAAATTATGCATAACAATCTATGCTAACTAAATTTAACCAGTTTCATTCCATGCATCTCAATACAACAATCTTCATGGTGTGAACATTTTAACTTAGCGTAAATGTAATAGTTCTCTCCTCTATAGGTTATACACTTCCAAAAATACTTCCATTTTTTATTCTTCGTACTACTTGCTTATTTCTAAATCATATTTCTATTTCTATAAACTAGAGAACATTTTTGCACATTACATGATAGGCCGATAAGTAAAACTTCACACATAATAAAATATGTTGTTGTTTGTTGACCCTGATGGCCTGGCATCTTCCATTTATGGCGGTGTTTAAATACAAGTATAGTTTATCACGTTGCTATAGTTATATTTCTCTATACCTTTGATTTTGACTAGACAAGCTTATGTCAACAAACAGCCGATCTAATAGTAAACCCAACATGATTATGTACCACAGCCACCCCACTCTTTTCATCCTTTTATTGTTAGTTTTTCGCTGTCAATTAGAAAATAGCCACATCACAACACAGTTCATCAAATGTAACTAAACACAACATTGCTTTAAATCCTTTGTATGCATTTTATAGCATAATTATAAAAGGTTGAATACATATTATTTATGTTTGCTATATGTTGAAACCTACTGCATGATATTAAGAATTTTGAGTACATTTCATTTTTCTGTCAATATTTCACGTACCGAAAAATGCAGGTGCAAACAATATTTTCCATGAACTCATAAGTATAACTATGTATAGTGCTAGACCAAGCTGATGCACGGGTTGATGACTAGTGACAATTAATGACAGAACGTGTCGCAATGTGCATATGGTGTCGGAAGTCATTTAGACCAGGCATGGATGCCTAACATGGGCATGCCCACTTGCTTCCAAAAGTTGGTGGCAGTCCTGATATTTGCAAAGAAATACCATGATCAGTGGAGAGTGTTCAAATAGGGGAGAAGGATATGTTTGGGAGCACCTCGTTTCTTGACATTCCTTAAATGACCCAATTTTTCCATGGCCTTGTATGACCAATTCAAGGCACGATGCCAAATTGTTTGACTTTTTGCCAAGTTTTGCATTTTTTAGTTTTCTTGATGAAAAAAGGCGACTGATGGCATAATGTGTCAAAAAATGCATACTGTGTCGGAAGTCATTCAAACCATGAAGGAAATATGCCCTAGAGGCAATAATAAAGTTGTTATTTTATATTTCCTTATTCATGATAAATATTTGTTATTCATTTTAGAATTGTATTGATCAGAAACCTAAATACATGTGTGAATGCATAGACAAACATTGTGTCCCTAGTGCGCCTCTACTTGACTAGCTCATTGATCAAAGAAGGTTAAGGTTTCCTAACCATGGACATGAGTTGTCATTTGATAATGGGATCACATCATTAGGGGAATGATGTGATGGACAAGACCCATCCGTTAGCTTAACATAATGATCATACAGTTTTATTGCTATTGCTTTCTTCATGTCAAATACACATTTCCTCGACTATGAGATTATGCAACTCCCGGATACCGGAGGAATGCCTTGTGTGCTATCAAACGTCACAACATAACTGGGTGATTATAAAGACGCTCTACAGGTATTTTCGAAGGTGTTTGTTGAGTTGGCATAGATTTTAGATTAGGATTTGTCACTCTCGGTAATACACATCATAAGAAGCCTTGCAAGCAAAGTGACTAATGACTTAGTTACAGGATGATGTATTACGGAACGAGTAAATAGACATGCCAGCAACGAGATTGAACTAGGTATGAAGATACCAACGATCGAATCTCGGGCAAGTAACATACCGATGGACAAAGGGAATTACGTATGTTGTCATAACAGTTCGACTGATAAAGATCTTCGTAGAATATGTAGGAGCTAATATGAGCATCCATGTTCCGCTATTGGTTATTGACTGGAGAGGTGTCTCGGTCATGTCTACATAGTTCTTGAATCCATAGGGTCCGCACACTTAACATTCAATGACAATTTAGTATTATACGAGTTATGTGATTTGGTTACCGAATTTTGTTCGGAGTCCCGATAAGATCACGGACATGACGAGGAGTCTCGAAATGGTCGATAGGTAAAGATTGATATATAGAATGATGGTATTCGGACACCGGAAGTGTTCCGAAGGGTACCGGGTTCATATATATAGGGTAACCAGAAGAGGTTCCCGGCACCCCCGGCAAAGATATGGGCTTAATGGGCCAAGGAAGGGACAGACCAGCCCACAAGGGGCTGGTGCACCCCTCCACCAGGCCGGCCATCCCTAGGGAACGGAAAGAGGGGAGGTCAAGTCTTTCCTTCCTTCCCTTCCTCAAGGGAGGAAGGAAAGGGGGGCGCCACCTCCCCCTTCCTTCCCCTGGCGCGTATACAAGGGGGAGGGGGGGCGAACCAGGGCAAGAGCCCAAGTGGAATTCAGCCCCACTCGGGGCGCCTAGCACACACCAGACATCATCTTAGCCGTGTGCGGTGCCCCCTTGACTTGGGGCCATAGAATGGTGATAGCATACAGTGGGTAAAGTTTGTTTATAATTATACAATAATGTTGCACCAGTACATGATGGGATTTCATTGCCATATTCACTAACCCCGCCGCTAAAAGTTCGGTTAAATTTTGTGTGGATGAAGTGTTCGAAGATCAGGGAGGTCTCGATGTGAGGGGAAGGAGGAGAGGCAAGAGCTCAAGCTTGGGGATGCCCAAGGCACCCCAAGTAAATATTCAAGGAGACTCAAATGTCTAAGCTTGGGGATGCCCCAGAAGGCATCCTATCTTTCTTCAACAAGTATCGATATATTTTCGGATTCGTTTCGTTCATGCGATATGTGCAAATCTTGGAGCGTATTTTCATTCAGTTTTCATTTTTCTTTTATGCACCATGCTGGTATGAGATGGTCCATAGTTTATTTGTAGAATGCTCATTGCACTTCACTTATATCTTTTGAGTATGGCCTTGTAGAATGCTTCATATGCTTCACTTATATCATTTGAAGTTTGGATTGTCTGTTTCTCTTAGCATACATATTCCTTCTGTTCCGAAATATAAGTCTTTTCAGAGATTCCAATATGAACTACATACGAATCAAAATGATTGAATCTACATTCTAAAATATGTCTATATACATCCGTATGTGATCCACATTGAAATCTCTAGAAAGACATATATTTAGGAATGGAGGGAGTAGATGCTAAGGTGGCAATATATAACATTGTAAAGTGATTAAAATTAGTTAACCTACTATTGTAAATATGTAAACTTGTTATCTGAATGATGCAAAACCAAATCTAAAGCTAGCTGAACAAGGCTAGTGTGATGTCTCTTGGGTTGTTTTCTTTACCATGGACGTACCAAAGATTCAACATTGAATATTGATGTATCTGCATTAGCCCAGCACTACTAAGGAAAAGATTATACACAAAAGCTTACCAGTAGCGATGGTCAAAAAAATGCGCTACTGCTATCTACCAGTAGCGCAGTGTATACAAACCCGCTACTACTATATAAGTAGCAGTAATGCGGCCTGGGTAAAAAGCGCTACTACTATAACTGCCACACCGTTGCTGGCAGGCTAGGTATAGTAGTAGCGCTAGTCTACAGTCAGCGCTACTTGCTATTGGTCTTAGCAGTAGGGCTCTTCCTTGGACCGCGCTACTACTATGGGTACTTATCCCCAAATTTTCCTCCCCCGCGCCCCGACCATCTTCTCCCCCCCTCACTCCCCACTGCCTCACTCCTCCGCCGCCGCCACATTGTCGTCGCCACCGCATTGCTACCGCCGTCCTCCCTCCTCCTTCCTCGGTATGCCCTCCTCTCCCTCCTCCTCCCACCGCGCCCTCCTCCCCCCTCCTCCGGCCGCCCCCTCCTCCCTCCTCCTCCGGCCGCCCCCTCCCCCTCCTCCTCTCTCCTCCCTCATCCTCCTCCGATCCCTCCTCCTCCCCTTCCTCCTCTCTCCTCCCTCCCCCCACCCCCTGCTCCCTCCTCTCTCCCTAATCTCTCCTCACCCTGTTCTTGCATAGAGTAGATTTTTTAGTAAATTAGTAAAAATTCAAACTAGCCAGGTTAACTAGGTTTTGTAGCTTGGTTAACTAGTTTAATTAGGTTAATTAACTAGGTTAACTAGCTAGGTTAACTAACTAGGTTATTTATAGTAAGTGCTTAATAGAACTAGTTTATTTATAGTAAGTGCTTAATAGAACTAGTTTATTTATAGTAAGTGCTTAATATAATTAGTTTATTTATAGTAAGTGCTCAATAGAATTAGTTTATTTATAGTAAGTGGTTAATATTTTGTTTATGTTTTGTTTATGCAGAAATCAAGTTTGCCCCTGCCTCATCCCCGCAGTTGTCCCCATCGTCGACCCCTTTAGACCTCTAGGTGAGAATAGCCAAATGATAATGTGTTGTAAATGTCGATGATGAAAATGCTAGTGCTATATAGTTGCCATGCCATTGATGTCGATGATGATGCATTCTGAATATAGAGGATGTCTTGGTGTTCTTGTTTGCAATGTGCCTCAGAGTGGCCTATGTTTCGCCGGAATGTTGATTCGTTTCCGTCCCGGCAAATTTCAAGCGCTATGTCCTGTCTTTTGCAAAGGTCATGCCGATTTTTTTCATGAATTTTAGCATGACTTGTGCTACAATGTAGGGCATATCGAGAGCTTGTGATTTGCCAAAACGAGAATTCAATGATATTTCGGCAAAACATAGGGCATTTTTTCTATGTCATTGCTCAATATATGGAACGGGTTGTGATGTAGGGCGGAACCCTAGGTGGACGATCTTTCACGTTTGGAGTGGATCCTACGGGGAATCACGAAGAGCACGCGGAAGCACAAAGGGGAAAACATGGGGAAAACGAGAGAGAATCACGAAACCGACATAGAATCAATCACACGAGTGCTAGATCGCCGAACACATAGAGATACATATGATCCACAATCAACAATGGTAAGGATACAAAGGAACCGTTCTTCTCTGTATGGAGGTCCTGATGATCTTCCCTAGAAAGGGGTCTTGAATCCGCTTGGGGGATCTTCTCCGAAGAGGTCCTGACCTCCGAGGAGATGTATCCAAGTGGATGAGCAAGGGCTCTCACACAAATATGAGCTAAACCAATGCTAAATCTAATTAGGAGGTGGGAGAGACCTATTTATAGTCGTAGTGCAAAAGGAGGTCAAAGTGAAGGGGTACAAGGGCTCTAGCCCGTAGGTGCGCTCACTCAGGTGCCGGACGTCCGGAAGGCGTCGGTCGTCTGGAGGCTCAGGACGGTCCGGACGTCCGGTTGTGCTCGGATGTCCGTAGATTCAGCTCTGCCGTGGGCGCGTCAGACGTCCGGATGGGCTCGGTCATCCGGAGCTTCGTGGTGGTCCGGACGTCCGTAAGTCTTCGGCCATCCGTAGATTTGGTTCGTGCGTGCATCGGTCGGACGTTCGGTGGCTTCGGTCGTCCGTAGTTTTGGTTCGGGTGCCCAGCTGCCGGACGTGCGGAGGGCGTCGATCGTCCGTGGCCTGGGAGTCGTCGAACGTCAGGGCTTGGTCAGACGTCCGATGCCTGTAACTTCAGCAGCATCTCTTCTTCTTCTTCAACATCTTTGGGGTCCTCGTCGTCTTGGCTCTTGCAAGTAGTTGTTCCTTCGCTCACCTCCATGTACCTGATTACACATAGAGTTTCCAAATGAGGTAGTAGCCATGTCTCGTGAGTAGGAAGAGGGAGTTCGGAGAGGAGCGAGTTCACCTTATCTTTGATAGCCTTAGCTTGGACTCGTGTCATGGGTCCAAGTGGTGTTGAGGGAGATGTAGATGCGTCCATGGGGATGAGTGAGGGATGCTCCGCATCATCTCCCCCCCCCCCCTTGGGAGAGATCTGATCTTGGATTGAAAACTTCATCTCCATGGTAAGGTGCGAGGTCCTTGACGTTGAAGATGTCGCTCACATTGTACTTGCCTCGTGGTAGGTCGGTCTTGTTGGCGTTGTCGTTGTAGCGTGCTAGCACCTTGAAAGGTCCATCGGCTCGAGGGAGAAGCTTGGACTTGCGTTCGTTGGGGAAGCGGTCCTTGCGAAGGTGTAGCCACACTAGATCACCAATGTTGAAGACCATGGGTTGCTTGTTGACGTTGAGCTTGGTTGCTAGTCGTTGTACTTGTCGCTCGATGGTGTGCCTTGTATCTTCGTGCATTTTCTTGATGTAGCTTGCACGATCACTTGCATCGAGGTTGGTTCGCTCTTGTAGAGGAAGATGTAGAATGTCCAATGGGGACAATGTGTTGAAGCCGTAGACGACCTCGAAGGGGGACTTGCCAGTCGTCGAATGTCTTGCACGGTTGTAGGTGTACTCGGCGATGGGTAGACACTCTTCCCACTCCTTGATGTTCCTCTTGATCAACACGCGAAGTAGAGTGGAGAGTGTACGGTTCGTCACCTCCGTTTGGCCGTCGGTTTGAGGATGGTATGCCGAAGAGAACAATAGCTTGATGCCGAGCTTGGCGCATAGGGTCTTCCAAAAGTAACTCAAGAACTTGACGTCGCGGTCCGAGACAATTGTCTTTGGCACTCCATGAAGTCGCAAGATTTCCCTACAAAATAGATTGGCAATATGTGAAGCATCGTCTATCTTGTTGCAAGGAATGAAATGTGCCATCTTAGAAAACCGGTCCACAACAACAAACACGGAATCCTTTCCATTTTGATTTCTAGGCAAACCAAGTATAAAATCCATGGTAATGTCTTCCAAAGGTTGATAAGGAATAGGAAGAGGCATGTAAAGACCATGATATTGAGATTTAGACTTAGCTTTGCGACATGTAGGACATCGGGTGGTGAAGCGTGAGACGTCACGGAACATCTTGGGCCAATAATAATTCTTGGAGAGCGTAGCGAACGTCTTGTCGCGTCCAAAGTGTCCCATGAGTCCGCTTCCGTGAGCCTCTTGCAAAAGGAGCAAACGAAGAGAAGACTCGGGAATGCATAGTTTGTTAGCTCTCATAAGATATGCATCCTTGAAATAATATTGTTCCCAAGAAGTATGCATCAAACACTTAGCATAAGGAATAGCAAAAGATGGATCATTAGCATACAAGTCTTTGATGTGCTCAAAACCAATAACATTCAACTCAAGTTTAGTGACAAGCGTAAATATGCGTGAAAGCGCATCGGCAACAATATTTTCTTTACCCTTAATGTATTTGATCACATATGGGAAAGACTCAATAAATTCACTCCATTTGGCATGACGCTTGTTCAACTTAGTTTGACCTTTTAAGTACTTAAGCGTGTCATGATCGGTATGTATGACAAACTCATGAGGTCTAAGATAATGTTCCCAAACATGCAGGACACGCACTAAAGCATACAACTCTTTGTCATAGATGCGATAGTTAAGTTGAGCACCGGAGAGTTTTTCACTAAAATAAGCAATGGCTCATTTTTCTTGCATCAAAACTCTGCCAATTCCGGTACCACTTGCATCACAATGAACCTCAAAATTTTTCTCAAAGTTGGGCAAAGCAAGAATCGGAGCATGAGTAAGCAAAGACTTGAGCTCATCAAAAGCGGTGGATTGCAAAGATCCCCAAATAAAAGGAGTATTCTTCTTACTCAAAGCATGTAAAGGAGCGGCAATTGTGCTAAAGTTTTTCACAAAGCGGCGATAAAATCCTGCAAGACCAAGAAAACTTCGCACTTGTTGGAAATTGGTGGGTTGGGGCCAAGTTTTAATTGCCTTAATCTTAGTTTCATCATCATGGACACCATTGGAAGATACAATGAAACCCAAGAAAACCACTTTGTCAACGCCAAAAGTGCATTTTTTCAAGTTCGCTTTAAGACTTTCCTTGCGAAGAGTTTGCAAAACAGAATTAACATGATTAATGTGCTCTTTCATGGTTTTGCTAAACACAAGAATATCATCAAAGTAAACCACAACGAAGATTCCAATGTAAGGTCTAAGCACATGATGCATAAGACGCACGAAAGTTCTGGGTGCTTCCGACAAACCCATAGGCATCACTAACCACTCATATAAGCCAAATTTTGTTTTGAAAGCAGTTTTCCATTCATCACCTTCTTGGATGCGGATTTGATAATAGCCACTTTTAAGATCAATTTTTGAGAAAAAGTTGGCTCCACTAAGTTCATCAAGCATATCATCTAAGCGAGGAATAGGATGTCTATATCGAACGGTAATGGCATTTATGGGTCTACAATCGGAACATAAGCGGAAACTTCCATCGGGTTTAGGCACAAGTATAACGGAAATGGCACAAGGGCTTAAGCTTTCACGTACATGACCGTTGTCGATTAGTTGTTGTACTTGCCGTTGAATCTCCTTGGTTTCTTCGGGATTGACACGGTATGGAGCTTTGTTTGGAAGTGGCGCTCCGGGGATGAGGTCGATTCGATGCTCAATACCTCGAAGAGGAGGTAGACCCGGAGGTAGCTCATCGGGAAAAAACATCTTGGAATTCCTGCAAAAGAGATTGAAACACTAAAGGTAGCTCGTGAGAGGTGTTAGTTGTGGGCTCTCCATCCTTGCACACAAGGAGAAAGTGCATTACACTCGATGGGTTCTCACACACCTCTCTCATCTCACTTTTGGTTGCAAATAGGATGAGATTTTTCTCTCTAGGCGAAGAGGCGCTCAAGTTTGGCTTGTGGCTCTCACTCACTTTTGGGTGGGTCACTTTCTCACTCTTCTCTACATGATGGGTGGCTTGCTTGTCGGCTATCACTTGACTAGGAGACATCGGTCGTAGCACGTACTCCTTCCCTTTCATCTTGAAGCTATAGTGATTGGTGCGCCCATTGTGGATGACACCACGGTCGAATTGCTATGGTCGACCAAGAAGGAGGTGGAAAACGGTCATTGGGACCACAACACACTCCAAAGTGTCTTCATAAGCACCAACTTTGAAGGAGACTTGGACCGTATGCTCAACTCGTATAGTGCCGGAGTCACTTAGCCATTGAACCTTGTATGGGTGCGGGTGCTTCCTCTTGACCAATTGAAGCTTGGAGCATAGTTCTTCACTTGCCAAGTTGTGGCAACTACCTCCATCGATGATGACCTTGACGGACCTTCCATTGATGCCGGCCTTAGTGTGGAAGATGTGGCATCGTTGGTCTTATTCTTGTTGATGTTGAAGTGTCAAGACTTTGGAGACAACGAGAGCGGGCTCGAATCCTCATCAGAAAAGACTTGATCATCTTCATCCTCGTTCACGCGCCGGTGCATGGCCACTTGCTCAAGAGCTTCCATCTCCTCATCACTCATGGAGTCATATGTGCCATCATCGTTGAGGATCATGGTGCGCTTGTTTTTGCATTCATAGGACTTGTGGCCTCGTCCGCCACAAGTGAAACACTTGAAGGAGCTTGTCTTGACGGTCTCATCGGTTGGAGTAGATGATGAAGCACGCGGCTTGAAGTTGCTTGTAGTAGGAGGAAGACGACTTGAACTTGCCGAAGTTTTCTTGTAGCTTGACTTCTCGTCGTTGCTTGTAGAAGCCTTGGTTGATGTAGATGTTTGAGGAGTCGTTGAAGCTTGGATGTTGGAGAAGCCGTAGGTCTTGGATGAGTACTTGGTGTACATGAAGTCATCTTGCACTTGACATTCCGCCTTTGTAGCGTGATGCACGAGCTCAATGAGGTTGGAGTAGGGTTGGAAGTCGGCAATCTTCTTGATGGGATGATTGAGACCATTCAAGAAACGCGCCATTGTATGCTCATCATCTTCCGTGACATTGGCTCGAATCATGGAAATCTCCATTTCCTTGTAGTATTCTTCAACACTCTTTGTTCCTTGCTTGAGGAGTTGTAGCTTCTTGAAGAGATTGCGATTGTAGTAGGTTGGCACAAAACGTGCTCTCATGACTTCCTTCATTTGAGCCCAAGTGGTGATAGGTGGTTCACCTCTTGCTTCACGGCGCTCAAGGACTTGTTCCCACCATATGAGCACATAGTCTTGGAACTCAAGTGATGCCATAGCGATCTTCTTCTAATCCTCATAGTTGTGCAAGCGGAAAATTTTGTCGACCTTCAATGCCCATGAGAGGTATTCTTCGGGATCATTGCTTCCATTGAACTTGGGCATTGTGAATTTGAGCTTTCCATAGCATTTCTCTTCATTGTGTTGTTGGCGATGGTGATGATGACGCCCTTGACGTGGAGGATAGCCATCCTCATGTTGCTCTTGGCGCGGATGAAGTCCATGATCAACCTGTTCTAGTTGAGCTTGGAGTTGAGGTAGAGCTTGACGAGCTTGTGGAGGAGCTTGTGGATCTTGACGTGCTTGTGGAGGAGCTTGTGGAGCTTGACGTTGCACATTCGGTTGGTAGTTCCTCTCTTGGATTTCTTCTCGAAGAGCTTCCTCTTGATTGCGCCGTTCGCGATTGCGGTTAGCGATGGCTCGACTTGATACTTGAAGGGCACGTTGCGCCTCAAGAGCTTGCGCTTCTCATTGTTGTTGTTAAAGACGTTGAGCCTCGGCATCTTGTTCCTCTTGGTGTAGACGCGCTCGTTCTTCCTCTTGGCGTCGTAGTCGTTGCCGTTCTTGAGCTTGAGCAAAAGCGATTTGGTTTGATTGAGGACGAGGAACTTGCTCTTGTGAATGCTTGTCATGTAGCGGGTTCCGAGATGCATGCCGGTCTTGACGCGCGTCTCATCGAAGAATGGTCGATGACGGTGTACTTGAGCCGGAGAAGGTGTCATCGGAGTGTCGACTCGAACGGCTCCGTCTTGAGGATGAAGAAGTGGAAGGATGCCGGTTCCTCATCAAGGTGCGGATCTCGTCCATTCTTGCATCATTTTCTTGCTTGTGGGAGTCGAACTTGTTGTCGAAGTAGTCTCTTGTACGTTGCTCGGAGAGCCTTAAGTCGGTGGCGAGGTTGTCGATACGGTTGCTCATAGCTTGTTGCTCTTGGTGTAACGCCCTTTGAGCACCAAAGAGGTGGCTCTTTGTGACGAATGATGACATATCATCGCCGTTCTAGATGAGAGGTGGATTTGTAGAAGAACTTGGCCTATCCATCATTCCAAACAAAATGTGAGTGGTAGAAGGAAAAGAACGTGTACCAAATGTACCTTGACAGAAGTTGAAGATGAATCAAGTTGACTCAAATGTGGACAATGAAATAGCACTTTCGGTACCAATTCTTGTCGGTTCGCACACCTACACATGTAAAAGCTTTTGGTGGAGCTTGGTTAGGATGGTGGCACAAAATTTGATGCAATAGTAAGTGAGCTTCAATAATGTTGGAAAAGGTTCACAAATTTGCAAATGCAACAAGTAGACCAAGCAAGTAATGGTACACGGAAACACACACGCAAATAGATAAGTGGGATCGTGCAAACCAAAAGTGAGCCAAAATGTGGAAACCACGAAAATGCTCTTGTTGCACAATACTAGAGAGACGGTAGCACGATTGCACAATAGGAGGATACGTAAACTTGTGCACAACCTACAAGGAAAAAATGCAACTATCTCTATCCCAAGTATGCTATATGTATGGTATTTCGGTGCAATGATCCAAGATGACCCAATATGACAATCTTAATATAGTATGATGCTATGGTTCTTGTTCATAAGCTCTTTGCTTATCTTTCCTCTTTGCTTAAAAGCTTGGGTGGCTCTTTCACTTTTGAGCTCTTTTCTCATGCAAAACTTCACGAACCAAGATAGCAATTGTGTATGCTATGACAACTTTGTGACACACAAGTGGATCCCAAGATATGCACCACTATGGTATGGTATGTATGCTATGGAGTATGATCCCTAATGTGCACAAGTCACGTTGCCGGCAATACTCAATGGCTAGTCTCGATGGGTAAGCTACGCAAAAGTAGGGACATGTGGGGTATCAATGCAATTGCAAGGTATGACAAAGATGTCGTCAAAGTTATCGTCCTTGGCGATGATGAGACCCTTGCGAAGATGAGCCGTGGTGGTGATGACGTCAACCGTACCTAGATAGCCGAAACACAAAAGGATACGGGATCCACAATTCAAAATCTCAAGGACCAAAATATGGCAAAATCGTCATAGGAGGTATCGGGGAGGATGGTGGTGTATGTGGGTTTGGAAGATGTGGTGGAATGTGGGGTTGTGGTGGTGGTCGAACTGACAAAGTTCAGTTTCATCAGGGTTTTATGGACGTCTGGGCTTTTACGGTCGTCCGGACTTCGTCGGACGTCCGACCTTTTCCGGTCGTCCGGAGCCTGGGCGAAAATCGGGCTCGGGGAGATGAACTGCGAGATTTCCGGGGAAGAAGGAGATGGTGATGTTGAAATCGAGCAGATTGGCGGATGGAAAAGGGTGGGGAGGGTGGGGGAAGCTAGATCCACACGTAGCAACACAAATCCATGGACCAAATCCAACAAAATCTCAACTCACCAACAAATCACAAAAAAAAATTGGGGCTATTTTTGGTGGGGAATTTTCGGATTTAGGACGAAAACAACAAAATCAAGCTAGAAAACACGGGGTAGGGGCTCCAAAAACGTGATCAATGTGGCTCATGATACCAGGATGATGTAGGGCGGAACCCTAGGTGGACGATCTTTCACGTTTGGAGTGGATCCTACGGGGAATCACAAACAGCACACGGAAGCACAAAGTGGAAAACACGGGGAAAACGAGAGAGAATCACAAAACCGACATAGAATCAATCACACGAGTGCTAGATCGCCGAACACATAGAGATACATATGATCCACAATCAACAATGGTAAGGATACAAAGGAACCGTTCTTCTCCGTACGGAGGTCTTGATGATCTTCCCTAGAAAGGGGTCTTGAATCCGCTTGGGGGATCTTCTCCGAAGAGGTCCTGAACTCCGAGGAGAAGTATCCAAGTGGATGAGCAAGGGATCTCACACAAATATGAGCTAAACCAATGCTAAATCTAATTAGGAGGTGGGAGAGACCTATTTATAGTCATAGTGCAAAAGAAGGTCAAAGTGAAGGGGTACAAGGGCTCCAGCCCGCATGTGCGGTCACTCAGGTGCCGGACGTCCAGAAGGCGTCGGTCGTCCGGAGGCTCAGGACGGTCCAGACGTCCGGTCGTGCTCAGTTGTCCGTAGATTCAGCTCTGCCGTGGGCGCGTCGGACGTCCGGAGGGGCTCGGTCATCCGGAGCTTCGTGGTGGTCCGGACATCCGTAAGTCTTCGGTCGTCCGTAGATTTGGTTCGGGCGTGCATCGGTCGGACGTCCGGTGGCTTCGGTCGTCCGTAGTTTTGGTTCGGGTGCCCAGCTGCCGGACGTCCGGAGGGCGTCGGTCATCCGTGGCCTGGGAGTCGTCGGACGTTCGGGCTTGGTCGGACGTCCGATGCCTGTAACTTCAGCAGCATCTCTTCTTCTTCTTCAACATGTTTGGGGTCCTCGTCGTGTTGACTCTTGCAAGTAGTTGTTCGTTGGCTCACCTCCATGTACCTAATTACACATAGAGTTTCCGAATGAGGTAGTAGCCATGTCTCGTGAGTAGGAAGAGGGAGTTCGGAGAGGAGCGAGTTCACCTTATCTTCGATAGCCTTAGCTCGGACTCGTGTCATGGGTCCAAGTGGTGTTGGGGGATATGTAGATGCGTCCATGGGGATGAGTGAGGGATGCTCCGCATCAGGTTGACTTTAGGTCTGTTTTGGCTCCTTGTGTGTCTTTCAGTGAGGGAGAGTTTCCACCATATATATATTTGAAAGAGGAAGAATGCCGACTGTTGTCGTGGGGGTCGCTTCTCCTTCTTCTCTTTGTGGTAGACCTTTGTTATACAGTAGGGGAAGAGGGAATAGCGACCATCATCGACGGTCGAAAAATCGGTGAGGGAGTGTCCACCATATATGAGAGAAGAAGAATGCTGATTGTTGTCGTGGGGGTCGCTTCTCCTTCTTTTTCTTGTGCTAGATATTTGTAACGCAATAGGGAAAGGAGGAGCGGCGACCATCACCGACGGTCGCAATATCAGAGAGGGAGTGCCCAACATATATGTGAGATGAGAGTATAGGAAGGAAGACTCGACAGACCTAAAGTCGATCCGTTGCATATTGAGTAATAGTGATCTATGTGTTGAGTTTCTTGGTAGTTGCCTTCGATCGATTTTCAATTAATTTTCAACTATGAACATAGGAAATGTCTGACGATGAAAAGGAATTCGATATGTGCGAATACTGCGAAGACAAGCACGGCCTGTGCGACATGCCACACCTAGTTGGTGGTAGGCGCTTCAGCATCAAGCTGGATGAGACCTTCGAAGTAGATACAGGAAGTTAAAACGACAAGTCTTTTTTCATAATTAAGCATGACTTCTGCTTCTTTTGCTTGAACTTATAATTTTAATTTTTTACTATTCTACTAGCGTATCCCCTGCCATGCAAGAACTTATGTCTTGGATAAAATTGGTTTTAATACTATAGAAAGTATGGAGGTAAAGAGAGTTCACTTGAGTACCGAGCATGGTTATATTTTTGCCGTAAAATTATACAATGCAGACATCTAGACCTATTTAGAATGCAAAAATTGGAGAGCACTATGCAAGGCTTATGCATTTGAGCCTGATATGCTTATCACCTTTGATGTTCGTCCGGAAGATGAAATTAAAGATAATATCGACATCTGGGTCGATGTGCAGACGCCTCTAGTTCTAGAATTATGTGAGTTTCCCAACCATATTTATTAGGTAATTTATATTATTTATTTAAAAATATTTGACAACTAATTTCTATTGACAGCTTATTTCCATGCAAGCAAACATGTCCAGCACTTGGTAGACAGCACCTATTACTGTCCTGAGGCTGAACTAAACTACGAGGAGATAACTACTGGAATTAGCTTATTTACTGTCTGCCAACTCTTTGCCGTCTGCTGGCTGACGGCAAAGAAGGTCTTTGCCGTATGCTTACAGAAAACAGACGGCAAAGAACTAGCTGATGGCAAAGAAGGTCATTGCCATCAGCCATTTCTTTGCCGTCCGCTAATCTTTGCCGTCAGCTGGCAGATGGCAAAGAGAGAGGTGGGCCCCACTAACGAGCTGCTTAGAAAAAATCTAACGCCCCCCCTCTTTGTCGTCTACTAGCAGACGACACAGAGCAAAAAAGCGGACCGCAAAGGAGGGCGGACGGCAAAGAGTTGACCTAACTAACGGGAGCCCCACCCCCTGCCCGTCTATATCTCTCTCTGTTTCTGACCTAACTAACGGCTACACAACATATTGAAAATCTAGTTACAAGTTGACAAGTGGGTACAGAATAGATAGAAGGCACAAATTGTCCACGTAGCGGCAGCACATGATCTTGATTCAGAACTAAAAATTAACCAACTTCCAAAGTAACACACAGTAGGTATATGTGAAGTGCAAGGTTCTAATGTACGTAGATCGCTAAGGATAAACATGATCCTAAACTTCCCCATCCCAGAGCTCCTCAAGGGTCTTGTAGACGCTTTGTGGATTAACGGTGAAGTCACCTCTGAACAGCCTTACCTGAAGGCACAAAGTAAGGTCATCAGATGCACTCACTCTGCACTATGAAAAGTTAAATAATAACAAGATGCGTTGATTTGAAGAAAAAAAAGAAAAATGAAAAAGAAATCCTTTGAGCTTTTTCTTAAAGAATGAAAAAAAGGACAACACAATTGGTAACTCAAGGGGTCAAGAGGATTTTCTATTACCATGAGTGAACAAGGTAAAAAGGACCTTTGTAGAGACTTGACTATACGAAATTACCATACTGCAACAAAGAATATATAGACTCTGCCGAGTATTTACACATGGATATGTTTGTCGGTTGTCAGATGCGCTATGGATTTTTCACATGGTGATATTCCAACATGCCATCTCATCTTATAAAGATGCATTATTGTAGTAGAAAATAACATTGCAATTTTGTCCTCATTTAAGTATTATAAAGAGTATGAACAAACCTGCTTAATCTTGGTTAACATCGCAAGCAAGCCATCTGGAATAGACCAATCATAAACATCAAGATTTTTCTTTATCCTTTCCTCATTCAGGCTCTTCGGTAGTACACTATGACCCACTTGAATGTTCCAGCGCAGGGCCACCTGTGCAGGAGTTTTCCCAAGTTTATTTGCTATTGAGGTGATTACTGGTTCTTGAAGGACATTACTTTTCATCCAAGGTGTACCAGGTGAACCTAGTGGCGAGTATGCCTACAAAATACATGTTTTTTTTGTGAATACGCTTAGCAGCGTATCATTTCATTGATAGGTGGGAGGGGTGGAAAGTACAAGGTACAGGTAGCATCCGTACAGACGTACGCTGGAAGGCGTCTGGAGGGATGCATCGAGCAGAGGGAGGAGGGTGCTCAGCCTCACTACAATGATCAGGTTACAGGAATAATAGAGGCTAGTCCCTTGGCGCCGGCCTTAGCCCATAGGCGAGCGTCATCCTGGATGGAGACCACCAGATCATCAGTGGAGGGTTGTACGCCGTCGAAGATGGCGGCGTTGCGATGCTTCCAGATGGCCCAAGCGGTTAGAGCGACGATGGAGTTGAGCCCTTTACGGAGTCCGCTCGGCGAGGTGGCGGACGCAAGCGCCCACCAAGTGAAGAAGGTCGTCGCGCCGTCCATGGGAGGAGTGGTGAGCCGGCACCAAGCCAAGATCTCGTGCCAGGTTATCCGGGCAAAGACGCATCCCGCAAGGAGGTGGTCGATGGATTCTGTCTCCTGGTGATATAGGACGCAGGCGGTGTCGAGCGTGAGGCCATGACGAGCGCGGCGCTCAGCCGTCCAGCACCTGTCCAGAGAGGCGAGCCAGAGGAAAAACTTGGTGTTCAGGGGGGCCCAGCTCCTCCAAAGAAGCTTCCAAGAGGGCGGCATAGTGAATCCGTGGAAGAGAGCGTGATAGCAGGATTTGGCCGAGTAAATGCCGTTTGACGTCCAACGCCAGGATATCTTGTCGGGTGTGGTAGTGAGGGCCACGCCTTGGAGTTTGTGCCAGAGCCGGATGTACTCAAGGGCCTCCGGGATCCCGAGCGTGCCATGGATGTCACGAATCCAGGCATGCTGCTCAAGTCCCTCGCAGACCACGGTGCGTCGCTTGCGCCGGCTCGGTACGAGGGAGAAAAGGCCAGGGGCGATCTCGGATACGGCCTGGCCCTCAAGCCAGTGATCAGTCCAAAAGAGCCAGGTCTTCCCATCTCCAAGATGCCAGGATGTGGAGGTGCGGAAGAAGCAAGATGTCACATCGTCCGTGGGGAGCTGTAGATGATGCCAAGGCCGCGTGGGGTCGGTGGCTTTGAGCCAGAGCCAGCGGCAGCGCAGGGAGATCCCAGTGAGGTACAAATCGCGCACACCAAGCCCGCCGAACTCGATGGGTCGACATACGCGGGGCAAGCTCACCAAGCAGCTGCCAGATCGGGCGTCGCGTCGGCCATGCCAGAGGAAGTCGCGGATGATCCGCATGATCTTCTTAAGGATGGATGGGTTGATGACGATGGCCATGAGGATGTGCACGGGCATGGCAGAGAGCACGTGGCGTACGAGCGCAAGGCGCTCGCCACGGGTCAGGAGTGCGGCTTTCCAGGTGGCCAGCTTCCGCATAATCTTGTCCACGAGCGGCAGCAAGGACGAGGAGGGCGTCTTGCGCACGGATAGAGGCAGGCCCAGGTAAACCACGGGGAAGCTGGAGACGGCGCACGCGAGCGTGGAGTCGATGATCGAAGGCACCTCCTCGTCACACCGGATGGGAGTGGCCGAGCACTTGAGGAGGTTCGTGCGGAGACCCGATGCCTCCCCGAAGATCCGTAGCAGCTCGCGGATGGTGGCAAGCTCCGTGGTAGTCGGATGGCAGAAGACGACCACGTCGTCAGCACAGAGAGATGCTGGAAGCGGCGTGGCGAGTGGTAAGCCGTTGTAGCATTCCCGCGCTGACCGCGTGCTGGAGGAGGGAGTTCAGGGTGTCGATCACAATCGCGAAGAGTAGCGGGGATATTGGATCGCCTTGGCGAAGCCCGCATGCATGATCCACCGGAGGTCCTGGATTGCCGTTGATGAGGACCCGCGTGGATGCGGTGGAGACCAGGATGCACACCCATTCGCACCAGCATTGCCCGAAGCCAAGGTGGCGGAGAGCTTGAAGGAGGAAGGGCCAGGACACGGTGTCGAACGCCTTCGCAATATCGAGCTTGAGGAGGATGCGCGGAGTCTTGAGGTTGTGAAGCAGGCGCGCCGTCTGCTGGACGAGGAGGAAGTTGTCGTGCATGCTTCGGCTGGCGATGAAGGCGCTCTGGTTGGTCGAGACAATCTGGCCCATCCTGGGCGCCAGACGAAGGGAGAGGACCTTGGCGAAGAGTTTTGCGACGATGTGGATCAAGCTGATCGGCCTGTAGTCGGAAAGCGCGGCCGCGTCCGGCTTCTTGGAAGGAAAACAAGCAAAGCCTCGTTGAGCTTCTGGAAACCCATGCCATTCATGGCGTAGAGTTTGTCGAAGGCCTCACAGATGTCAGTCTTGATCGTGGGCTAGCATGCGCGCAGGAATTCCGCCGTGAACCCATCAGGGCCGGGCGCCTTGCCGGTGGGCAGACTCTTGATGGCGCTCCAAATCTCGTCCTCCGTGAAAGGGTGCTCGAGATCAAGAAGATCGAAATGGCGGGGGTCAATGCCGTCGAGGTCGAGGGAGTGCTCCCTGCGGGGAGAGGAGCCCAGGATGGAGGTGAAGTGCTCATAAGCAGCTTTCGCCATCCCCACCTCGTCGGTGAGAACTTGCGAGCCCACCCGGATGCCAGCCATGTAATTTTTCTGTGCGCGGTGGGCAGCCTGGATCTTGAGGAATGCGACGTTGGTGTCGCCCTCGCGGAGCCAACGGAGACGGACTCGCTGCCGTAGGATGGAACGCTCGAGGGAGGCGAGACCAAGGTAAGCACGCTTGAGCTCGCGCCGCAACCATCCTTCGGCCGGCGTGAGTGGGCGTTGGTCTTGAGCCATGTCCAGGCGGAGGATGAGCTCGCGCGTGATCTGCAACTGCAGGGAAATGTTGCCGGTAGTACGCGTGCCCTAGCCCTGGAGTCTACGGGCCGTAGCTTTGAGCCTGGCGTAGATGCGCCTGAACGGGTCGGGGTCCGGCGGCACGGCGTACCAAGCCTCGTGCACCGTGTCGTGGAAGCCGTTGAGCTTGGGCCAGAACCGTTCGAAGTGGAAACGACGCTTGCTGGCCTCGCGGGGCGCGCAGTCGATGAGCAAGGGGCAGTGATCCGAAGTGGCCGTAGATAGGCATCGAAGGAGGTGCTGCGGGTTGATGGTCTCCCAGGAAGGTGTGCAAAGCACCCGGTCGTTGCGCACTAGGGTGGGGTTTAGCTGCTCGTTAGACCACGTATATCGCCTCCCGTGAAGATAGATGTCGCGAAGGGCGTGGTCGGCGATGAACCGACGAAAGCGGCTCATGGTGCGATGGTGGAGGTTGCCGTTGTTCTTATCCGCGCGGGAGGTGATCATGTTAAAGTCGCCGCCGAGGAGCCAGGGGCCGGCAATGATGTCGCGCAAGTCTTGGAGCTCGGCCATGAAGGCAATTTTGTCGTCAACATCTTGCGGTCCGTAGACCCCTGTGAGCCACCAGGGGGGCGTGTTGGCGCCTAGGGAGACCGTGGCAGAGACGTGGTACGTGCCCACAATGGGGTTGGCGAGGGCGACGCGGTCACTGCGCCAGGCCAGGAGGATTCCGCCGCGCGTGCCTAAGGCTGGCAAGAAATAGAAGTCCGAGAAGGGAGGGCCCAGGATCTCAAGCACAGTGGACAACGAGACCGAACTCAGCTTAGTTTCCGAGAGGCACACAATACAAGGATCGATCGGGGCGAGGACAGAGTGAACGGCAGTGCGCTTTGCCCGGCTATTGAGGCCGCGCACGTTCCAGAATACAATCTTGAGGCTATGATCCATGGAAAGGATTGGGGGGGCGGGGAGGGTGATGCAAGGACTGCATCAGACCTCGACCAAGCGAGGGGCAGAAGGGGCGACGCCGTCGAGCAGCCCGGGAGGGACGGTCCATCCCAAGGCGTTGTACATAATCAGCAATATTAGAACATTGATTTGCTAAACATAAGCAAGCTACCCCCCCAAGTGCATGGCAGACTTACAGAAAGATGAATACCGGATGACTGACAAAAGCTGTGGAGCTTAGTTTGTTGCCAACCCAGATGACATTCCACCTGATTAACAGCTGGACGTACACGAGCTACAACAAGCAAGTCACCTAGTTTCTTTGTTGAGAAGTTACTCACACCTATTGCACGAGCTTTTCCAGCATCATATAACTTTTCCATTGCTCCCCATGTTGCAGGGATGCCAGGTCGTACAAAGTTTTCAGGGTTGCTTGCGTCGGTGCCCTTCTTGAGTCTAAATGGCCAATGGATCTACAAAATTGCATACCGGTAAAAACTCAATTTCAAATTATTCATGAAAACATTGCTATAGCTCCAACATGTGAAAACTTAAATGCACCTCAAAGGAAAATACAATTCAACTAAAATGCAATGGTAAAATTCTTCAAATATATAATATATTTTTCACAAATATATTCAAGATACAACCTCAAGACAATATACCAACTCATACCAAAACATAAAAAAATAAAAAATAAAATAGAAAAGCATATGGAGAAATGCATGGGTGTTAAGTGGTGGGTACTTGAAATTATTTTAGTTGATTGTGGATTTGTGACTAGATCACAGAAAAGAAGCCCGCGTGCATGTAAACAACACAATTACTAAGCGGTGGGCTGGCCACTTAATAGAGGATCATGTTTCTACACATTAAACAATACAATTACTAAGTAGTGGAGTGGCCACTTAAGGCTGCCTGCAATGCGGAGTATCATCTACTACTATGATGCATATGATACTAGTGTATGATATTACTAATGCAAAATCATAAGTTAGTATCTTAGATTGCTTCATTTATTCTCATGCATGACACAATGTGGTATAAAATTTAATATGATACGGTATCATGATATGATACCAAATTCTCAATTACCTTATATAATTGTGCGCCACCTCCTAAAAAATGCCTAGTTCCTGATGATACCGCTTATGATACTCCCATTATAGGCAGTCTAATAGAGGATCGTGTTTCCGCACATTAAACACATATTTATTTGTCGATGATAACCTCAAGAAATCTTGAGTTTAGTTTAGTCCAGATCACAATACCACTACTTTTCTGAGCTGTCTTATTCAAAATGATAAAAATAGCTCCCTAAAACTAAAATAAAACGAGCATGCAAAAGTACAGTAGAAATCACCATATGGAGTACACAAAGTGAGATAGCACAACACAACGGCAAGATTGGAGCAACTGGATAGTGAAACATGATTATGAAATGGAAGATGCTTACAAGGTAAAGATCCAAGTACTCAAGCTGCAAGTCATTCAGACTTCTATCAAGCGACTCCGGCACATCTTCTGGAGCGTGATGATCATGCCTAAAATCACCGATCAAATACTCGGTGAACTTAAACTGCAGAGAAATCCATGCAGTGAATTGAACATTTCAGTCCCAGTGCTCTGAGCTTACCATAGCTTAGAGGTGATAAACAAATCTTCCCACTCCACCACACCCTCTTCGAATAGCTTCTGTAGTGCCAGACCAACCTGAATAATATGAAAGCGAATGTTACGCTTTCCTTAAGCCAACGATTTATACTTAGTTTGAGTGGAGACATTAACATTATTGCCAACAAGGATATACTCCATCTACAAATGTAAACCTTTTTATTGAAAAATGCCCTTCATCCAAAAATGAGTAAGTGATCGCCTACCTCCTTTTCGTTGCGGTAAGCCCTAGCACAATCGATGTGTCGATACCCTGCCTGCACAATTCAAAAACAATCTCAAATGCATG
This sequence comes from Triticum timopheevii, assembly GCA_963921465.1. Classification (NCBI taxonomy): domain Eukaryota; kingdom Viridiplantae; phylum Streptophyta; class Magnoliopsida; order Poales; family Poaceae; genus Triticum; species Triticum timopheevii. Next base: position 14,026,340 of record OY997271.1, read on the forward strand.
TTTCTCTCATCAAAAATATATACGGGTCACCAATAAATTCAGAAATCTGGACTAGACAAAGGTGAGAAACCGAGATTAGACAAAGGAAAGAAATTAGCTGAAGACCAAATCACACGAGGCTGTGCGAACCTTGACGGCAGCGTAAATGGAGCGGCCGACCTCGTCCGGCTTGGACTGCCAGGTGCCGCACCCCACCGAGGGGATCTCAGCGCCGGTGTTGAGCATAAAGTGCCTCGCCATTACCACTGCCCAACGAGCTGACAAATTGATGCACAACGGCTGATCTGCTGCACTTGCAGCACCACACGAGATTGGAGAGGAAGGGGAGTGCACAGCTAGGGTGTGGTTGTTGGTATGTAGCACGGTACACCTGCACAAAGCTAATCCAAGAGAAAATCTAATTTATTAAGAATAAAGCTAATCTAAACCTGGTGGCGTTTGTGCACGGCAGCATGGTACAGGTACGATAAATTATCCAGTGGCTACCTGCTTTAATCTGTCCGCCGGGTCATCATCCCCTGGATGGATTTGATCGGCCGGCATCTCCCCCTCCGTCATGGAAGAAACCAGTGGAGAAACCTTTGTGTCGATATCATAGCGTACCTAGTCCTATAATTAATGTTTTTTTTATGTCTACTTGTTTCATGGCACTCTTGAGAGCTTAGCATTGGTCTTGGCACTGAGGCAATATTTTTGTTATTCGCTTAATATTCCACACGAACGTTCAGTCTGGAACACAACAGCACAGCCATGTTATGAGCCATAGGATCGGCGTCGCGACCACATGTGCATCTACATGGCTTACGGGTATGCACTACGCACCCACAACCCTGTTTTCTCGGTTTAGGTTGCTCCTATTTCGGACGTAGCAAAACCTTTTTTATTTTTGGTTTGAACTTAGGCAACAATTGGAGGCTGTTTTTGTACAAAACTTTTCCAAAAAAAATCAGGACGGAAGTGTTAGGTGCATGGGCGTCCCGAAAATTTGAATGGATACATTAAGGAAGTCACTCATGGGAAGAAGGCTCCTCCAACTGAAGCATCGAGGCGCTACCTCCATAGCTACATATCATCTCTCCTTTGTCTCCAGCAGCACCCTCATCGTGACATGGAGAAGGGGAAGATGGTCATTACGGCTCCCATGGCTCTAGTTAGGCCAAGCACCTCACATTTCTTGCATTATCCCGGTGAAGCTGACCTGAGGTGCTACCCACCGCTGTGTGGATGGACAAAGCTGAACACGGATGGATCCTATCTAGAGGCAAATGGTCATGGTGGAGCAGTGATGATTCTTCGGGATGAGACAGGTGCTATTATTTTTTCAGCCTGCCGAGAGCTGCGTACATGCGATAATGCCCTTCAAGCTGAACTTGAAGCATGCAGAGAAGGAATTCATCTAGCGACACAATGGACTACTAAGCTAGACCGTGCTGAGACGCTCAAGATGATTGGCGAAAGTGGGTCTGATCGCTCGAGACATATGGCGTTAATTGCAGAGATTAAATCCTTGCTAGTTGAAGAAAGGGAGATTGTTATTTCTTTCATTCGACGTACATAAAATAGAGTTAGTCATGAGCTTGCGCACTATGGCCATGTCACGCCTCGAACAGCTGTTTGGCTGGGCGCGTGCACAGATGAAGTTGTAAGGCTGTGTACGAACGATGTAACACCCACGTGAGCAATACATGATCCCTTTTTCCCACAAAAAAATAAGAATACCGTGATGGGCTTGGGCGTTCATTAACCAAACCAGAACTAGATTTTCTGGTGTTTGTCCTATCAACTAAGCTGCTAAACCTGATTGAGTGTGTCAACCATTTTGTTCTTTTTCTTTATCTTAAGGATAGTCTGTTTTGCTAGCAAATGATAGATCCACAAAGAAATATTTCTTGAACAGACCAAAAGGAGTCCATACATCACTAGTATAACATTAGCAGCATATGATGGCCAGATGATTTATGGCTTATCTTCCTAGACGAAGACATGTGAGTTTTTGAGGCTTATGTCATGTGCATCCACTTAGACTTGCTTGCCATCTACAGATTATCCAAGACATATTTTGAAGTAGTCACATGGCCTTAATGGGAGCCGAGAAGATACCATGACCAGAGTTACAGGCCATGCCAATGTAGGCCGCGGTGACACAATCCAAAGCGAGAGGCCCTATGTCACAGTGAAGGCGCTCCCTATGGGTGCTAGAACGATTCTGCCAGGGTTTCACTCAGCCTGCGCATGCGCCTTCTACTCTTCTTCGACCCATGAGACGAGCTCAACCAAGTTTTTATTGTCTCTAAAGTTGGCGAGCCACATGTCGGTACTGCACCTCGAATTAGACGAAGTGTTCATCATGCAGCTGATTGTACTCCAATGTAGATGCACAGAGTATCCTCTCAGAAAAGAAACGTGTACTGGAAACCAGGGGTGGAATCATAATCTAACAGTAAGATATAATTATATTTTTTGAGTAAATTAATAGTTACATTCCGACTGTGCTATTGGACACCGTAAATTTTCTCGTGTTTAAACATTGTCCAGGTTATTAATTGTACCCAAGATGTGCAAACTTTAGCTGTGCATGACAGTCTTGAAGTATCGGCGCTTGAGAAATGTGAGCAGAACAGGACTCAGCATGTCACCTTCTCCTTTGGTGCCGCTCCACTATTGGTGTTTATAATTTGGCACAGTCCTTGTTCGACCTCTCAGATCTGGCTACCACGTTTTGGCATCTGATCTGTCCATCCAAGCTTGGTGGACCTGCCTAGCTTCTAGCAATAGCATGCCATGGAAAGCGATGGCCTCACTCACTATTTTGATCGTGTGGGAGGTTTGGAATGAGTGAAAAACATGTAACTTTTGTTACCTTTCCACCATGCCTAATTCTGTCTTCTAGAAGATCAAGTCTAAGGCAGTCTCATCGGCCTTAGTAGGGACAATTATTTTTACATATGTTTTCCTCATTGTTGCCCCTTCTTTGTTATTGTCTTCAGTGGGAATGGATACAATGAGGCAGTCCGCACAAAATTGGGATATGTTGCAATGTTGAAGATTGGCATATCAACACTTGACTTAACAATGTTGCTTTCCGTACTGGAGGACGGTGCACACGATGCATGCCAATTGTATCGTAGGACACCGGCAAACAGGTGCAATGCATGACTAGTATATTTTCACTTGTTGTCATTATGCGTTGGTCATGCTTGTTGTCATGCTTACCTTAATTACGACAGGGCCTTGATCACCTATAAATACTATACCAACACGATCTAAATACCATCCAGCGCCTACAAGTACAACTAGGAACTAGTCACCAGCAATTGTTAAACAGACTCATCGATTGGGCGGTACGATGGGAGGAGTCGAGCCGGCGGGTGCTGGTGGGGGTGGCGACGGAACCGGGAAGACCTCCTGGTCGGAGGTGGTGGGGTGGCCGGTGCAGAACGCGGTTGTATGTATCAAACGCGATAGGCCCGATGTCTCGTTCATTATCGGTGGTACAGGCGGCCAATGGCCACCCGGCCACAACCCCTCGCGCGTCGTCATCCTCTCCAATGAAGCTGGCGTCGTTGTGAAGCCCCCCGTTGTGGGCTAACTCAACCTCGCTCAACGGGCAGGGCTGCTTACTAGCTCCATGCACAACGTAGTTGTGTTGTACTTGTGCCCACTAGTATCCCCACTATGAATGTGCTAGGTGCTGTGTGCTTGGTGTTGGTAGCGCTTTAAATAATGTGTAATAATCCGTATTGATTAATGAAATAAAACACAAATATATAGTAATCTATACATACTCAGTGTTCCCTCGTCAAAAGTCTCCACCATCGATATGAGACTTCAAAGACTAAATCCAAAACAAAAGAGGTCATATGATCGGATCCACAACCGGGACGACACGACATGCTCCAATCGTCCCAGAGAAAACACAATAATGTTAATTATGGTTTAAGTATTGGTGATTAGTTAAGAGGTTAGTGCATATGGTGTATGTGAGCTTGATTTTATGCGACTGGTAGGGGTTTAAAACTTAACCACTAAAATAATATTAACATAATTATCATAAATAAATGATTCTCTGGCAGATCTGTCATTGGTGAATTTTCCCGGATCCGGTCGTTTTTCATCTATTTTCGTGTGTCTTTGGGTTGGATCCTTTTGATCTATGCTACTGTTCATCTGCGGCGGTTGTTCTTCTAGTGCGTTGGTCCTATGGGGCATTAGCCCGACAACTTTCTGACTGTCTATTACTACAAGTTTTGCACGGCTTCGTCGAGCGAGGGGTGATGTCAGCGGCGCGGCCTTCAACTCGCTTCAGTGCTTGTAGTCATCGCTAGGTGCTCTACTGATCTGGATGTAGTTTTTGTTATTTCTAGGGTTCGTACTACCATGATTGAAGATGAATAGATTGGAAATTTTCTCAAAAAAATAATAATTCTGTAGCAATAATCTTATTATAATATTTTATCTTTCTGGATATTATGGTCAATTTATTTTTTAGATATCAAGTCAGTGTTCAAAACACAAATATTTGAAGACATGATGTAGTAGCGAGCCTAGACTCTGAAAGCAGGTCCTCTGACTTTGGTTCAGACTTGTGGGCTAACCTGTTAGGGGGCCCATATGTCAGCTACTGCGAACAGTCTAGCCAGCAAGGTTGCTTATTAGAGGCCTAAAGTTTGATGTACATACTTAGTATGTATAGCCCGCAAAAAACAATACTCCTTAATATACAATTTTGAAAATTGGAACTGAGCCACAATACTAGGTAAGCTTCATAACACCTAACAATTGTTTCTATTTCCACAACTGGCTACTTCTAAGTCAGTTTGCCTTAAGTCAAGAGAATCTCAACGCCTCGAACCCTACACAACTATTCTGGCGAGCTGCTCTCGGATACCTCAAACGCAATACTACTAATCTCATGAAACTTTGTACATAGCTAGTTCACACTAGTGATTAATAAACTGAAACTTTGTTTTATGCCCGGAACAATCAGACACTTTGCAACGTTGATTCCTGCACTTGGCAACGGTGTGGACGATGCACCCGTGAAACAGACTGTTGCATATTCAGCTCTACCAAGCGAGGCCGGTGTACCCGATGCACCCTCTCATTATCAAGCGTCAGCTTGTCACACTCACAGAGATTCAAAAAATAAAAAGGAAGCAGCTCACACTCACAAATGCTCACCGTGTCCACCTCACGCTCAGTCACAAATGCTCCTACAAGTACCGCCTGATCTCCTATACTTGCTTCACATCCTACAAACGCAGACCACAAGTGGGACACATCCTCCTTGAAACTATGGGTAGAGCGGAGCTCACAGGTGTAGGAAGGGGATCGAGGTCGTCATGGCCGGAGGCGGTGGGGCTGCCGGTGGCCACCGCGGCACACCTGATCAACGGGGACAGGCCAGATGTCGTGGTGGCGTTAATCATGGAAAGGGAACCCAATAGGCAGCCAGGGCGCCCTGACCCTAGGCGTGTCATCATCATCTCCGACGCAGCTGGCATCGTCGTCAAGACCCCCGTCGTCGGCTAGCTTAAAACGCCCCGGCGTGTAGTGCAACTCCAATATACACGGATGTTGTGCATGTATCCCGGTATTCCAAATCCCTACGGCTATAAATCTGTGATGATATGCTGCTCAGTCGCATTACTGATAATCTATAGCTCGTGTACTTTGAATATTCTTCGGGAATAAGAAAAGCATTTATATGAATGGTCGCCTTCTCCACAAAATGAAATAAAATATAAATGATCGCCTGTCTGAAATGGGGTGACTCAAAGGTTTAACGATGTAACCCTACCGCTGTTACCATTCTCTAGGATGGGTCCAGAAATTTTCCCAGACGGCAATCTAAAGGCAACTCCAACGGGCCTACTCATTTCGTTTGCCCGTGTTCTCTTCATGGATCATTACCTCGAGAAAGCGAGATATATGAAACTGATTTTATCAGCATTTGAGCAACTCTCAGGTCTTAAGATCAATTTTCATAAAAGTGAATTGTTTTGCTTTGGAGACGCTCAAGACGAGGCCAACCTGTTTGCTTTGGGGACGTCGTGATCGCTTTAGGTTGTCTAAATGTGTAACCCTACCATATTCGGTACTCCACACTGATTGTGGGACATTCACGAGGCTACCATGGGCCATGGGGTATTGGACATTTGAGTAATTTGGGCCAACTTGTACACATATATTCTCTTACATTTTAGGGATAGGCCAGTCCATGCCCATGGCCCCTCCCCAGCCGTTAATTCAAAGAGATCGATGATAGCGGGTGCTCCCCTATGGGCGGACGAACATCGGCTGGCCCAGTAACTGGGCTTTCAAGGGCTGTTTATTTATTTTTATTTTGGGTGGGAACTAGTTTTTTCGTGACTTTGGTAGGTTTTTTCAAGAATCGGGTGTTATATGTTTTACACTTTTTCCCCTTACTTATATTGTATTTTCTTTTGTATGATATTCCCTTACTATTTTTATTTTATTTTTTCATTTTCATTTCTATTTTTAAAAAAATATAAAAGAATTTAGAAAAATGTTTGAACGTTTTTATTTGTTTATGGGTTATTATAACACCATGTGACATCTTTTTAAGTTGTGAACACTTTTAAAAGTTGTACGAACATGTTAAAATTAGTTGAACCCTATTGCAGTCACCACTCATAGGTCCTTCTAGGGCAGGCCTTGAAAGCTACCAAGGGGGGCCTACCATGGGCCACGAGATGTTGGATCTTGTAAAATTGCGTGATTTGGGCGAACTAGTATACACATACTCTTGCACATTTTAGGGCCAAGGCTCGCCCCATGCGTTGAAGCAGCACAAATGCTATATATTGCTCGCAGCAAGTGGCGATAGGGGCGTCGGTGGGGGTTCTCCTTCTGGGGGGGGGGGGGGGGGGGGGGGGCTTTGGTAACAATTTTTTCCGCATGGTTTTGGGTGGGTTTTTTCTTTCAGGAATCTAGTTTCATTGCCTTGGAGCCTGAGGGCATGACACCAAGCTCCGAGGAAGGCAATGGGCTACATGGGAATGGGTTCAATGTCACCCTATATTATGTCGACGAGGCACCATCGAATCGGATTCGTCGTTGATAAGGCAGACCTAGTGGGTTTGCTACTAGGAAATGAAGGTTAGTAATATATGGATGATTTATGCTACAAATGCTTTTTGGACATGCTACAAAATCATGTATACTCAGGTGATATGCGGTGACGACTCAAGGTTCTGTGTCGCACATGTTGCGTTCACGCTGCAAGTGTTTTTTGCTGTGCCCTAAATGTTGGCTAAGATGTCGTATAAAACCGATAAACATTTTCCTCGTCAATTTGCGACTTCCTGTGAGAATTTGTTGCATGCACACAAAATATTGATGCATGAGTGGAAATAATATGCAGCGCAAGCTCATGCATATATTTATACTAAAAAATTAGAAAAAAAAGCTTTTCACGTTAATTACATGCAAATTGCAATCTTCCGTCCATATGCTCTCAAACCGGAAAGCTCGAATTCCTTGGCTTGCGGCTAGAGGAATCTTCCTTAAATACCTACCTGTTCCAATATTAACAACACCAACGTGATCCAGTCCGATCATAATCGATCTGCTTCCTCCCGTCCGGCCGGTTCCGTCGCCGCCACAGCTTCTTCACGTGCGTAGCGTGTACTCGATCGCCTTTAGGCTAGCCCCATGGACGGCACTAGCGCCACCAACACGACGGAGGCGCCGTCCGGATCAGGGTCCGGGCGCCGATGGTTGTGCATCTCCCTCTTCGCTCTCTCAGTTATTCTATTCCTCATTTACCAGCTCATTGCGAACGGGACCATGCGCAACTTCGCCCTCGCGGCCTTCGCCGTCAGCTTCTTCCTTACGGCCCTAGTCATCTGCACGCTGCCATGTCGTCCTGGCGACGGGATTGACACGGCCACTATCGCGGCGAAGCTCCCGGCGCCGTTCGAGTTCGAGTGTGCCGCCGCGGCGGAGGAGTGTGCCATTTGCCTTGCGCCGCTCCTCGTCGGGGAGATGGTCCGTCGGCTCCCGGCGTGCGGGCACCTGTTCCACGCAGGCTGCATCGACCGGTGGCTGCACCAGCACGCCACGTGCCCGCTGTGCCGCACCGCTGTCATCGCCACCGACGCACCCCAGCAGCAGACGGCTGAGCTGCCTGTCTGACACAGAACGTACATGCATGCTGGTGTCGATCTTGTGCGATGCCTACGATTGTCGTTAATCTTCCTTACATTGTGTATTCCGTGTATCACGATTGTTTTTGAGAGAATAGTGGTCGATTGTGTGCAACTGTCATTTTGGACTGCTAGAGTATTACATTAGGGTTCCCCCTCTTCCTACCAGGGTACTAAGAAGATAGAAACAGCCTTGGGGGTAGGTTTTCACTTTTGCCGAGATTTCAAAAAATTCACTGAATTTCAATAATTTCTATATGTACCGAAATATTTACCTTTTGGTCAAAATATTTCAGCTATACATTTTTGTTGTACATGAGAATTTAAAATAACATAATATTTTCCACCAAAAAAATCGGTTGAATTTGAAGGGGATGCTTTGGTCCTTTGCCTGGAACACAGACCAAAATCACAAAAATTCATTGAAGTTTGGTAACTGAAATTCAGAACCATCTAACTAAGCAAGCTGTGAGGAGATGTTGAAGTTCTGAAGGGATCCCTTTTTATTTCTTCTATGCTTGGTGAAACTGTTCCTGACGGAGTCCACTCCGGCGAATCTTGGATAGATCGTGTTGTACTCGACATTTAAATCTTAGGAATATTCGCCAAATCTTGGGTAGATCGTGTTGTACGTGCACGCTAGTGTTGATCTTGTGTGATGCCTACAATTGACGTTAATCTTCCTTACATTGTGTATTCTGTGTATCACGAATGTTTTTGAGAGAATCGTGGTCGATTTTGTGCAACTGTCATTTTAGACTGCTAGACTATTACATTAGCCCCCCCCCCCCCCCCCCCCCTCTTCCTACCAGGGTACTAAGAGCAACTCTAGCAGACCCCGCATCCCGTCCCGACCCAAAAAATAACCGCCAAAATGCGGGTCGGGCGGAAAAACCTGCCCGATCAGACCCCGCATCCCGCCCCAGCCCGCAAAAAAATTTGGGGGCGCAGCAAAATCTCAGCCCCAAACCGTGTATTCGCGGGTTTCCGCCTCGCCGCTGCGGTGCCCTGCATATAAGCGGAAGCAGTTGGTGGGGGGACATTTCAGCACGCGCTTTCCCCCACCAACCACCTCCCCTCTCCCCCCTCGTGCCGCCGCCACCCCGCCGGCCAAGATTTCGGCGAAAGCAGCCGGCAGGAGCTCGTTTTGATAGCTCATTCTTCTGTTCAATTGTGGATCCTCATTCTGAACATGGTCATTCTTTTGTGTAGGAAGATGGATGCTCATTTTGGTTTTGGGGAGGCCAATACATTGATTTATTGATAGAAAGAAATTTAATAGTTGTTGACGCACTCCTTAGTACAATAGAAAACAATGATGCGGTTGCATGTTCAACTAGAGTGGAAGCAACGTCTACTTCTTCCAAACCAAAGATGATGAATGAAGAATGCAAGATCAAGAATCCGCATATCAACAATGAGTGCATGGAGAAGATATTTCTTCAACTAGTGGGAGCAGTTATGGAAGTTGGAAATCGTCTAAAATGCATACTTTTGGTTCTTGTTTTCTTTGATCTTGCTATTCTAGCCAAGATTTGATGATGTTTTATGTATCCAATGTTGTTGAAAAAGCAAAGAAATGCATTATGTTGGATCAAATCAAAGTGCAAATTTAGGTTTGCCGGGCCGGGAGGACCTACGCCAGATCAGACCCTGCAAAGCCGACCTGTAAAAGAGCATATTCGCGGAATATGCTTTTTTACGGGTCGGCTTTGCGGGGTCTGCATCCGCGGCCGTGCGTGCCGGCCCGCCAAGGTTTTTTCGCAAACTGCAAACACGTTTTGCGGGCCGGACGGATGCAGGGTCCGCTAGAGTTGCTCTAAGAGGATAACAGGAGCCTTGGGAGTATGTTTTCACTGAATTTCAATAATTTATGTAGGTGCCAAAATATTTACCTTTTCGTCAAAATATTTCTGCTTGTAATTTTAGTTGTACATAAGAATTTGAAATCGATTGAATTTGAAGATAATTCGTTGGTCCTTTTCCTGGAATGCAGACCAAAATCACATAAATTCACTGAAGTTTGGTAGCTGCAATTCAGAACCATCTAACTAGAAGGGATTCACCTTTTTAGTTCTTTTATATGCTTGGCGAAATTGTTCCTGATGGAGTCGATTCCGTCAAATCTTCTATAGGGTCCCGAGCTGATGACCTAATGATGGTAATAATGAACGCGAGGTTTTACCCAGGTTTCGGCACTCTCAAAGAGATAATGCCCTATGTCCTACTTTGGTTGTATTGATTTGAGATAGAGTACAGAGTACATGTTTTTCTACCACGAGATTGTATATGCCCCTCTACCTGCCCTACCCCCTTGTTTATATAGGCACCTGAAGGGTCTAGGGTTACAGATATGCCGGCCACGTATATGGTAGATCGTGTTGTAGTCGACATCTAAATCTTAGGAGTATGCGCCAAGTCTTCGGAACATTCCTTGTACACGCCATGGGTCTTCTGGGCCCGGCCCATTATATCAAACCTCCATGGGGGTCCTCGTCCTGTCCCATCCAGCTTGTAGACGACATGGTGAGTACCCCCTGGTTCATGACACTATCAGTAGCTGCTACACCGGTCTTCAAGTCGGGGACGCTCCTCAGTTCTTCCAAACTGCTCTTCGTTTATAGATGTCGGTCTTGAAAAGCTGGTTCAACAAATATTTCCATCTTTGATCTTGAGGATCACCGAGGTATATCCATACAGTTCACACGTCGGGCATCCGAGGAGCTCCTTCTGGGTTCCCTTAGTTTTCATCAGACACTTTATTATTTTCACGCCGCACCTACAGTAAAAGTCGATCCCGCACGGTGGTGCCTTACCCTCAAAGTGTTCATGCGCTGAAACCGAACTGACGAACTGATTGTGCTCTATCAGCAGTCCAATTCCATCTATATTCCCGCACAACAGTGGTGTGTCGTCATTTCGGCTACCATCACAACTTGTGAGCGTAGCTCGAGGTCCCATTATTGTCACGTGCCATCAGCGAAGGATATTGTGCCCCAGTATATGTGGTAATTTAATCAACCACCCCTCTATTCTCAAGCATGATCAACGCACGACATATGGTAAACTGGTGGAATTACTACCATGCGGCGCATCTTACCTCGCGGCCGCTTCATGTTCCAATTAACCCATAAAAGTCCAAGGTTGAGGGAGATGCAAGGTCATGCTCATCTCAAGCCCTCATCTTCTTCCTTGAGCTTGTGCGTCCGCGAGCTTCTCAGTGCCCGAGTCCGGAAGCTACCAACCCTTCTTTCATTTCATCAGTTGCTTTCATGGCGGGCAAGTAGACTCAAGCGGTGACGACTGTCAAGGCAGACAAGATCTTTTATTTTCTTTCAATTTAAATATTCATTTAATTCCAAAAGCTTGAAATCCTAGTCAAAACTCACTTAACTCAAGCAACACAAGCAAAAACTTTAATTAACCCTATTTAAATAATTCACATTCCAAAATTTAGAATTTTTGGGATTTCGAATGTGACACATATTGTTGGGGAACGTAGCAGAAATTCAAAACTTTCTACGCATCACCATGATCAATCTATGGAGAGACTAGCAACGAGAGAGAGAGGGAGTGCATCTTCATACCCTTGAAGATCGCTAAGGGGAAGCGTTACAAGAACGCGGTTGGTAGAGTCGTTCATGAAGAGATTCAGATCGCGGCCGAATCCGATCTAAGCACCGAACAACGGTGCCTCCGCGTTCAACACACGTACAGCCCAGGGACGTCTCCTCCTTCTTGATCCAGCAAGGGGAGAGGAGAAGTTGAGGGAGAACTCCGACAGCACGACGACATGGTGGTGATGGAGCTCGTGGTTCTCCGGCAGGGCTTCGCCAAGCACTACGGAGGAGGAGGAGGTGTTGGAGGAGGGAGAGGGCTGCGCCAGGGGAAGGGTGCGGCTGCCCTCTCTCTCACTCACTATATATAGGGGGAAGGGAGGAGGGGGAGGCGCCCTAGGGTTCCCTTGGGGAGGGGCCGGCGGCCACAGGGGAAACCCTAGATGGGTTTGGGCGCCCCCACCCCCTAGGAAACTTGCCCCCCAAGACGGGAGGGGTGGCTGCCCTAGGGGTGGCGCCCCCACCTCTCCTGGTTACGTGAGATGGGGTGGGATGGGCGCTCAGCCCCTTAGTGGGCTGATGTGCCCCCTCCCCTTGGCCCATAAGGCCCCCCAACGCTTGTCGGGGCCTCCGAAACCCCTTTCGGACACGCTGGTCATCACCTGGTACCCCTGGTACCCATGAACAATAGACAATTATCATGAACAAGGAAATACAATAATAACCATTTTATTATAGCCTCTAGGGCATATTTCTAACACATATACCTTCAACTATCCTTTGTGCGAGCTTGAGAATGAAGATGGTCGGTTAACGAGGAAGAAGACAAGGCTGAAATTCAAGGTTACCAAGGAAATTCACGAGTAAGTCCTTTGTACCATGTCGGTACACATCCTCCTCGCCATGGACCTATCCCCTCCCATCCTCAAGATGGAGAATCGGGCCATCCGTGAGTTCCTCTAGCACGACCAAAAGGATGCATGCACCGGCTACTGCCTCATGCGGTGATCCGCAACCTGGAACGAACAAGGATCTCTCTACGAGTCAGGTGTCTATGGCTCAAGGGCACATATCCCGCCCATGGGCTCATCTAGACCCCTGGTCCGACCCCGAGGTCATCAAGTTCTTCTGGGCATCCATGTTTTGGACAGTTGGTAATGGATCCTCCTACCAATTTGGATCAACATCTGGCTCGATGGCAACTTGATCTGCGAGCTCGCGCCCGCCCTGGTTGTTCTTATGCCTAGTAGGAGGCGGTGATCGGGGTCTTTGCCCAGGCGCCAATGGTACCCTCAAAACCTAAACCCAGACCCAACTATCTAAGTCTCTGTCATACCTGTCAAGTTTGCTCCATGCTCACCTCCTTCAGTGTCAAACGCTGTAATAGTGGAAGTCATGATGAACCATGGGTTGTCGTTAGTAATATTGAAATATATGTATTGTGGCGCATGAGTTGAGTTGTATTCTCTTATGATTGAGTTAGGTTGCGTAACACTTGATTTTATATGTATGGTTGCCATGTAGAGTGTTAATATCATAGAGATCAACCATGCAAACCGTCGTATCCCAATGATGCAATCTATTTGTAATCTTTCGGTTGGCTGCACACCCTTAAAACAAGTCCATGGCAAAGAGAGAGGCCATCGTGATTTGGGCAGGGGTGTGGCTTCAGCTACCGCTAAATTGAGTTTTTTCTTGAGGGGTAAGCTAAGCTTTATTGATGATAATCCACATGGAGTAGGATATAGTTTCGATCGTGGGGATTTGCCAACTAGACGTGACGTCTGGGACCGAGAGAAAGAGAGTGCTTAGCTAAGCTATGGGCCTCACCGTTGATGGCTCGCCCTTCAAAAATAAAACTACATCTAAAACTAGTAGCTCGAAGTTTTAGCTCAGTAATGATGGATCCGTAGCGACGCTGATTTCCTTTCCTTATGTCGTCCATGACCTTCTTGCATTCCGAAGGAATTATGAAGCCCTGCACTAGCAAATCTTCCACGAGAGCCATTGCCTCTGCACGCTATTGCTTCAAGGGTGGCGGGCGACTTGTGCATCAATCACTAGTGAGGAACTCCGGAGATAGTTGCCCTATTCATCTCGGCACACAGCAGCGGCAGAGCCACCCCGGTTCCGCCGGAACGCACCGTTCACATGGATTTTGGCGATGCCCGTCGGTGGAGCCTTTGTCCTTGCATGTGCCTGACGAATTTCCCGGGGGCCTGGCTGCCAAGTTCTTGGACTTCCCTCAAGTAACAAGTGAGTAGAATGCAGGCTCTGTGTAATTCCTTCGTGTATGAATTTCCGGTGTGCAGTCCAAATTGACCAAAGTGTGACCGTCATTCTCACAAATTTCGCATGAGGTAACGTCTCCATGAGCGCAAAGATCCAGTTTCTAGCCCTCGGCTCCTGGTAGTGATCATCTGATCCACTATATCTCCCTTGTCCAGCGCCCATATACATCTCTCCATTGAGCACTCTAAGAGAGAGTTCCTCCAAGAATCCGGCAAGCCACATAGACCACGAGAACTCATAGTGGACAAGTGACGGTGTGCTCTTACATCTTCAGTGGGTAGCGATTGTTCTGCCAAGTGCCACAAGAACATCCTTATCTTAGCTGGAACTTGGGTATTCCACAATTGTTTCCATGATTTTTCCTCCATGTGAGCGCTAGATGAGCTGGATGATCCATCTAGCTAGGCTTCTCTTCGTTGTCTAGTCACCATGAGCATTCTATAGGCTGATCGGACTGAGAAGGGACCGTTTCTCTTGAAGTTGCAAGCCCAATAGTCATCAATATTCCTTGTGCATATAGGGATGGCCATGATTGCAGGAACATCAATAGGTAGGAAAGTTTGTTCGACATGCTGTCTATCCCACTTTGCCGAGGTGGGATCGATGAAATCTGCTGCAAGCCTTAGGGGGTTCGTTAGCCTGCTTACAAAGGGACGTAACATCTCGTTCCTGGGAATCCAGTTCTCCACCCAAACATATGGGGTAGTTCCATTGCCTAACCTCTAAATGATTCCCTGTTTGAGAATATCGACCCCTTCAATGACCGCTCTCCATTGGCTAAGATGACACCCAATGGTTGCCTGCAAAATAGATGTTGTAGGATAATAAACACCCTTGAGGATACGAGCACTGAGAGAGTCGGGTTGTTGGAGGTGTCGCCATCCCTGCTTAGCAAGCATCGCTAAATTGAAACCTAGCCCTCCCATAGATTTAGGTTGTGTCATATCCTTCCACGAGACCCAGTTTGGCTTCCGGCGGCCATCCGTAGAACCCCAGCAAATCTTCCGTATTACCATATTGAGATGCTCACATATACCCTCTAGGGAGCTTGAAACAAGACATAGAAAAGATAGGCACTGCTTGGGCCACTCATTTGACGAAGACTTCCTTCCCCACAGTACACAAATTTTCTCTATCCAGGCTTGAATTTTGTTCCATAGACAATTTTTCAAGAATTTAAAGGCTCCATTCTTTGAGTGCCTCACATCAGATGGCATGCCCAAGTACTGCTCATTCATAGTTTCATTAGGCACATGGAGTAACCCTTTGATCGCCGCTCGAACACTTTCGGGAGCACACTTGCTGAAAAAGACCGAAGATTTATCATAACTAATTCTCTGACCTGTTGTTTGGCAATAATGATCCAACAATTGGTTCACCTCATCTGCACCCACAGTATTGGCCTTCAAAAACAATAGGTGGTCATCTGCAAATAATGAATGATTTACCTGTGGCACCGACGGTGCCACTTGTAGACCATGGAGGTTAGCTGACTCATTTGATTTTAAAAGGGACGAAAGGCCCTCTGCTGCTAGCTAGCAAGAACAAGTATGGGGAGATTGGATCCCCCTGGCGGATCCCTCGTGAAGGACTAAATTGTTGCAATTTGCTACCATTGAACATGACTGAAAATTTGACCGAAGTTACCATGCCCATAACTATCTCTACCCATGTCCGAGTGAATCCCATCTTTAGCATGATGGCTTGTAAATATGGCCACTCCACCCTGTCATAGGCCTTCATCATATCATATTTCAGTGCACATTGTTGGTGTTTCTTGCCCTGTTTCTTTTCATAAAGTGGAGACACTCATAAGCTGCAATTATGTTGTCAGTAATCAACCTTCCAGGAACAAAGGCGTACTGGTCCGCAGATATTATGTCGGGCAAAACCAGCTTAAGACGGCAAGCAATCACCTTGGATGCAATTTTGTAAAGGACGTTGTATAGAGAAATAGGCCGGAGTTGTGTTAGCATCGTTGGATTTTTTACCTTGGGGATCAACACTAAATTGAGTGTGTTGGCAATGAATAGGTATGCGTCACTCACGCGGTCTGGGCTTTAGGGTTAGGTTAGAAAATGACTATTTCCCTATTTTAGTTTCCTATTTGACTTAGTACTTTATTAAAATATCAACAAAAATTGTACTAAATTCCAGAAATTGTACTAAAGTATCAACAAAATATTTGGATATTGGGGAATATATTTGCATCCCAAATATTAAATAAAATTCATATAATAAAAAATATTCCCTAAAAATAAAGTTACTGTTCAAAATAATTCCCAAAACATTTTTTGAACTCCAATTAAAATATGAATATTTGTGGAAGTCCTTCTATTTTTCTCTCATTATCAATATTCATTTAAATGCCAAAAGCTTGAAATCCTAGTCAAAACTCGCTAAACTCAAGCAACACAAGCAAAACCTTAAATTAACCCTCTTTAAATAATTCACATTCAAAATTTAGAAATTTCGGGATTTGGGATGTGACACATATACCTTCAATTATTCTTTGTGTGAGCCAGAGAATGAAGAGGTTCAATCAATGAGGAAGAAGAGAAGGCTAAAAAATCGAGGTTACAAATACAAAGGAAATATAGGAGTAATACAGCTTGTTTAGCATTATGGATAGTTCCCTTATGGATTATCACATCTTAGTTAGACACACTCTCCCCCTCTCGTTGCTATGCATGCTATTGCTTCAAGGGTGGCGGATGGGCCCACCTCCTACTTAGTTAGACACACTCTCCCCCTCTCGACCACTACTAGTCCAGTCAGATGGTCATCATGGTGCTAGCCAGCCGGATGGGCTTTATGATGCCGGCCAAGATGAGTGATCTCATGGCGTATATTCGGGTCGTTCAATCCTGCTGGGCCGAATCCATGTCATGGGCCTATACCGAGAGAATCCCGTCGTCAGTAGCCTTCGAGTTCCTTAAGGTCTTGCCAATGGCGCCGACTCCTTTTGATTGAGGAATATTCTTTTGGAAGAACCGATGGTGAACGTCACTGCCCCCCCCCCCCCCCCCCCCCCCCCCCCCCTATGGAGAGTCCTTGATGGACTTTAAAAGTACCTTAAAAGGTTACTAATGGGCGGTAAAGACTCGGTGATACCAATACGCTCATCTGGGAGTTTGGCTTGTGGCTTCCTGTAAGGCGTAACATATTCCGAGTGATCTTGAAGAATGTCTAAGCTTCTCCGACTGGTTCTTTGCCACTTGCCCTAGAGAGGAACATTCCTTTGATATTCTTCTTTAGAACCGAGTCTTCAGACTCAAGCCTTTGGTAAGAGAACCAACTAGTCCCTCTGCAGATGCAAAGTCCATAGTTGGTCCTAGCTTTGCCGAGTGACCTAGGATTTACGGGAGCCGATCACCCACACCCATCCCTCGAGGAAAGCTTTTGCCCGAGTGTGTATGCACTGTAAAGAACTAGACGTCATAATTTACTGGTACTCGGAGAAGAGTAGGAAACATGTTTAGTCCACCGACTATGGGAGGCTTCGCCTGATTCGGCCAAGCTTTAGTCAAAGCGACACTTCATACGTGCGGACGGTCGGGGTCGTCAGATGGAATCTCAGGAAGGATGTCCCAATGATTGGAGGCATTAATGCGAGTAATCGAGTGCATAAAACCTGGGCGCTGCCCCAATATACAGAGTCTTCGCTCCTGGTGAAGCATGCGCGTGCACTAGTACCAAATCGCAATTTTGTGCCAGTTTTTGTACATGGGTCGGCGGCGGTTCTTTGTTCCTGAAGGAAATATGCCCTAGATGCAATAATAAAGTTTCTTTTTTATATTTCCTTACTTCATTATAAATGTTTATTATTTAAGCTCGAATTATATTAAGCTGAAACTTGATACATGTGTTGATACATAGACAAAACACTGTGTCCGTAGTAAGCCTCTACTAGACTAGTTCGTTAATCAAAGATGGTTCAGTTTCCTACCATAGACATGTGTTGTCATTTGATGAATGGGATCACCTTATTAGAAGAATGATATGATGGACAAGACCCATCCATTAGCTTAATTAACATTATGATCGTTTTGATTTATTGCTATTGCTTTCTTCATGTCAAATACATATCCTTCGACTATAAGATTATGCAACTCCCGGATACCGAAGGAATGCCTTGTGTGCTATCAAATACAAATCTACGTAAATTAGAGAAACTAATTAATGCATATATTGAAGGTTTTATATGGATGATGTATCTTTTATCGTGTATTAAAAATATTGCTGGTGTTTTTCAGAAAATTTCATCATGTATTTATAATATTTTATCTTATTAAAAAGTGTCATCGTGTATATACTATTGTTCATTTCGTATGAGTAAACCATTCATAATGCATTGAAGAAATGTTTATCGTGTAATAAAAAATACATTCTATTTACTGAATAGTTGCTTGTTGTGTGTTTAAGTTTTTTGCAGGGTACTCCCTCCGTTCCGAATTACTTGTCTCACGTATGGATGTATCTAGATGTATTTTAGTTCTAGATACATCTATTTCAGCGACGAGTAATTTGGAACGGAGGGAGTATTTTGTAATAAAGTGTTGACATGTTTTTAAAAAAATCCTCATGTAATATAAAGAAAAAATAAATGCATATTTATAGGTTTTATATGGATGATGAACAATATTTTTAAACATGATGACTATTTCTTGTATTCTTTTCAACCAATATAGAGAAGAGATTTCAACATAGATTAGAAAAATGGGAAAGCGATACCAAGTAGAAAAAAAAGGAATAGAACGGGGAAACTGGGCGTTGCATTCCCGTGCCTCTCGTTGCGATGTTGGGCCTAACTCATAAGCGGGAATGCCATAGGCCATGGTCGGCACCGTCGCTGGCCCGGTCCACGGCCACCACGGATAAAATGGTTGTAACACGAGGTGCTCACCCTAGCTGACTTCCGTCGCCAGTGCTCACCCTATCTGTAACACGAGGTGCTCTTCTCTTGAGGTGCTCGTGCAAATGCCCGCAAGCAGAACAACTCAACAATAGTTTCCAGTGGATCAAATTAGTTTATGTGATGATCCGCCGGTGGCAAGTCCCCTGTTGCTCCTAAATTTGTAGGCCATGTCAGATCAAGTTCAGATCCGCACTTGAGCCGGAGCAAGGAGACATAGTAATGCACCAAAGAAGATAGACATGGATTATGAGAAAGAGACAAGATTTAGACTTTTCTGGGCAATCGGCTTGGACACCGCTTGCATTCAAAGTATCAGAGAACCAAGCACACCGTTTGCATTCAAAGTACATAGCATGGATCTTGATCACTAGTATCCGAACACGCAGTAGGAGGATGGTTGAAGTTTCCTTGCTAGGAAATTAGAATTGATAAATGCTTCCATTCATCCATTGGTTTTCCTCATGATGGCGCACACGAGCTGCAGTGAGACAAGCGTAGAACAGTCTGCTTACTGTTTTGGAAGCCTGAGACAGCAGTCGAAGTTTGGATAGGGAAAGACAGCTTAAGCAGCTTACAGTGATCTATGAGCAGTCACATGCATGGACTCGTATCCAGCAAGTGAAAAACGGTGTCATAGCACCATTTTCAGTTCTCATCAATGTTTCCTGGAAGGTATCATCCTGTATACCTCTTGTTTTTATCCTGAGTTTCTTTTCCCCTTTTCTGGCTTAACTTGTGCATTATGCAGTAAAATACAACTCTCAGGAGCATACTCTATCTCTTTTCTACTGTATTCATCTAGAGGGATGCAGTAGTAAGTGCATGTGTATATGTAAAGATTAATCTTCTGAAACTAATGCTGCCTTTTTTTGGATTATGAGAAGATATACCAAAGAAGATAGACATGGATTATGAGAAAGAGACATGATATAGACTTTTTTAGGAAATCGGTGTCAGTGTCAAAACCGGCGGATCTCGGGTAGGGGGTCCCGAGTTGTGCGTCTAAGGTCGATGGTAACAGAAGACAGGGGACACGATGTTTACCCAGGTTCGGGCCCTCTCTATCGAGGTAATACCCTACTTCCTGCTATATTGATCTCGTTGATATGAGTATTACAAGAGTTGATCTACCACGAGATCGTAATGGCTAAACCCTAGAAGTCTAGCCTATGAGGATTATGATTGTGTATGTCTATGCCTCTACGGACTAAGACCTCCGGTTTATATAGGCACTCCACGCCAAGGAGAGTCCCATCCGGACGCGGGCGAGAGTCTTCAGTCTTGTATCCTCATAGCTCAACAATCCGGCCCACATCAATAGTCCGGTTGTCCGAGGACCCCTTAATATGGGACTCCCTCAGTAGCCCCCGAACCAGGCTTCAATGACGAGGTGTTCGGCGCGCAGATTGTCTTCGGCATTGCAAGGCGGGTTCCTCCTACGATTTCTTCAAAGTACCTGATTAAAAGAGCAGTATTCGGCGTTCCATTTAACGTCGTGCTCATCGGCTTCCGCACCATTGTATCTTTAACTTCCACGCGTCGAGCGAATATGAGAGGCCGGGACACTTTTGCACATACCACCCTGTCCATGTAAGAAAGGCGTCTATAAAAGAGATTGGGATTTCCAGATCCATTCCACACTAAGCGAAAGATCCTCGGAGTTCACTGGGAGAAACCATTCCACCATGGCCAGTGCTCCCAGCTCTTCCTCCCATCCCCGCGGCCCCGAAAAAGGCAATTGGGAGAGGTGCTCTGTATCTCATAGTCAGCTAGAGAAGCTGCAAACACAGAGATTCCTACCCCCTACAAATCTGGCTCCCGTTCGAGCAGGATTGATTCCTTTCAATGACGGGGCTCACGCGGAGAACTTCCCCAAGCCATCTAGGGGGAGCGAGTGTGCTTTGTTCCCTATTTATTGAGAGGCATGAGATTTCCAATCCATCCATTCCTCCAAGGCCTCTTGGAGTACTACGGCCTCCAACTGCACAGTTTTACTCCAGCCTCCATCCTGCATATTGCAGGTTATATGTCGCCCTCTGCGAGCTATTCTTGGGATGTGAAGCCCACTTCGAATTATGGAGGAAACTATTCTGCCTCGTCCCTCGTAACCAAGAGGGATCAATATTTGAAGTAGGCAGAGCCGAAGTGTGGCGCGTTGCCGGGACCGGATACCTGTCCGGCACGCCGAAGAAGGCATCCGAAGAGTGGCCTTCTGAATGGTTTTATGTCGAGGACATCGCTCTTCCCGACCCAGTCCGAATGGGTCTTTTGGAAGTTTCAAGAACTCCATTGAAGAAGCATCACAACTGGCGCCCTCGGAGCCTTGATACGTCTCCAACGTATCTATAATTTTTTATTGTTCCATTTTGGATGTTTATGTGCTTTATTTTACACATTTATATCATTTTTGGGACTAACCTACTAACCGGAGGCCCAGCCCGTATTGCTTTTTTTTTTTGCCTATTTCAGTATTTCGAAGAAAAGGAATATCAAACGGAGTCCAAACGGAATGAAACCTTCGGGAGCGTGATTTTTTGAACGAACGTGATCCGGAGAACTTGGAGTGCAAGTCAAGCAACAAACGAGGCGGCCAGGAGATAGGAGGGCGCACCCACCCCTCCTGGGCGCGCCCCCTGTCTCCTGAGCCCCTCGAGCAGCCACCGACGTACTTCTTCCTCCTATATAAGCCTACGTACCCCAAAAACATCCAGGGAGCCACCGAAACACGATTTCCACCATTGTAACCTTCTATATCCGCGAGATCCCATCTTGGAGCCTTCGCCGGTGCTCCGCCGGAGGGGGAATCGACCATGGAGGGCTTCTACATCAACACCATAGCCCTCCGATGATTTGTGAGTAGTTTACCACAGACCTTCGGGTCCATAGTTATTAGCTAGATGGCTTCCTCTCTCTTTTTGGATCTCAATACGATGTTCTCCCCCTCTTTTGTGGAGATCTATTCGATGTAAACTCTTTTTGCGGTGTGTTTGTCGAGATCCGATGAATTGTGGGTTTGTGATCAAGTTTATCTATGAGAAATATTTGAATCTCCTCTGAATTCTTTTATGTATGATTGAGTTATGTTTGCAAGTATCTTCGAAATATCAGTTTGCTTTGGCCTACTATATTGATCTTTCTTGCCATGGGAGAAGTGCTTAGCTTTGGGTTTAATCTTGTGGTGTCCTTACCCAGTGACAGAAAGGGTTGCAAGGCATGTATTGTATTGTTGCCATCGAGGATAAAAAGATGGGGTTTATATCATATTGCATGAGTTTATCCATCTACGTCATGTCATCTTGCTTAATGCGTTACCCTGTTCTTTATCAACTTAATACTCTAGATGCAGGCAAGAGTCGGTCGATGTGTGGAGTAATAGTAGTAGATGCAGGCAGGAGTCGGTCTACTTGTTGCGGACGTGATGCCTATATACATGATCATGCCGAGATAATCTCATAATTATTCGCTTTTGTACCAATTGCTCGATAGTAATTTGTTCACCCACCGTAATATTTATGCTATCTTGAGAGAAGCCTCTAGTGAAACCTATGGCCCCCGAGTCTATCTTTTATCATATTTGCTTTCAATCAACTTTTATTTGCATCTTTACTTTTTGCATCTATAATATAAAATACCAAAAATATATTTATGTTATCATACTATCTCTATCAGATCTCACTTTCGCAAGTGGCCATGAAGGGATTGACAACCCATTTATTGCGTTGGTAGCGAGTTCTTTGTTTGTTTGTGTAGGTGCGTGGGACTTTTGAGGAGCCTCCTACTAGATTGATACCTTGGTTCTCAAAAACTGAGGGAAATACTTACGCTAATATTGCTGCATCACCCTTTCCTCTTCAAGGAAAACCAGCGCAAGCTCAAGACGTAGCAAGCCTCAAGGAGGAAGACAGTGCGGAAGTCCATCAATTGATGAGCAAGATAAAGACGCTCACTCTGTCCGGTCTATCCATAGTCGAGGTAATGGCGACTTCCATAGCGCGAGGGGTTCAACCGCTTCAATATAGAAGGTTTCCCATGTGGCACTCCAATGGGGAAGATGACGCCTCCCGCTGCGGTCGGAAGGGCCCGGACACTTCCGCCGCTCTGACCAAAATACTCTCCGAATTATACAAGGGGGAGAAAGAGGAATTTATTCGTATTAAGCGCCGGGATGGATTTTCCATGTACAACCCTCCTAGCTGGGTGAGTTCTAATGTCATTACCCTTCTCATTCTGCTCCCAAAGTTGCTTCCCATGGACATTAATCTGTCCATTTGTAACAGGAATGGCGAAAAATCCCCAAGGATCTTAAGAACCCTGCCCCACAGCCAGAGGACCATAACCGGTACCTCGAGCCCGGATTCAAAGAGGATCCAGATATATTTGAGGAGCTCAAGTACGGGGTGTTTTACCAGGCGAGCCATGATGGCACGGAAGTGGCTATTATCGCCGTCTATCCCGGTCCTCTTCCTGCCTCACATGTAAGTAACCAGGAGTCATTTCTTCAAGAAGAACTCTCTCATTATGCCTCACCCACCGCACTGTCTCGTGCTCCAAAGGGGAGGCGCTCCGCGCGCCATGCTGCACCTGATGCGACAAAGAAGAGAGCGGCGCCCACGCCGGGCAGGCCTTCAAAGAGGAAGGCAAATACGATTGAGCCTTTTTCAAAGAGGTACGGTTTTTTAAAACATGTTCCTTGGCTGTTATATTGAAGTGTGACACTGTTCGTGGTGTCTCATTAGGAAAAAACATCCGCCGGACTAAGTCCAGGGATCTTGCAAGTCGTGCCTCCACCAGCCGGATTCCAGATCCTGCCTTTAGGATAGAGGATGGCGCGGGAGTGACGCCGAATTGTCCCCAGCAGAGAATTCAGATGTTGTATCCTTTACAAACTCTGAAGTGGAAAGTGCCATGAATTATGGGCGCCGGCGGGCAACTCTTCGAGACCACGGATTTTCAAATGAGGCATTCAACGCCTGCAGCTCAGCTGATGCATACATCCGAGCTGCTCGAGATGGGCTTACAATACCCACTGATTAATATTTGAAATATGTGTAGGTAAGTACACATTAGTTCAAATCTAGTAATTATATATACCAGTAGCCCCCGAGACTTGAAGCAGTTGGTACAACTGATTTAAGCATCATTGTGTAACCAGGTTCTCACAGAGAAGAACAATCTGTTGTCTCAAGAGCTAGAACAATGTTCGACCCAGCTTGCTGCGGCAATTGCTGAACTGGAGGAATCCAAGAAGGCCTCAACTGGTAATTTGGCCCTCTATCAAGAAAAAACATAATTATATATACCAGTAGTGCTAACATAGTTACATATCTAATGATTGTATCATCAGATAATCCGGGAGAGGTACCAAAAGTCGTGCAAGCGGGCGCAGAAAAGACCGAAAGGCAGCTCGCTACTGGCGATCGTATACTTACACGGGTCAGGGAGGAGAAAAACAAACTCCAAGATTCCAATACTTAGCTGGGCGAAGAATTGAAAGATGTTCGGGCCCAGCTGGCTGACTCCGTGAAGGAAAATAACTGGCTACGAGGCGGCATATTTAGTATGTGTTCAAATTTACCTCTGCATAATTCGGCAAGGAAAGGAACTGACAGAGTTATGTCTGTAGGTATGCTGACTAGCCATCCTGAAGAGGAGATGTCCGGATCCTCAGGCGATCTGCTACAAGAGCTATCACAACTACACGAGCAAGCTCGGCAGGCAATGTGGAGTGTTGCCAAGGCCTTATGGCCATCCGCCTCCCCACCAGGAAGTATGGAGGGGCTTGTGTAGCTATTTAAGGGAGCGAGGCGGCGTTTCCGATTATGGAAGATATCGGCCTGCCGAGAAGGTGCACGAGAAGCCTGGGCCATGGTGAAAACAAGGTATACCAAGCTTGATCCGAATCATATGGCCCGGTTCGGACCATTAGGGTCAGATGGGAAAGAAATTCCAGTTAGTCTGGTATATGACCAAGTAAAATTAGCCGCAAAATATTCTTAGTAGGATTGTAAGCTAGACAACCTGTTGGATGGTTTAGAAGAGGAGGTTCTTTAGTCCAAGTTACTATGTACTTCAATGGAGAAGTTTGTCCCTAGTCGGATTGTAAAACATTTGTCATGGCGGACCTTTTCTCTTCGGCCTCTGGACCCAACGGTCCGAAGTGTTTCCGAATACCCGCTTGGTAATATAAACCGGGGTACGCATGGAAACCAGGCGTAGGGGTCATAGTTGCTTGAACAGACAAGTATCCAACTAGCTATGTTATATTACATTGTGATAGTAAGAAACATCTTCT
Organism: Triticum timopheevii; assembly: GCA_963921465.1. NCBI lineage: Eukaryota > Viridiplantae > Streptophyta > Magnoliopsida > Poales > Poaceae > Triticum > Triticum timopheevii. Next base: position 14,051,570 of record OY997271.1, read on the forward strand.
AGAGAGAATAGTTCTGTTAACGGTTACTTTCCTGGGTACGCATGCATTCACGCCCATGTCCGAACTATGATTGAAAAGTCGCAATATATGTAACATCTGGGGGTTCATAGTGTAATGAGTAAAAGACATCTTTAGTCCATTGACTGAATATTACCTTAAGAACGCTAGCTTTCGGCTTCACCCAGTCTGAGGTACACATCTGGATGACCCGGGAGTAACAATCACAGAGGTGCTCCCTTTATGCCCTGGCCGAACTAACGGGAACGTAGGGCATAAGCACAGGAGCCAGGCAACCCAGCTTGGCAAAAACTTAAGTCATATCGATGCATATAATGGCGGAGAAAAGTTACATATTGAGAAAAGACACATATGCATTGAGCATCATGCTCAGAAAATAATTATAATAAGCTTATGTACAAGAAGCCCCTAGGTAAGATGGATGTACATGCTTGAAGATGAGTGCGTCGTGAGTGTGTGGTCTAGCCACACGAAATCTTTAAATCTATAAAAGAAAAAGTGGAAAGAGAACTAAAAAATAAATAATAGAAAGGAAAAAAGGGAAGGAGACGAACAAAGAGTTCGGCGCTAGGCGTAGAATCTTTGGAGTCTGCCCGCGTTCCATGGGTTCGGCTCGAGGCGATTATCTGATGCATCACACAGGCGTACGCTCCTCTGGTAAGAACTTTGTCGATGATGAAGGGACCCTCCCACATGGTCTTGAGTTTGTCCTTTTTTTTCTCCGGTAGACGTAGAGCGAGTTTGCCAATATTATACGTCTTGGCCCGTACTTCTCTGCTTTTGTTATCTGCCAGCCTGTTGTTGGTAAAATGCGGAACGGGATTTTGCAACATCGTGCTCCTCTTCCAAGGCATCTAAACTGTCCTGCCGATCAAGCTCCGCCTCTCTCTCTCTCTTCGTACATGCTGACTCGAGGTGAGTCATGAATAATATCGCAGGGCAACACAGCCTCTGCGTCGTACACCATGAAGAAGCGTGTGTATCCGGTAGTACAATTCGGCGTTGTCCGCAGCCCCCGGAGTACGGAGTCGAGCTCCTCAACCCAGTGTGTGTCTGATTCTTTCAAAGACCGCACTAATCTGGTGTTAATGCCGCTCATAATAAGACCATTGGCTCGCTCGACCTGACCGTTTATTTGAGGGTCATAGGCGGAGGCGTAATCGAGCTTAATGCCCAGATTACCGCACTAGGTTTTCACCTATTCGGCTGTGAAATTGGAGCCATTATCAGTGATGATGTTGTGAGGAACACCGTAACGGTGCACAACACCGGATATGAAGTCTATCACTGGTCTGGATTCGGCCTTTTTAACTTGTTTGGCCTCTATCCACTTAGTGATTTATCGACCATGACCAACAAGTATTTTTTCTTATGGATTCCTCCCTTAAGGGGTCCGACCATATCAAGCCCCCAGACAGCAAAAGGCCAAGTAATGGGGATTGTTTGTAGAGCGGTGGGTGGTATATGGCTTGGGTTGGCGAAAAGCTGGCATCCAACGCAATGTTGGACAAGGTCCTGTGCATATGCTTGGGCTGTCAGCCAATAAAATCATGTGCAGAGGGCCTTGCTTACAAGGGCCCGAGCTGCGGCATGGTGTCCACCGAGACCGACATGAATTTCAGCCAAGAGCTGCCGCCCCTCTTCCTCGGAGATACATCTTTGAAGTACTCTGGTAGCGCTTTCCTTGTAGAGTTCTCCTTTGTGGACCTTGTAGGCTTTCGAGCGCCGGACAATGCAGCGTGCCTCATTTAGATCCTCTGGGAGTTCTCGCCTATTAAGGTAGGTCAAGAAGGGTTCGGTCCATGGGGCAATTACTGCAATAATAAGATGGGTCGATGGTGTTATTTCGGTGGCAGAGCCCCCGATGATGTCAGTATGTTCGGAATCTGGGGTTGTGGTCAGATCCGAACTGGTGTTGCCGGTCTCCCCTTTCCACACCACGGATGGCTTGAAGAGCCTTTTTAGAAAGATGTTAGGTGGGACGGGGTCGCGCTTAGCGCCGATGCGGGCAAGGACATCCGCCGCTTGATTATTTTCTCGAACCACATGATGAAACTCAAGCCCCTCAAACCGACCTGACATTTGAAGAACGGCATTACGATAAGCCACTAGTAGAAAAAGCACCTAATATGAGACACATTAGTGCCGGTTTGGTTTTGAGCCGGCACTAATGTGTCCATTAGTGCCGGTTCCAATGGCTAGCCGGCCGTTCTCATTAGTACCGGTTCGTGGCGAACCTTTAGTACCGGTTCGTGCCACGAACCGGTACTAAAGAGGGTGGTGGCAGGGTGTTGTCAGTCTGGGGCCCGTCCAGCACCTTTAGTACCGGTTCGTGGAATGAACCGGTACTAAAGGTCGACGTACATAAACTCTTCGTCCACCCGAGCCACTCTGTTCTTCCTCTTTCCCCTCACTTCTCCTCTGTTCTTCCCTTTCCCCTCGAGCTCCTCACAAATTTTGCCCAAAATTTGTCAAGATTTGAAGGCCCCCATCCATTTAAATGATCACAAAGGTTAGCAACTTTGTCCTTTCAACTCTCATTGCTAGATTAGCTCTTGCAATGCTTTGTATAGTTATTAATTTGGGAGGAATTATATTTGCTAGTATTTGATTTATATGCAATTTGAGGTCAAAAATAACACTTAGTTTGCATATGTAGGTGTGGTTTACTTAGTGCCTTCTAAATCTCCGTCGTAACCACCGTCGATCGGCCGCACCGCCCGTCGCCGGCACCACCTTGTGGTGAGGCTCTTGTTCATGAATGTTTTACATTACCAAATTGATGTTTGTGTGATTTGGATATATAGTTACTCGTATAATTATCTTACCCGTACGTTGTTTGTTATACATAGTGCCATGGTTTTGATATCCGTCCCCATCGGCCCTCGTCCTTGTTATGATTTGGATGTGGTATATTCTCTTTTAAAACTAGTTGTTGCATTTTGTGTTTATGACAAATTATGCCCATCAAGTTGACATAGATATTTTTATCTAGGAGGTATGTGGACCGGAAATTCCAACCGACCCTAGTGTCGAGAGGTTAAATTTAGTTGAAAGAGAAAACGAGTATTTGAAAGAAAAATTGAAAAGAATTGAGGGGGAGAAGATGGAATTGGAGTTGCATGTTGCCGATGTCGTCGATGATCACAAGATCAAGATGGAGAAAATGAGCTTGAAGATTAGAAAGATTAGAAAATATGCCATTGATAGTGTGGCTTGGTATCATTATGCTGTTGGATCAATTGTTACCTTAGTTGCGATCTTCATCGCATTTGTTGTTGCATTTAAATTCTTTAGCTAGAGAGTTATTTGTATGTTGCATTTAATTAAGTGTTGTATATGAACTTTATGTATGAACTTTATGTATGAACTTGTATTAATTTGGTATATTTGGTGTTGTGTAATGAAGATGAGCCGACAATGGATGTATGATGAACGATGCTCTCCCGAGTTCATTAATGGCATGCATACTTTTCTGCGGGCCATTGAGGCAAACAAGCGGGCGGATGGTTTTATGCCTTGTCCATGTGCTGGCTGTAAGAATGGTCACAGTTACTCTACAGAAAAAACCATTCACATCCACCTATTTAAGTCCGGTTTCATGCCCCACTATAATGTTTGGACCAAGCATGGAGAAATAGGGGTTATGATGGAAGACAATGAAGAAGAAGAGGACGACGACGGCTATCCTGGCCATGGGTTCCCTGAATACGATGATACAACAATGGGGGAAGAAGCTGAGCTGGCAATGCGTGAAGAAGCTGAAGAAGAGGCATCAGATGAGCCCGCTGATGATCTAGGTCGGGCCATTGCCGATGCAAAGAGAATCTGCGCAAGTGATCTGGAGAGGACGAAGTTGCAGCGCATGTTAGAGGATCACTAGAAATTGTTGTACCCGAATTGTGAAGCTGACAAAAAAAAGTTGGGCACCACACTTGAATTGCTGCAATGGAAGGCAGAGAATGGTGTATCTGACAAGGGATTTGGAAAGTTGCTGGTAATGATAAAGAATATGCTTCCAAAGGACAACGAATTGCCCGAGAGTACGTATGAAGCAAAGAAGGCTGTCTGCCCTCTAGGGTTAGAGGTGCAAAAGATACATGCATGCCCTAATGACTGCATCCTCTACCGCGGTGAGTACGAGGATTTGAACGCTTGCCCGGTATGCGGTGCATTGCGTTATAAGATCAGTCGCGATGACCCTAGTGATGTCGAGGGCAAGCGCCCCAGGAAGAAGATTCCTGCCAAGGTGATGTGGTATGCTCCTATAATACCACAGTTGAAACGTTTGTTCCAAAACAAAGAGCATGCGAAGGTGATGTGGTGGCACGCAGAAGATCGTAAGAAAGACGGAAAGTTGAGAGTACCCGCTGACGGTTCGCAGTGGAGAAAAATCGAGAGAAAGTACTTGGAGGAGTTTGCAGGTGACCCAAGGAATGTATGGTTTGGTCTAAGCGCAGATGGCATTAATCCTTTTGGGGAGCAGAAAAGCAACCATAGCACGTGGCCTGTGACTCTATGTTTGTATAACCTTCCTCCTTGGTTGTGCATGAAGCGGAAGTTCATTATGATGCCAGTGCTCATCCAAGGCCCTAAGCAACCCGGCAACGACATTGATGTGTACCTAAGGCCATTAGTTGAAGAACTATTACAACTGTGGAATGGAACAGGTGTACTTGCGTGGGATGAGCACGGACAGGAAGAATTTGACCTAAAGGCATTGCTGTTCGTGACCATCAATGATTGGCCTGCTCTCAGTAACCTTTCAGGACAGACAAACAAGGGATACCGCGGATGCACGCACTATTTCGATGATACCGACAGTATATATTTGGATAGTTGTAGGAAGAATGTGTACCTGGGACATCGTCGATTTCTTCCGACAAGGCATCCCGTAAGAAAGAAAGGCAAGCATTTCAAACGTGAGGCGGATCACCGCACGAAGCCTCGCCACCGTACTGGTGCTGATGTACATGATATGGTAAAGGATTTGGAGGTAATCTTTGGAAAGGGTCCTGGCGGAAAACCTGTTCCGAAGGACGCTAACGGACGCGCACCCATGTGGAAGAAGAAATCTATATTTTGGGACCTGCCATATTGGAAAGACCTAGAGGTCCGCTCCGCAATCTACGTGATGCACGTGACGAAGAATCTTTGCGTGACCCTGCTTGGCTTTTTGGGCGTGTATGGGAAGACAAAAGATACACCAGAGGCACGGGAGGACTAGCAACGTATGCACAGAAAAGACGGCATACATCAGGGTCAGGCCAGCTACGCTCTTACCAAAGAAGAGAAGGAAATCTTCTTCGAATGCCTGCTCAGCATGAAGGTACCGTCTGGCTTCTCATCGAATATAAAGGGAATAATAAATATGGCAGAGAAAAAGTTCCAGAACCTAAAGTCTCATGACTGCCACGTGATTATGATGCAACTTCTTCCGGTTGCACTGAGGGGGCTTCTACCGGAAAACGTTCGATTAGCCATTGTGAAGCTATGTGCATTCCTCAATGCAATCTCTCAGAAGGTAATCGATCCAGAAATCATACCAAGGTTACAGAATGATTTGGTGCAATGTCTTGTCAGTTTCGAGTTGGTGTTCCCACCATCCTTCTTCAACATCATGACGCACGTCCTAGTTCACCTTTGCGAAGAGATTAACGTTTTAGGTCCTGTATTTCTACACAACATGTTCCCCTTTGAAAGGTTCATGGGAGTCTTGAAGAAATATGTTCATAACCGTGCTAGGCCAGAAGGAAGCATCTCGAAGGGCCATGAAAATGAGGAGGTCACTGAGTTTTGTATTGACTTCATTCCTAACCTTAAGCCGATTGGTGTTCCTGAATTGCGGCATAAGGGCAGACTGGAAGGAAAAGGCACGCTAGGAGGGCATCAAATAATATGTATGGACGGGCATTCTCTCACTGAAGCACACTACACAGTTCTACAGAATTCCACCTTGGTGGCTCCGTATATGGAGGAACACAAGAATTTTCTATAGTCCAAACACCCGGAGAAGTCTGACGACTCGATTACACGCGAACAAACGAGGACTTTTGCCGGTTGGTTGCAGAAACGTGCCCTGAATGATGGCGATATTCAAAATGACCTGTACTCGCTGTCCCAGTTACCATCTTCGAATATAATGACTTTCAAAGGGTACCAGATAAATGGGAATACATTTTACACGATCGCCCAAGATAAGAAGAGCACCAACCAAAACAGTGGTGTCCGCTTTGATGCAACAACCAACACGGGAAAGGAAACATATTATGGTTACATAGAGGACATATGGGAACTTAACTATGGATCAGGTGATTTGAAGGTCCCTTTGTTTCGGTGCAAATGGGTCAATATGACATGAGGCGGGGTAACGGAAGACCCGCAGTATGGAATGACAACAGTGGATCTCAACAATCTTGCGTATGCAGACGAACCATTCGTCCTAGCCAATGATGTGGCGCAGGATTTTTATGTGAAAGACATGTCTTCCAGGCCGAGAAAAAGAAAAGATAAGGAAGCGAATAGATCATACGACGAGCCAAAGTGCCACATATTTCTTTCAGGAAAAAGAAACATCGTGGGAGTGGATGACAAGACAGACATGTCAGAAGATTATGAAAAGTTTGATGAAATTGCTCCATTCACAGTGAATATTGACATGAGCATCCTATTAAATGATGAAGATTTTCCATGGTTACGGCGCAAAGGGACACACACGAAGAAAAAGTTTCACACCGAAAGATTTGGGATGTGATCGGCTTCACTATCATCAGTTTCTTTTGTGTTTCATACCCAGGAGGGAATTTCTGTAATAGTTAGGGTAGTTATGTGTTTTGGCATTTGAAACGCGAAGAAATTTTATGTGCAAACAAATTCTTTTCATGCATTTACTGATTTTTTCCAACTAAATGACCCTGAAATTGAAAAGCATTTCAAATAAACTCAGAAAAGGTTGAAAGTTGGCATGGTATCATAATTTCATACAAATAGCATGTGCAAGAAAGTAGAGAGGGTTACGGCAAAAACTGGATGCACTTCGTGTATAAAATGGACAATCTCTTTCGAAGTATCAGGGTTTCCGATGAAAACTGAACTGTTACAAAGGCATTTCATTTTTTAAATAACCTAAGCATTACCAAATTGAATATAATGATAAAAACACTAATATTAAACATAAGAAAAAAGAATCATTGAAAAAACTTTTTTCAAAGTTAAGTTATTCACAAACTAGTGATTCACACAAATTTCAAATAATTCAAAATTTAAACTATTCAAATTTGAAAACTACCGGCACTAATAGAAAGTTTGTAATTTTTTGTACCGAAAGCAAAAATATTCACAAAGAAACTCTAAATACAGCAAAAAACAACTCAAAAATAAATAAAACAAAAATAAATAAAGCGAAAAAAATTAAGAAAAAAAGCCCGCCTACTAGGCCAAAGCGGCCTGCATACGACTAGCAGCACAACCTTTTGTTGGGCCAGGATGCATGCCCGCAAAGGCCCAGTAGGCCCACTGGGTGAAGTGGACAGGTAGGCCCAGTAGGCCAGGTAAGGAGAGGAGCTCGAGAGAGCTACCGCACTAGGGCTTATAAACCAGTGCGGTAGCCCTTCGACTAGCGAGGTGGGACTAAACTTGCGCACCACCTGGAGCCAGCGCACCCCCTTTAGTACCGGGTCGTGGCTCCAACCGGTACTAAAGACCCCCCTTTAGTACCGGTTGGTGCCACGACCCAGTACTAAAGGGGGTGCGCTTCCCGCCGCTTGGCCTGGCCAAAACAGACCTTTAGTACCGGTTGGTGGCTCCAACCGGTACTAAAGGTCCATCCTATATATACTACACTTGAAAAAAAAATCAGTTTCCCTCTGTTCTTCCCTCTGTTTCCCTCTGTCACGCCGCCCGGCCCCGATCGTCGCCGCCCCCGCCCCACGTCGCCGACGCCGGCCGTCGCCGCCCCTCGTCGCCGGCCCCATCGACGTCGCCGCCCCGGCCGTCCCCGTCCCCGTCGCCGCGCCCCGCCACGCCCCGTCGTCGCCGCCCCGTCCCGTCGCCCCGGCCGCCCCGCCCCATCGTCGCCGCCCCGCCCCGTCCCGTCGCCCCGTCGTCGCCTCGCCGGTGAGCTCGCCCCGACCGCCATGTCCACTCACACACACACACACACACACTACACACACACACACACACTACACACACACACATTAGTTTGTTTGTTATAAATTTTTCTGTTTTTTAGTTATAAAAATGTTAGAAATTATTCTGTTTTTTAGTTATATAAATATTAGAAATGTTAGTTTTATAGAAATGTTATAAATGTTTTCTGTTTTTTAGTTATAGAAATATTTATAGAAATGTTAGCAATTTTTCTGTTTTTTAGTTATATGAATATTAGAATTGTTATGGAAATGTTAGTTATATAATCAGGAAATTTTAGAATTAGTTTTAGTTAGATGAATTAGATTAATGTCAAATTGTTAGAATTTGCATATATATAGAATTTTAGTTATCACAATCCAATCATTTAAAAAAGTGTTACTTTTTGCGGGCATATAGTATTTGTTCTCGATGATATGCCCGGCCCGCATCCTAGCCGTCGACCCGTTAGAACGACGTCCTGCTTGAGGGGACCCATGTCTGGAACTGGGCTCCGCCGGGCTGGCACTGGGAGGTGCTACGTGGAGGGGCGCGCCGCTTGGTGAGGAACCCGACCTCGGGTCCCGTCGTCGACCCTGATCTTCTTTGGTGGCGTTCGCGTGGGCCACATTCGATGCAGAGGCAGCCGGCCTCGTTGGAGGTGGTGCATCGCCGTGTCAGGGAGGAAGATGAGCACGTCCATCGCTACATGGCTGCTATGGACGACGTCAAGTTCTCCACTACTTGGCGGGTTCTTTGGGCAGATGATCGGAGATATGATCCTGTGATGGTTCCTTCTCTTTGGGTGTGCACCGCCCGCGCCCCAGGAACCGCGAGTGGCGCCCTAGATTCTTCTGTAGTACTCGATCTTTATTAGGTACCTAGCCAATGATGTATTCGATATATAGTATTCGAGATGAAGTATTCGAGATTATATATATTAAGACGATGATGTATTCGAGATTATATATTCGAGAGGATCTCTTCGAGATTCAGATTTTCCTTATTGATTAATTGCATCCATGCATTGTAATTTGAATACTAAATTGTTTTATATTTCTTCTGTATTATTAGTAAAGTAAAAGCTATGGCGGACAATACCGGCAGAGAGAGAGAAGAGGAATTGTTCGAGATCATACGCAGCCCTCACAGGCTAGATGATCTGAATGAAGCAGATGACGGCTCCCAATATCTTAACAATACCGGAGAGGGTGATGAAAAGATATTCGATCTCGACGACCGGGCTGATGAAGTCATGAACTATGATTATGATTATGACATAGACAATGTTTGTGATGACATAGACAATGCTGATCTTCAAATAACAAACACTATCGGCGAGGTATATTTATATAAGCATGCATCATGGTGATCATCACATGTTTTTTTATTGAAGATATATTAACGAATCGATCTTTTTTCTTTCAGCCCTCCGGATCGAGCAAATCTGCTTCTACAGACAGCAAGACAAAGCGAGGCCCAGGCAGATTGTTGAGGGATGGTGTGAAGTACCACATCGAATCCATCAAACCTAGTGGCGAACCCCTCACACCTAAGAACATTGCGAACAAGTGGACTCGTCAGTGCAGAGTTCTTGTGAAGGACAAACTCCCTATCTCCATTCAAGAATGGAAAGAGCCAAAGACTAAACGTCCAGGTGTTACTTGGGTCGACAAAAGAGCCAAAGAAGACCTGGTGAAATCTCTGATGGAACATTTCACCCTACCAGATCATTTCACTAAAGCGGATGTGGACAAAGTCAAGGCCGCTGCTCTTAAGAAGATTGCAATTGCATTCAACACCCACAAGAAAACTCTATGGGCCAACTACCTCGCTAATGAAAGGAAGACTCCAGAATTCACGGGAACACTAGAGAAGCAAAGAGAGCACTGGGATGATTTCGTGACCTTCAAGGATTCAGAAATATCCAAGGAACGGTCGATGAAAAACAAGGCAAATGCCGCAAGAAAGACGCAGTTCCATAGGCTGGGTCCAGGTGGCTACGCAGTGGGATTGCCTAAGTGGGATAAGTCTGAGCAAGAGATGGAGGATGTAGGGGTCACTCCGGTTACCCGGCACTGGGCCCCCAGGTGCAGAACTTGGTTCTATGCGCATGGGGGAGCGTTGGACCCGAAGACAAGCAGAGTTTCAAAGAAGGCAAGTCTAAAAGGAGCCGAACAAAAGATAATTGACGCAATAGATGAAGCTCGAAGGGGGGTGTTCACGCCCAACAGAGAGAACGACGAGCTTACGCGCGCCCTGGGAAATCCTGAACACCCGGGATGAACACAAGGCATGGGCGTTATTCCCTAGTATGAGGGCTTTTCAGAATGGAACGAGGACTACAGGAGCCGTGCAAGAAGGAAGATGGAGGAGGAGAAGAAAAGGAAGCTGGAGGAGGAGCAGAGGAAGCAGGATGCAGAACGCCTTCAAGGCCTAGAAGCAAGGCACGCGGACCTGGCACTCAAATTCCAGCAGCAGCAACAGTAGATCAACTCACTTAGCCAGGAAAGGGGGTCTCAGCAGCGGTAGCAGCAAGCGAATGATCGTCCAGCATTGGATAGCACCGTCCCATCCATGCCGAGAAGCAGCGTTGGTTCTGCCCCGGGCGACACACTGCTGGATAAATACCCTGTGGATGACATCATAAAGAACACTAACTGCGAGCTACACTCCAAAATGAAGACCATATCCATGAAGGTGGCAGACGGCGTTGCTTTTCCAGTTACCCCCGAAGCAACCTACCATTGCATCCCGATTCCAGAGGGCTATGCTCGTGTCATGGTTGATGAAGTGGTGGACCCATATTCGGGGCTAACGCTTGACATTCCTGGAGGTGAAGATGAGCGCACACTGGGAGAGGCCATACATCGTATCATCCTATGGAGAAACGATTGCATCATCTTTCGAAGTCCAGCGACACCGCGTCGTCTGCCGACCCCTCGAAGTCCGCCACCGAGTCAGCAGACTCCCGCTCCTCCAAGTCCACGAACATGTGAGACGACTCCTCCTCGAAGTCCGCCACCTCCTCCAAGTCCCCGAACGCGTGAGCTAACTCCTCCGGTTTCAAGCCCGGCACAGCGTCATGCCACTTCTCCGGTTGCAAGTCCGGCACCGTGTCAGGCCACACCTCCTGCTTCAAGTCCGGCACATCGTCAGGCCACTTCTCCTGGTCCAACTGCATGTCAGCCGTCTCCGCCGTCTCAGCAATCGAAGAAGAGACATCCCGCAGCTTTGGTGCGTAGCGGTATGAGTCGAGGTAGTTCAGGAAGTACAGGCGAAGGCAAGCAATATAAATATGGTCCAAGCCTCGCTCCTCTTCCTCAGAGGCCTTACGACATGACTAAGGAGCAAAACACAGCCATAGTGCAAGCCCAAGTGGACGCCCATTTTGGACCGAAACCGGCACCGCCGCCAAAGGAGAAAGTGCCTGAGAAAGTAATTGACCACTTCATTCGTATGGCTAGAGAACCAGCTCCCAAGCCTGTTGACTCGGACTATGAGCGCCAAATCAGGAAGCCACATCGAGCACGACTACAGAAGGAAGCAAGCTCAAGCTCGAGCCAATAAGCAGCTGGCAAAAAATGCGGGAAAACCGTTCCCCAGTTGGGAGAACAAGCAGCGCAAGCGATCCCCCCGCTTGTTGTGCCAACAACACATGAGAGGAGTAGTACGCGTGCTAAATATTATTGTGGGCAAACCGTTAGCGTTCCCCAGCATGGCGATGTGGTAATAAATGTTTTTGAGTTATATAAATATTTCTGTTTTTGGATGCGGAGGTTGGTGGATGCGTGCCCCTGGGTGGAGGTTATCAAGCGCTCCGCCTGTATTGAAGGTGCTCGTCGGGCCCTTGCCCACGCAAAACTGCATTGGGGCAAGCTGGATGCGGAGAAGCTTATCACTGACGCGCCACCAACGGGCAAGGAGTATCGTACGCCCGAGATGTACTATAAGACTGTCCTGAAGGGTGCCCGCAAGATTGCGGATGAGTGCCCCAGGGATGTAATTATTGAGTAAATTCGCAATGTGTTATCCTATGCACTGAAAACTTTGTTCATATGCGCTAAGCAACGCTTATTGATTTAAAATATTACCTTCTGTGCGGCCGTTTATTAAATCTGAGAGATGGCAAGTCGTCGGCTTCAGCCCCCATGCCACGAGTGCTGGGGTGTTCGGGATAAACTTGAGCACTCTTGTTCCTATTTTTGGGTCCATCTAGGGAGGCGCTCAACACAACGAACAAGGCAACCGGACTTATAATGCTTGAACACTCTCACTTAGCCATAGAATTCTATAATTTTAAATTTCGGCGAAGCCCCTAGTATTCGGAAGACCGAGTTCGGGGCGCTATCCACGCCTTGGCCAAACATTATCCGGTTCTTCGCTCAAAGCGGCATAAGTCTTTAGGGACTCGAAAGGACCTCTCGAACAGCGACCAGTCTCTCGCCTTATCATGACAGTCAGTTTTAGCTTTCTCCACTGAGGCGTTAACCCGGCTCAACCGGGGCGCAATCGCAGTGGTTCTCCCAGTGCTACCTTAGCCGATAGAACGGAACGTAAGGTGCCAAACATGGGAGCCGGGCAAACCCAACTATTGACCCAAGACATGATTCGGAGCCGATTCATATAATGCTATAAGTTCGGGGTGCCGCACTTGTGAAAGTGTTCGGACTTATCACACCATAATGCGGGGAACATAAGCCCCTGGTGTATTCGGCCGTACCAAAATATACGGATGCAACATGTCGTAAATGAACATATATATATATATATAAAGTAATGCAATTATGGGCAAAAAGTGTTGTATTATTTATTCAAGAAGTTGTGCTATGAGTGCGGAATGATACAAATAGTGCGGTAAGCAAGGGATTGGACTAATTAAAGGTGTCTCCCTCCAGGGGTTGGCTGCGGAATGGTGTATTTAACAAATTTAATCCTCGTAATGGAGACCACCTGAGTGTTCGTCGCAGCCTTTGTCCCTCCCTGGCTGTTGCATCATGAATTCGGCAGGTTTGCCGCCGGACAGAGTCTTGTGTAAAAAAGAAGAAAAATAAAGGATAAAAAGAGCGACACACTTGGGAGCCCCTGGTGTGGTCGAACCGCACTCTGGGTCTATTGTGGTCGTGCCCCTCCCCCTATGCCCATGGTATCTCCAGAGCGTAATGATGTACGCGGAGAGTTTATCTTGCAATTGTGCGAGGGTTGTGGTTGGGGCCGCATTGCTACGCGTGCTCGGAACGTGCCAGCTGGTCTTGGTTGATGTTGCTTCGGGCGCGTTTGGCCGTGTCCGGTCGTTTAACGGCCGGACTCAAAAATTGCCTTAAAAGGCTGCTCTGTACTTCTGCCGCGAGAGCCGCTGTATGTTCCTCCGTTCGGAGGGAGCGTTCCGTGTTTCCATTGACCGTGATGACTCCACGAGGGCCTGGCATCTTGAGCTTGAGGTATGCATAATACGGCACCGCGTTGAACTTTGCGAACGCGGTCCGTCCGAGCAGAGCGTGATAGCCACTGCGGAACGGGACTATGTCAAAGATTAACTCCTCGCTTCGGAAATTATCCGGGGATCCGAAGACCACTTCCAGTGTGACTGAGCCTGTACAATTGGCCTCCACACCTGGTATGACGCCTTTGAAGGTCGTCTTTGTAGGTTTACTCCTTGAAGGGTCTATGCCCATCTTGCGCACTGTATCCTGATAAAGCAGGTTCAGGCTACTGCCGCCGTCCATCAGGACCCTCGTGAGGTGAAATTCATCGACGATTGGGTCTAAAACCAATGCGGCGAATCCTCCATGGCGGTTACTGGTCGGGTGGTCTCTTCGATCGAAAGTGATCGGGCAAGAGGACCATGGGTTGAACTTTGGGGCGACTGGCTCCATCGCATATACGTCCCTTAGTGCACGCTTCCGCTCCCTCTTGGGTATATGCGTTGCGTATATCATGTTTACCGTCCGAACTTGTGGGGGGAAGCCCTTCTGTCCTCTATTGTTCGGCGGCCGGGTCTCTTCCTCGTCATCACTGTGTAGCCCCTTGTCATTGTTTTCGGCAATTAATTTGCCTGCCTGCTTGAATACCCAACAATCTCTGTTGGTGTGGTTAGCTGGCTTTTCGAGGGTGCCATGTATTTGGCAAGAGCGGTCGAGTATTCGGTCCAAATTGGACGTGCCCGGAGTGGTTCTTTTAAATGGCTTCTTCCGTTGACCGGGTTTGGAGCCTCGGAATCCGGCATTGACGGCCGTATCCTCATTGCTGTCGCCGTTAATGCGGTGTTTTTTTTGTTTCGACGCGACCTGCCATTGCAGTCCTTGGTATCCGGACTGCCAGCATTTTTACTAAGGTTGTTGCTGCGAGCTAGCCAGCTATCCTCTCCCGCACAGAAGTGGGTCATGAGTGATGTGAGGGCTGCCATGGATTTCGGCTTTTCCTGTCCTAGGTGCCGGGCCAGCCACTCGTCGCGGATGTTATGTTTGAAGGCAGCGAGGGCCTCTGCATCCGGACAGTCAACGATTTGATTTTTCTTTGTTAAGAACCGTGTCCAGAATTGTCTGGCCGATTCGTCTAGCTGCTGGATTATGTGGCTTAGGTCATCTGCGTCTGGTGGTCGCACATATGTGCCCTGGAAGTTGTCGAGGAATGCGGCTTCCAGGTCCTCCCAACACCCAATTGACTCTGCGGGCAGGCTGTTGAGCCAATGCCGAGCCGGTCCTTTAAGCTTGAGCGGGAGATATTTGATGGCGTGAAGATCGTCCCCGCGGGCCATATGGATATGAAGGAGATAATCCTCGATGCAAACAGCGGGGTCTGTTGTGCCATCGTAGGATTCGATGTTAACGGGTTTAAACCCTTCAGGGATTTGATGATCCATTACTTCATCAGTGAAGCATAGTGGGTGTGTGGCGCCTCTGTATTGAGCAATATCACGACGTAGCTCAAGAGAGCGTTGTCTGCTGTGTTTGGCCCGGCCGGAGTTGTTGTATCCGATGCGACGGTATTCGTCGTGGGTCTTGGGGCGCCCACGTGATCCATAGATAGATCTGGATTGTCTTGCCTTGTCCTCCAATATATCCCGCAAGTCCGGCGCGTTCCCCCGTGGCTTCGTATTTTTTGAGCGGTGCTGGGGTACGGTTTTGGTGGAGGGCTTAGATGCCTCTCTGTCGCGGCCAAGAGGTGGTCGGTCTGCCGTATTGTGTGCTGGTGATGAAGGTTTGTATGCTTCCTCCTCTAGTCGGGGGAGCAACTTGCGTTTTGGGTAGCTTTTGGAGGGGCGTTCGAGTTCATACTCTTCGGCCGCGAGGACCTCGGTCCATCTGTCGGCCAGCAGGTCTTGATCAGCTTGAAGCTGTTGCTGCTTTTTCTTTAGACTATTTGCTGTGGCCATTAGCCTGCGTCTGAATCGCTCTTGTTCGACGGGATCCTCAGGCACGACGAATTCATCGTCGTCGAGGCTTGCCTCGTCTCCGGAGGGAGGTATGTAATTATCATCCTCGACCTCTTCATCTGCCGCTCTCTCGTGAGGGCTTGCTTCTACCTCCTCCTGCGCTGAATCTTGCTGCAGGGGGTTATCTTCGGCACTTTCTAGGGTGTTGTTATCTCCTGTGCCGGAATCTCCATTCTTGCTGTGGCGGGATTTGGAGCGGCGCCGCTGACGTTGGCGCTTGGGCTGTTTCTTTAAGGAATCTGCCTCCGCTGCTTCTTCGCCGTCCCCATCTTTTGGGGTGTCCACCATGTATATGTCGTATGACGAGGTGGTTTTCCAGTGCCCTGTAGGTGCTGGTTCTTGATCGTCTCCGGCATCGTCGTCCATACTTTCGATGTCTCCGGAGTCGTAGTCTAGTACATCGGTTAGATCGTCGATAGTGGCTACAAAGTGGGTGGTGGGTGGGCTTTGAATTTCTTCGTCGTTCGTATCCCAACCATTCTGGCTGCAGTCCGGCCAGGGCTCTCCGGATAGCGAGAGCTGCTTCAGCGATTTTAAGATGTCACCGAAGGGTGAGTGCTGAAAGATGTCTGCAGCGGGGAACTCCATGATCGGCGCCCAATCAGATTCAATTGGCAGGGGCGCAGGAGGTTCGGAGTCCGGCAGGGAGTCCGGCACCTCGGAGTCATGAGCTTTATAAGGGACGAGGTCAGTGTTTGGCTCCATCGCCGTGGAAGTTGCAGCTCCCGAGGCGGTGTCCAGCCACCCGTCCTCGATCTGCGCGTTCGGCTCCGGACTATGGGTCGGAGCGGATTCGTGTGCGGCCTCCAAGGTACTGTCCGGCGGCAGAGTTAGGTCGTGCCCATCATGACAGTGTGGCACGCTCGGCTGCAGCTCGGATCCATCGAAGATCAAGTCTTCGCGGATATCAGCCGTGAAGTTTAGGCTTCCAAACCTGACCTGACGGCCAGGGGCGTAGCTTTCGATCTGCTCCAGATGGCCAAGCGAATTGGCCCGTAGTGCGAAGCCGCCGAATACGAAAATCTGTCCGGGGAGAAAAGTCTCGCCCAGGACTGCGTCGCTGTTGATTGAAGAGGCCATCAAGCCTATCGGTCACGACACAGAGGAACTTTCAATGAAAGCACCAATGTCGGTGTCAAAACCGGCGGATCTCGGGTAGGGGGTCCCGAACTGTGCGTCTAGGCGGATGGTAACTGGAGACAAGGGACACGATGTTTTACCCAGGTTCGGGCCCTCTTGATGGAGGTAAAACCCTACGTCCTGCTTGATTGATATTGATAATGTGGATATTACAACAGTAGATCTACCACGAGATCAAGGAGGCTAAACCCTAGAAGCTAGGCTATGGTATGATTGTTGTAATGGTTGTTCTTGTCCTACGGACTAAAGCCGTCCGGTTTATATAGACATCGGAGAGGGCTAGGGTTACATAGAGTCGGTTACAATGGTAGGAGATCTACATATCCGTATCGCCAAGCTTGCCTTCCACGCCAAGGAAAGTCCCATCCGGACACGGGACGAAGTCTTCAATCTTGTATCTTCATAGTCTTGGAGTCCGACTGACGATGATAGTCCGGCCGATGATGATAGTTCGGCTATCCGGACATCCCCTAGTCCAGGACTCCCTCACACGCGTTACTGCTAAGTAATAGTTGTAGCGCCTTATTAGTAGTGCGGCCTCCGCGTTAGTAATGGGCACAAAACCCGCTGTCAGTGTCAAAACCGGCGGATCTCGGGTAGGGGGTCCCGAACTGTGCGTCTAGGCGGATGGTAACAGGAGACAAGGGACACGATGTTTTTACCCAGGTTCGGGCCCTCGCGGTGGAGGTAAAACCCTACTCCTGCTTGATTGATATTGATGATATGGGTCGTACAGGAGTGTAGATCTACCATGAGATCAAAGAGGCTAAACCCTAGAAGCTAGCCTATGGTATGATTGTTGTCTCTCTATCGACTAGCCTAGCCTCGGTTTATATAATGCACCAGAGGCCTAGGATAACAAGAGTCCTAGCTGAATACGCCGGTGGTGGAGGAGTCCTTGTCTTGATCGCCAAGTCTTGTGGAATCTTCCTTGTATGCGGCAGCCATCCGGACTGGCCCATGAGTATACGGCCTGGGTCCTCGGCCCAGTATAACAGATTGGGAGATGACGTGGTGAGTACCCCCTAGTCCAGGACACCGTCAGTAGCCCCCTGAACCGGTCTTCAAGTTTAGGGACGCTCCTCGATTCTTCCAAACCGCTCTTCATCTTCAGTCGTCGGTCTTGAAAATTGGTTCAACAAATCTTCTCATCTTCGATCTTGAGGATCGCCGAAATGCATTCGATGAGTTTACACATCGGGTATCTGAGGAGCCCCTTTGAATTTCCGGCCTTTATCAATGCCTTGTTATTTTTATGCCACACCTTGGGTTTGAATTTGTTCCCGGGAGGTAGTGTCCTCTTGCGTCCGAGCTCTAACGCCGGACTGCATTCAAGGTATCTTTTGCAGCCGAGCACCAATGTCGGACTGCTTTCGAGCTCCAACGCCGAAATGTATCCGAGCTCCAACGCCGGACTGTGTCCAAGCTCCAACGCCGGACTGTGTCCAAGCTCCAACGCCGGACTATATCCAAGATTTCATAGATCATCTTGGTCCAAAAAAGTTGAAGGAGTTTAGCCGAGCTTAATGCCGGAAATGCCCTCTAGGGAGCCAGCCACTAGCGCCCGAGCTTTATGCCGGACTGCTTTCGAGGTGGTGCACCACCCCATGATTTTTGTCAATATTTTTGATTGGCGCAATTTATTCTCTGCCGAGATACATAGCCAGTAGCCCTCAAGGTGGGTATCGGTCTAAAACCCGAGATGCACATGAAGGATGACATAAGACCGCTGATCCCCGTAGCCGCTGAGACTCAGGTTGATTTGCAAAATCGGTCTGAGGATCAAGTCTTAGCTCCGCAGAATACTTCGGGATAGCAAAAGCGGCGTGCTCAGTACTCAAGACTCAGGTTGGGTGCGGGTGACCAACCTGAGGATCAAAATCTCCTCAGAGACTGTATTACACTTTAAAAAATTCTGCATTGGACAGGCAATGCAGTAGCCCCCGAGACACTGGTCGGGTGGCAACACCAGATCAGGAGATCGATGTGCCCCTTTAATATTTGTAAATAATAAGCCCAAAGCCCAGTAGCCCCCGAGCCTTAATGCGGGCACGGGAGGCCGTATTAAGGATCGATATCCATAGGAAAATCACAAATTATGTGTAATGACTCTATGTATCCAAGTACTTTACGTCATTAATGCTCGGATCCGCATTGTACAAAACTTTGTTGACCGACCATCGGCTTCTGGCCATACGGTTTTATAAACAAAGGTACGCGGAGAGATATGTTATATTACTGTTTAACAAAAGAAATGTCTTCCAAAGAAAATAGTCCCGCTATCGGTTCCTTTCTTTGGGTTGTCATGCTAAGCATGATCATGAAACCTCAGCTCCAATGTAAGAGCAAAATATCGAGGATTTAGTTTGGGAGGCCAGTTAATAGCCCCCGGTAGTGTTCAGCGACAGTCGAGGTCAAGCCGTAAACACTTCGGCCATTGTTATGAATGGCACGTCGTTTAACACCATCATCGGATCGCTGGCCAGTTTACGCTTATTGTGACAGTCAGTTTTCGGCTTTCTCCACTGAGGTGCTTAACCATGTGAGCTAGGAGCACAATCGCAGTGGTTCTCCCTTTGCACACCTAGCCGAACAAAGCGGAACGTAGGAGGCAAGCGCAGGAGCCGGGCAACCCAACTATTGACCGAACACACAATTTGAAACCGATGCATATATAGCAATATCCGAGAATGTTTTTGCCGAATCTCTAAAGGTGTCCGGCGCTGCACTGCGAGAGTTGTGCTGAAAACACACAAATAGTTTAAAAAGTGCCATAAGCTTGGAAAACAAAAAAACGTCAGTAAAACTTGACGTCCGAACAAGATCAATTGTTCGGTGCCAATCCAAAAATTGGCTTTAGCAAAAGAAGTGCTTCTATCGTGCTTTAACATGATACATCCTATCTCAAGACTTCAAGCGGGTCAGCCTATGGCTTCCACCTCCTATTCCGAGGGTAGAGTACTTCTCATTAGGCCAGTTTAGCAAACTGAACTCTAGCGGCTTCGAGAGAGAAATTAGGCTCCCCGGCTAGTGACCACACGCTCGTGTCGAAAAAAGGAGTGATAGATAATAATAATAATAATAATAAAACTTTGCAACGACTAAGAAGAAGGACACTTATCACAAAATGGCTCATATGAATTTAAGATCCCCCAAGTGACTTGGTTAAAAGAATGATTGCATGTACCGAAGTACATATATCATATCTATGTTCAACCGAACTTTAAACGCGTCTTAACCGACCGTCGGCTTCTCCCTCTTCGGTCAAGGACCCAAAAGTGTTATGTACTCCATCTGTCAAGAATATCGACAGTGTTTCCAATAACCAGGCAATCAGGCCATAAGGCTGTAACAGACAAAGCGCACTCAGGGAACTTATGCTATATTACTGCAAAGTGTAAGAAGCATCTTCGAAGAAAATAGTACCCCCACAGATACCTTTCTTCGGTGCTCATTCTTATTATGAGACTTGTGCAATCGATTTTTTGTACTCATGATTTCCGTTGTGTGGTGACCATCATTGAAAACTATAAGAGCGCTAGCTTCCGTCTTCACCCAGTCTGAGGTCCGGCTCGGATGACCCGATCGTGACAATCGCAGAGGAGCTCCCTTTACTCCCTAGCCGAACAATCGGGAACGTAGGGGTAAACACAGGAGCGAGGCAACCCAGCTTGCAAATCGCTTAAGTCAATATGGTGCATATTGTGGCGTAATACACGAACAAGGAATGAAGCCGTACAAGTATAATCATATGCAAGAGGAAAAGCTTCATGAAGGAAGCCCCCAAATGAATTGGGTATTTGAATTTACGCGTCACAATCAAAGTTTGGACAAGGAAATTTTTACAAGCAACTTTTTTTTTTCAAAAAAGTATAATGCTTTGTCGAGCCGAACACAATTTAAAAATTTAAAACTTTGAGCATGAAGGAAACTTAGCTGGTTAATGTGTTCGGTATTGATGACGTGGTCCGAGCCTGATGCGGGATAAGGTCCCATCCCCCAAGACGGTCCCGAGGTGGCGGAGCAAAGAGCTCGGCACTCCGAAGTGGTGACATAGCACGGTCAATGCAGGACGGCAGGGTGACGCCGAAGTCCCCGGCATGGGGTAATGAAGTGTTGACGAAGCCCCCCGTCTAGCCGAGGTGACGCCAAAGGATATAGTCTGGCTGGATCATTTTCCTGTGCACAAAAAATAGTGCAAACCGGAGATAATAGTAATAATAAAAAAATCGTTGCATAACAAGTAATTTATGCAAAGTGAGTAATAAAAGAAATATGGCCTGGCACCGAAGTCAATGTCGATGCAGGGCGGCGACGTGATGCGGTAAAGGCATGGCAAGGCCTGAATTCACAGGTCGGTTCGAGTTCCGGATGCGGCGTTCGCCGGACTATGTACGAAAACTGACCGGACCACCATGCGACCGTCGTTAATGCGGCCACCATTTGATAGACCTGCGTACATATGATGGACAAACCAGAGTAATAATTCGTTGGGAAAAATGAACCCAAACAAGCAAAAAGTACTAGGATTAATAGCACCTGTCTTATTTGTTGTAGCAATCCGAACAAAGGCGATTCCCAAAATTGGGACTCGATCCGCACACCTATCGCCTGATGGGCGATAAAGTAACGGCATGGCGATGCTGGCAAAGGTTGGCTCGCCGAGGCAAAGCCCTCGGTCCAGCTAACATGACGGAGCTGGTCGGCCAGTGACGCCGGAGTCTCCGGAGTAGGTTGATGAAGAGATGATGAAGCCCCAGTCCAGCTAACATGATGAAGCCTCGGTGTCAACCGATGAGTCAAAGTAGGTCGGCGTGATGGACACCAGCTTGAAAAAGCAACAGTGCAGCCCTGCCGATGCAGGTCGTGACGTGGTCGATGTCGGCTTGATGAAGCGACCGTGTGGTGATGCCGGTATGCCCACTCCGTGTAATCCATGGGGCGGCGATGTTGGTGATGATTTATCCTTCGCGATGTCGGACTCTTGTTCAGCTTGCCGAGATGATGATCCGAAGGAGTTGAGCTCGGCTCAACATAGTGACGACGTGTCTAGCGCAGGTCGGCAGCCGTGGAGCAATATTGCAGGACTTGTTTGACACCAGCATGATATTGAAGATCATGTTGAAAAGATTTTAAAGTTAGTGGGATGTGTTCGGGAATGAAACACAATACCCCATAGAAAACTTCCTTCAAAAAGGATGTCCGAAATCCCGTTCGTAAAAAGGACGAACTCGGGTTGGATTTGTTTTCGCGCAAAAAACAGATCCGAAAAGTGATGCACTAATCGGAAGGTTCCTGGAGTTTGGACGGTCAGATCGAGCTGAAATTTTGAGGGGTGTTAGATATAGGGATTCCGCAGTCGATCAACGGTTGGATCTTCCAAAGGAGGTCCAAGCTAGAAGGTGGACACCACACATTAAACTCGTTCAGATTCTCGTCCAGATTTGACACGGCTCCGGTATATCGTAGATTGTCGGAGATTCCTCCATCGGAACTCGACGAAATTTAGCGTGGTTGTTGTAGAGGTAATTCCGCACTATTCCACAGAAGCAATCGTCAAACCAACGCTCGAGGAGGCGGTAACGGCGGATACAAGTTCGCTGTATAGACAAACAGCACGGTCGCCCGAGGGCAATGTTGACGTTGAGCCCCCGGGCTCCCTGGATGATTCCTCCATGATCTTCATAGAGATCGGAGCTGATTTTTATGAAGGCCCTCATCCGAACATGACGATTGGAGGTAGGGCGCAGTCCTTGGTCGAACCAAGGTGACTAGTCGAGCTGGTGATGAAGGTGCTGAAGTCACAGTTGATCTGCAGGCGAGCCATCGACCTTTTGTTGAACACACAGCGAAATTCTCAATGAAAGCACCAATGTCAGTGTCAAAACCGGCGGATCTCGGGTAGGGGGTCCCGAACTGTGCGTCTAGGCGGATGGTAACAGGAGACAAGGGACACCATGTTTTTACCCAGGTTTGGGCCCTCACAGTGGAGGTAAAACCCTACTCCTGCTTTATTGATATTGATGATATGAGTAGTACAACAGTGTAGATCTACCACGACATCAAAGAGGCTAAACCCTAGAAGCTAGCCTATGGTATGATTGTTGTCTCTCTATGACTAACCTGGCCTCGGTTTATATAATGCACCAGAGACCTAGGATAACAAGAGTCCTAGCCGAATACGCCGGTGGGGGAGGAGTCCTTGTCTTGATCGCCAAGTCTTGTGGAATCTTCCTTGTATGGGGCAGCCGTCCGGACTGGCCCATGAGTATACGGCCTGGGGTCCTCGGCCGAATCTAACAGATCGGGAGATGACGTTGTGAGTACCCCCTAGTCCAGGACACCGTCACCTGCGCTACTACTAGGGTTTTCCCTAGTAGTGTAATGCTGCCTTTTTTTGGATTATGAGAAGATATACCAAAGAAGATAGACATGGATTATGAGAAAGAGACAAGATTTAGACTTTTTTGGGCAATTGGCTTGGACACCGCTTGCATTGAAAGTATCAGAGAACCAAGCACACGGTTTGCATTCCAAGTACATAGCCTGGATCTTGATCAGTAGTATCTGAACACATGGTAGGATTATGGTTGAAGTTTCCTTGCTAGGAAATTAGAATTGATAAATGCTTCTATTCATCCATTGGGTTTTACTCATGATGACACACACGAGTGTTGGGGAACGCGGTAATTTAAAAAAAATCATACGCACACGCAAGATCCATCTAGGTGATGCATAGCAACGAGACGGGAGAGTGTACGTATCCTAGTAGACCAAAAGCGGAAGCGTTATGACAACGCGGTTGATGCAGTCGTACGTCTTCATGATTCGACCGATCCTAGTACCGAAAGTATGGCACCTCCGCGATCTGCACACGTTCAGCTCGGAAACGTCCCACGAACTCTATATCCAGCTGAGTGTCGAGGGAGAGCATCGTCAGCATGACGGCATGATGACAATGATGATGAAGTTACCGATGTAGGGCTTCGCCTAAGCACTACAACGATATGACCGAGGTTGAAATCTGTGGAGGGGGGCACCGCACACGGCTAAACAACCAACTTGTGTGTCTATGGGGTGGCCCCCTCCCTCGTATATAAAGGAGTGGACGAGGGGAGGGCCGGCCCTCTCTATGGCACGCCCTAGGGGGAGTCCTACTCCCACCGGGAGTAGGATTCCTCCCTTTCCCTAGTTGGAGTACGAGAGGAAGGAAAGAGGAGAGAGGGAGACGGAAAGGGGGGCCGCCCCCCCCCCCACCTTGGCCGCCTCCTCCTCTCTACCACTAAGGCCCATTAAGGCCCATGTACTCCCGGGGGGGTCCGGTAACCCACCGGTACTCCGGTTAATGCCGAACTCGCCCGGAACCATTCCGATGTCCATACATAGCATTCCAATATATCGATCTTTATGTCTCGACCATTTCAAGACTCCTCGCCATGTCCGTGATCTCATTCGGGCCTCCGAACAACCTTCGGTAAATCAAAACACATAAACTCATAATACCGGTCGTCACCAAACGTTAAGCGTGCCGACCCTAAGGGTTCGAAAACTATGTAGACATGTCCGAGACTCGTCTCCGGTCAATAAACAATAGCGGAACCTGGTTGCTCATATTTGTTCCTACATATTCTACGAAGATCTTTATCGGTCAAACCGCATAACAACATACGTTGTTCCCTTTGTCATCAGTATGTTACTTGCCCGAGATTCGATCGTTGGTATCTCAATACCTAGTTCAATCTCGTTACCGGAAAGTCTCTTTACTCATTCCGTAATGCATCATCCCGCAACTAACTCATTAGTCACATTGCTTGCAAGGGTTATAGTGATGTGCATTACCGAGAGGGCCTAGAGATACCTCTCTGACAATCGGAGTGACAAATCGTAATCTCGATCTATGCCAACTCAACAAACACCATCGGAGACACATGTAGAGCATCTTTATAATCACCCAGTTACGTTGTGATGTTTGATAGCTCACAAAGTGTTCCTCTGGTATTCAGGAGTTTCATAATCTCATAGTCATAGGAACATGTATAAGTCATGAAGAAAGCAATAGCAACAAACTAAACGATCATCGTGCTAAGCTAAGGGATGGGTCAAGTCAATCACATCATTCTCTAATGATGCGATCACGATAATCAAATGACAACTCATGTATATGGCTAGGAAACTTAACCATATTTGATTCAATGAGCTAGACAAGTAGAGGCATACTAGTGACACTCTGTTTTTTCTATGTATTCACACATGTACTAAGTTTCCGGTTAATAAAATTCTAGCATGAATAATAAACATTTATCATGATATAAGGAAATATAAATAACAACTTTATTATTGCCTCTTGGGAATATTTCCATAGTCTCCCACTTGCACTAGAGTCAATAATCTAGATTACATAGTAATGATTCTAACACCCATGGAGACTTTGTGTTGATCATGTTTTGCTCGTGAGAGAGGCTTAGTCAACGGGTCTGCAACATTCAGATCCGTATGTATTTTGCAAATGTCTATGTCGCCCTCCTTGACTTAATTGCGGATGGAATTGAAGTGTCTCTTGATGTGCTTGGTTCTCTTGTGAAATCTGGATTCCTTTGCCAAGGCAATTGCACCAGTGTTGTCACAAAAGATTTTCATTGAACCCGATGCACTAGGTATGACACCTAGATCGGATATGAACTCCTTCATCTAGACTCCTTCATTTGCTGCTTCCGAAGCAGCTATGTACTCCGCTTCACACGTAGAACCCGCCACGACACTTTTCTTAGAACTGCTCAACTGACAACTCGACCATTCAATATAAACACATACCCGGTTGTGACTTAGAGTCATCCGGATCAGTGTCAAAGCTTGCATCGATATAACCATTTACGACGAGCTCTTTGTCACCTCCATAAATGAGAAACATATACTTAGTCCTTTTCAGGTATTTCAGGATGTTTTTGACCGCTGTCTAGTGATCCACTCCTGGATTACTTTGGTTACTCCCTGCTAAACTAATAGCAAGGCACACATCAGGTCTCATAGACAGCATTGCATACATGATAGAACCTATGGATGAAGCATAGGGAATGACATTCATTTTCTCTCTATCTTCTTCAGTGGTCGGGCATTGAGTCTGACTCAATTTCACACCTTGTAACACAGGCAAGAACCCTTTCTTTGCTTGATCCATTTTGAACTTCTTCAAAACTTTATCAAGGTATGTGCTTTGTGGAATTCCAATTAAGCGTCTTGATCTATCTATATAGATCTTGATGCCCAATATATAAGCAGCTTCACCGAGGTCTTTCATTGAAAAACTCTTATTCAAGTATCATTTATGCTATCCAGAAATTCTATATCATTTCCAATCAACAATATGTCATCCACATATAATATTAGAAATGCTACAGGGCTCCCACTCACTTTTTTGTAAAGACATGCTTCTCCAAAAGTCTGTATAAAACCATGTGCTTTGATCACACTATAAAAATGTTTATTCCAACTCCGAGATGCTTGCACCAGTCCATAAATGGATCGCTGGAGCTGGCACACTTTGTTAGCATCCTTTGGATTGATAAAACCTTCGGGTTGCATCATATACAACTCTTCTTCAAGAAAACCATTCAGAATGCAGTCTTTACATCCATTTGCAGCAATTGCTAACATGATTTGGACAGACTTAAGCATCTATACGGGTGAGAAGGTCTCATCATAGTCAACTCCTTGAACTTGTCGAAAAACTTTAGCAAAGAGTCGAGCTTTGTAGACAGTAACATTACCGTTAGTGTCAGTCTTCTTCTTGAAGATCCATTTATTCTCGATGGCTTGCTAATTTATACGTCTCCAACGTATCTATAATTTATGAAGTATTCATGCTATTACATTATCTATTTTAGATGTTTATTGGGCTTTATTATACACTTTTATATTATTTTTTGGACTAACCTATTAACCGGAGGCCCAGCCCATATTGTTGTTTTCGCCTATTTCAGTGTTTCGAAGAAAAGAATATCAAATGGACTCCAAACGGAATGAAACCTTCGGAAGAGTTACTTTTGGTACGGAAGCAATCCAGGAGACTTTAAGTAGACGTCAGGGAAGCTTCAAGGAAGTCACAATGCAGGGAGGCGCGCCCTACCCCCCTCGGCGCGCCCGCACCCTCGTGGGCCCCTCGTGGCTCCCCTGACTGACTTCTTTCGCCTATATATATATATCCATATACCCTAAAAACATCAAGGAACAGAATAGATCGGGAGTTCCGCCACCGCAAGCCTCTATAGCCACGAAAAACAAATCAGGACCCTGTTCTGGCACCCTGCCGGAGGGGGAATCCCTCACCGGTTGCCATCTTCATCATCCCGGCGCTCTCCATGATGAGGAGGCGCTCTCCATAGATCGATCAGAAAGGATAACTTTGATGTGCTTTCGTACCCTATAATAATCTCTTCGTTTGTTCTCCGCTATTACTGACTTTGGAGTGACTCTTTGTTGCATGTTGAGGGATAGTTATATGATCCAGTTATGTTATTATTGTTGAGAGAACTTGCACTAGTGAAAGTATGAACCTTAGGCCTTGTTTCCTACCATTGCTAGCTACCTTGCTGTTTTTATTGCTATATGATCCAGTTATGTTATTACGCTCACTTTTATTGCTAGCTACCTTGCTGTTTTTATTATTTCAGATTACAAATACCTTTATCTACCATCCATATTGCACTTGTATCACCATCTATTCGCCGAACTAGTGCACCTATACAATTTACCATTGTATTGGGTGTGTTGGGGACACAAGAGACTCTTTGTTATTTGGTTGCAGGGTTGCTTGAGAGAGACCATCTTCATCCTACGCCTCCCATGGATTGATAAACCTTAGGTCATCCACTTGAGGGAAATTTGGTACTGTCCTACAAACCTCTTCACTTGGAGGCCCAACAACGTCTACAAGAAGAAGGTTGTGTAGTAGACATAAATCTCTTTTCTGGCACCGTTGCTGGGGAGGTGAGTGCTTGAAGGTATATCTTTAGATATTGCAATTTAATGTTTTAGTTTCTTGTTTTATCACTAGTTTAGTCTATAAAAGAAAACTACAAAAAAATGGAATTGAGTTTGTCTCATACGCTTCATCTTTTTAATATCTTTTGTGAGAATGATGATAAGGAAAAATGTGCTCAAGTGCTAGAAGAAGAATGCATTAGAATGTTTGGCACTAAATATTTGAATGATGAGCATGATTGCAATGTTGTTAGTATGAAGTCCTTGAATATCCATGATGCTAATGATATGCAAAGCCACAAGCTTGGGGATGCTATGTTTGATGAAGATGATATTTTTTGTCCCCGAAGTTTTGATGAGCAAATTTATTATGATGAAAGCATGCCTCCTATTTATGATGATTATTGTGATGATACGTATGCTATAAAGAATAATGATAACCATGAAACTTGTCATCTTGATATTAATTTTCAATTGGATTATGGTTCACATGATAGTTAATTTGTTGAGTTTGCTTCCACCACTATTGATGAGAATAAATTTGCTTATGTGGAGAGTAGGAAAATTTCTATGCAAGTAGATCATGAAAAGAATGCTTTATGTGATGGTTATATTGTTGACTTCATTCATGATGCTACTGAAAATTATTATGAGGGAGGAACATATGCTTTTAGGAATTGCAATAATATCAGGTTTCCTCTCTATGTGTTGAAAATCTTGAAGCTATGCTTGTTTTACCTTCCTATGTTAGTTGATTATTGTTCCCACAAGTTGGCTGCTCACAAAATCCCTATGCAGAGGAAGTGGGTTAGACTTAAATGTGCTAGTCATATTCTTCATGATGCTCTCTTTATGTTTCAATTCTTATCTTTTATGTGAGCATCATTGAAATCATCATGGCTAGCTAGGGGCGTTAAACGATAGCGCTTGTTGGGAGGCAACCCAATTTTATTTCTGTTTCTTTGCTTTTGCTCCTGTTTAGTAATAAGTAATTCATCTATCCTCTTGTTAGATGTGGTCTTATGTTTTAATTAGTGTTCGTGCCAAGTAGAACCTCTAGGGGTGAAGTCTATGCTATGTTGCTGTAACAAACAAAAACTTTGCGCTCATGAGATTAGCTGCCATTCTTTTACTGGAGAGTGATTTTAGGTTGATTATTTTTTCAGATGATTAATAGACAAATTAATAAGGTCCACCAATTTATTTCAGAATTTTTGGATTTACAGAAGTATACGTTTGATACAGATTACTACAAACTGTTCTGTTTTTGACAGATTCTGCTTTCATTGTGTTGTTTGCTTATTATGATGAATCTATGAGTAGTATCGAAGGGTATGAACCATACAGAAGTTGGAATACAGTTGATATTACACAAATATGAATTTATAATGAGTTCACAACAGTACATAAGTGGTGATTTATTTTCTTATACTAACGGAGCTTACGAGTTTTGTGTTGAGTTTTGTGTTGTGAAGTTTTCAAGTTTTTGGTAAAGATTTGATGGACTATGGAATAAGGAGTGGAAAGAGCCTAAGCTTGGGGATGAACAAGGCACCCCAAGGTAATATGAAAGGACAACCAAGAGCCTAAGCTTGGGGATGCCCGGGAAGGCATCCCCTCTTTCGTCTTCATTCATCGGTAACTTTACTTGGAGCTATATTTTTATTTACCACATGGTATGTGTTTTGCTTGGAGCGTCATTTTATTTTGTTATATTTGCTTGATTTTATTTAGAATAATGTTTTGCATCTATATTTTCAATAAAAATGTCAATGATAGCCTTTACTATGCTTATTTTGCAAGTATACATGTTGCTGTTTCAAAACAGAAAGTTTACCGGTGTTGAAAAAATTCCCTAGAAAAGTTAGAGAGTGATATAATGTTGAATATTTTTGAATATTGAGATCTAATAAATCTTCTACACATAGTATTTTTCTTATAATTTTTGGAGTTAGGGAAGTATGATGAATCTGTATTCTTTACAGACTATACTATTTTGGCAGATTGTTGTTATGTTTGCATTGTTTGCATATGTTTGCTTGTTTAATGATTCTATTTGATGATAGGAGTATTAAATATGTAGAGAAATTTAGTATGCAATGTTGAATAATAATGTTAGTAATTTGTTACCGTAGAAAATGATAAGGTTTTTGTATTGGTTTATACTAACTTATCTCATGAGTTCTTGTTGAGTTTGGTTTGGATGAAGCTTTCGAGATTTAGGAAACCGAGATATAAAAGGAATCAAGGAGACACAAAATCTCAAGCTTGGGGGTGCCCAAGGCACCCCAAGATAATATTTCAAGAAGTCTCAAGCATCCAAGCTTGGGGATGCCCCGGTAGGCATCCCACCTTTCTTCTTCAAGAATTATCGGTTAGGATTGGTTGAACGAAAGTTTTTGCTTCTTCACATGATGTGTGCTATCCTTGAAATGTCATTTTATGTTGTTTTGATTGTTGTTCGAATAAAATACCAAGATCTGAAATTCTTAAATGAGAGAGAGAATTCACATAGTTACATAACTATTTAACTACTCATTGATCTTCACTTATATCTTTTTGGAAGTAGTTTGTCATTTACTCGTGTGCTTCACTTATATCTGATGAGTAAATGGTTGAATGATTTGAATATAGTAAATCTGAAATTATATATGTTTCATATGCTTATCCCATGGGGGGTAATGACTTCACATATAAGAAGTAGAGGTTGTAAATTTATTGAAGGTTAGAAAACATTTTATTGGTCATTTGAACAATTCATGAAAGAATATTGAAGGAAGAGAGGTTTCACATATAAATATACTATCATGGACATCTTTTCTAATTGTGAGCACTCTTTAAAATATGACATGCTAAAAAGTTGATGTTGGATGAGGAAGACAATGTAATGGGTTATGTTCTCCTATATCTGAAAAGTTATATTGTCTCGGATCATCCAACATGTTGAGCTTGCCATTCTCCCTCATGCTAGCCAAATTATTTGCACCAAGTAGAAATACTACTTGTGCTTCCAAATATCCCTTAAACTAGTTTTGCCATGAGAGTCCACCATACCTATCTATGGATTGAGTAAGATCCTTCAAGTAAGTTATCATCGGTGCATGCAATAAAAATTGCTCTCTAAATATGTACGATCTATTAGTGCGAAGAAAATAAGCTTTATACAATCTTGTTATGGAAGCAATAAAAGCGATGGACTGCATAATAAAGTTCCATATCACAAGTGGCAATATAAAGTGATATTCTTTTGCATTAAGATTTTGTGCACCAACCATAAAAGCACATGACAACCTCTGCTTCCCTCTCAAAGGGCCTATCTTTTACTATTATCTTCTACCCTTGTACAAGAGTCATGGTGATCATCACCTTTCCTTTTTACACTTTTTTCCTTTGGGAAGCACTTTGTGTTTGGGTGATCCAGATATATATATATCCAATTAGATGTAGGCATTTATAAATTATTATTGTTGACATTACCCTTGAGGTAAAAGGTTGGGAGGAAAAACTATAAGCCCATATCTTTCTATGTGTTCAATTAAAACTTTGGACCCATAAATATCACATGAGTGTTAGCAATTGTGAAAGACTAAATGATAGTTGAGTATGTGGAGTTCACTAAATCAAAGCTCTAACATAGACCCTTCCTGAAAATAAGATGAATTGCAATTGTTTGATCACTGAGAATGAAGTTTGCTAGTTCTCAAGAAAGTTTATGGTCTATGCCTTAACATGTGAATAGCTTGTTACTTGACCATGAAAAGTTTTATGAGATGAGCTACTGTTATGATATATTATGATGCTAGAAAAGGTGATTGAAATTATCATTGATCAAACTTATGCACCTGCTAGCATTCACACTTCACAAATTCTTTCTTTTATCATTTACCTACTCGAGGACGAGTAGGAATTAAGCTTGGGGATGCTGATACGTCTCCAACGTATCTATAATTTATGAAGTATTCATGCTATTATATTATCTGTTTTAGATATTTATTGGGCTTTATTATACACTTTTATATTATTTTTGGGACTAACTTATTAACCGGAGGCCGAGCCCATATTGTTGTTTTTGCCTATTTCAGTGTTTCTAAGAAAAGGAATATCAAATGGAGTCCAAATGGAACGAAACCTTTGGGAGAGTTATTTTTGGAATGGAAGCAATCCTGGAGACTTGGAGTAGACATCAGGGAAGCTTCGAGGAAGCCACAAGGCAGGGAGGCGCGCCCTACCCCCCTGGGCGCGCCCCCACCCTCATGGGCCCCTCGTGGCTTCCCTGACCGACTTCTTTCGCCTATATATATCCATATACCCTAAAAACATCGAGGAACAGAATAGATCGGGAGTTTCGCCACCGCAAGCCTCTGTAGCCACCAAAAACCAATCGGGACCCTGTTCCGGCACCCTGCCGGAGGGGGATCCCTCACTGGTGGCCATCTTCATCATCCCGGCGCTCTCCATGACGAGAAGGGAGTAGTTCACCCTCGGGGCTGAGGGTATGTATCAGTAGCTATGTATTTGATCTCTCTCTCTCTCATGTTCTTTAGGTGGTACGGTCTTGATGTATTGCGAGCTTTGCTATTATAGTTGGATATTATGATGTTTCTCCCCCTCTACTCTCTTGTAATGGATTGAGTTTTCCATTTGAAGTTATCTTATCGGATTGAGTCTTTAAGGATTTGAGAACACTTGATGTATGTCTTGCCGTGCTTCTCTGTGCTGACAATGGGCACTAGTAGAAAACAGGGCATTTGTCCCGGTTCGTAAGGGCCTTTAGTCCCAGTTCTTGAACCGGGACTAAAGGGTCGTTACTAATGCCTCCCCCCTTTAGTCCCGGTTCTAACACGAACCGGGACTAAAGGTCGCGGCCACGTGGAGCTCCACCTTTAGTCCCGGTTGGACTAAAGGAAATTTTATGAATTTTTTTTGAAATTTTTTTGAATTTTTTTATTTTCGAATTTATGAATTATTTTAACCTCTAATCTCTAATCACCACCCCTCATCACTGCTCAATTTATCCTCTAATCTCTAATCACCCCTCATCATTCCAAATCATCTAACTTCCTGAACGGTCACCCATCCTCCCACTCCCCTAGCCTGAGCACGCTTAACTTCCGGGTTCTATTCTTCCTCGTTTCCAAGTCTGCACTTGTTGTTTTCCTGACAATAGTAAGATGTCAATCCTATTAACCCTCAGGAATTTTGCTTGAGCATGAAGTGACACATTTCACTGTTTGAGTTTGATACTATTGTTTTAAAAAAATTTATTTAGTAACACTAATATTTCTTGAATAATTAGTTTGACCATTGTTTGACCACAGTTTAACCAGATTTGACCAAAATTCAAAATAACTAAAAAAAATATTTAGTAACACTAATATTCTAGAATAATTAGTTTGACCATTATTTGACCACAGTTTGAATTTTTTTCGATTTTTTCCACTCTAGATCTTAAAAGCCCCGCAACTTTTTTTCTGTTAGGTTTTTGAGGATTTTGAAAATGTTTAACGGGGTTCCACCTGTTAAATTTGGATGTAACTTTTCGAGAGATTTTGAAAACTTTTTCATCCGAGTTAGTATGCAAAAGTTATGCCCATTTTACTAAATTCTAGAGAGATTTTGCAAATAAAGTCGAAATTCACATTTGCAAATTTTCCCAACAACTAGACCAGATATCACATGGGAAACTTATTTTTTTTATTTTTTTGATATTTTCATCATTTTCTTTTATTTTTTTTAAAACTGAAAAGGCGATCCACGGGGAGGGGGTGTGGAGTTTGAAAATGGGACCTTTAGTACCGGTTCGTGCCATGAACCGGTACTAATGCCTCCAACCCCATTAGTACCGGTTGGTGGCTCGAACCGGGACTAAAGGTCTAACCTTTAGTACCGGTTGGTGCCACGAACCGGTACTAATGGGCATCGCACCCTTTAGTCCCAGTTCGTGGCACCAACCAAGACTAAAAGGTCCAGACGAACCGGGACGAATGGCCCACGTGCCCCCTAGGCGCACGAACCGGGACTAATGCCCCCATTAGTCCCGGTTCTAGATTGAACCGGGACTAATGGGCTAACCTGGCCTGGACCAAAACCCTCTTTTCTACTAGTGGGGATATTCACGTGATCTACTTGATGTATGTTTTGGTGATCAACTTGCGGGTTCAATGAACTTATGCATAGGGGTTGGCACACATTTTCGTCTTGACTCTTCAGTAGAAACTTTGGGGCACTCTTTGAAGTACTTTGTGTTGGTTGAATAGATGAATCTGAGATTGTGTGATGCATATCGTATAATCATGCCCACGGATACTTGAGGTGACAATGGAGTATCTAGGTGACATTAGGGTTTTGGTTGATTTGTGTCCTAAGGTGTTATTCTAGTGCGAACTCTATGATAGATCGAACGGAAAGAGTAGCTTCGTGTTATTTTACTAAGGAGTCTTGAATAGATCGATCAGAAAGGATAACTTTGAGGTGGTTTCGTAGCCTACAATAATCTCTTCGTTTGTTCTCCGCTATTAGTGACTTTGGAGTGACTCTTTGTTGCATGTTGAGGGATAGTTATATGATCCAGATATGTTATTATTGTTGAGAGAACTTGCACTAGTGGAAGTATGAACCTTAGGCCTTGTTTCCTACCATTGCAATACCGTTTACGATCACTTTTATCGCTTGCTACCTTGCTGTTTTTATTATTTCGGATTACAAATACCTTTATATACCATCCATATTGCACTTGTATCACCATCTCTTCGCCGAACTAGTGCACCTATACAATTTACTATTGTATTGGGTGTGTTGGGGACACAAGAGACTCTTTGTTATTTGGTTGCAGGGTTGCTTGAGAGAGACCATCTTCATCCTACGCCTCCCACGGATTGATAAACCTTAGGTCATCCACTTGAGGGAAATTTGCTACTGTCCTACAAACTTCTGCACTTGGAGGCCCAACAACGTCTACAAGAAGAAGGTTGTGTAGAAGACATCACCAATCATCGGGCAAGTCAACCAAAGTCCACACTTTGTTCTCATACATGGATCCCATCTCAGATTTTATGGCCTCAAGCCATTTTGCGGAATTTGGGCTCATCATCGCTTCCTCATAGTTCGTAGGTTCGTCATGGTCAAGTAACATGACCTCCAGAACTGGATTACCGTACCACTCTGGTGCAGATCTTACTCTACTTGACCTATGAGGTTCGGTAGTAACTTGATCTAAAGTTATGATATCATCATCATTAGCTTCCTCACTGATTGGTGTAGTAGTCATAGGAACTGATTTCTGTGGTGAACTACATTCCAATAAGGGAACATGTACAGTTACCTCATCAAGTTCTACTTTCCTCCCACTCACTTCTTTCGAGAGAAACTCCTTCTCTGGAAAGGATCCATTCTTAGCAACGAATGTCTTGCCTTCGGATCTGTGATAGAAGGTGTACCCAATAATCTCCTTTGGGTATCCTATGAAGACACATTTCTACAATTTGGGTTCGAGCTTATCAGGTTGAATCTTTATCACATAAGCATCACAGCCCCAAACTTTAAGAAACGACAACTTGGGTTTCTTGCCATACCATAGTTCATAAGGTGTCGTCTCAATGGATTTAGATGGTGCCCTATTTAACATGAATGAAATTGTCTCTAAAGCATAACCCCAAAATGATAGTGGTAAATAAGTAAGAGACATCATAGATCGCACATATCTAGTAAAGTACGATTACGATGTTCGGACACACCATTATGCTATAGTGTTTTGGGTGGCGTGAGTTGCGAACTATTTTGCATTGTTTCAAATGAAGACCAAACTCGTAGCTCAAATATTCTCCTCCACGATCAAATCATAGAAACTTTATTTTCTTTTTACGATGATTGTCCACTTCACTCTGAAATTCTTTGAACTTTTCAAATGTTTCAGACTTATTTTTAGTAAGTAGATATACCCATATCTGCTTAAATAATCTGTGAAGGTCAGGAAATAACGATACCAGCCATGAGCCTCAATGTTCATTGGACCACATACATCAGTATGTATAATTTCCATTGTTCCGGAGAATGAAGTTTTAGTCATGTTGCCCATCAGGCATGGTTCGCAAGTACCAAGTGATTCATAATCAAGTGATTCCAAAAGTCCATCAGAATGGAGTTTCTTCATGCGCTTTACACCAATATGACTCAAACGGGAGTGCCACAAATAAGTTGCAATATCATTATGAACTCTGCATATTTTGGCTTCAATAATATGAATATGTGTGTCACTACTATCGAGATTCAACAAAAATAGACCACTCTTCAAGGGTGCATGACCATAAAAGATATTACTCATATAAATAGAATAACCATTATTCTCATATTGAAATGAATAACCGTCTCGCATCAAATAAGATCCAGATATAATGTTCATGCTCAACGCTGGCACCAAATAACAATTATTCAGGTCTAAAACTAATCCCGAAGGTAGATGTAGAGGTAGCGTACCGACGGCGATCACATCGACTTTGGAACCATTTTCCACGCGCATCGTTACCTCACCCTTAGCTAATCTTCGCTTAATCCATAGTCTCTGTTTCGAGTTGCAAATATTAGCAATAGAACCAGTATCAAATACCCAGGCACTACTGTGAGCATTAGTAAGCTACACATCAATAACATGTATATCACATATACCTTTGTTCACATTGCCATCCTTCTTATCCGCCAAATACTTGGGACAGTTCCCCTTCAAGTGACCAGTCCCTTTGAAGTAGAAGCACTCAGTCTCAGGCTTAGGTCCAGACTTGGGCTTCTTCAATTGAGCAACAACTTGCTTGTTGTTCTTCTTGAAGTTCCCCTTCTTTCCTTTACCTTTTCTCTTGAATCTGGTGGTCTTGTTGACCATCAACACTTGATGCTCCTTCTTGATTTCTACCTCTGCAGCCTTTAGCATTGCTAAGAGCTCGGGAATTGTCTTATCCATCCCTTGCATATTAGTTCATCACGAAGCTATTGTAGGTTGGTGGCAGTGATTGAAGAACTCTGTCAATGACACTATCATCGGGAAGATTAACTCCCAATTGAGTCAAGTGGTTGTGGTACCCAGACATTCTGAGTAGATGTTCACTGACAGAACTATTCTCCTCCATTTTGCAGCTGTAGAACTTATTGGAAACTTCATGTCTCTCAATCCGGACATTTGCTTGAAATATTAAATTCAACTCCTGGAACATCTCATATGCTCCATCACGTTCAAAACGACATTGAAGTCCCGGTTCTAAGCCGTAAAGCATGGCACACTGAACTATCAAGTAGTCATCAGCTTTACTCTGCCAGACATTCTTAACGTCATCAGCAGCATGAGCAGCAGGTCTGGAACCTAGCGATGCTTCCAGGACGTAATTCTTCTATGCAGCAATGAGGATAATCCTCAAGTTACGGACCCAGTCCATGTAGTTGCTACCATCATCTTTCAACTTAGATTTCTATAGGAACAAATTAAAATTCAAAGGAACAGTAGCACGAACCATTGATCTACAACAACATAGACATGCAAAATACTATTAGGTACTAAGTTCATGATAAATTAAAGTTCAATTAATCATATTACTTAAGAACTCCCACTTAGATAGACATCCCTCTAATCATCTAAGTGATCACGTGATCCAAATCAACAAAACCATGTCCGATCATCACGTGACATGGAGTAGTTTTCAATGGTGAACATCACTATGTTGATCATATCTACTATATGATTCACGCTTGACCTTTCGGTCTCAGTGTTCCCAGGCCATATCTGCATATGCTAGGCTCGCCAAGTTTAACCCGGTCGAGTATTTTGCATGTGCAAAACTGGCTTGCACCCGTTGTATGTGAACGTAGAGCTTATCACACCCGATCATCACGTGGTGTCTCGGCACGACGAACTTTTTCAACGGTGCATAGTCAGGGAGAACACTTGTACCTTAAAATTTAGTGGGAGATCATCTTATAATGCTACCGCCAAACTAAGCAAAATAAGATGCACAAAGGATAAACATCACATGCAATCAATAAAAGTGATATGATATGGCCATCATCATCTTGTGCCTTTGATGTCCATCTCCAAAGCACCGTCATGATCACCATCGTCACCGGCACGACACCTTGATCTCCATCGTAGCATCGTTGTCGTCTCGCCAACTATTGCTTCTACGACTATCGCTACTACTTAGAAATAAAGTAAAAATAATTACAGGGCAATTGCATTGCATACAATAAAGCGACAACCATATGGCTCCTGCCAGTTGCTGATAACTCTGTTACAAAACATGACCATCTCATACAATAAAATTTAGCATCATGTCTTGACCATATCACATCACAACATGCCCTGCAAAAACAAGTTAGACGTCCTGTCGTGGAAACGTCACGGCAGATGTCCTAGTGTGAGGACTTAGTCGTGAGGCCAACGCATCTATGTCGTAGCTTGAGAGGGGTTGATCGGGACGAGAGACACAACACAAAAGACAAGGATTTAGACAGCTTCGGGCCTCAAAAAATATCATCCGGCAATAGCCCTACATGTTGTTGTGGATAGATCTCATTATGCTCATCAGGGAGACGCCACATAAGCCGGCTCCCCTTTAGTTGTGCTAGCCTTAGAGATTATTTTTCTTCCACATCTTGGGGTGCCCTGCCCCTCCTTATATATGTTGAAGGGGCGGGTTACATGACTAGTCCTCGTAGGATAGGATTACTCTATTACAAGCGGAGTCCTAGTCTTGCTTCCTTTGTAAGGGAATATTCCTTATGCTTTCCTCTTAAGCCGGCCCACCATAACATGAGCCGGCCTTCTGGGCGTTGGGCCTAGTCTTCTATATATCTGACCCGCTGCCAGGGCCATCCGTGAGTCGCCAGGCTTGTGAGTCGTCAGACTAGTGAGCCGCCAGATTCGTGAATCGCCAATCCTTCAGCGGGTTACCAATGAAACGCCAAGTCTGGTCGGGTCATACCACGGGGTATATCCCCGACATTAGCCCCCAGTTTAATTTGGATTTATCCATGTTAAATTGATCCTGTAAGAAACACAAGAACAAACTTGATAGGTTGTGCTCCGGGTTAAATATTTTCCTGAACCGACAGCTGATCATCCTTAAGTCCTTGTCATTTCCTCCTCGATGCATGCTCAAGATATTATAGCAAATCTCCTTTAACAGATATGTTCAAACTTTGCCAATGCAAAAAATTCAGGCACTTCTTCTGAAAAATCTGGGTCAATAGGCCAGCTTCATAATAAATTTTCCGACATTCGCCCTTGGAGAGAGATATTATACGAAATAATCCTTTTGAGGTGGCCTTTAATGCTATGACTTGAAAAATTATTGGTCTTGAAATATTCAACTGATATTCAGCCGGCTTAAAGATGTAAATCTTGCCGATTTATGATTGCCAAAGTTGTCGGGTTATAAATAAATGTTGCCGGGTCATGTAATTATTCCTGATGCTGGGTCAACCTTACACCGGGTCTAAACTTGGTAGATTTCTCCAATAATAATATAATACTTGTTTTGCTCAAAACTGAGAATTTGAAATTATTCCTCCCTTGTCTGTATATCATCTATAGCCCCCAAGTGTCGGGTTGTCATGCTTGCAGCAACCTGGGACTTGTAATTGCTTTATTCTCATAAAAACTTCAACAGGTGTAGCCCCCAAGGGTCGGGTCATTATGCAATAATGAGCAGGGACTATGGTATATAATTCATTGATAATAACATCATATGATGTAATCTCCACCATGGGGCTTGAACCCACGTCCACAAGGTTAAGAGCTTTGTACTCTACCAACTGAGTAGTGGACCTTTTCAATATAATGGATTAAGACTTGTGTACCTTGAATTTTTTGACAGGAGCAAATGGTAGTCCCTAAGGGTCGGCTCATTACAATGTGATGAGTCGGGTCTTTAATAAGGTGATAAAAAATGACTTTGCATTAGCCCCCAAGTGCCATGGTGCATGCTGGCAGTGACATGGGACTTGCATATTTGATGTAACCTCAACTTGAATAATGTAGCCCCCAAGTGCCGGGTCGTAAGCCTGCAACAACTCGGGACTATTCCCTCCATTGTAAAATAAATCATATCCCTTGATAAAATAATAGCCATTGCGCAGACGCGACTTTAAAGACCTCCATTTTAATATCGGTTATTGATAACCATAAACAAAAACCAACCATGTTGGCTATTAAAGATTTGAATAATATAACCCGGTTTGAAAACCTCAGTCATTCAATATCATCATGAAAATCTAGCCAAGTTTGGCTATTAGAATTTTGAATACCTTATCGGTTGACAAGTAAATCCGAAGTTTAAATACTCGGCGGCTCTTGACCGATGGCGACTTAATGCACATTCATTGTAAGCCGGAATTTTTATAACCCGGCGGCTTATAGCCTTCGAGAAAATCCAGAACGGATAATCATTTTGAAGCATCAATTTTGATGATGATCTTGAACTTAATCATTTATATAAGTCATAGTTCTGCAAATCCTGCACAGAGTTTAAACAACATATACCCTGGCGGTTTACGACAGAGCGGGTCATAATATCTCACATATAACCACTGATGTTTAAAATAGTCATAGATTGGGCTGGTATGAACAAGAACTTTAAACATAACTATAATAACAATATCATACCTGTGATATTGATTTGTACTGTAGGCTTATGTTACCTGTGCAGTAAGGGTGATAACTCAATCTTTAGAAGCCAATACTTCCAAATATTTATTATTGTGATATGCTGTCGACTTATCGTCCGAAGTCAAGCCGGGTTAAATAGAAACCCCATATATATGCCTCAGATATGAAAAAAGGTCTCAAAACAAACCCCAAAGATTGTCTTTTCAAAAACTTAAGTCAAACAGAGAGAAAAAAGCAAGAATACGGCCAGTAAGCCGGACCAAAAGGGGTTAATCTATGATTCAAATACGATCAAGAAGCCCCCTAGTGGGTTTGGCATTGCGCCGATCAAGAGGGTACCGACAGCTATGTTCTCTTTGGTTCGAATACAACCTATCTTTGAACAGGAAGCCCCCAAATGACCTTGAGATTTTTTTAATGACTCTGATTCGAATATGATCAAAGTCGGACCCAAAAGGGGTTAAGCTATGATTCAAATACGATCAAGAAGCCCCCTAGTGGGTTTATCATTGACCGATCAAGAGGGTACAGACAGCTATGTTCACTTTGGTTCGAATACGACCTATGTTTGAACAGGAAGCCCCCAAATGACCTTTGAATTGTGGCATTGCACCGATCAAGAGGGTACCGACAGCTATGTTCTCTTTGGTGAATACACCTATGTTTGAATAGGATGCCCCCAAATGACCATAATAAGATAAGCCCATAAGGCAGGATACCCATGTTTGAACCGCGCCTCATGGGAGCAAGCGCTCCTTGGCAACCTTTGATTTTTCCGAGAACTCAAACTTGCGAGGGATGAATTCCTCTTGAGCCGTATTTTAAACCGGATATTTGAAAGCTTCAGTGAGAGACATATTTCCCTTGAACCAGATTTTAAACCGGAATTCTTCAT
The DNA here is from genome assembly GCA_963921465.1 of Triticum timopheevii. Classification (NCBI taxonomy): domain Eukaryota; kingdom Viridiplantae; phylum Streptophyta; class Magnoliopsida; order Poales; family Poaceae; genus Triticum; species Triticum timopheevii. Next base: position 14,092,811 of record OY997271.1, read on the forward strand.
TTTGAGCCGGAAATTTTCTGACAGCCTTTAAACTGGCAATATTTACTGAGTCATGTCATTGTAGCCCCCGAGTCTTAAGATGACTCAAAAAGTTGGCTAGAGATTCTTCATATTTGACTGTGATATAAACCGTTATGAGTCATTCAACAGCTCAGTAATGTAATAATCCCTTTTGTAGTAGACCACTTGCCCTGTATTAGAGAACTTGCAAGCCAGAGTAGTTGCTCTTTTAAAGAAAGCAATATATAATATAAAAATATATTGGATGGATTTCACCTGATACGTCAGGCCAATAGTTATCCACCGCGGAGTTGATGATCACCACGGTGAAGATGAAGTCAATCATGGGTGAGCCGGCCGTGACATTGTAAGCCAGCGCTGACGGGCAAGTCAATCGCAGGCGCGGTGAGCTGTGCGGTCGGGTGAGTCAACCACGTTGTGTTGATGTAAATTGGGTCATAAAAATGGCGGTTTGCACATATATTCATCGAGTATGATGGCACAATCAGATGCTGGGCATGATAATGGTAGCCTGAGCTATGTATCCATGACATGACATTCACTCTTGCAGTGAGAAATTGTCTTGCATAAACAATATCGCAAACCGGAGTAATTGTTCTTAAAGAATTTTATATGTGCTATTAAAATAAATTGAATGGATATCAGCTAGTGCATCTGTATGGAAGATGGTCCGTATGCAACGTCTGTAGATAACCTTGTAATGGTACAACCCATAGAGTGCAAACATATCACTTTGATGATCAGTGGTCTCTTTATATGAGAGGATCACTTTTCAATATAGTTGTTGATTGCCTTTTGACACTTATACCAGGAATATATGTGCTGATCCCTTCCAGGGAATTGCCAGAGTTTGCGACAACTCATCTGTAGACCACCTGAGAATTACTCCTTAGAGATGATGAATAATCTTCAGAACGCATTTTTGCAACAGAAATAGTTTCGGATAGCTTCTGCCCATCCTCATCATAATCATCTCCATGTTTATCATGTGGAACGTCTCACATATTTGACACGATCAAAGCTTCTTCAGCATAACGAAATTACCCCTTGACAAGAGTATTCATAAATAGCATAGCAAGTATCAGCCCTGCAATTTATCTGTCCGTGTTGCATTTGGATTGTAGAAGGCCAGGGGCGGTTTGGCATGAGCGGGGTAGTGATAACAAGGGTGGCAGGGCCGGCGATGTGGAGACAAGCGGCTCAGAGCAGAGCGGAAATGGCCGCGGCCGCAAGCGCGGCCACTCGGCGACACAGAGTCCGGTGCCGGCTATAACCCCGACACGTCCTCTACTTTGTTGTTGCAAGTTTTACGTGGCTGATACGGGCGGAGCAAGAACCATTCTTATCTACGCATCAAAACCACAGTGATTTTTCATCAAGTGTGCTATTTTGAGCTTCAACAAGGACCGGGCGTAGTCACACCCGATTCAACTAAAGTTGGAAAAACTGACACCTGCTAGCCACATGTGTGCAAAGCACGTCGGTAGAACCAGTCTCGCGTAAGCGTACGCATAATGTCGGTCCGGACCGCTTCATCCAACAATACCGCCGAATCAAAGTATGACATGCTGGTAAGCAGTATGACTATTATTGCCCACAACTCTTTGTGCTCTACTCATGCATATAACATCTACGCATAGACCTGGCTCGGATGCCACTGTTGGGGAACGCAGTAATTTCAAAAAAAATCCTACGCACATGCAAGATCCATCTAGGTGATGCATAGCAACGAGAGGGAAGAGTGTTGTCCACGTACCCTCTTAGACCGAAAGTGGAAGCGTTATGACAACGCGGTTGATGTAGTCGTATGTCTTCACGATCCGACCAATCCTAGTACCGAAAGTATGACACCTTCGTGATATGCACATGTTCAGCTCGGTGACGTCCCACAAACTCTAGATCCAGCTGAGTGTCGAGGGAAAACTTCGTCAGCATGACGGCGTGATGATGGTGATGATGAAGTTACCGACGCAGGCTTTGCCTAAGCACTACAACGATATGACCGAGGTGGAAATCTGTGGAGGGGGGCACCGCACACGGCTAACCAATCAACTTGTGTGTCTATGGGGTGCCTCCCTCCCCCGTATATAAAGGAGTGGATGGCCGTCCCTCTCTATGGCGCGCCCTAGGGGGAGTCCTACTCCCACCGGGAGTAAGATTCCCCCCTTTCCCTAGTTGGAGTAGGAGAGGAAGGAAGGAGGAGAGAGGGAGAAGGAAAGGGGGGGCCGGGCCCCCTCCCAATTCGGATTGGGCTTGGGTGGTGGCGCCCCACCTTGGCCGCCTCCTCCTCTCTCCCGCTAAGGCCCATTAAGGCCCATGTACTCCCCAGGGGATTCCGGTAACCCCCTGGTACACCGGTAAATGCCCGAACTCACCCGGAACCCTTCCGATGTCCAAACATAGCATTCCAATATATCGATCTTTATGTCTCGACCATTTTGAGACTCCTCGTCATGTCCGTGATATCATCTGGGACTCCGAACAACCTTCGGTACATCAAAACACATAAACTCATAATACCGATCGTCACCGAACATTAAGCATGCGGACCCTATGGGTTAGAGAACTATGTAGACATGACCGAGACTCGTCTCCGGTCAATAACCAATAGCGGAACCTGGATGCTCATATTGGTTCCTACATATTCTACGAAGAAGTTTATCGGTCAAACCGCATAACAACATACGTTGTTCCCTTTGTCATCGGTATGTTACTTGCCCGAGATTCGATCGTTGGTATCTCAATACCTAGTTCAATCTTGTTACCGAAAAGTCTTTACTCGTTTCGTAATGCATCATCCCGCAACTAACTCATTAGTCACATTGCTTGCAAGGCTTATAGTGATGTGCATTACCGAGAGGACCCAGAGATACCTCTCCGACAATCGGAGTGACAAATCCTAATCTCGTTCTATGCCAACTCAACAAACACCATCGGAGACACCTGTAGTGCATCTTTATAATCACCCAGATACATTGTGAGGTTTGATAGCACACAAAGTGTTCCTCCGGTATTCCGGAGTTGCATACTCATAGTCATAGGAACATGTATAAGTCATGAAGAAAGCAATAGCAACAAACTAAACGATCATCATGCTAAGCTAAAAGATGGGTAAGTCAATCACATCATTCTCTAATGATGTGATCCCGTTAATCAAATAACAACTGATGTCTATGGCTAGGAAACTTAACCATCTTTGATTCAACGAGCTAGTCAAGTAAAGGCATACTAGTCACACTCTGTTTGTCTATGTATTCACACATGTACAGAGTTTCCGGTTAATACAATTCTAAGATGAATAATAAACATTTGTCATGATATAAGGAAATATAAATAACAACTTTATTATTGCCTCTAGGACATATTTCTTCAACAAGCTGCAGTGAGACAAGCGTAGAACAGCCTGCTTACTATTTTTGAAGCCTGAGATAGCAGTCGAAGTTTGGATAGGGAAACACAGCTAAGCAGCTTACCGTGATCTATGAGCACTCACATGCATGGAATCGTATCCAGAAAGTGAAAAACTGTGTCATAGCAGCATTTCCGGTTCTCATCAATGTTTCCTGGAAGGTATCGTCCTGTATACCTCTTGTTTTCTCCTCAGTTTCTTTTCCCCTTTTCTGGCTTCACTTGTGCATTATGCAGTAAAATACAACTATCAGGAGCATACTCTCACTAGTACAGAACCGGCCTTTAGTGCCGGTTCGTGACGGCCTTTAGTGCCGGTTCGCCAACCGGCACTAAAGAGTGGGGACTAAAAGTCCCCCCCCCCCTTAGTACCGGTTCGTCACGAACCAGCGCTAAAGTGCCACCACGTGGCACGAGCCAGGCCCGTTTGCGTGTAGGTCATTAGTACCGGTTGGTAACACCAACCGGTACTAAATGTTTGGGTGTTTTTTTAATTTTTCATTAATTTTGTGTTTTCAATTTAATTTAGTGATTGTTTTACATTATAATGAGTTGTTAAATCATTAGGTGAAAGTACCGCGGATTAGTTTCGACTGGATGCATTAATTGGATATATATCTAGCTACTAGCTAGCTGGCTAAGTGATCAAGTATATGCCATATCCATACTAATTATACTTGATCAACTATAATATATACGGATATGGCATATACTTGATCACTTAGGTAGGATCCTTCCAGCTGAAACTAATCTATGGTTTCTTTCATTAAATGATATAATAACTCATCATCATCATCATATTAATCATCATAGTCATGCATTACCGCTAGCTATCTAATCACCACCAGCACTACTAGCTTAAAGAAGAAACATTCACTTGTACCAGAAGCAAAAATATCATCGAGTTCAACATGATTGTCATGATATTATAAGCGTTCATATATATATATAACACCACAAAAGCAAATCACTTAAGTTCAGAATGAAGAACAGGGACATGAAAGGACAAGTACTAAGAGCAGCATGCTAAATCACTCCTGTTAGCTACTCTCTCTCTGGTAAAATAGCATAGAACATGTATAGCTCTCCTGATTAATCATACTGGAGCATGTAGATGAACCTGTCTCCTAACCATGGGTTGCACTTCTCATTGCTGCCCCCTAGTACTTCTCTGCGATTGTTAACAATTTTCCTCTAATCTTTCACTATTAAGCATTCATCGCTTCTGGAAATCCTGATTGCATTCATGTGCAATGCAGGATATCTTGGCCGTAAGCTAACAATTGACATGCGACCTTTAGTCTCGATCCCCTGAGGCACAACTGTCATCGGGAGTCCCTGTTGAAGAACATCCTATAGTACTTATTAATATACTTAGCAATGAAAGTTTAGCAAAAAAATTATGTATGCAAAATATGCACTGAGGAAAAATAGTAAATATCTTATCATCATTCCTAAATAGAGGTGACCGTAGTTCAATACCATCACTATTGGTCGCACGTTTTGAGTATTAACATTTCTAAGTACAGGAAGAAAATTTGTCTTGACAGTATGAAGATCCTCAAGCCATGAAACATAATGACTTATCTCCTCGCAATTTAGTTCAGCTTCGGGACAGTAGTAGGTCCTGTCTACCAAGCGCCGGACATGTTTGGTTGAATGGAGATAAGCTGTCAATAGAAATTAGTTGTCAATTATTTTTGAATAAGCAATATCAAAGACAAAAATATAGTTGAGAAGAACTCACATCATGGTAGAACTGGAGGTGTCTGCACATCGACCCATATGTCTCTATTACCTTCAATATCATCTTTCGGACGAATATCAAAGGTGATAACCATACCAGGCTCAAATGCATAAGCCTTGCATAGTGCTTGCCAAGTTTTGCATTCAAAATAGGTGTACGTGTGTGCATTGTATACTTTGACGTTGAAAGTATAACCATCATGCTCAGTTTTCTGGTAAACTCTCTTTACCTCCATAGTTTGCATATCTTTGAAACCTATCTTATCCAAGACAAAAATTCTTGCATGGCAAGGGATGCGCTAGTAGAATAGTGAAAATTAAAAATTATAAGTCAGGCAAATGAATCATATATAAGTCATGCTTAATTACCAAAACAGACTTGTCGTTGTGACTTACTGTATCAAATTTGAAGGTCTCATCCAACTTGATGCTGAATCGCCTACCATCAACAAAGAAATTTCAGTCGCACTGGCTGCGCTGGTCTTCACAGTATTCGCACATAATGAAATTTTTTCAGTCGTCAGACGACATTTCCTATGTTCAGATTAGGCGAAACATTAAACACTTACTAATTCAATTAATTCAACTACTTCTATTAATTCAACTAAGCATTCACTAAAAATAAACTAGTTATATTAATTCAATTAGTTCAACTAAGCATTTACTAAAAATAAACTAGTTCTATATATTAATTCAACTAGTTCAACTAAACATTTAGTAAAAATAAACTAGTTATATTAATTCAACTAGTTCAACTAAGCATTTACTAAAAATAAACTAGTTATAATAATTCAGTTAGTTCAACTAAGCATTTACTAAAAATAAACTAGTTATATATATTAATTCAACTAGTTCAACTAAACATTTACTAAAAATAAACTAGTTATATTAATTGAACTAGTTCAACTAGCATTTACTAAAAATAAACTAGTTATATATATTAAATCAACTAGTTCAACTAAGCATTTACTAAAAATAAACTAGTTCGATCTATATATTAATTCAACTAGTTCAACTAAACATTAACATTTCTAATTCATCTAACATTAACATTTTTAACATTCTAAAAGTAAACTAGATAGTTCTGATTCATCTAAACATTAGAAAACAGAAAATAAGTAAAAAAATATACGTGTGTGTGTGTGTGTAGTGTGTGTATGTGTGTACGTAGTGTACGTGTAGTGTGTGTGTGTGTGTGTGTGTGTGTGTGTTTGTGTGTGTGTGTGTAGTGTGTGTGTGTGTGTGTGTGTAGTGTGTGTGTGTATGTGTGTATGCATGTGTGTATGGAGCGGCCGGGCGCGTACGGGCGGCGGGGGCGACGACGGGCGGCGGGGGCCGGGGACGGCGACGAGACGGGCGGCGGCCGGGGACGACGACGAGACGGGCGCGGCGGGGGCGGCGACGACGACGGGCGGCGGGGGCGCGCGGCGACGACGACGACGGGCGGCGGGGCGGTGAGGGCGACGGCATGGTGGCGCGGTGGCGGCGGCGGCGTCGTCGGAGATCGAGAGTCGCGCGAGAAGTGGAACGAAGTGAGGACGATAACTGAATTTTCGTAAGTCACATATATATAGGAGGGGCCTTTACTACCGGTTGGTGGCTCCAACCGGTACTAAAGGCCAATTTTGGCCAGCCCAAGCGGCGGGAAACGAGTGCCTTTAGTACCGGTTGGTGGCTCCAACCGGTATTAAAGGGCAACACATCAGTACCGGTTGGAGCCACCAACCGGTACTAATGGTCGTGCGCTGCCACATGCAGTGCGCTACTTTTAGTCCCACCTCGCCGAGCGAAGGGCAGCCGCACTCGTTTATAAACCTAGCCGCGGCTGCCCTTTCGAACTCCTCTAAATAGCAGGCTTCTGGGCCTAATTAGGGCACGCTGCCCTGTGAGCCTGCTGGCTCTTCTAGGCCTGTATTTGCATACCCTATGTCTGGCAGGCCCATCGGGCAGCGCCCCAACATTTTTTTATAAATTTTTTTCTTTTCTGCATTATTTATTTTCTTCTATTTATTTTTGAGTAATTTTTTATATAGTTATTTCTTTTCTGCTTTATTTTTCCTTCTATTTATTTCTGAGTAGTTTTTTTGCTGTATTTAGTTTCTTTGTGAATATTTTTGTTGTATATAATATTTTTTCTTTTCTGCATTATTTATTTTCTTCTATTTATTTTTGAGTAATTTTTTTATGTACTTATTTCTTTTCTGCTTTATTTTTTTCTTCTATTTATTTCTGAGTAGTTTTTTTGCTGTATTTAGTTTCTTTGTGAATATTTTTGCTTTATATAATTTTTTTTCTTTTCTGCATTATGTATTTTCTTCTATTTATTTTTGAGTAAATTTTTAATATAGTTTTTTTCTTTTTTGCTTTATTTTTTCTTCTCCTTATTCTTCCTCTTCTTGTTCTTCTTCTTCTTCTTCTTCTTCTTCTTCTCCTTCTTCTTTCTCTTCTTCTCCTTCTTCCTCTTCTTCTTCTTCTTCTTCTTCTTCTTCCTCCTCCTCTTCTTCCTCTTCTTCTTCTTCCTCTTCTTCTCTTCTTCTTCTTCCTCTTCTTCTTCTTCTTCTCCTTCTTCCACTTCTTCCTCTTCTTCTTCCTCTTCATCTTCTTCTTCTTCTTCTTCTTCTTCCTCCTCTTCTTCATCTTCTTTTTCTTCCTCTTCATCTTCCTCTTCTACTTCATCTTCCTCTCCTTCTCCTTATTCTTCCTCCTCTTCTTCCTCTTTCTATTCTGCTTCTTCTTCCTCGTCTTTATATATAGAGTTCAATGAAGACCAAATGCTTGTGATAGTTTGAAAAATAACATATTTAAATTGTGCATCTGAATGCAGAAAAAATACATTGATCAGTACCGCCTTTCAGCCAAAACGCGCTACTGCTACACAAAAGTACATATAAAAAATACATTGATCATCAAAGATCTTTTTGTATAGAATCTAAATCGTCAATAGGAATCTACCACCGATTTAAGAACCGGCGAAGACTCCTATTGCAACCACAGATCCTACACATAGAGTTCAATGAAGACCAAATGTTTGAGATAGTTTGAGAAGTAACATACTTAAGGTGGTCAAATTCTTGTTAGGGGAGCGAGGTGGGACTAAAAATAGCGCCTGCCACAACCTCTTTAGTACCGGTTCGTGCCACGAACCGGTACTAAAGGTGCTGGCCGAGCACCAGCATCTTTACTACCGGTTTGTGGCACGAACCGGTACTAAAGATTCGCAAAGAACCGGTACTAAAGGTCACCTCCCGCCAAGTCATTTGAACCGGCACTAATGGGCGCATTAGTGCCGGCTCATATGCGAACCGGTACTAATGTTTTTCATATTAGGTCCTTTTTTTACTAGTGTCTATCTCTTTTCTACTATATTGATCTAGAGCGATGCAGTAGTAAGTGCATGTGCATATGCAAATATTAATCTTCTGAAACTAATGCTGCCTTTTTTTACTTTTTTTTAATGTTTGGAGGTTTGGCATGTCCACAATAAGAACATCAATACTCCAAACCTGGCTATGTTGGGCCGTTGTTATTATCCTGATCGATACAAGGGAATACTCGATAGTCCATGATTTCCACATTGGTGACAGCAAACTGCTCCCTTGTGCCGGCACCCGCCGGTGCGAAGTACAAAGTCATTCGGTATGGATACTTCCACTGAATGTTGTTTAGGTCGACGACGTTTTAATTAACAGCGTATTCTTCATGCCTATGCATACTTACTTTATAAACTAGCTACCCGCGTGCTAATCATGTTGTATAGACAACAGGCTACAAGGCACCACTGACACTGACAGTCAAGTATTTCCACATTGGTGACGTTCCATACCCAACTGCTCCCATGTGCTGACACCGGAGCCAAGTACCTACTCTTGCAGTGTGATTATGTTTTTGATTAGTTCAAATGAAGCATTCACCAATAATTGCTCCATTAATGCTCTTTTTTTTTACCAAATCACAATACTTTCAATAGATGCCTTTGATATTTGCCAATAGATCACTTCTCACTACCTGTGTATAATTTATAAACTAGTTGTTCATATGCTAATCATGCTGTACTGACAACCTTACAAGAAAAAAGAAGAGTTGGTCTAAATACTGCTCCCTCCGTCCGAAAAAACTATTCTCTCAAATGAATGTATCTAGCACCAAATTAATACTAGATACATCCATTTGAGGGACAAATTTGGGACAATTTTTTTCGGACGGAGGGAGTACAAACACGAAACATGATTGTTGATGAGTCATTCTTCTTCCCCATCCATACCCAATACAAGACACCACTACCAGTCAAGTATTTCCTCTCACTACACTAGCGGACATATACTGCATACATATGCTGAATATATCATCTCTGTTCATTAGCGGAGCTGCCTGCCGGCCATTGCCATGGAGAGGTGGCTAAGGTTGTCTTTCCTAGCCCTACTTACGCTCCTGGTGATATGGCTTCTCAAGCTCTCGGTTGGCAAGAGCAAGCCGGCCAGGAAGCAGCTGCCTCCTGGGCCATGGACTCTCCCGATCATCGGCAGCCTCCACCACGTCGCCGGCGCCCTCCCACACCGCACGCTGTTGCAGCTGTCTCGCCGGCATGGGCAGCTGATGCACCTCATGCTGGGCGAGGTCCCCGCGGTCGTCGTGTCCAGCCCTGAAGCGGCAGCGCTCGTGATGAAGACAAACGACCTCGCATTCGCGGGCCGGCCGCGTGGCGTGACGCTTGACATCTTCAGCAGCGGCGGCAGGGGCATCGCCTTTGCCCCCTACGGCGACCATCTGCGTCATGGAGCTCCTCAGCTCCACGCAGGTGAAACGCATGGAGGGCATCAGGGCCGAGGAGGTTGGCAGCCTCCTCCGCGGCATCACGGCCGCTGCTCGGCCGGCCACACGATCAACGTCAGCGAGAAGGTGATGGCGCTCAGCAACGACGTGGTGACCAGGGCGGTTTTCGGCGGCAAGTTCTCACAGCAGGGCGAGTACCTCTGCGAGTTGGACAAGGCGTTTAAGATGCTGGGCGGCTTCTGTCTCGTCGATCTCTTCCCGTCGTCGAGGTTGGTAAGGTGGCTCAGCAATGGCGAGCGCCAGATGAAGAAGAGCTGTGGCGGTATGCAGCGCATCATTTCAGAGATCATCGATGAGAGGAAATCTGCTCGAGCTGCTGGCATTGGTGCCTCCGGCACTGACGACGAGGATCTGCTCGACGTGCTGCTCAGGCTACAGAAAGAGGACTCTTTGGAATTCCCTCTAACCACAGAGACTATTTGCGCGGTCTTGTTTGTGAGTATTTCTCTTAATTTCAGGTTTTGATTATTCGAGTGTGGTGGGTACTCAAATGATTAGGTGGTAGTGGTGGGTTGGTGGGTGGGTGGGTGGGTGGTGGTGGTGGGGGGGGGGGGGGGGGGGGGGGGTTCAGTATATTACTGACTGAAAGGCAATCCGTTGCAAAAAGGGTGAGGACATAGGCACATTTACACGCGAGGTTAGGTACAAATGCATTAATCTTATCTTTCGGTTTCTTGAACCGATGAGACCACCTTATATTATATATATTTACAAATTGGATGCACCATACGAAGCTTCACGTTAATCCTCATAACTAGGAAAATCTTATCTTTCGGTTTCTTGAACCGATGAGACCATATAGTTAATTCAGAGAGGATGTTGTTGATCGTGGTACATCTGTGATTGTCAACATGGCGAAAACCTTGGCGTTCCGAGCATCCCAATTCTCGAAGGGATGGTGAGGAATAGTGACGTAGAGTCTTCCAGTTCTTTTCAGAGTAGGGTAGTTCCAAAGATGGTCGATGGCGTTCCTATGAGAAAGAGAGAATTTACAGTACAATTTACTACTGCCAGAGGGAGTAGTATATCAGATCAGCCGTTGATTGCATGGGCCTTTTGGATGTTGTGATTACCAAATTTAAATTTTGTTTTTACTTACTCAAGGGTAATTTCGTCCAGTTAGCAGTATGAGACGTGATCGTGAATAATCTCTCGGGTATCCCGCTTTTTCTCTCTCGCCTCACGTCTTCTCTTCCATCGCCGCCGCCGGCGACCTTTCCCTCTTGGCGTTCCGCCCTGCAGAGACAACTTACCCTGCCCACGTCGTCCTGTCTCCCCCTTGTCTCCATCCTCTTTCTATATATATTCCCTCATCCACAGGAGAACCGGTGAGATATTGTATTAGAGATGAGAGATGATGGGAGTGAACTAATTCTGTACTATCTGAATATTTCTACTTCGCTTGACATAGGCATACTAAATTTCTGGACCATGGCTACCTTAGCTTCTTCAGTGGCGATAATAGCAGCCAGGTTATGGTGATAAGGGCCAAGAGAAACTTGAACTGCACATGTTGAATTGGGATCTGTATGTATGAACCAAATAGGAGAACCTTAATATTACTAAAGTGATTAGGTTACAAAGTTATAACCCCATGGCAGCCGCCGCCGCTGCCAGCGACCGTAGCTGTTATCCTTGAGAACCGGCGCGCAACTCTTTCTCTCCTCCGCAGCTTCAACATGGCCCAGCGACAGAGAACTAGGAATTTTCCATTACATCTCCTGAATACCAAACATACCCTCGCGTGTGCGGAATTTGTTTCCCATCTCTGTCCATTTTTGCCCCTTCACTAGAAAATCCTACCCCAATTCTCTGATAGTATTGATATATCCATGCCTTTGATGGCTGAATGAATGGCTAATATTGATGTACCATGAAAGGTCTCTTGAGAAATGCCGATGAGTTGCCACTCTAGTAACAAGGGTACAGTTGATGAAGATGTGTATGGACAGAATCTTCTATATGGTGACCGCAACATGGGCAGGTGGCGTCATTGACAATGCGCCTGTGAACCATATTTGCTCTATATTTTAGGCTATTCCGCCATAGGAGACAATCAAAGATCTTGGGCTTCTTTTGGATGCTGGAACTCCAAATGTATCATTAGGGTCTCTATGTTCATCGCAGTGAATGACGTTGTAGGCATGCTTAGTGGAGAAGGGTAGCCCTCCATTGAGGTCACGCTCCTTGTCCTCTTAGAACTAAAAGTCTTGAACAAAGACAACAAGGCATGCAACTCAAAGACACAACCTGAGCTAGGAGGATTCACAGGTTAGACAATATGATTTTCATATGGGTTCTACTAGGATATTGATGTTGTTTTAATGCAGAGATTAGATCTATTATCTTCATGTATTAACTAGCATGGTGGCCCTCGCAAATGCGATGGCAACACCTTGTTGTGTCGAAAGTGTCAAGTATTTATTTTATCACGCCCAAACCTTTTCTTTTTTGAATTTTCACCCAGTCCTTTTTACCCTTATTTACCCCTTTATTGCATAGTATATTTTAGACGTCGCTACATTTCTGTCGGTGCATCTTTAACCTTGTGCAGCGGTAAAGCTATCACCTTGTTACCATGAGGTCACGGATTCGAGTCCTCGAAACAGCCACTTGCAGAAATGTAGTGAAAGACAGGGTACAATGGACCCAAAGTAGTAGGACCCTTCTCCGGACCCTGTGCAAGCGGGAGCTGCGTGCACTGGGCTGCCCTTTTATCTTTAACCTTTATTTTGAATATGAATATATTATAGTTTAACAAAAAAAGAAGTATATTCTGCTGTTATTATGTAAAGAATAGAACAGATGTAGTGCCTATTTAGAAAAGAAAGCGTACCACATGGTTAGTATGCTCCAACTGTCCATATTCCTGACTGATGCGTGTACTAACCATCTTCTGTACTGTCTACATGTAATTGATCACATTTTACTATATTAGTCTTCACAAACCAACACTTAAATTATTCATACTTTTAGACGAAGCTTTTTGAAGCATTCATATAATATTTTACATAGGAAGATGTTTGATTGTGCTTTGTACGACAGGATATGTTTGCAGGTGCCACAGAGACCACATCAACTACTTTGGCTTGGGCTATGTCAGAGCTTGGGCGGAGTCCTGAAATCATGGATAAGGCACAACAAGAAATATGGGAGGTTCTTGCGGAGGGCCGATCTGTCATTACTAATAACAACCTCGTTAAACTCCACTACATGCAGATGGTCATCAAGGAAACCCTTAGGTTGCATCCACCAATTTCTCTAATCCCACGCTCAGCCAGAGAGGATTGCACAGTTATGGGGTATGACATCCCTAAAGGCACCAATATATACATTAATGCCGTTGCAATTTCTCAAGATCCAAAAAACTGGGACAATCCTAGAGAGTTTAGGCCAGAGAGGTTTGAGAACATCAACTTAAATTACAATGGAACATACTTTGAATTCATTCCCTTTGGAGCTGGGCGACGGCAGTGCCCCGGGATCCAGTTTGGCTCATCGGTCATGGAGATGGCATTAACAAACTTTCTATATCACTTCAACTGGAGACTTCCTGATGGTTCTAGCCTTGTTTCGTTTGACATGTCTGAGAAGTTTGGGTTGGCTGTAAGCAGAAGGTATGACCTGCAACTCAGAGCTATTCCACATGTGTGGTCCAAGCAGACGTCGATGTGAAACACATAACTTGTATATACACATGAAAATGCATGTTCATATACATGCACTTTCAGCGCATGTCGTTTTTGCAATGTATGGTTGTACCTTTATGCAATGGAATATGAGAAATTGGGCTAAAAATGAATAAGAAAAGCTCATTGCGAACATCATGGTATTGCATCTACTAAATGTACTACTAGTGCACGACAGAAGATTTTACATAGTAGTGTAGTACTACATGACTGTACAAGTTATACATGACTAACACATGACTATTAATTAAGTATGATTTGTGGACACTAGTAGAAAACAGGGAACTAGTCCAGGTGCCAGAGGGCCTTTAATCCCGGTTTTGGAACCGGGGCAAAAGAGACGTGACTAATGCCCAAAACCTTTAGTCCCGGTTGGCTTACGAACCGGGACCAAAGAAGGTCCATATGGCCGCTGTTGGGCGCCCAGGGAGGAGGACCTTTAGTCCCGGTTGGTAACACTAACCGAGACCAAAAAGCAACCATGTGTCAGCAGCTCGCAGGCGCTGGGATTTTTGTATTTTTTAAAGGGTTTTTTAGGGGTTTTGGAGGGTTAATTTAGGGGTTTCATATTGTGTTAGCTATAGCTACTACATATAGAGAGAAGTGAGCTCTCTTTCTCAGTGCTTGGTCGACCCTAGCTACTACATATAGAGAGAACTCGCCGCTAGTAAGCGAATGAATGAACCATTAATTACACAAGATCGTCGTGAACATATACAGAGAGAAGTCACCTCTCTTTCTCCGAGATTGGTCAAACAACAAGTTTTCGTATATCTATCCGACGTTACTACATATATACAATATAACATCCCTGACATCATCAAGCGCCAAACTCCCATTGAATTTCCGTGTGGTATTCTCCATTTTTATGTATGACGTGGTCAAGAAAGAATCCCTCCGATTCCTCTTGAATTGCTCGTATGCGATCATGTGGTAAGAGTTCTTTCCGCATCTCCCACATCTGTTTTTGCTCTTATGCAACACCACAGGATAATAGCCCCAGTCTCGCGAAGCGCGTGAAGAAGAGCGATGCCCGTGAAATTGAGAGTTTTTATCAGCAGTACTACGAGAACTACGTCCGTGCACTTGACAAAGGGGAACAAGCTGACCGGTAATTCTGAAGCTCCAAACCAGAGCTCTATCTCGTTATAAATCTAATCCTAGCCATGACACACCCTGTCCCATGCCAATGTCGCCTTCAGGGCCCAACTTGGGAAGGCCTACCAGACCGCCGGAGTCCTCTTCAAGGTGCTCCGCGCCATAAATATATATATATATATATATATATATATATATATATATATATGAATGAATGAATGAATGAAACTCAACACAATTGATGGTAATAAAATAAAATTGTGAATATTATTGTTTACGTACTTCAAATTGTTTGTCAGAGTAGCCCCGCTCAGAGGTCGAGTGGCGGATGAACTCGCAAACATAGTATCCACAAAAATTATTCCCGCTTTCCTGCCACAAGTACTTTACGAGAATAGAGTTCAATCAAATTGATAATCAAGCATGATAATGGTATTGATGAAACAAGAATCAATGAGAGATACGCGGAACTAGCTAGTACTACTTACTTCGGGGTGTGTGAATCGCATCTCCTTCTGCAGACCCGGAACCATTCCGGCGAACTTTTTCCAAACCCTGCCATGCAAAGAAAATGATTACTTATATCAGGAAATGAACGAAAGTTGCCGATATGATGCAATAATGATTAAACTTACTTCCGGAGCATTGCAGTCATGTCCGCATACTCCTGTGGATCTTTATGTCTCGAGTCTAAGACAATTACTATTCCCCTGTTAAGCTTAATCTCTAACAGAATAAAGTGGAACCCGCGCATGGATAACTCATCAATTACATTACTATAACCTTAATAAGCGAAACCGAATTTGCACAAGACAGTAACACTCACTTAAAGTTGTAATGAAAGAGTATTTTCCCTTTGTTTTGATGTCGAAGGAATGATTGTAGCAAGTTGTCCACAGTATCTTTGACTCCGTTTTGAACCGACCATTCATTTACAGTATTTGGGCTAATGAACCCAAGGTCATAGATTTGTCCTTTTTTACATTCGACAATTTTCAATCTGCATAAAATAGTGAGGATAATTATATATACATGCAATGAATGAACTGAGCTATAGAGACATAATTACAGAACTAATACTTACACACAGTAGCAAGTCCTACACGTATGCACGCTAAGAAGTTAATTTGAGCTCAAATTGCATGTAAATCAAATAAAATCCCAAACTAAAACCCACAAATCACTATACTTATAGAGCATGACACGAGCTAAACTAGCAATGAGAGATGAAAGGATGAAGTTGCTAACCTTTTAGAACCCTTGGATTGATGGGGTGCCTCCAATCCTGACAAATCTTGGCAAAATTGGAGGATGAACTCGAGCTGCTTGGGGACGGAAACAGAGAGGAGAGAAAATGGAGGATGAACTCCTTGGCTGGATGAAGCAACTTTATATAGGGAGGACTTTAGTCCCTGTTGGTGATACCAACCAGGACTAAAGGGCTAAAGGGGCTCGCAGTGGCTCGCAACCTGCCGCGACCCCTATAGTCCCGGCTGGTATCATCAACCGAGACTAGAGGTCCCATTTGAACCGGGATAAATACTCATCGTGCCCCACGTTGTTCGTAGCCCTTGGAACCAGGACTAATGATCACATTAGTCCCGGGCCCAAACCCGGCCGGGACTACTGGTCCGGACAAAAGGTCTGTTTTCCACTAGTGTACAAAGGACTTGCTCCTAAAGTTCCTTGGTAAGCTCGAATTTCAGCTTTCTCTTCTTCCTCGTTAACCGACCCTCTTCATTCTCAAGCCCACTCAAAGGATAGTTGAAGGTATATGTGTCACATCCCAAATCCCAACATTTCTAAATTTTGGAATGTGAATTATTTAAATAAGGTTAATTAAAGTTTTTGCCTGTGTTGCTTGAGTTAAGTGAGTTTTGACTAGGATTTGAAGCTTTTGGCATTCAAATGAATATTTAAATTGTGAGAAAATAAAAGGTCTTGTCTGCTTGCCCGCAATGAAAGCAACTGATGAAATGAAAGAAGGGTTGGTAGCTTTCGGACTCTAGCACTGAGAAACTCGCGCACGCACAAGCTCAAGGAAGAAGATGAGGGCTTGAGATATTGAGAGCATGAACCCCTCTCCCTCGCCCTTGGACTTTTATGGGTGAATTGGAACATGAAGCGGCCGCGAGGTAAGATGGCCGCATGGTAGTAATTCTGCCAGTTTCCAGATGCCGTGCGCTGATCATGCATGAGAATCAAGGGGTGGTTGATTAAATTACCACATATACCGTGGCACAATATCCTTCGCTGATGGGACGTGAGCTACTCTCACAAGTTATGATGGTAGCCGAAATGACGGCACACCACTGTTCTGTGGGATACATATGTAATTGGGTAGTGTTGATAGAGCACGATTAGTTCATCAGCTCGGTCTCAGCGTGGGAACACTTTGAGGGTAAGGCACCACCGCGCGGGATCGACTTTTACCTTAGGTGCAGCGTGAAAATAATAAAGCGTCTGATGAAAACTAAGGGAACCCAGAAGGAGCTCCTCGGATGCCCGACGTGTGAACTGTATGGATATACCTCGGTTATCCTCAAGATCAAAGATGGAAATATTTGTTGAACCAGCTTTTCAAGACCGACATCTATAAACGAAGAGCAGTTCGGAAGAACTGAGGAGCGTCCCCGACTTGAAGACCGGTGTAGCAGCTACTGATAGTGTCATGAACCAGGGGGTACTCACCATGTCGTCTACTAGCTGGATGGGCCAGGACGAGGACCCCCATGGAGGTTTGATATAATGGGCCGGGCCCAGAATACCCATGGCGTGTACAAGGAATGTTCCGAAGACTTGGCGCATACTCCTAAGATTTAGATGTCGACTACAACACGATCTACCATATACGTGGCCGACATATCTGTAACCCTAGACCCTTCAGGTGCCTATATAAACAAGGGGGTAGGGCAGGTAGAGGGGCATATACAATCTCGTGGTAGAAAAACATGTACTCTGTACTCTATCTCAAATCAATACAACCAAAGTAGGACATAGGGCATTATCTCTTTGAGAGTGCCAAAACCTGGGTAAAACTTCGCGTTCATTATTACCATCGTTAGGTCATCAGCTCAGGACCCTATAGAAGATTCGACAGAATCGACTCCGTCATGAACAATTTCGCAAAGCATATAGAAGAAATAAAAAGGTGAATCCCTTCTAGTTAGATGGTTCTGAATTGCAGCTACCAAACTTCAGTGAATTTATGTGATTTTGGTCTGCATTCCAGGCAAAGGACCAACACATTCTCTTCAAATTCAATCAATTTTTTCTGTGGAAAACATTATGTTATTTCAAATTCTTATGTACAACTAAAATTACAAATAGAAATATTTTGACCAAAAGGTAAATATTTTGGTACCTACATAAATTATTGAAATTCAGTGAAAACCTACTCCCAAGGCTGCTGTTATCCTCTTAGAGCAACTCTAGCGGACCCCGCATCCGTCCGGCCCGCAAAACGTGTTTGCAGTTCGCGAAAAAACGCCTTTGCGGGCCGGCGCGCACGGCCGCGGATGCAGACCCCGCAAAGCCGACCCGTAAAAAAGCATTTTCCGCGAATATGCTCTTTTACGGGCCGGCTTTGCGAGGTCTGATCTGGCGTAGGTCCTCCCGGCACGGAAAACCTAAATTTGCACTTTGATTTGATCCAACATAATGCATTTCTTTGCTTTTTCAACAACATTGGATACATAAAACATCATCAAATCTTTGCTAGAATAGCAAGGCCAAAGAAAACAAGAACCACAAGTATGCATTTTAGAAGATTTCCAACTTCCATAACTGCTCCCACTAGTTGAGGAAATATCTTCTCCATGCACTCATTGTTGATCTGCGGATTCTTGATCTTGCATTCTTCATTCATCATCTTTGGTTCGAAGGAAGTAGACATTGCTTCCACTCTAGTTGAACATGCAACCGCATCATTGTTTTCTATTGTACTAAGGAGTGCGTCAACATCTATTAACTTTCTTTCTATCAATAAATCAATGAATTGGCCTTCCCAAAACCAAAATGAGCATCCATCTTCCTACACAAAAGAATGAACATGTTCGGAATGAGGATCCGCAATTGAACAGAAAAATGAGCTATCAAAATGAGCTATCGCAAGTGCATGTACCCCTTCGTTTTCGCATGTGAAAAACATCCATCCGGGGTGCTTCGGCGTGGACGAAGTAAGCCGCAGCACTGTCT
Organism: Triticum timopheevii; assembly: GCA_963921465.1. Lineage (NCBI taxonomy): Eukaryota > Viridiplantae > Streptophyta > Magnoliopsida > Poales > Poaceae > Triticum > Triticum timopheevii. The sequence continues at coordinate 14,111,800 of OY997271.1, forward strand.
GCGTGCAGTCGTCGCACTGTATGAGCGGCAACGGCGAGCCACAGAGCCGCTGCGCGAGCGCCGAGCCCGGTGGACGCCCAGACGAACCCGTCCCTACATGCGGTGATGCGCCCTTGCCGGGGCTGCGGGTGATTCTCCCGGACCACTCCATCGCTTGGCGCATCCACCGGCGGCCGGCAAAGCCAAATCCGGCGGCCACGCGATGAAGGTCCGCAGATCTGCAAATCCGGCGGCCCGCCGGTGCAGGGGGGGAGAGGGGAGGCCTCGTGCGTGCGGCGGCCTTTCGACGAGCTCCTGCCGGCTGCTTTCGCCGAAATCTTGGGCGGCGGGGTGGCGGCGGCACGAGAGAGGAGAGGGGAGGTGGTTGGTGGGGGAAAGCACGGGCTGAAATGTCCCCCCACCAACTGCTTCCGCTTATATGCAGGGCACCGCAGCGGCGAGGCGGAAACCCGCGAATACGCTGGTTGGGGCCGAGATTTTGCTGCGCCCCCCAATTTTTTTGCGGGCCGGGGCGGGATGCGGGGTCTGATTGGGAAGGTTTTTTCGCCCGACCCGCATTTTGGCGGTTATTTTTTGGGTCGGGGCGAGATGCGGGGTCTGCTAGAGTTGCTCTTAGTACCCTGGTAGGAGGGGGGGGGGGGGGGGGGGGCTAATGTAATAGTCTAGCAGTCTAAAATGACAGTTGCACAAAATCGACCACGATTCTCTCAAAAACATTCGTGATACACAGAATACACAATGTAAGGAAGATTAACGTCAATTGTAGGCATCGCACAAGATCAACACTAGCGTGCACGTACAACACGATCTACCCAAGATTTGGCGAATATTCCTATGATTTAAATGTCGAGTACAACACATTCTATCCAAGATTCGCCGGAGTGGACTCCGTCAGGAACAGTTTCACCAAGCATAGAAGAAATAAAAAGGGATCCCTTCAGAACTTCAACATCTCCTCACAGCTTGCTTAGTTAGATGGTTCTGAATTTCAGTTACCAAACTTCAGTGAATTTTTGTGATTTTGGTCTGCGTTCCAGGCAAAGGACCAAAGCATCCCCTTCAAATTCAACCGATTTTTTGGTGGAAAATATTATGTTATTTTAAATTCTCATGTACAACAAAAATGTCTAGCTGAAATATTTTGACCAAAAGGTAAATATTTCGGTACATATAGAAATTATTGAGATTCAGTGAATTTTTTGAAATCTCGGCAAAAGTGAAAACCTACTGCCAAGGCTGTTTCTATCTTCTTAGTACCCTGGTAGGAAGAGGGGGAACCCTAATGTAATACTCTAGCAGTCCAAAATGACAGTTGCACACAATCGACCACTATTCTCTCAAAAACATTCCTGATACACGGAATACACAATGTAAGGAAGATTGACGACAATCGTAGGCATCGCACAAGATCGACACCAGCATGCACGTACGTTGTATGTCAGACAGGCAGCTCAGCCGGTCGCTGTTGGGGTGCGCCGGTGGCGATGACAGCGGTGTGGCACAGCGGACACATGGCGTGCTGGTGCAGCCACCGGTCGATGCAGCCCGCGTGGAACAGGTGCCCGCACGCCGGGAGCCGACGGACCATCTCCCCGACAAGGAGCGGCGCAAGGCAAATGGCACACTCCTCCGCCGCGGCGGCACACTCGAACTCGAACGGCGCCGGGAGCTTCGCCGCGATAGTGGCCACGTCAATCCCGTCGCCAGGTCGACATGGCAGCGTGCAGATGACTAGGGCCGTAAGGAAGAAGCTGACGGCGAAGGCCTTGAGGGCGAAGTTGCGCATGGTCCCGTTCCCAATGAGCTGGTAAACGAGGAATAGAATAACTGAGAGAGCGAAGAGGGAGATGCACAACCATCGGCGCCCGGACCCTGATCCGGACGGCGCCTCCGTCGTGTTGGTGGCGCTAGTGCCGTCCATGGCGCTAGAGCCTAAAGGCGATCGAGTACACGCTATGCACGTCAAGAAGCTGTGGCGGCGACGGAACCAACCAGACTGGAAGAAGCAGATCGATTAGGATCGGACTGGATCACGTTGGTGTTGTTAATATTGGAACAGTGTTGGTGTTGTTAACCATTGTTGTTTAGTAGTTCATCTAGTTTATTTATGTTTGGGTCTGTTTAGTCTAAGTCTAGTACAGCGATGCATGGCATCATGGTAAAGTGGACTGATGGATTGGCAATGGTGCGAGCTGATCATCGGTCAAGTGAAGCCAGGAGTTGTGAGTACATGCATAAGTACTAGGTAGATTTGATCAGTACATGCATGCAGCCAAGAGCGAGATGGGTCCGTACGTTGCCGTGCCAAGAGACTAGCTCAAAGAGAGCTGAGTTAGTTGAGGCAAAGACGTTGAGTTGATCCATCAGAGTGGCTGGATGTGCATGCACTTGTTTAGTGGAGTACGTGTGTGTGTGGAGCGTCAGTTTAGGATCAGGCCGGTGTGTGACCTGGCCCGTGCGTTTGCTTCCCTTTTATATACCCTGTAATCACTTTGCTTAATTAAGAGAAAGAGAGTCAGAAAAGGCACAAGTAGTGCGGTGCCAAAACTCCTGTGTGCTCTTCTTCTATCTTGTGTGCGTGAGTTCATCTCCTACCCTGGGCAGAGATAACATTTGGTATTCAGAGCCATGGTGACTGAAGGTTCGCGCACTCCATCGCCGGGTCGCCGCCGTGTCTCAGCCTCGCCGGTGGTGCGCCGAGGTCGGAGCCCGACGCGGCGTGGCTGCCGCGAGGTGGTGGTGCAGCAGGAGGTCGTCCACCAGGCCAGCAGCTCCGTCGTCTACCCGCCGCTAACGGCGACGAACTACTTCGAGTGGTCGCTGATCATGAAGGTGAACATGGAGGCCCAACGCGTGTGGGATGCCATCGAGGGAGGCGGGAGCTTCAGCCAAGACAGGGCGGCTCTTGCGGCAATTCTGCGAGCCGTGCCGGAGGAGATGCACTCCACGCTTGCCGTGAAGGCGGCGGCAAAGGAGGCATGGGATGCCATCAAGATCATGCGGGTCGGCGATGCCCGCGTCCGTGAGGCCAAGGCGCAGACTCTCCTCAAGGAGTTTGATGCCGTCCGCATGAGGAGCGGCGAGACCCTCGATGAGCTCGCCATGCGCATGAACGGGATCGCCAACAAGCTGCCCACGCTCGGCGAGAACCTCGACGAGGTGAAGGTTGTGAAGAAGCTTCTCCGCATCGTGCCGTCCAAGTATACCCAGGTAGCTATTGCCATTGAACAGCTTCTTGATCTTAAAACCATGTCCATGGAAGAGCTTGTGGGAAGGCTCAAAACGGCGGAGGACCGGAGCGACTTGGACGAGGGCGCCAGCAACTACGACCACGGTGGTGGGAGTCGCCTGCTCCTCACGGAGGAGGAGTGGCTTGCTCGCTGCCGCAGCGGCGCCGGCAAGAAGAAGAGAAACTTCGACATCCGCAAGGTCCGCTGCTACACTTGCCAAGAGTATGGGCATTACTCGAGGGACTGCACCGAGCCGAAGAAGGAGCGGGCGCTTCTCGCCGACGCGACCGCCGACGACTACCCGGGGCTATACTGAAGGTCGCCATGGAGTTCTCAATAAAGCACAACAAGGTTAAGGGGTTGATTGTTGGTGTTGTTAACCATTGTTGTTTAGTAGTTCATCTAGTTTATTTATGTTTGGGTCTGTTTAGTCTAAGTCTAGTACAGCGATGCATGGCATCATGGTAAAGTGGACTGATGGATTGGCAATGGTGCGAGCTGATCATCGGTCAAGTGAAGCCAGGAGTTGTGAGTACATGCATAAGTACTAGGTAGACTGATCAGTACATGCATGCAGCCGAGAGCGAGATGGATCCGTACGTTGCCGTGCCAAGAGACTAGCTCAAAGAGAGCTGAGTTAGTTGAGGCAAAGACGTTGAGTTGATCCATCAGAGTGGCTGGATGTGCATGCACTTGTTTAGTGGAGTACGTGTGTGTGTGGAGCGTCAGTTTAGGATCAGGCCGGTGTGTGACTTGGCCCGTGCGTTTGCTTCCCTTTTATATACCCTGTAATCACTTTGCTTAATTAAGAGAAAGAGAGTCAGAAAAGGCACAAGTAGTGCGGTGCCAAAACTCCTGTGTGCTCTTCTTCTATCTTGTGTGCGTGAGTTCATCTCCTACCCTGGGCAGAGATAACAAACAGGTAGTATTTAAGGAAGATTCTTCTAGCCGCAAGCCAAGGAATTAGGGCTTTCCGATTTCATAGCATATGGACGGAAAGGTTGCATGGCAAGTACCGTGACAAGCATCTCTACTCCTAATGGAGCAGTTCCTACCCGGGTATGATTTATTTTGGTATGGTTTTATTTCATCCCATCTTCCACCACCCCCTCCCACTGGTTTTTTCCCTCTCATTAAAAAACCAAATTCCATTAAGGTGCGATCTTGTTTCGTGTTTCCTTTGATAGGTGTTGATTCAATTCAATCATGTAAACTGTAAACTATAAGTAATTAACAATTCAAAGAATGTACCATATATGTGAGATCACCTTAATAAAAGACAACCATAAGATTTTTCTCGATAATCTTCCATAATAAAATAAGATATTCCTTCATAACAAATCACTAATCCCGCACGCTACGCTTGACAATCACAAGTTTCATATGGGTGCACGCATCCGCGTGCCCCTGCGGAGGGACGTCGTGCATGACACCGTCTAAGATGTCATGGTTGGGCCTAAGATTGGTGCAATCTTCGAGAATGCCAGGGCGTGGATCACGGTGTTGAGGACTACCATGGCGGGAGGCAGGTCGTCAGACCGCCACGTGGACGCGGACACATTATATTTCTTATCAGGCAAACAAAGAGCTAGACATGATACATTCTCAAATCAAGTGTATCCATTTAAATATCAAGAAATTCGTTATGGGAATGTGTCCTACATTACTTGGTAGTCGTCGTCATCGTTGTTTGTAGCAGCCACTCAGGCGAAAATATTTTAGAAATCGAGCAATAAATCAATTTGGAAATCAAACCATTGATGCAATTATGTAGCTAGACAGATAATTATGTATGCAATTAATAATGTACATTTAAATAGATTTTTTCGCACCGAATCAATTTGAAAAACGAGTCACTAATGCACTTGGTAGCCTGGTACGGCTTATTTTCATACGGTTTTTCTTCGTCCCACCTCCCACCACCGTCTCCCACTAGTTTTTCTCCATCCCATTAAAAAAATCAAATCCTATAAAGGGGATCTTATTTCGTGCTTTCCTAGGTAGGTGTTGATTCAATTCTATCATGTAAACAATAAGTAATTAAGAATTCAGAAATTGCACCAGATATTTTAGATCACTTCCCTAAAAGACCGACATAAGATTTTTCTCGATAACCTTCCCCCCCCCCCCCCCCCCCCGCACGCTATGCCATTTATTATTAGCATTATCTCTACTATTAATTGACAGTCAGAAGTTTCCTACGGGCGTACGCATCCGCGCGCTCCTGCTGTTGGACGTCGTGCATGACACCATGAAAGATGTCGTGGCCGGGCCAAACACTAGCGCGATGCTCGAGAATGCCAGGGCATGGATCACTACATCAAGGACGACCGTGGGGGGAGGCGGGTCAACAGACCGCCATGTGGACGCAATCATATTATATTTCTTGTCAGTCAAATAGAGAGCCAGGCGGCTACATTCTTAAATCAAGGGTGTCCATTTGAATGTCAAATTTTTTTGTTCATCTGTCCTACATTGCTCGGTAGTCGTCGTCATGCGAAAATAATTTCGAAATCGAGCACTAAATCAATTTGAAAATCAAACCATTGATGCAATTAATTACATAGACAACTAATTAGGTATGTAATTAATTAGGTCCATTAAATACGAATATTTTTGCACCAAAGCAATTTAAAAATTGAGTCATTAATGCAATTAATTAATTTGTTAGACAATTCTTTATGCCTATAGACAATTAGAAGTACGGAATTTTTCCAATTAGTCAGATAATTTCTTGATTTGGTTGGCAGTTAATTAGGCTTGCAGAGAATTAGGTAGGTCATTATTTTTTGTGTATCTAATTAATTGAGCGACAACGATCAACAACTACATGGCCAAGCACCGAGCATAGCTTGCCAACATGGACAAATGACCACCATGAGCTCGCGACATGGGCGACCTAGCGTTCACCAAAATGGATGAAGTCTATGCTCCCCAGGATGTCCACACGCTGACGGTTGCCAAAAAATTTCACGGGTGAGGGCAACATGACACAACATTGGCCAAGTGGTTCATGCTATAATAAAAATGAAGAGTGTTCGAAGAACAAGAAGGGAAAACAACTAGTGCCACCAAATGGTGCATGTTGTTGGAGAAAGAAAGAGTGTTCCAAATAATAAGAGAAAAAAAGAAAGAGTATTTTAGGAAATAAGTGGAAACGAGAACTAATGTTGGCAAGGAATGAGAAAGTAGAAGATGAGGTGTCGATGACGAACACACTAATGTTGACGTGGTGCTGGCGCAAATGAAATGGGTTAGCGAAGAGGCCAGGAGTAGAAGATGTACGTAAAGACAAAGAAGAGAAGAATGAAAAATTATCCCTTCTAGCATATGTGGGATGGAGGTGGGGCTTATTGGTGAATGGTTTGATTCACGTTGCCGCTATCCTCCAATGTCAATTTGCATTTGCAAAGTTGAATGGACCTTTGAGAATGATCTCTATAGTTATTTGTTGTTTTGTGTCAATAATATGTTTTAGTTTAACCCACTCTATTATACTGTAAACATGAAAATTTTCATCCTTATTACAATGCACGACAAAGATGAGGTGGGTGTCATCTGCTTTTAAAGGAGGTGGCTCCGACGAGAAAAAAACGAAAAATGTCCCGCTACGACGGGAAAACGGTCGGGAATGAGAGGTTCCGACAGAAAAAAGAGAAGGTGTGTCATTGGATGCGATTTTTGTGTTGAACCCAGGTGTTACGGATAGATGCGACGAGTAGGGTTAGGTCAACCGACCTGCGATAGATACCATGTAGAAGATGAAGTATACAAATGAACTAGGAGGTGGGCCCAAGACACAATATACATGTACACAATATATTTAACACCGACAATCTGTGGCGATCACTCATATTTTATTTCATTTTGCGGAGAAGGCGACCATTCATATATCACAATGTTTCTAAGAGCATCGACCAAATGCTTTTCTTATTCTAGCAGAATATTCGAAGTACACGAGCTATAGATTATCTATAACCCGACTGAGCAGCACATCATCACAGATTTATTATATAGTATAAGCCGTAGTGATTGGGAATACTGGGGTACATGCGCAACATCGATGTATATTGGAGTTGCACTACACGCCGGGGTGTTTTAAGCTAGCCGACGACGGGGGTCTTGACGACAATGCCAGCTGCATTGGAGATGAGGATGACACGCCTAGGGTCAGGGCGCCCTGGCTGCCTGTTGGGTTCCCTTTCCATGATTAGTGCGACCGCGACATCTGGCCTGTCCCGGTTGATCAGGTGTGCCGCGGTGGCCACCGGCAGCCCCACCGCCTCCGGCCATGACGACCTCGATCCCCTTCCTACACCTGCGAGCTCCGCTCTTCCCATAGTTTCAAGGAGGATGTGCTCAACTTGTGGCCTGCGTTTGTAGGATGTGAAGCCAGGATAGGAGATCAGGCGGTACTTGTAGGAGCATTTGTGACTGGGCGTGAGGTGGACACGGTGAGCATTTGTGAGTGTGAGATGCTTCCTTCTTATTTTCTGAAACTCTGTGAGGGTGACAAGCTGACGCTTGACAATGAGAGGGTGCATCGGGTACACCGGCCTCGCTTGGTAGAGCTGAATATGCAACCGTCAGTTTCACGGGTGCATCGTCCACTCCGTTGCCAAGTGCAGGAATCAACGTTGCAAAGTGTCTGATTGTTCCGGGCATAGAACAAAGTTCCAGTTTACTAATCGCTAGTGTGAACTACTAGCTAAGTAGTATTGTCTTTTAGGGTAGACCATCATGACATTAGATGGATCAATAGGTGCAGACGTTATGAGAGTTTATGTCATAGGCATATATCAAGCAAAATTATGGGCAACATTGATGGCCCTTCCCAAACCTTTTGAGCTATCCGAGAGCAGCTCGCCAGAATAGTTGTGTAGGGTTCGAGGCGTTGAGATTCTCTTGACTTAAGGCAAACTGACTTAGAAGTTGCCAGTGGTGGAAATAGAAACAATTGTTAGGTGTTATCAAGCTTACCTAGCATATGTGTCTCGGTTCCAATTTTCAAAATTGTATACTAAGGACTATTGTTTTTTGCGGGCTATATGTAGTAAGTATGTACATCAAACTTTAGGCCCTCTAAGGGTAGCAATCGGAAAGATGTGGGAGGAGACTCCAGAGGACAAAGAGATACCAAGCAGGCCGCCTCCTCCCCAAGGAAAGCCTAGGGTTCTCCTGCCTCCCACCGGCGCCGTCTTCGCCGCCTCGTCTCCGGTTGCCTTAGGGCCATGGCGGTATGATGGATCTTGGCTCTTCCTGGCGGGAGGGCTCTGTTTTCAGTTGTTTCTTTATGTATTATTAGGGTTTGTGGTTTGCTCAGAAAGACGAGATGGTGGCGGCTTCCTGAGGATGGAATAAGGTTCTCCTAGCCTAACCCCGTTCTAATGGTCTGTCTAGCATTATCGGTGGGCCTGTGGAGGCGTGTCTCCGGCGGATCTGACCTTGATGGATTTGCTCGGATCCGGTCGTAGTTCGTCTACGTTCATGTGTTTTCAGCACTGTTCAAGAATTCGTTCGATTAATCAGTTAATGGGCCAGTTAACCGCTAGTCATAGGATGGTTGAGTCGAATAGCACCTATTCATCACTTTAACTTGTCAGGCCGATCAACTTACCTTTGAGACTGATTAATAGGTTCTCAGGGCGATTAATCGCTGCCTCCCATCGCCCTCTCGCTCCTCAATAGTTTGGTTCGACCAAATCGGAACATATTTGGTAAATTACATAGTTGAGAGCATGAGAGTATGGTATAATACATTTTTTTTATATATTTAGGTAGATTCCTATTTAATCTACCGATTAGTGGTCGACCGATTAATCCAGTTAATATGTAAATTCACCAATTAATCGTTACTCCCAAGCCGACCGAGCAGCTACCAGTTACCGATTTCCTTAACAATGGTTTTCAGGTTGGATCCTTCTGATCTACGCTACTCTTTATCGGCGGCGATTGATGTTCTGCTACGCTGGTCCTATGGGGCCTTAGCACGATGACTTCCCGACTGTCAACTACAATATGTTTTAACCGGCTCTAACGAGGGAGGGGCAATGATGGCGGCACTCCTTCGGCTCGCTTTAGTGTTGATTGCTGCAACTGTTATTTTGGTCTTTTTTTCTTGGCTTTTGCAACAATTTAGTTGTGTGCATTTTTTATGTCTTTAGTAGGACTTGATCGCGTTGGGGCAGAAGTAAAGTTTAATTGATACCTTCTTGATACTAAAATACTCCCGGTGTTTAAGAAATCCCTTTACTCCAAAGGCTCTTGCAGTGAAGAACCGCTTATCACTCACCTCGGACGCGATAAGCTCACAACTTAATCTTAGTTGACTAAGATACTGGATGCATGCAAAGAATCATACACTATACTCAGACATAGCCCACGTATCAAATATTAAATTGATAAGAACAGATACGACACAGACAGTTGTATCTAGCTGTCGTTCGTCCTCCCTCGCCGACATGAAGGCTGCTGGCATGAAGGAGGCTGGCGCTGGCTTGCTTTTGCAATCCCTAGCGGGCGTATCGGTCTCTCCGCCTCTCCATGCATCGTCCGTCCAACACGGATGAGGTGATGCCGCAGCAATAGGCAGAGGGGTCCGCATCGACGATGACGCTACAATGACTACCACCACCTACCGCTCCATGCCATGGTGGTGATGACCGTGAGCCCTCTTCTACCTCCTGACGGATCTAATGCTGAGCATGACTGCAACAGTCTCGAAAGTTCCCACTACGCTGGGTAGAACAAGTCGCCGTCGAAGGACGAGTGTTGGGCCCTCAGCTCCATCTGATCGACCACCATGGCAGCACATTGCACAGAACATATTTGGGGTTCGTGAAATAGGTTACTGTTCATGTACTGTTCCGAGTTAACTTGTCTTTTTGGCTGAGGGCTACCCTTATGTTCAAATGAGTAAAAATTTGGAGCAGACCTGACGCACCAAATCATCATCCATGCAAAAAACTAAATCATAATTTTTAGAATTTTTTATTTTCTCTTCACCGGATGCAGATGAGCCTTGGTTCAGAAATGAATATTCGCTATAGTATCAATTTTTAATTATTGTGTAACTGATCAATAAATGCATGGCACCTAAAAGGCATGTGTGTGCCATGGTAACCAAAATCTAATGAACTTCTGTTAAGTTTTATAGATGTGTTGCCATGGCAACTAAAGCAATTTTTTTGCCATGACGACAACTTATTTTTTTTTGTTTTTTCCATACATATTGAAATAAGTTTGCCTTAAGTTTTATAAGTTCATAGTCTATATAATGCAGTAGCCCTGAATGAATTTAATGCTTTTTTTTGCTGTAATCTAAACCGACCAAAACTAGTTGTTCTTGCCATGTGCATCTTAGTTTAAACATGCCATTTTTTTCTGAATTTGTTAGTTGTTTTGTCCCATGACTTCAAGTAAGAACAAATGGTACCATGTAATTTTCTTCATCTGATATGGCAATTTTTAGAAAGATTTTATGGCAAGTTTCAGAAAATTATAGCGTGTTTTGAAGCATGATATTTCTTTGTTAAATCGTATTGTTTCTGTCACATGGCAATGTTTTGTAACATCACATGGCATTTTTTCCTAAACATGGACAAATTTGAGAACATTTTTTGTCTACTCATGAATTTGCCATGTGTATTATATACTGAATCCCTAAAACCACTAGTCATGACAATTTTGCTTTAGTTGCCGTGAAAAAATGTCTACCTTTTATGGCAAGAAAAATAAGTTGTGTCTGGTTTTTTATCAATGAAACAGGACCATCGGTTGCATTGGTCGTGGATGGTGCCCCAACGATGCCCAAAAGACCATTGTGTGCGGCTTGATGTCACCTGCATGGAGTTGTTGTGGTACTCGACAATTCTCTTCCCAAAACAATCCTCTGATTGGTCCGTTCCAACCGATGTATCCATGGAGATGTTCGTCCAAACATAGCATAGAGCAATATCTTCAATTTGGTTGTAGTTGTGAGTTCTTGTACTTGGTGTGTTTTCATGCTTGCGCGGGTCACCTCCTTAAGTTCGTATTCTTCGGCCACGTCCGCAAGTCCATCTTCCCCGGCCACCTTTTGTGAGGGCCGACGTCACAGAGTGGCGAAAGGGTCTTTGCTAGCTAATCCGGTGATGGCGGCGGTCATTGGTGGCGACTGATTCACGTGGGAAGGCGGCTCGGGTAGGATGGAGCCGCGGGGGCAGGAGAAAGGAGGAAGAAGTTTTACTCGGCGGCGCGGTGGCCGAGTGTTTTCAGGCGCTGCAGAGGGAAATTTAGGCCGAGGAGTAATTTTACTCTCTTATAGGATTTAAAACTTTGGCTAGGTGAGGTTTAGAGGAGTAAACTAGAAAATTTACTCCACTATAGCTTTTAAGGGATCGGCTAGGGGCTAGAGATGCTCTAAAGCGATCATGCATATTTTATTTTATTTTATTTTACGGATGAGGCGATCATTCATATACCACCACACATGGCTTTGTTATTCCAGCAGAATGTTCAAATTACACGAGAGCTAAATATAGATTATCCATAATCCGGCCGAGCAACACATCTACCACAGATTTATTATATAACAAGTCGTAATGACAGAGAACTGGACACATACGACAGTCTGCATATAGGAGTTGCACAATACGCCGGGGCGTGTTAAGCTAGCCGACGACGGGGGTTTTGACGACGACGCCGGCCTAGGGTCGGGGCGCCCTGGTGGTGGCCTCATGGGCTCCCTTTCCACGATTAAGGCCACTGCAACGTCGGGCCTCTCCCCGTTGATCGGGAGCGCCGCGGTGGCCACCGGCAGCCCCACCACCTCCGGCCAAGAAGACCTCGAGCCTCTACCTACACCTGCGAGCTCCGCTCCTCCCATAGTTTCTCAGACAACGTACTCGGTCTACTTGTGTGCTGCGTTTGTAGGATGTGAAGCGACGACAGTTGATCAGCGGGTATTTGTAGGCCCATTTGTGATTGAGTGTCAGGTGAACAAGGTGAGTAAACATGGGGCACACCGCCGCTCCTCATTTGGTGGAGCTTCTCGCGGCCGTCTTTTTCGCGTGTGCATTGTGCACACCATCACGCAGTACAAGAATCAACATTGCTAAGTGTCTATGCGGCCCTAGGTATAACTGTGTGGGCTAGCTAATATTATCTTTTATTAGGGAAGACCATCATGAATTTAGACGGATAAGTCTATGGAACATTACGAGAGGGTTTATCTCCTAATAATAAGCATAGTCAAGCTAAATTATCGGAAACTTTTCCCGGATTTTTTTATCAGAAACTTGATAGATTATTTTGGACAATAATATGAGACGAACTTCAATAGCCCGTTGATAACTTGATATACCCTTTTTGGGCCATTCTTTGCTTAAGATCAAATGTACTATCTGTTCTTATTAGTTTATTAATATATTGTACTCCATCGCAGGAGTACCATTTATTGCATGCATCCAGTATCTTAATTGAGATGTGTGGTGAGTGACAAGCTGTTCTTCATCGTAAGAGCTTTTGCAGTAATGGCATTTTTTCTTAACAAAGGGAATATGTTAATATCAAGAAAATATCAATTACACTTAGCCTCTGCCCCCAACACGATCAAGACCTACTCGATACATAAAAAATGCACACAGCTAAATTCTTACAAAGAAAGAAGACCAATGAAGCAGCTGCCACTAGTAGAAAAACACCAATTAGTCCCGGTTTGTAAGGGCCTTTAGTCCCGGTTCATGAACCGGGACTAATGGATCGTTACAAATACCTCCACCCATTAGTCCCGGTTCAAACACGAACCGGGACCAATGTGCCTCCACGTGGCCGGTCCGCCGAGCCCAGTCAGGGGGGCCTTTGGTCCCGGTTGGTGGCACCAACCGGGACTAAAAGTCCATGTTTTTTTTTTACAAAAGTGGCTGCTTTAGGGGTTTTGGGGTTATTTAAAGGATGTTATTAGCTAGCTAATAGAGAGAAGTGTCCTCTCTTATATCTTCGTCCTTGGTTTATCAACGCTGCTGCTATGTTCATTTCACCCGCTGATATAACATGCTCATGCATGCTCGCATCATACATCATCATATATAATAACAAGTCCTATGCATCATCATACAACTTCTACTCGTTATTAATAATAAGTCATATGATCATCATCCTCATAGTCATCGAACCCAACCCTACATAATTGTTCTTAGCACATGATCATCAGTATCAGGTAGGACCTAAACACCCTTAAGGTAAAATAGCATAAAACAATATAGACCCTGACTCTCCATTATGAAGAATGGCAATCATCCTGTCTCCAATTCTTGCCCTTCGCTGCTTGTTGCTTCCAAGAAGCTCCTTACGACTGTCCATACATTTTTTCCATTCTTTGATTGTTATGTCTCCACTTCTTTTAGAAACCCGGTATGGACAGTTGAGATTCATAGGACGACCTAGTTGTATGTTCAAAACATGAAGGCTACCATGCGTATACATCAGATGAGGCACACAATCATTCGGGATTATCTGTTGAAAAACATAGTAATAACTTCGTAGTTAGCAATGATGTACTATAGTTTTAGAAGTGTGCAAAAAGATGCACAGATGTTGTAATATAGTAAAAATAATCTTACCAGGGTATCTCCATTGTAGTTACCGTAGTTCAACACGTGCACTAGTGGCATGTATTGACTATAATGTTGAGGAGTTTGATTGTAGATATTGTAATTCTCAAGATCAGTACAAAATGCGACCAGATGATTTTTCTCCTGATAAGTTAATTCGGAGCCTTCGGTGTAGTAGGTTCTGTCTACCATTTTCTGCACATTCTTTGAAGAATGAAAATAAGCTGTCAATGGAGATAAGTTGTCAACTATTTTGAAATAAACAATATAAATTACTTAATAACTATGTTAAGCTCACATGGGGGAAGAATTGGAGGTGTATCCACAAGGACCCAAATCGAAGGTCTCGCTTGCTCGATTGTAGGATCACCAAGATCCATGGTGACAAGCATACCCTCATCAAGACCATACATCTTGCAAAGTGCTTCCCATTTTTTGCAACCAAAATGGGTTACACTCTGAGCATTGTACAACTTTACTTGAAAATCCACACCATGATTGGTACTTATGATATTTTTTTTGGTTTCGAAACTTCCATGGTCTTCAAAACCCATCCTCTCCAAGACATAGCGTCTTGCAAAGCACGGGATAAGCTAGTCGAATTGGAAAATATGAAAAATATTGTCATGATTAAAATAGTTGAAGTCATGATTGATTACGAAAAAAAACTATTGTCATCGGTTGCGTACCATATGAACATCGAAGGTCTCCTTGAGCTTAATGTTGAAGCGACGATCTTCGTCCAGCTCAATGAACCTGTCGCAGATACCTCGGTCGTCGTGGCACCAGTCGCACTCCCCCGGGCAGTTTTCGTCGTCCGAGTACGACATTTCCGGCCTATGTTAATAATTCAAATATTAAACTAGATTATTAATCACGGGTTGACTATCGGTGATGTACGTAGCTCCTTCTTTCATTCCCTAGTGCATTATTATACCAAATTGTCTAGCACACGGGAATGAAGGAGAACTTATCCAATATGAGCATTCAATAAGCAAAACCAAATCATAAAATAAAGTAGTATTCAAATTAGCATGCATTCAATAATTATAAGCAAAAGTACATCATCTCTTGGTCTCCGTACATCGTCGAATATTATCACTAATATAGCATCACTAATACAACTAGAACCGTAGCGCCCGACGGGTATCGACGCGGGCGGTGGACACCCAAAGATAAGGAACCATCATAGGATCATAGCTCCAGTGAGATCCCTGAAGAACCTGCCAGGTATTGTCAAACCTGCCCTCCAATGCAACCATGTAGCGACGGACGTGCTCGTCCTCCTCGCTGACACGGTGACGTACCACCTCCGCGGTGTCCGGAAGCCTCGGCACCATCACTGGCCCACGCGACCACCACCAAACAAGGATCGGGTCAACAACGGGCTGCCTCCTCACCAACCTACGTCCCCCGAAAGGTAGCATCTCCCAATACCAGTCCGGCGGAGCCCAGTCCCGAACATGGCCCTGATCAAGCAAGCCTCCACCGTCGAGTCGACGACGACGAGGATGCGGGATAGGCATCGCCGACGTCGATGCGGGAACTACTTCTATATATAGTTAAATAAAGTAGTTTTATTAATTAAGTCAACTAGCTAGTTCAACTACTAAACACTTACTATAAATAAATAAAGTAGTACTTACTAAAAACAAACTATTTTTATATATAGTAAAATAAAGTAGTTTATTAAATCAACTAGCTAGTTCAACTATATATGAAGCACTTACTATAAATAAAATAAAGTAGTACTTACTAAAAATAAACTAGTATTTTTCTAACTAATTATATTAAACACTTTCTCTTCTTATTTTTTTCCTTTTTCTAAATACTATGAACAAAAAAATCATTAAAATTCTATAAACAAAATTACAACAGAAAAAAATCATAAAGGTTCTATGAACAGAAAAAAATCATAAAAATTTGACATATTCGATCTTTGCATATATATGAACATACAAACATGCATATTCAACAATAATATCACCCAAAAAATCTATTAACAGAAAAAAATTTAACACAATATGAACAAATTAATTACACAATATGAAAAAAAAACTCTATGAACTACATATCTAAATTACTACACATCCGACAAAAAAATCTATGAACTACAAAAAAATCTAAAAAAATCTAACAAAAAAAATCTAATAACAGAAAAAAAATCTAACATAATATGAACAAATTAATTACACAATCTAAATTACACAATATGAACTACATATCTAAATTACACCACATCTAATCTAACAAATAAATCTAACATAATATGAACAAAAAAAATCTACTAACAGAAAAAAAAAATATGAACCACATATAATCTAAAAAAATCTACTAACAGAAAAAAATCTAACATAATATGAACAAATTAATTACACAATCTAAATTACACAATATGAATTACATATCTAAATTACTACAAATCTAATCTAACAAATAAATCTATGAACTATACAAAAAACTCTAAAAAAAATCTAACAAAAATAAATAAAGTTGCTCACGGCCGGCGACGGCGACGGCGACGGCGACGGAGAGGTGCAGCAGGGCGGGCGGCGACGTACGGCGTCGGGGCGGCAGGGCGGGCGGCGACGGCGCGGCAGCGGGGCGGGGTGGCGACGGCGCGCGTCGGGGACGGGGCGGGCGGGGACGGCGTCAGGGCGGGTGGCGACGGCGTCGGGGCGCGGCGGGGCGGCGACGGCGAGGTGGCGGCAGGGGACGGCGTCGGGGCATCGGGAGAGATCGAAGTTGGGGCGGGGCGGCAGTGCTACTTATATAGCAGAGGCTTTGGTCCCGGTTCGTGCCGCAAACCGGGACAAATGCCCCCCTTTTGTGCCGGTTCGTGCCACCAATCGGGACCAAAGGCCTCTTTTCGGCAGCCCAAAGGGTGGGAAACGAAGACCTTTGGTCCCGGTTGGTGGCTCCAACCGGGACAAAAGGGGCGCATTGGTACCGGTTGATGGCACCAACCGGTACCAAAGAGGGGCATTGGTACCGGTTGGCGCAACCAATCGGTACCAATAGACCCGTCTAATTTTTTATTTTCTGCAGCTGTTTTTTAGTTGATTCTTTCTGCAGCTGTTTTTTGAGTCCCACCTCGACAAACGAGAGGCACTCGCAGCTGTTTATAAGCCCTGAGTGCAGAGACGATGAAGAAGAGGCTCAATGCTCATCTGCACGTTGGTTAGCTTCAAGCCTTGAGGAATAGGGTAGACTGCACAGAGCTATGTGCAGTGCAGTTGACACTATTCCAAAAGGCTTGAAGCAAATTAACTAGCATTGTGCCTCTTTTTTATTTTTAATGACTTATTTTTAATAGTTGTGATTAACTTAACTAAAAAAATGAGCATAGATGCTTATTTTTAATGACATATTACAACTCAGAAATAAAACGAAAAAAATAAATATAGCAGAAAATAAAAAAAACTATATAAAACTACTCAGAAAATAGACGCAAAAATAGTTGTGATTAACTTTACTAAAAAAGTGAGCATAGATGCTTATTTTTAATGACTTATTACAATTCAGAAATAAATAGAAGAAAAAATAGTTGTGATTAACTTAACTAAAAAATGAGCATAGATGCTTATTTTTAATGACTTATTACAACTCAGAAATAAAAAGAAAAAAAATAAATATAGCAGAAAAGAAAAAAATATATAAAAAACTACTCAGAAATAAATAGAAGCAAAAATAGTTGTGATTAACTTTACTAAAAAAGTGAGTATAGATGCTTATTTTTAATGACTTTTTACAATTCAGAAATAAATAGAAGAAAAAATAGTTGTGATTAACTTAACTAAAAAATGAGTATAGATGCTTATTTTTAATGACTTATTACAACTCAAAAATAAAAAGAAAAAAATAAATATAGCAGAAAAGAAAAAAATATATAAAAAACTACTCACAAATGAGCATAGATGCGCTTATAGAGAAAATTCAACCTAAATTCATAATAAATTTCTACTAACTTCAGAAAAATTCAATATGAATTTAGGTTAAATTTCCTGTATAAGGGCATATATTTTCATTTTGAAAGGAGCTCAACAAGGCAGAAAGAGAGGGGCTTGTAAACCGATCTGATTCCCCTTCGGTTGGCGAGGTGGGACTAAACTCTGACCGCAACGAGGACCAAACCTTTAGACCCGGTTGGTGGCATGAACCGGGACTAAAGGGCAGCCTTTGGTCCCGATTCATGCCACCAACCAGGACCAATGGTGATGGGCCAGGAGCGAGGACCATTGGTCCCGGTTCGTCCCACCAACCGGGACCAAAAGGTCCAGACGAACAGGGACCAATGGCCCACGTGGCCCGGCCGGCCCTCGGGGCTCACGAACCGGGTCCAATGCCCCCGTTGGTCCCGGTTCTGGATTGAACCGGGACTAATGGGCTGGACCGGCCTGAACCATTGGCCCCTTTTCTACCAGTGTGCAACAAACAACCGCAACAACACTCAATGATGACAATCCCATGTAACAAGATAGATACTCCAATAAGGGAACGGAACACATGTGCCGTTGTTACTGGAACCAGGTCAAATCATGGTTTTCACCCTTGGATTTTGACCTCCATAGAATGATTTTGACAAGGAAATGTCGCGTGAATGATGCCATTGCCAGGTACAAACAATGAAGGTCGTATCTAGAGTTTTCACCCCCGAAAGTCAAGCCCCGATACAAAAGAACCACCTAAACGATGTTGCCCCGTGCTGCCACCACCTGCTGATCCATCACCGCACGTCCAAGCAGACGCACAGTCCTGGTGGACCTAGCCACAAAATTATAACTATAGCCGCGCATCACCTTCTGCTAAGCAGCGCTCGGGGACGCCCGACATCTCCACCGACCCGATGACACTGAGATTCAAGATCGCATAGACAAAAAATTAGGCTAGTAGCATGGGGCACCTCGAGCAAGGGCGGAACCCATGCATAAAGCAGAAGTTAAGTCGCCTGATCTACTGTCTCACGCACCAGGGCCATACCCAGCAACGGAGAGACATCCAATCAATGGATCATGCTTCCAGGAAGCTTTGATACAAAGGCTAAAACTCGCCGACCTTGCGGCTTGAAGAGACGGCTAGCAGCATGTAGTTGTGCGGCAAGGAGAAAAATGACGAATGCATGTGCAAGTGTAACCGTGCCACTGTAAATCATCTCCATACTCGGACTAGGAATACATGCCACCAAAGCGGAGAATGGCAATCGAAAAAATTCACCATCATTGTGAATCAGGGACGGATAGCATATGTCGCAAATCACCACCATCGTCATTGATGCACGGCCGATCGCCTCAGTGCCCTCGCAGTTGCTGTTGCAAGGCCATCGCCGAGATATGTCGGGGCAACCGCCCCAACATCTGACCTCCACCAACATGGGTTCGAGGATGAGGATTTATTTATTGGTATTGAAATTTTACCATTAATTTGTTTCTTTTATTTTTTGACGAAGGTGTTGCTCTGGTCAAGTGGTGGATGCAAAACTCCACCCACTTCATGAATTATAGAAACATTTGAGACATATCAAGCCGCTGCTCCGGCATCCATACGTGAGAGTCACAAGGGCAGCCTCAAAGCCGACCATACCCTCGAAGGTACCACAACAACCAGAACCCGCCAGAGGGCCCACTGGTTGGCCATCGTTGCCAAATCTAGGTGCAAAGCCTGGACCGACACACCTTCGCCACTCCGCATTTCGTCCTCCGCCAGAGGGACACCGCCATGCTTCAGGGTAGCCTCTATGGCGTGCAACTGCCGTTCGTGGTGGCAGGTCCTCCACAATCCCACACCTCCACACAACGCCAAGGCTTTGCCACGCCTACACATGTGGCCAGAACCGGAGTTTCAGGCTGCCACATTATTAAACACATTCAGCTGCGCATCAAGGGCGGGATGAAGTGGGAGCACGGATGGAAGCATGGAAAGGGAGCAGGCAAGCCGGATCCAAGGGGGAACGCCCGCGCTAGCCACGTCGGCGCTGGACCCGCGCGCTCACGCAAGAGCAGGCGAACGCCCGGGCTTCGCTGGATATCACTCCCGCAGATAACGCCTGCCTAGGCTAAATTTGCGATGGATCCTTTCCTTCCCTGCGAAGGTAAAAACGGCTCAGGATTTGACCTCTCTCTCGTTTCCTCTCTCCTTCCGCCTCCGCCGCCACACCCCTCGGGTTTGAAGCCCACACACGCGACCTCTCTCCCATGTAACCGGCCGGCATGAGCGTCGCCAGCGGGAGAGCACCCAGCCCACCCCAACAGCAGCGGGGAGCTGGCCTGCCGCTGCCGCCGCCTGCCGCGCGCCCCCGGGGAGGCGATCCGGCGACCGGAGGAGAGGGCGCCATGGCGCGGAAGGACGGCTGGCAGCTCCCGGCCCACACCCTGCCGGTCCGTCCGCCAGCTCCTCCCCCCCTCCCTTCCCCACCTTTCCCTCTCCTCCCACGCTGGCTTGGATCGGCGCGGCAGCTGGGACGGAGGCCGTACGCACCCTCGCCGATGGCGGCATATTGATCCAGCTAAATCGGCAGGCGGCTTCCGGCGGAGGAGTCTCGTGGTGTTCGTGGAGGCTGCGAGGAGGTAGCGATAGGGAAGAAAATGAAGGTTGCTGCTGCCGTGAAAGAACTTAAAAAATTAAACAAAAGTTGATGGACGAGCTGCAGCCGATGGTCGGTGATATACTGATATGTGTTTGTGCCAGAGCTTTTGCACTCTCCTTGCATCAATTCTTTATGTAACTGTACTATGTCTAGCATAATAGGATGATGAGGCAAGTCAGTAAGTTGAGAAGGTCAACAGTTGAAGCGAATCTGAATGTATTACTTGATAACTCTTGAGTGCATTTTTTGTACCAACATTACATTAATCAATCACTTTGATTAGTGGAAGCAACTAAGCTGTTGTTGTAAGTACACATAATCAGAACGAAGGGTGAGGCGGACAAGCAGATCAATAGGTTGCTATATTATTCCACATATATGGGTTTGTGTGATGTTACTTTGGATTACTAAGATTGTTAATCTATACTGGAAATTAGCGGCTGTTAAAAATTAGTCTTGATTTACTACAGCAATAGTTGTTGGTTACAGCCATTAAAAAGATTGATTAGTTCTATCAGGTTATTTAAACAGCAGTAAGGAATGAACATTACAGCTCTCTTTGATTTTCTTTGATGTTTCCTCTTTTGTCTGATCTGAAATAATATGTCATGACTATATATTCTACCCCACATCATCATTCCTTCTACATCGCTCATAGGAGAATATTGTAATGGCACTTTATTACTTGGTGGTAATAGACATAACTCCAGTCTTGCCATGTTTGTACAATTAATTTAATTCAATTCCAAACATGTATCATTTGCAAAAGACGTGCCATGAGTTGATGGGCAGCTAGCCGTTGCAAGAGCATTCAGAGATATGAGCTGCTACTCATACACAGGTATTAGCTTCTGTGTTGTCTAAATTAATTTAGTTTGAAACTTGGATGAAACGGCCAAACGAACTTGATCTATATTGATTCTGCTAATTGAGCTATGTAGGGCACAATAAATATAGCTTTTTCTTATTTCTTTCTGGAAAGCATTGCCAAAGAAATTGAAAGGCAGCACTCTTATCAGCTGTCATTTATCGTTTCTTCAGATAAATCCTTGCTTAGTTATTTCTCACAGGAATGATATATAGGTTGCTCTTGGTTCATCTACTTTGTACTTATGAGTTATGAGATGTTTCTCTGTTTTAGATTGTGGAGTAGTCGTGTGATCTGTAAAATGTACTGCATACATACAAAAGGAAGTATTTGGATTTGCGAATCGTGTAATAAAAACTGGGATGTGGGCTTTCTAGAACAGGTTGAGGTTCAAATTCTGAAAGTTAGTGGTGCAGCCATGAAAATCAGGGAAGCTTCTCTTTTTTCCTTTTATCACAATGGAATGAGTGCTATTATCACTGTATTCGTATTTTGTTATTCTTTCTACAATGATCAGGCATAAGTATTCTTTCGAAGTGAGCTTCATTTCTCTATAGTCAGGTCTCTAGCTGGTATTTTTTTAAATATTTTCAGTGCCATGAAATGATCAAATTCGATAATTCACATGTATCAAACAACACAACTCAGCTGCTGTGTTCTTATTTTTTATATATACTTGCTCCGTACTCCGACAGATCTAAATCCATAAATACAACAATGTTGGGTTGCTCTGTTTTATCTACTATAATTTGCACGCCTATTTTTTTTAAAATTCTTATTGTTTCATTCACTTGCTGAAGCTCCTACAAACCTACAGAGCCATTGTTCTCCTACCTGGGAGCGGATAGGAAGGATTTGGGTGCCGGCAACGTGGGGCTGAGAAGAAAGGAGGATGTGTGAGGACAACTAGTGGGCGTACTACAACCGCAGCTGATTCGTGTGTGTTGTTTGTTGGATCCAACCCTTCCGTCTGCAGGGCCTGACGAAGGGAATGAAGATGCACACCCTCGGCCACGACTTTGTCCTCTAGGTACAAAAGCGAGATAGTCTGAAATTTGATAAACATTTGCTGAATATACAGTATTGCATGATTCCTTGTATTAGCCTCTTTCCAAATGCTCAGTTTTATGACAGGAAGATTTTACATGGTTCAAATGTCCTGTCTCCTACTCCCTCCGTTCGGAATTACTTGTCGTAGAAATGGATGTATCTAGACATTTTTTAATTATAGATACATCTATTTCTGCGACAAGTAATTCGGAACAGAGGGAGTAGCTATGACAAGGATTATACATGCCTCCTGTATGGCAGCTACACTTATAAATGTCACGGATGGAAGGGAAGACAAGGAGGGCACAGGAAACAGTCGACGAAACATGGTTGAAGTTGTTGTTCTGCACCTCATCCAAACCATCTTTAGATGTATGTCTAAGCTGAGCCCTCTCTTTTCTTGCATCCTTAGTATATCCTGCCTCGATGTCCTTGGTAGTTATTGATTTGTCTTTATATTAAGCGACTTCGCTGATATAACATGGCATCTTTAGAAGCTTATAGTGTCCTCCTTTCTTGTATTTTAATGTTGCATAATCTTCGTTGATAAAAAAGTGATCGCGCAATACTTTATGTTCAACAATCCAGTTTGTTACGTGTGTATACCTTGTGTTTTTTAACTCTGTCAATCTGGGTTTATGAAAATTCAGTTCCCTATGTATATTTGTCAGCAAGTCCACTGTCATCTACTTCCTTGTTTAATAGATAATGTTACATTTTTATTTGCAAAACTGTGAACATTAAGTCTCTATGAGAGTTGTTGGCCACTACATGTACTCACTTTTTCATAGTGTTTGTTTTACCTTCAGAGCTGAAAAGTAATGTTGTGTTAATTGTAAGCTGATACAAAATCAACTTCAGTTTGCTAAAGAAAGTTCTCTTGCTAGCCTTGTGGAAAATTGACCCCAAAAGATCAGTATAGACTTGGCAGTTTAAATTTTTCTGCAGGTTGGAAAAGTACAGGCAAAGCGCTCAGCATCGGTGTGGTCTCTTCGTATAGTCTCAAGTTGATGCTATTAAAGATAGACTTGATAAAAAATACAACACATGTGATGGCTTTCATGTACGCATCAAGTCTATTGATGGTTTTCAAGGAGAAGAGGACGATATATTAATACTATCAACGGTAATATCCAATTGGAATGGAGTTGTTGGGTTTCTTGCTGATAACCAAAGAACAAACATTACGTGGGACAAGGGCAAGGCTCTGGATTTTCTGAATGAATCGTTAGGTACGCAGGCAACATTCATATATATTCACTTGCGTCTCAGACCACTGTCGTAAATAATTATGGCACTGACATTCTGCCTGTTGTTGTGCCTCTCCAGGATATACACAACTGAAGCGATGACGTCCTGCCGGTGTATATTGGCGACGACCGCATCGACAGGATCCTGGTGGCCAAGTGCCTCAAGGAGAGCAGCACGTCTTACTGACTCCAGGACCCAGCAGAGCTTTTTCATGGCCTTTAGACATTTGAAACGGAGGGAGTATGATCCTCCCATATTTGCGTGCTTGTAGCTTTGATCTGTTTTATGAATGTGTGCTGCTGCTGTATCTTATTTTTCCAACCTATTGATCCTGCCACATGTGCGCCAGGGCAGGCTCTGGTCAGCACTAAGGGATTTCAGTTATAATTCCATGAGCAATGCTTGCATTCACATCTGCGTCCAGGGCATAAAAAAGATCTGAAAAGTGCGGTGACCCACCTGGCACCGCAGAGTTTCCGCTCAGGAGGCACCGCGAAGGGAGCCCCAACCACTAGTTGGCTTATCATGCTACATCGCATCAAATAGCCGCAAGAAGCCGCCATGACTGCCTCAGCGACACGCCTGCTATTGGGGAGCGTAGCAGAAATTCAAAATTTTCCTATGTGTCACCAACATCTATCTATGGAGAAACCAGCAACGAGGGGAAGGAGAATGCATCTACATACCCTTGTAGATCGCTAAGCGGAAGCGTTCAAGAGAACGGGGTTGAAGGAGTTGTACTCGTCGTGATCCAAATCACCGGAGATCCTAGTGCCGAACGGACGGCACCTTCGCGTTCAACACACGTACAGCCCGGTGACGTCTCCCATGCCTTGATCCAGCAAGGAGAAAGTGAGAGGTTGAGGAAGACTCCATCCAGCAGCAGCACAACGGTGTGGTGGTGATGGAGGAGCGTGGCAATCCTGCAGGGCTTCGCCAAGCACCGCAGGAGAGGAGTACTTGGGAGAGGGGAGGGCTGCGCCAGAACTTGTGGTGCGGCTTCCCTCCCACCCCCCACATATATATAGGGGCAAGGGAGAGGGGGGCCGGCCCCCTCAGATCCAATCTGAGGAGGGGGCGGCGGCCAAGGGGGGGAGGAGTGCCTCCCAAGTCAAGTGGAGGCCCTCCCCCTTAGGGTTTTCCCCCTCCCATGCGCATGGGCCTTGGGGGGGCTGTTGCCCCTGGCCCATTAAGGCTAGGGCGCCTCCCTACAGCCTATGCTGCTGTATTGGACGTGGTGGAACAATTTCCGGACCTCCGGACCCCTCCAGAAACCTCCGGAACCTTCTGGAAGCTTCCCGGTACAATACCGGAAAAATCCGAACTTTTCCCGGAACCCGAACAACAACTTTCCATATATAAATCTTTATCTCCGGACCATTTC
Organism: Triticum timopheevii; assembly: GCA_963921465.1. Lineage (NCBI taxonomy): Eukaryota > Viridiplantae > Streptophyta > Magnoliopsida > Poales > Poaceae > Triticum > Triticum timopheevii. The sequence continues at coordinate 14,136,758 of OY997271.1, forward strand.
GGAACTCCTCGTGACGTCCGGGATCTCATCCGGGACTCCGAACAACATTCGGTAATCACATACAAACTTCCTTTATAACCCTAGCGTCATCGAACCTTAAGTGTGTAGACCCTACGGGTTCGGGAACCATGCAGACATGACCGAGACGTTCTCCGGTCAATAACCAACAGCGGGATCTGGATACCCATGTTGGCTCCCACATGTTCCACGATGATCTCATCGGATGAACCACGATGTCAAGGACTCAATCAATCCCGTATACAATTCCCTTTGTCTAGCGGTATTGTACTTGCCCGAGATTCGATCGTCGGTATGCCGATACCTTGTTCAATCTCGTTACCGGCAAGTCTCTTTACTCGTTCCGTAACACATCATCCCGTGATCAACCCCTTGGCACATTGTGCACATTATGATGATGTCCTACCGAGGGGCCCAGAGATACCTCTCCGTCACACGGAGTGACAAATCCCAGTGTCGATTCATGCCAACCCAACAGACACTTTCGGAGATACCTATAGTGCACCTTTATAGCCACCATGTTACGTTGTGATGTTTGGTACACCCAAAGCATTCCGGTATCCGGGAGTTGCACAATCTCATGGTCTAAGGAAATGATACTTGACATTAGAAAAGCTTTAGCATATGAACTATGATCTTTGTGCTAGGCTTAGGATTGGGTTTTTTCCATCACATCATTCTCCTAATGATGTGATCCCGTTATCAACGACATCCAATGTCCATGGTCAGGAAACTGTAACCATCTATTGATCAACGAGCTAGTCAACTAGAGGCTTACTAGGGGCATGGTGTTGGCTATGTACCCACACATGTATCTGAGTTTCCTATCAATACAATTATAGCATGGATAATAAACGATTATCATGAACAAGGAAATATAATAATAATAATAACTAATTTATTATTGCCTCTAGGGCATATTTCCAACAGTCTCCCACTTGCACTAGAGTCAATAATCTAGTTCACATCGCTATGTGATTAACACTGACAGGTCACATCGCCATGTGACCAACATCCAAAGAGTTTACTAATGTCTAAACTAGTTCACATCATCATGTGATTAAGACTCAATGAGTTCTTGGGTTTGATCATGTTTTGCTTGTGAGAGAGGTTTTAGTCAACGGGTCTGCAACATTCAGATCCGTGTGTACTTCGCAAATCTCTAGGTCATATTGTAAATGCTGCTTCCACGCTCCACTTGGAGCTATTCCAAATGGTTGCTCCACTATACGTATCTGTTTTGCTACTCAGAGTCATTCAGATAGGTGTTAAAACTTGCATCGACGCAACTCTTTACGTCGAACTCTTTATCACCTCCATAACCGAGAAACATATCCTTATTCCTCTAAGGATAATTTTGACCGCTATCTGGTGATCTACTCCTTGATCACCTTTGTACCCTCTTGCCAGGTATGTAGCAAGGCACACATCAGGTGGGGTACTTAGCATAGCATACTGTAGAGCCTATGTCTGAAGCATAGGGGACAACCTTCATCCTTTCTCTCTCTTCTGCCGTGGTCAAGCTTTAACTCTTAACTTCATACCTTACAACTCACGCAAGAACTCCTTCTTTGACAGATCCATCTTGAACACCTTCAAGATTATGTCAAGGTATGTGCTCATTTGAAAGTAATATTAAACATTTTGATCTATCTTATAGATCTTGATGCTTATTGTTCAAGTAGCCTAATCCAGGTTTTCCATTGAAAAACACTTTTCAAACAACCCTATATGCTTTCTAGAAATTCTACATCATTTCTGATCAACAATATGTCAACAACATATACTCATCAGAAATTCTATAGTGCTCCCACTCACTTCTTTGGAAATACAAGTTTCTCATAAACTTTGTACAAACCCAAAATCTTTAATCATTCCATCAAAGCGCATATTCCAACTCCGAGATGCTTACTCCAGTCCTTAGAAGGATCGCTGGAGCCAACATACCTTTTAGCATCCTTAGGATCGACAAAAACTTTCTGATTGTATCACATACAACCTTTCCTTACGAAGACTGGTAAGGAAACTCGTTTTGACATCCATCTGCCAGATTTCATAAATGCAGCTAATGCTAACATGATTCCGACGGACTTAAGCATCGCTACGGATGAGAAAATCTCATCGTAGTGAACTCCTTGAACTTGTGAAAAACTCTTCGCCACAAGTCGAGCTTCATAGACGGTGACATTACCGTCCACGTCCGTCTTCTTCTTAAAGATCCATTTATCTCAATGGCTTGCCGATCACCGGACAAGTCCACCAAAGTCCATGCTTTGTTCTGATACATGGATCCTATCTCGGATTTCATGTTTTCTAACCATTTGTCGGAATTTGGGCCCACCATCGCTTCTCCATAGCTCGTAGGTTCATTGTTGTCTAGCAACATGACCTTCAAGACATGATTACTGTGCCACTCTGAAGTGGTAGGCATCCTTGTCACCCTACGAGGTACGGTAGTGACTTGATCCAAAACTTCATGATCACTATCATAAGCTTCTACTTCAATTGGTGTAGGCGCTACAGGAACAATTTCCTGTGCCCTGTTACACACTTGTTGAAGTGACGGTTCAATAACCTCATCAAGTCTCCACCATCCTCCCACTCAATTCTTTCAAGACAAACTTTTCCTCGAGAAAGGACCCGATTCAAGAAACAATCCCTATTGCTTTCGGATCTGAATTAGGAGGTATACCCAACTGTTTTGGGTGTCCTATGAAGATGCATTTTATCTGCTTTGGGTTCGATCTTATCAACCTGAAACTTTTTTCACATAAGCGTCGCAGCCCCAAACTTTTAAGAAACGACAACTTAGGTTTCTCCAAACCATAGTTCAAACGGTGTCGTCTCAATGGAATTACATGGTGCCCTATTAAAGTGAGTGCGGTTGTCTCTAATGCCTAACCCATGAACGATAGTGGTAATTCGATAAGAGACATCATGGTGCGCACCATATCCAATAGGGTGCAACTATGATGTTCGGACACACCATCACACTATGGTGTTCCAGGCGGTATTAATTGTGAAACAATTTGCACAATGTCTTAATTGCGTGCCAAAGCTTGTAACTCAGATACTCATCTCTATGATCATATCATAGACATTTTATCCTCTTGTCACGATGATCTTTAACTTCACTCTGAAATTACTTGAACCATTCAATAATTTAGACTTGTGTTTCATCAAGTAAATATACTCAACATCTACTCGAATCATCTGTGAAGTAAGAACATAACGATATTCACTGCATGCCTCAGCACTCATTGGACTGCACACATCAAAATGTGTTACTTCCAACAAGTTGCTATCTTGTTCCATCTTACTAAAACCGAGGCTTTTCAGTCATCTTGCCCATGTGGTATGATTTGCATATCTCAAGTGATTCAAAAACAAGTGAGTCCAAACGATCCATCTGCATGGAGTTTCTTCATGCGTATACACCAATAGACATGGTTCACATGTCTCAAACTTCTCAAAAAACTGAGTGAGTCCAAAGATCCATCAACATGGAGCTTCTTCATGCGTTTTATACCAATATGACTTACATGGCAGTGCCACAAGTAAGTGGTACTATCATTACTATCTTATATCTTTTAGCATGAAAATGTGTATCACTACGATCGAGATTCAATAAACCATTCCTTTAGGTGCAAGACCATTGAAGGTATTAGTCAAATAAATAGAGTAACCATTATTCTCCTTAAATGAATAACCGTATTGCGATAGACATAATCCAATCATGTCTATGCTCAACGCAAACACCAAATGACAATTATTCAGGTTTAATACTAATCTTGATGGTAGAGGGAGCGCGCGATGTTTGATCACATCAAACTTGGAAACACTTCCAACACATATCGTCGGCTCACCTTTAGCTAGTCTCCGTTTATTCCGTAGCTCTTTTATTTCGAGTTACTAACACTTAGTAACCGAACCGGTATCTAATACCCTGGTGCTACTAGGAGTACTAGTAAAGTACATATTAACATAATGTATATCCAATATACTTCTATCGACCTTGCCAGCCTTCTTATCTACCAAGTATCTAGGATAATCCTGCTCCAGTGGCTATTCCCCTTATTACAGAAGCACTTAGTCTCGGGTTTAGGTTCAACCTTGGGTTTCTTCACCGAAGCAGCAGCTGATTTGCCATTTCATGAAGTATCCCTTCTTGCCCTTGCCCCTTTTGAAAACTAGTGGTTTTTACTAACCATCAACAATTGATGCTCCTACTTGACTTCTAATTTTGCGGTGTCAAACATCGCGAATACTTCAAGGATCATCATATATATCCCTGATATGTTATAGTTCATCACGAAGCTCTAGCAGCTTGGTGGCAATGACTTTGGAGAAACATCACTATCTCATCTGGAAGATCAACTCCCACTCGATTCAAGTGATTGTTGCACTCAGACAATCTGAGCACAAGCTCGACGATTGAGCTTTTCTCCCTTAGTTTGCAGGCTAAGAAAATCGCCGGAGGTTTTATACCTCTTGACGTGGGCACGAGCCTGAAATCCCAATTTCAGCCCTTGAAACATCTCATATGTTCCGCGACGTTTCGAAATCGTCTTTTGGTGCCTCAACTCTAACGTTTAATTGAACTATCACGTAGTTATCAAAACGTGTATGTCCGATGTTCGCAACATCCACAAACGACGTTTGGGGTTCAGCACACTGAGCGGTGCATTAAGGACATAAGCTTTCTACTGTCCGCATAATCGCTACTGTCAACTTTCCACTATATTTTCTCTAGGAACATATCTAAACAGTGGAACTAAAGCGCGAGCTTACAACATAATTTGCAAAGATCTTTTGACTATGTTCAGGATAATTAAGTTTATCTTATGAACTCCCACTCAGATAGACATCCCTCTAGTCATCTAAGTGATTACATGATCCGAGTCAACTAAGCCGTGTCCGATCATCACGTGAGACAGACTAGTCATCATCGGTGAACATCTTCATGTTGATTGTATCTACTATACGACTCATGCTCGACCTTTCGGTCTCTTGTGTTCCGAGGCCATGTCTGTACATGCTAGGCTTGTCAAGTTAACCTAAGTGTTTCGCGTGTGTAAATCTGGCTTACACCCGTTGTATGTGAACGTAAGAATCTATCACACCCGATCATCACGTGGTGCTTCGAAACGACGAACTTTCGCAACGGTGCACAGTTAGGGGGAACACTTTCTTGAAATTTTAATGAGGGATCATCTTATTTACTACCGTCGTTCTAAGCAAATAAGATGCATAAACATGATAAACATCGCATGCAATCAAAAAGTGACATGATATGGCCAATATCATTTTGCTCCTTTTGATCTCCATCTTCGGGGCTCCATGATCATCATCGTCACCGGCATGACACCATGATCTCCATCATCATGATCTCCATCATCGTGTCTTCATGAAATTGTCTCGCCAACTATTACTTCTACTACTATGGCTACCGGTTAGCAATAAAGTAAAGTAATTACATGGCATTGTTCAATGACAAGCAGGTCATACAATAAATAAAGACAACTCCTATGGCTCCTGTCGGTTGTCATACTCATCGACATGCAAGTCGTGATTCCTATTACAAGAACATGATCAATCTCAATACATCACATATCATTCATCACATTCTTCTTGGCCATATCACATCGCATAACATACCCTGCAAAAACAAGTTAGACATCCTCTAATTGTTGTTTGCATGTTTTACGTGGCTGCTATGGGTTTCTAGCAAGAACATTTCTTACCTACGCAAAAACCACAACGTGATATGTCAATTGCTATTTACCCTTCATAAGGACCCTTTTCATCGAATCCATTCCGACTAAAGTGGGAGAGACTGGCACCCGCTAGCTGTTGGGGAACGTAGTAATTTCAAAAAATTTCCTACGCACACGCAAGATCATGGTGATGATATAGCAACAAGAGGGGAGAGTGTTCGTCTACGTACCATCGTAGACCGTAAGCGGAAGTGTTAGCACAAAGCGGTTGATGTAGTCGTACGTCTTCACGATCCGACCGATCCAAGCACCGAACGTACGGGGCCTCCGAGTTCAGCACATGTTCAGCTCGATGACGATCTCCGGCCTCCGATCCAACAAAGCTCCGGAGATGAGTTCCGTCAGCACGACGGCGTGGTGACGATGTTGATGTTCTACCGGCGCTGGGCTTCGCCTAAGCTTCGCGACGATATGACCGAGGTGGAATATGGTGGAAGGGGGCACCGCACACGGCTAAGGAACGATCCGTAGATCAACTTGTGTGTTTTTGGGGTGCCCCCCGCCCCCGTATATAAAGGAGCCAGGGGGGAGGAGGCGGCCGGCCTAGAGGGCGCGCCAAGGGGGGGAGTCCTACTCCCACCGGGAGTAGGACTCCCTCTTTCCAAGTAGGAGTAGGAGAAGGGGGGAAAGAGGAGGAAGAGGGGAAGGAAAGGGGGGGCGCCGCCCCCCTTCCCTTGTCCTATTCGGACTAGGAGGGGGAGGGGCGCGCGGCCCCCTCCTCGCTCCTTCCCTCTTCTCCCTCGAGGCCCATGTAGGCCCATTAACCCCTTCGGGGGGTTCCGGTAACCTCCCGGTACTCCGGTAAAATGCCGATTTCACCCAGAACCATTCCGATGTCCAAACATAGGCTTCCAATATATCAATCCAAGACTCCTCGTCATGTCCGTGATCACATCCGGGACTCCGAACAAACTTCGGTACATCAAAACTTATAAACTCATAATAAAACTGCCATCGAAACGTTAAGCGTGCGGACCCTACGGGTTCGAGAACTATGTAGACATGACCTAAAACCATTCTCGGTCAATAACCAATAGCGGGACCTGGATGCCCATATTGGTTCCTACATATTCTACGAAGATCTTTATCGGTCAAACCGCATAACAACATACGTTGTTCCCTTTGTCATCGGTATGTTACTTGCCCGAGATTTGATCGTCGGTATCCAATACCTAGTTCAATCTCGTTACTGGCAAGTCTCTTTACTCGTTCTGTAATACGTCATCTCATAACTAACTTATTAGTTATAATGCTTGCAAGGCTTAAGTGATGAGTATTACCGAGAGGGCCCAGAGATACCTCTCCGACAATCGGAGTGACAAAACCTAATCTCGAAATACGCCAACTCAACATGTACCTTCGGAGACACCTGTAGTACTCCTTTATAATCACCCAGTTACGTTGTGATGTTTGGTAGTACCCAAAGTGTTCCTCCGGTAAACGGGAGTTGCATAATTCTCATAGTTACAGGAACATGTATAAGTCATGAAGAAAGCAATAGCAGAATACTAAACGATCAAGTGCTAAGCTAACGGGATGGGTCATGTCAATCACATTATTCTCCTAATGATGTGATCTCATTAATCAAATGACAACACATGTCTATGGTTAGGAAACATAACCATCTTTGATTAATGAGCTAGTCAAGTAGAGGCATACTAGTGACTATATGTTTGTCTATGTATTCACACATGTATCATGTTTCCGGTTAATACAATTCTAGCATGAATAATAAACATTTATCATGATATAAGGAAATAAATAATAACTTTATTATTGCCTCTAGGGCATATTTCCTTCACTAGCCACCTTATGCACCAAGTGCATGTCAGTCGGTGGAACCTGTCTCACGTAAGTGTACGTGTAAGGTCGGTCCAGGCCGCTTCATCCCACAAGACCGTCGAAACAAGATTGGACTAGTAACGGTAAGCATATTGAACAAAATGAACTCCCACAACTACTTTGTGTTCTACTCGTGCAAAGAATCTACGCAATAGACCTAGCTCATGATGCCACTGTTGCGGAACGTAGCAGAAATTCAAAATTTTCCTATGTGTCACCAAGATCTATCTATGGAGAAACCAGCAACGAGGGGAAGGAGAGTGCATCTACATACCCTTGTAGATCGCTAAGCGGAAGCGTTCAAGAGAACAGGGTTGAAGGAGTCGTACTCGTCGTGATCCAAATCACCGGAGATCCTAGTGCCGAACGGACAGCACCTCCGCGTTCAACACACGTACAGCCCGGTGACGTCTCCCATACCTTGATCCAGCAAGGAGAGAGGGAGAGGTTGAGGAAGACTCCATCCAGCAGCAACACAATGGCGTGGTGGTGATGGAGGAGCGTGGCAATCCTGCAGGGCTTCGCCAAGCACCGCGGGAGAGGAGGAGTACTTGGGAGAGGGGAGGGCTGCGCCAGAACTTGTGGTGCGACTGCCCTCCCACCCCCCACATATATATAGGGGCAAGGGAGAGGGGGGCCGGCCCCCTCAGATCCAATCTGAGGAGGGGGCGGCGGCCAAGGGGGGAGGAGTGCCTCCCAAGTCAAGTGGAGGCCCTCCCCCTTAGGGTTTTCCCCCTCCCATGCGCATGGGCCTTGGGGGGGGGGCTGGTGCCCCTGGCCCATTAAGGCTAGGGCGCCCCCCTACAGCCCATGATGCTGTATTGGACATGGTGGAACAATTTCCGGACCTCCGGACCCCTCCGGAATCCTCCGGAACCTTCTGGAAGCTTCCCGGTACAATACCGGAAAAATCCGAACTTTTCCCGGAACCCGAACAACAACTTTCCATATATAAATCTTTATCTCCGGACCATTTCGGAACTCCTCGGGACGTCCGGGATCTCATCCGGGACTCCGAACAACATTCGGTAACCACATACAAACTTCCTTTATAACCCTAGCGTCATCGAACCTTAAGTGTGTAGACCCTACGGGTTCGGGAACCATGCAGACATGACCGAGACGTTCTCCGGTCAATAACCAACAGCGGGATCTGGATACCCATGCTGGATCCCACATGTTCCACGATGATCTCATCGGATGAACCACGATGTCAAGGACTCAATTAATCCCGTATACAATTCCCTTTGCCTAGCGGTATTGTACTTGCCCGAGATTCGATCGTCGGTATGCCGATACCTTGTTCAATCTCGTTACCGGCAAGTCTCTTTACTCGTTCCGTAACACATCATCCCGTGATCAACCCCTTGGTCACATTGTGCACATTATGATGATGTCCTACCGAGTGGGCCCAGAGATACCTCTCCGTCACACGGAGTGACAAATCCCAGTCTCGATTCATGCCAACCCAACAGACACTTTCGGAGATATCTGTAGTGCACCTTTATAGCCACCCAGTTACGTTGTGACGTTTGGTACACCCAAAGCATTCCTACGGTATCCGGGAGTTGCACAATCTCATGGTCTAAGGAAATGATACTTGACATTAGAAAAGCTTTAGCATATGAACTACGATCTTTGTGCTAGGCTTAGGATTGGGTCTTGTCCATCACATCATTCTCCTAATGATGTGATCCTTTATCAACGACATCCAATGTCCATGGTCAGGAAACCGTAACCATCTATTGATCAACGAGCTAGTCAACTAGAGGCTTACTAGGGACATGGTGTTGTCTATGTACGCACACATGTATCTGAGTTTCCTATCAATACAATTATAGCATGGATAATAAACGATTATCATGAACAAGGAAATATAATAATAACTAATTTATTATTGCCTCTAGGGCATATTTCCAACACCTGCCTCGAGCATTGGCTGATCCGCATCCACTGCAAGATTTCCTCACCACGTTCGGAGCCAGGGGCACTACCACTGTGGCATGGCCTGCGGCAGCGGCAGGATCGAGGCCGGCAGGGTGGGGCCTACGACATAGTAGGGTTCCCCCATGTCACTTAAAACAGATGTGGCGTGGGTGTGGTTACCTTCTATATATAGTTTTGGAATTTTCTCATTTCAAAATCATTTTCATTTGATCCTGTGTTTCAAAATTATTTGGAAAAGGCCATGCAGGCTAAAGGTTTGGTTGTTAAGGACGCTTACTTCTGCAGAAAGATGAACGGGAGTTCCTAAATTAAACCATGTAACGAGATTCCTGAATTTCAAGGACTTGAGTGGAAATTTCTCAACGAAGATTTTCCACCAAGTAAATTTGTTCATTGCATGATGGCATTTGAACAATTTGATCTACGGGTACGTATGTAATAAATGCAAGACACAACTAATCAATTCAAGATGAATTTCTTCGATATAAAAGCTAGTCAATTCTAGATTGATTTTTACGAAATTGCTTCACATGATACATTACAATCTGCCAACGACACTTCATCCCCAACAGCGCTAGCATCAGCTAAAGAGAAAAACAATTGCCTCCATCGTGCATGCCGGCTGCCAAGTAGGATCGTGCAGACTTCGGCCACAAACTTGATTTTTTTTAATGCCCACTCCAAGTCATTGCCAACCAGCGTTGCTAGTAACAATGCAGCCTGGAGTCTTTATGGAACCAGCGCCAAGACATTACCAACACAAGTACACAGCTGCTATCTTAACAAACACAACTACACAGCTACTATATTGTCCTTGGGAATTAATCCGATCAGTTCTGCAATCTTCAGCTTCTTCCTGGCGTACTGCGCATATGTTCCAGACGACAAAGTCTGAAAATGGAAAGAGTAAGCTACTACATACAAAACTGCAAGTGGATACAATGTTGTTTGACAATATCTACCCAACAAACATACCGTCCAACGGATCTCCTGTGCAATCAGCTCACGGGCTTTATATTCTGGAACCTATAGAGACACAAAAGAAGAAATCACACGAGAATATATCAGGAACCAATGGATGCTGAGGCAACACCATACTATACTTACACTGTCACTAATGCCTTTCGTGCACCGGGCAAACTACAAAGAAGACCAAATCAATTTGCATTGTAAAAGAACATATTGATTTATAACAGAAGAAATCACGTATTGAACGCCTGTGGAACAAAAAACCTACTATGCGCTCCATGTTGGAATCGCCGTAATTCAGCTCATACTTCATACTGCGGTCGTGTGCTGAATACAAGTTTTCACCATAAACTTGCTCGAGAGCGTCTTTGAAACTCAGCTGAACATTGTCCAAGGGAAAAATAAATAACATCACCAAGCATAAGTAGAGAGAAAGTATTCACAAAACATAATCATCAGTAAAATAACAATGTTGAGTTTTGAAAAGGCTGATGTGTAGCGCTGACCTGATGATTATCATTGACCCGCCTCCAAATCTCATAGAAGATACCATCACGATCTTTCATAAACATGAGATTTATGCGCGCATCCCATATATACTCCTGAATTGAATCGAAAGAATGCAATTGTTAAATACAACTATAAGAAGGCCCCAATATCTGACTGAGCAAGGGATAGAGAGGAATCCTACATGCAAACCAACAGCTGCTAGTTCCAGAGTCATGTTCTGTAACCCAGCTGCGATCCTACATGCTTGGAATGTAGCCTTTGAATGTACACACGCCCACTAAATAATAGAACCGATAAGTTATTGTGGTGCTGCAACATTTATATAGAGATTTTTTGTAATTTCATACAATAGACCCAAAGTAGTCGGACCCTTCCCCGGACCCTACGCAAGCGGGAACTACATGAACCGGGCTGCCCTTTTTCTTATGGTTTTGAGAGGTCAAATATGCATACCTCAATAGACGACTCGTTTGTCAGCATATACTGTTCAAGCCACTGTCAAGAACAAACAATGTTAGTCCAGGAGAACAAAAATACTGAACAAAGTTCTAAACTTGAACTAGCTGATCATTCCAAAAGGCATACTTTAATTTCCTTCACAATTGTTTCCCAGAATTGGAGATAATCTCTATCAGCGTCAGGGGTGCTATAAAATGCTCGGTATCTACTCCAACTTGTATACTCATAGCCACCCTGCATCCATGTAAAACAACAGGAGAACGACATAGTTCAGCTGTCCTGAGAATAACAAGCACTGAACACAAGCGAACGGGATGCTCTTAAGAGTACTGATTAGCGTAATTATGAAGTTCGAGAAGACCCAAATAACACATAGTACTTGAAAATATACGGTGACTCGGAAAAAGGGGCAAACTTTGTTTGTGCGTACGAAAACAAGATAGTAGTTGTATTCTGGGAGCAGCTTATAGCATGTGCGCCCAACTGAGGTTTTAGGACTTGTTCCATCCAAATAAAAATTGAAAATTAATCTCTTTTTGATTCTTAACTGAAAGACCCTGCTAAAAAAAGGTCTGCCTTTTCTATATGTTACATATTTTACCACAATTTATTGCAGGCACCCATATTCTAATATGTGCTTAATCTCCAAATGCTGCAATTCTCTTAGTTTTAGTGTTGAGTTTCTCCAAGAACCTTATTTATGTCCCTTAAACTGAGACTTAAACGTAGAGCTACAAGATGTTACTTTCATATTAAGCAATTTTTTGCTATTTTCCATTCAAAGGGCAAATCAATAGGAAACTGGTTACTGACTACATTGGTACATATTAAATAAATGCAGCGAATACGGTAACACTTACATCATTGAAAATGACTAGCCGCTGGTAGTCGGTCAAGGACTTTTTGTAACAGAGTTCGGAATCAAAATACCAACCAAACAAGCCATCTGTAACGTAGTGAAAGAAGTAGTCGTTCTTGACGATAAGCTCTGGAGGGTACTTGCGTTCCAACGCAGCATCATCAATCTCGTCAACCGGCATTCCTTTCAACAGCTACGTACATACACAGATGGAGTCAGTACATAAGACGAGGGCATAATTTTTCATGTACATGGATGTATGATATAGATCAATAATAAAGAGATAGGAAGGAAGGAGCACTGATATAACATGGGACAAATTAACTAACCAGGCAAGCTTTGATGCGATAGAGCGCATACTTGAGATGGAACTTGTTGGTCTCCTCTTGGTCCAGTTCGGTGTAAGTCTCGATTTCAGTCATGTGAGCCGCTAGCTTTTCACAGTCGCTCATGTGTTGCTGCTTCGTGATAGCATCATTGGCCGGTTCAGCAACAACGACGACGGCCGAATCAGTAGATTTTGCTTGTGAATCTCTGTCTCGTCCCTCCTGGGTCTCCTCGTTCAAGAAACACTGTATTTGATATCGTACTAGAGCAGCTCGGGACTCATCATCGTGGAAAGATTTACGAGTAAGGGCTTCGAGGATTTCACGTGAAGGGATGTTTGGAAAACCGGCGAGGTCCGATTCCGAGCCGTCGTCGCCGACTGGTAATTGCAATTCGGCGAGGCGCGAGGCAATAATTTCATGGTACCTTGCCTCTGTTGCAGGCTCGTCGGGCGGCGGAGAGCCTCCATCCACACGGCTGCTGCTATCAGAGTCCGAATCGACAAGGGATCCAGACAACGATGCGCCACCTTCACCGCGGCGCCGGCGGGACACTACTTCTTGAAGAGGCCTCCTCCGGCGGCGGCGCCTCTTCTGCGGCATAGGCATCCCCATCCGATCGGCATCAAAGGGGAGATGGGCACTGCAATTTATGAGAGGCCAAACCATCATATCCTTTGGCAAATTGGGCCTAGCAGGCCTATCTCCCTTCCGCAATGCGTTTCCACTTGACTAACAACACCGCTAGATGTTAATTTCAAAAAAAAACGTTAAGCTTTATTTTCACTCGAAAAAAAGTTAAGTTCTATTTATTTTTAGTTTTTCTCAAAAGAAACTTCAGTTTTTTTGGCCGCCGGAGAAGTAGCATGCACCAGCTACGGAGCTACCAGTAGGTGGTCTCCGCTGTGCATTTGACCGCCGGAGCACGAAACCCGCACCTCTCCACCGCGTCTGGCCTCGCCAACGTTGAACCTGAACCAGAGTCTTGTGTGGTTAGTTAGCCTGTGACAGACACACTCGTTAGGCTTCCGCTGAAAGGTTTATGAGATAGATGACGTGTACATGATGGTAAGTGGTGAGAGGGTGTGTGTCGGTGTCAAAACCGACGGATCTCGGGAGGGGGTCCCGAACTGTGCGTCTAGGCGGATGGTAACAGGAGACAGGGGACACGATGTTTTACCCAGGTTCGGACCCTCTTGATGGAGGTAAAACCCTATGTCCTGCTTGATTAATATTGATGATGTGGGTATTACAAGAGTAGATCTACCACGAGATCAAGGAGGCTAAACCCTAGAAGCTAGCCTATGTATGATTGTTGTTGTCGCCTGTGGACTAAAACCCTCCGGTTTATATAGACACCGGAGAGGGCTAGGGTTACACAGAGTCGGTTACAATGGTAGGAGATCTACATATCCGTATCGCCAAGCTTGCCTTCCACGCCAAGGAAAGTCCCATCCGGACATGGGACGAAGTCTTCAATCTTGTATCTACATAGTCTTGGAGTCCGACCGACGATGATAGTTCGGCTATCCGGACACCCCCTAATCCGGGACTCCCTCAGTGTGTGAAGAAGTATACCCCTACAGGGTTAATGATCTACTTGAATAGCCGCGTCCACAGATATGGACTATCTGGATACTTATGTGGTTCATAGACAACTTAAAGGGATATTCCAAAATGCGCAAGATAAGCGTGAGTGTTATGGATGACCTTCTCGTAGGGAGACGGGAGAGAATCCATAATAGTGTATTGTTGTGGTGATTAGCTAGTGGACTAGTGTGCGTTTTCTCACATTAAAGAAAATACCGGTAGTCGTAGTACATGATAGTCACTGAGTCAAAGTTGTCTTACTGTAGCTAAACCCTATAACACCCTTTTGATACTAATGCATATGTAGTTAGTTTTGATATAAGTGTTGCTGAGTACTTTTGTACTCACATATGCATAATTAAACTGTTGCCGAGGAGTTCCCCGACACTACAGCTGGTTTCTACCCAGACATCGAGGATGAAGAGTAGCTTGTTTTCCGAGCTATGATCTTGTACCCTGGGGGTCTGTAGATAGTCAAGTCTTGCTAGCCTTCTATATTTTCAGTTTTCCAAAAATACTTTTATAATAACTAGGGGTTTATAAAATCTTTTTAGTTGATTCTTTTTGCTATTGAAGAAAATTATAGTTTTGTTTTAGTTGACAATAACAAAATATTTTAATTGATTCTTTTTAGCTCATTCTATTTTCTATTAGAGTTTCATAAAAGTTTTTTAGTTTATTCTTTTTGCTATTAGTTCATTCTTTGAGCTAAATGACATTGAAATTGACAAACACTAAAATGAACTCTGAAAAAGTTGAAACTTGGCATGGTGTCATCATCCACCCACATTGCATGTGCTAAAAGTTGAGAGGGTTACGGGAAAAATTGGATGCACTTCATGTACAAACTGGACAATCTCTTTCGAAGTATCAATGTTTCCGACGAAAACTCATCTACTACAAAGGGACTTCATTTTTTACTTATTTTAACTCTAGACTTTTGTGTGTTCAAAATGCATCATTCAAAGACACATCATCAATTTTCAACCCTTTTGTGACTTCATTTGCTATTTTTCATGCATTTGATGATTTATTTTGAGCTAAATGACTTTGAAATTGACTAACACTACAAATGAACTCTTAAAAGGTTGAAACTTGGCATGGTGTCATTATTTCACTCACATAGCATGTGCTAAAAAGTTGAGAGGGTTAGGGGGAAAAAGGATGCACTTCGTGTCCAAACTGGACAATCTCTTTCGAAGTATCAGGGTTTTGGACGAAAACACATCTACTACAAATGGATTTCATTTTTTAACTTATTTTAACTCCATACTTTTTGTGTGTCTAGAATGCACCATTCAAAGACACATCATCAATTTTCAACCCTTTTGTGACTTCATTTGCCATTTTTCATGCATTTGATGATTTATTTTGAGCTAAATGACCCTAAAATTAACAAGCACTACAAATGAATCCTGAAAATGTTGAAACTTCACATGGTGTCATAATTTCACCCACATAGCATGTGCTAAAAATTTGAGATGGTTACGGGAAAAACTGGATGCAGTTCGTGCACAAACTGGACAATCTCTTTTGAAGTATCAGGGTTTCGGACGAAAACTCATCTACTACAAACAAATTTCATTTTTTCAACTCATTTCAATGCAGAATTTTCGTGTGTTCAAAATACACCATTCAAAGCCACGTCATCAATTTTCAACCCTTTTGTGACTTCATTTGCTATTTTTCATGCATTTGATGATTTATTTTGAGCTAAATGACCCTGAAATTGACAAGCACTACAAATGAACTCTGAAAAGGTTGAAACATGGCATGGCATCATAATTTCACCCACATAGCATGTGCTAAAAAGTTGACAAGGTTATGGGATAAACTGGATGCACTTCGTGTGCAGATTGGACAATCTCTTTCGAAGTATCAGGGTTTCAGATGAAAACTCATCTACTACAAAGGGTTTCATTTTTTTAACTTATTTTAACTCTAGACTTTTTTTTGTGTTCAAAATGCATCGTTCAAAGTCACATCATCAATTTTCAACCCTTTTGTGACTTCATTTGCTGTTTTTCATGCATTTAATGATTTATTTTGAGCTAAATGACCCTGAAATTGACAAGCACTACAAATGAACTCTGAAAAGGATGACACTTGGCATGGTATCATAATTTCACCCACATAGCATGTGCTAAAAAGTTGAGAGGGTTATGGGAAAAACTGGATGCACTTCGTGTACAAACTGGACAATTTGTTCGAAGTATCAGGGTTCCGGACAAAAACTCATCTATTACAAAAGGAATTTCATTTCTTGACAAGTATATGGGATCATTCGTAGTCCTTTCGATAAGTAAGAGTGTCGAACCCAACGAGGAGCAGAAGGAAATGACAAGTGGTTTTCAGTAGAGTAATTTCTGCAGGCACTGAAATTGTAGATAATGAGTAGTTTGATAGCATGATAATTTGTAACGAGCAAGTAACGGTAATGGTGAATAATGTGCAGCAAGGTAGCCCAGTCCTTTTGAGGCAAACCATAGGCCAACAATTTCTTATAATAGGCAAAGCGTTCTTCACTACTGGAATTTGCTAATTTGCCCTTTGCCAACTCGTTGCCGTCAGCTGGCGGACGGTAAAGAGGGGCTTTGCCATCAGCCACCAAAAAACGGACGGCAAAGAGGAAGCGGACGACAACGGAGGGCTTTGCCATCAGCAAATCTTTGCCGTTCGCCAGCCGATGGCAAAGAAGCTTTGCCGTCCGCTAGCGGACGGCAAAGAGCGTGGGCGGCGGACGTACGGGGACGACCTAACGGCCGTTTTCTTTGCCGTCTGCTGGTTGACGGCAAAACTTCATTGCCATCAGCCAGTAGGCGACAAAGAGAACAATCGTTAGGTCCTCCGTTTCACCCTGGCCCCACCCCACTAGGTATGTTCTTTGTTGTCTGCTAGCAGACGGCAAAGAACTGACCTACTATAGAAAAGGGGCCGCGCCTGCGGCCCCTCCCCTCTCTCTCGATCTCCTCTTCACCACCCGCGCCCCCGCCCTCGACCGCCGCTCCGCCCAGCCGCCCCGTCCCATCGCCCCACCTCCCCGGCCCGGTGCCCCGCCCCATCTCCCCGGCCCGGCTAGCCTCGCCGCCCCGCCCCGCACCACCCCCGCCGCGGCGCCCGGCTCGCCGCCCCGCCCCACACCACCACCGCTGCGGCGCCCGGCTCGCCGCCCCACCCCGCACCACCCCCTGGCGCACGGCGGCGCCCGGCCCCCGCCGCCCCACCCCGCACCACCCCCTGGGGCACGGCGGCACCCGGCCCCCGCCGCCCCGGTGCCTGCCGCCTCCTCCACCATCGCGCCCGGCCCCCGCCACCCCGGCGCCCGCTGCCTCCTCCACCACCGCCCCGGCCCCCGCCGCATGGCGGCGCCCGGCCCTCGCCGCCCCACCCCGCACCACCCCCTGGCGCATGGCGGCACCCGGCCCCCACCCCCCCGACGCCACGGCCCAGCCGCCCAAGGTGATTTTTTACTGTTTTTGTGTTTAGGTTTATGTTTTAGTGGTAGGATTAGGTTACTGCAAGATTTAGGTTTAGATAGTTACAAGAAGAAAATAATTGAAAAAAGAAAAATAAGTAGAAGAAGAGGAAAAAGGGAATAAGGAAGAGGGTTGCAGATGGGATAGATGGTGGAGCCAGTGGGTCCCGCCGGTCCCGACGTCCAGGTCGAGAACCCCCAGTCCGAGTGCTGACCCATCGACTGTTCTCGGCGTCGATGGTGGTCGAACACCATTGCGAATTAGGGGGTTAATTAGGGGGTTCCTCGGTGTCGATGGTACCCTAAATAGTAAGTATCGTCAGTGCGAGGTACATGTGGCCGTCGGTGTCGAATACTACATCCACGTCCCACAAGTGACACAGGGGTCCTGAAAGTGCGTTATATCGACTAGAGGGGGGTGAATAGGCGATTTTTATGAATTCTTCACTGAGGAATTTGCCGCTGAGGAAATTACTTAGCGAAGAACTATTAGCAGCGGAATAAGTACTCAGAGGTAAGCATAACAGAATACAAGCATGGTCATCATGATGAAATGAAGACTGGCACAGAGTACAGAAAGCGTAAACACAGGATAACACAAGATGAAGACAAACAGACTGAAGAAATTGAACTGAGGAAATTGAGAAAGTCTTTAGTCAAAGTCTGCAAACACAGATATGAACAAACACTCAACACAGTAATGAGGAAATGAAAGGGTTGAGGAAATAGAACCAGTTAGGTTGGTGAAGACAATGATTTGGTAGACCAGTTCCAACTGCTGTCTCAGTTGTACGTCTGGTTGGAGCGGCTGAGTATTTAAACTCGAGGACACACAGTCCCGGACACCCAGTCGCTGAGCACGCAGCTCAGGACACCCAGTCCTCATCGTATTCTCCTTGAACTAAGGTCACACAGACCTCGTCCAATCACTCGTGGTAAGTCTTCAAGCGACTGCCAAAACTTCACAGACTTGGTCACTCGGCGATCCACAATTCCTCTTGGATGCTCTAGACCATGACGCCTAACTGTCGGGAAGAAGCACAGTCTTCAAAGGTAACAAGCGTCGGATCCACGCAGGATCAATTTCTTTAGTGATGCTCAATCACTTTGGGTTTGTAGGGGTTTGGTTTTGGGTTTTCCTCACTCGATGATTTTCGCTCAAAGTCCTCGGAAGATGGGTTGCTCTCAAATGACAAGTGTCAAGTTCTCTCGGAGCAGCCAACCAGCTAGTGGTTGTAGAGGGTGGCTATTTATAGCCTAGGGAGCAGCCCGACATGATAAGACATAAATGCCCTTCAATGATATGACCGTTAGGAGGATAAGATATTTTGGGACAGCTGGCGCGCAGCACAGCAACGGTCGAAAATTTGACTCTCAAATTCCTCAGGGCTATCATGTTCCTCACTGTGTAGGTAATTCGCACTGGCGAATTCCTAACTCCTCAAGTCAAAACAAATTCATCAGCGACCAGAAGAACTTCGTCTCTGTCACTGAAGAAAGTGACTGAACTCTATGAAATTTCCAAAGGCTTCACTCGAAGGGATTGGTAGGTGTAGGATTTTGAGTTGAGCATCACATGGAAATTTTTCCTTAGTATTTCCTCGACCCCCTTTAACAGTACGGTGTTTCCTATGACTCAAGAAAGAGAAAATGAAACTACGAAAACAAAAGTCTTCAGGCTTCATGTTCCACAAATGAATACCAAGTCTTCAAGGTTACACCAATTTCTTCACTTTCAAAGTTTTCAGAAAGTCTTCAGAATATCAAAGTCTTCAGTTGAAGACTTCATTTTTAGGGGTCGACTTTCTCTGTAAATATCAAACTCCTCATAGACTTATAGACCTGTGTACACTCACAAACGCAGTAGTCCCTTAACCTATAAGTCTTCAATACACCAAAATCACTAAGGGGCACTAGATGCACTTACAATCTCCCCCTTTTTGGTGATTGATGACAACATAAGTTAAGTTTTCAACGCGGATAAACATATGAAGTGTATATACTGATATTGAGGAATTTGATTACGAGATATAGAAGAACTCCCCCTGAAGATGTGCATAGTGAGGAATTTGCTTTTGAGGCAATGCACATTTGAAGAGTTGAATCATGGAGATCTCCCCCTATATCTTGTAATTCATACACGTATTTGATATATAATATGAAGAATTTGAAATGCATGATGAAATATGGTGCCTGATGAGATTCAGCATGCGTGCAATGTGATTAACGAGGAATAAGCACGCAAAGCATAATGCAACAAAACTATCAGCGCACCATCGGGTTTAAGATTACAACTCGATCCAAATAAAAGTTTCAGAAGAACGAGAGTTGTAACTTAAAAAATGCCCTAAATATAGACCCGCTTGAAGAGTAACACAAATTTCTCCCCCTTTGTCATCAAATGACCAAAAGGATTGAAACTGAGGACTAACGCCCCTGAAGAATTTCAAGTCGATGGAGGAGCGCCAACGTTGTCGGGGTTGTTTGTTGTAGCAGGGCCTGCCGCAGTGTCGTCCAAATCTTCATACTCATCAGTGTCACGGGCTGAAGAATAAGAGCTGTCCACTAGTGGAGGAATTTTGACCCTCTTGAATTTCTTCGGAGGAGGTGCAGACCAGTCAAATTCTTCCTTGAGACCCATAGTCTTCAGTTCTTCAGCACTATAAACATGAGTGAGGACAGCCCAGGTGCGGTTGAAGGTTTCATGAAGGTAGTATTGGTTCTTCTTCACTGCATTGTGTGTTCAGGTCATATTGTGAAGAAGTGCACCAAACTGACGGTTTACCCATTTGTGATTGCGATCAACCTTCTGATGAAGACTGAGGAGTAACTCACGGTCAGTCATCACCCTGGGTGCTGTGGCTTGAGGATTTTGCTTGGCTGAGGTATTTGCGGCAGAGTCATGTGTGGCAGAATCGTCATTGGTAGAGTAAGATGAAGCCTTGCGAAATTGACCATCCAATGGACGAATGCCTTCATCGATCACAGCAGCGGCCTTGCCTTTATCATCAGCTGATGAAACTATCCGTTTGAGGACTTCAATGGGAGGCAAGTAGCTACCGTGGTTCAGAGCGTCAGCTTTGTAATTCAGTGAAGATCTTGCCCTGATGAATCTCATAATCCAAGGAGCATAGGGCTTCAGCTCGAATGGTGACATAGCAATATTGGCCAGAGTCCTCATGAAGAAATCATGGAAGTTGACGGGAACGCCATGAATGATGTTGAAAAGCATATTCTTCATGATGCCAACGACTTCTTCATCATTTGAGTCGTGACCTTTGATAGGACTCATTGTCTTCGTCAGAATTTGATAGACAGTCCGAGGCACATAGAGTAGTTCCTTGACGAGGAATTTCATTCGTGGGGCCTGCCCAGGCTTCAAAGGCTTCATGGGCACTTGCATATAGTGATTTGTCAGTTCGGGGTCACTGTAGGTGCAACGTGCACTGTCATGGGGAGGATTGAGAGGAAGGACACGAAGCAATTCAGTTACCGGTGCCTTGTAGTGAGTGTTTTTGGTCATCCAGTCCAACACCCATGAGTTGACATCTTCAGCGTCTCCAGTGATATGCAGTGTCGCCTAGAACTGAAGAATGAGTTCTTCATTCCAATCGCAAATGTCCGTGCAGAAATTTAGTAGTCCTGCATCATGAAGAACACTGAGGACTGGCTCGAAGCATGGCAGAGATTCCATGTCCACGTGGGGAATATGTTCATGATCGAAGATTGTCTTTGTCAAACCGCACAGAGGAAGAGAAGTTGGCTTGACTAGCAGTCCAAAAACGCCTCTTCCTTATGCGAGCAGAGTCATAGGGGTTGTAGTCAGTGAAGAATTCATGCTCGGCAAAGAAATCTTCAGCCTTGAACTTCTGTTTGCTTGAGAACGGATTCTTTGGCTTTGGCAGAGGGGTGTCAGTGAGTTGCATCACCACCTCAGGAATCGCGAGCTCAGGTTCTTTAGGCTGAGGAATTTCTGGTTCCTCTTCTTGTGCAACCTGAGGATCAGCAGCAGCAGGTTCTTCAGCACTGGCGGCTGGAATATCTTCATGCACAGAGAGAGTGGGTTGAGTTTCTTCAGAGCCCATTTGAACTGTTGGTGCAGGGGACTGAGGAATCTGTTGGATCGGGGTGAAGAGAGGAGTATTGGGATGCTGACTTTCCCAAAAGTCATCATTCATCACAGGTGTGGTGCATCCTATATCCACATCTTCATCTTCAATTTCCTCAACACCAGTCTCTTCAGCTGTGAACTGAGGCATAGGTGAGGAAATGACTTGCGTTGAAGGGATTTCATCCACTTCAATTTCTTCATCAATCTGCTCTGACGAAGCAGCAGAATGATTTTCTTCATCAGATCCGCTTGGGATCATATAATCTTCATCAAATGGAACAAGGTCCTTTGATGGAATTGAGGAAATTGGAACAACATCAATTGGATTTTCAAAGGAGCTGGTCATTGGCTTCATTTTCTTCGCAGCCGAAGAATTTGACGTAGCTGATGCTTTCCGTTTCTTCACAGCAGCTCATTCTGCAGCCTTGGTTTTCTTCACATCAGAGGCAGATGGAAGAATGGGAGTTGGTGTTGGCGCAGGAGGAGCTGAGGAATCTGGATGAATTTCCTCAGGCGCAACTCATGCAGTTGCCCTGACTTGTTCAGTTTCTTCAGGCGCACCACTAGTGGATGCCCTGGCAATTTCTTCAGCGGCTGGAATGGGATCATCAGCCCTGGAACTGGCATTTTCTTCAGCTGCCTAAACTTCATCAGCGGTGCTGGCATGTTCTTCAGTCGGCTGAGCTGAGGCTCCAGCCTGAGGAATTTCATGTTGAGTTGGGGCTACAACATTGGTGAATTTCTTCGTCAGGTTGACGAATCTGACCTTGCCTCCTTGCCAATCAGCATAATAAGCATCAAAGTTTTTGCTGAGGGCTTGGATTTCATTTTGGACCTTGAGAAGTTCCTTAGGTGTCATTTTGACAACGTTTTTCTTCAGGAACTTCTCCTTTCTGTATTGAGCTTTCTTAATCTCTCTTGCATTTTCAAACTTCTATTTCTCTTCAGTGATGAAATGGGTCAACATATGACTTTGTCCAGGGGTCAGATGAAAATTAGGCATAGGGGTGTTTGGATCCTTGTGCCAGAGATCAATATAATCGAGGATATTCCTCGGATCCAACAGCAGTGGCACAGATGTGCCTTTGGCTCTAGCGGCCTTCACCTATCTGTCTCTGATGATTTCTGCAAGTTCATCATCAGAAGCTTCATCATCAGAAGGCACATGGAATGCGACCTGTTTCTTCTTTGGACTTGGCCGAGGACCTCGTCCAGCTGTTGCTTTGGTCTTCAACAGTGTGGGGCCTGATGAGGAAATTGGTGCAGCTGAGGAACTTGCTGAAACACCAGAGGCAATCGAGAAACCAGCAGTCCTTTGACATGTAGCCAGATGCACAGGAGCTGAGGACTTTGAAGGAGCTGTTGAGGACTTTGGTGGAGCAGTAGCAGTGTGAGGAATTTGCCGTGAGGGCATTGCTGAGGAACTTGGCCGTGAGGGCGCTCTTGGTGAAGCACTTGGCTTACGAGCAGGCTTCTTTGGCATGGATTTCCTCGGTTTGACTGAGGCCTCAGTAGCAGTAGCAGTGGCAGAATCCTCATTGAATTTCTTCACTGCCTCCTTGGCTTGTCTTGCCAATTTACCTTGGCGCTTAGCCCATTCTTCAGGAAAGTCCTCACCACGTTTGATGCTTGTGGGGTCAGCTACTTGGCCAGGTGCCAATGGAGCTCTTGGGCATGGAGGATTGAGGGCGAATTTCCTCATGTACTTTGGAGTCACATATCTGTATTCCCTCCATTCCCTTGCCCATCTCCGTTCAATCCTCTGAATGCGCACCTTGCGCTAATTTTTGTTTTCTTTGCCAAATTTTGCTTCATCAGGTGTGCAATAGTCAGCATAAATTTCCTCAGGGATTTCAAACGCAGTCATAACCTCAGGTTTCTTTCCTCCTTTCTGCGGCTTCTTACCGTTTGCCATATTCTTCAGTTGAGGAATTTGAACAATCGAGTTCTCTGAAGAAGTATGCAGTCTTTCTTCGAGGAACGCTGCAAATGAGTTAAGTTGATGAGAACCTAGTGATTCAGCAGCAGACATGAGTACCTGTGAACAGAGTACAGGTGTGAGGAATTCGGAGAGGTCATATGCGTTCTCAGAAGGTTTGTCGAAAAGAACAAGTTTTGAGGAATTTGACCAGATGAACCTTGAGGAATTTCACTAAGCGTTCTTGTCTTAGGTTCCAGAGTTGTACAGATCGAAGATCCACACAATTATGGAATCTTGAAGAAAATGATTGCTTAGAGAAATAGTTCAAGATCATATGATGTGTGAGGTGTTCATATGTGTGAAGATTTGAAGAATAAACACCTTTGAAGATTTTCAGGAAAGTTTGAGAATCAAAGTGAGTAATAAAAGTAACTTTTAATTACCCGAAGTGAAGAACACGATGAACTAAGAAGAACAGATGTGAAGTTCGTTAGGTTAGATCTCCCACGTCCTAACTTGGCAAGGAAGACAACTACGGCGGCAGCGGAGTGAAGATTTCCGCGGCCGGCGTGAGTACGACGACGACGAGGTCGAGGCAGCGAAGCCCTTCCTCACCGGCGACGATGGAGTAGCGGCGGCGCTAGGGTTTGAGGAGCTCGAGTGAGAGAGTAGCGATCGAGCGGAGTAAATGAAGTGAGGAAGGGGAGAGGGGTATTTATAGACACGGTGAAAAACTATTCGCCCGAAGATTTGGGACGAACGTGCCCCTGCCCTTTCTCCTTCTCGCGACATGTGTCACCCACGTACTGTGTAGTTGAGATTGTGTACGATCGTGGGTGAATAGAATAATGCATCGTGGGATGCGGAACGGTTTGAGCGGCAAAACCGAAAATTTGGATAAGATTTGTTTTAAAGTTTCGTTCGCAATTTCTTCAGCTGACAAGGACACAGTGAAGATTTTGAACGAGTTTCAAATAGAACGCACATGAAGAATTTGTGAATAGATTGGGTTGAGTATAGCATAGAGGGGGAAGGGTCCGATCACATTCACTTAGCAGAAAAAAAAACAACTTGAAGAAATAGCTATAAGTGAATGCTGTAGAGGACATAAACTCATATATATATATAGCCAATGAAGAAAAACGAAGGAAACAGTGAAGATTTTGAAAAGTTGAAGAATTTGAAAAACTGAAGAATTTCAAAACTGAGGAAAAACTCAAATTGAAGATTTTCAACTTTTTGTGGTGGCGTGACCCACCGTGTAAGAATGATGATTTCAGACACCGCGTACAATTGTCGTAGGGTTCTGAGAATCAAATTCTTCATTAATTTCTTCACACTTAGAGTGTTATTCCTCATTGATTGAAGAAAAACGTTTCTTCATGTGTTGCACATCTAAGTCATCGATTTTGCATAAGTGTTAGGATGTGTGTCCTTTTCAAAGAACATTCGAAGATTCTAAGATATTTAGCTCACACCGCAACTTGCTAAATCTCTTCTCATCCAAGGGCTTAGTGAAGATATCAGCTAGTTATTCTTCAGTCTTCACGTGCTCGATGGAGATGTCACCCTTCAACACATGATCACGAAGAAAATGATGACGAATCTGAATGTGCTTTGTCTTCGAGTGCTGAACTGGGTTGTGAGCAATCTTGATGGCACTCTCATTGTCGCAGAGGAGAGGCACATTCTTCACGTTGACGCCATAGTCCTTGAGTGTTTGCTTCATCCAAAGCAGTTGAGCACAGCAAGAGCTAGCAGCAATGTATTCAGCTTCCGTAGTGGACAGTGATACGCAGTTCTGTTTCTTCGAGGACCAACAGACCAAAGATCGTCCGAGGAAATTACAAGTGCTAGAAGTTGACTTGCGGTCCACATGATCACCAGCATAGTCAGAGTCAGAATATCCAATGAGATCAAAAGCAGAGCCCTTGGGGTACCATAATCCTAGTGTTGGTGAGTGAGCTAGATATCGAAGAATATGCTTCACAGCCTTATGGTGTGATTCCTTCGGTGCAGCTTGAAATCGGTCACACATGCAAATACTAAGCATTATATCTGGCCTAGATGCACATAAGTACAATAAAGAACCAATCATGGAGCGGTATACCTTCTGATCAAAGTCAATACCATTTTCATCAGTGCATAGATGGCCATTTGTGGGCATAGGAATTTTGACGCCTTTGCAATCTTGCACGCCGAATTTCCTCAGTACATCTTTGAGGTATTTCTCCTGAGATATGAATATGCCATTGCGCTGTTGACGAATTTGAAGACCTAAGAAGAATTTCAACTCTCCCATCATAGACATTTGATATTCTTCACTCATCATATAGGCAAATTCATCACTATAACGTTGGTCAGTACAGCCAAAGATAATATCATCAACATATATTTGGCACACAAACAGCTCACCGTCATAAGATTTAGTAAAGAGGGTAGGGTCGAGTGAACCGGGTGTGAAGCCATTCTTCACGAAGAATTCCTTCAATGTATCATACCACGCCCGAGGGGCTTGCTTGAGGCCATAGAGGGCCTTATTAAGTCTGAAGACTTTGTCAGGATTCTTTGGATATTCAAAACCTGGGGGTTGAGCAACATATACTTCTTCCTCAAGCTTACCATTTAGGAATGCACTTTTCACATCCATTTGATATAAGATGATATCATGATGGTTAGCATAAGCAAGTAATATGCGAATAGCCTCAAGTCTAGCAACAGGTGCAAAAGTTTCATTGAAATCAATTCCTTCAACCTGTGTGTAGCCTTGAGCTACCAGTCGTGCCTTATTCCTCACCACAAGGCCATTTTCATCTTGCTTGTTGCGGTAGATCCACTTTGTGCCAATGATATTATGCTTGCGAGAATCTGGATGTTTGACCAGTTCCCAGACATTCTTGAGCTCAAACTGATGTAATTATTCTTGCATAGCCTGAATCCACTCCGGCTCCAAAAATGCTTCATCTACCTTAGTGGGCTCTGTGATAGAGACAAAAGCATAGTGCCCACAAAAGTTAGATAAATGTGAAGCTTTTGAGCGTGTGAGAGGACCTGGTGCTCTAATGTCATCGATGATCTTCTCCACTTGCACTTCTTTTGCAACCCGAGGATGAGCTGGTTGTCGCTGAGGAGTTTGATCAGCATTTTCTTCAGCACCATTTTCCTCGGCATTTTCTTCAGGTGCATCAGCTCGATGTTCTTCATGAACTGGAATGAATTCTTCAGCAGATTCTTCAGTAGGAATGACATCCTCAGTTGCCTTGAACTTGATAGAATCCTCAGGTGCTGGTTCATCTAAAACAGAAGGTAGGTTCTCTCTTTGCGATCCATTAGTTTCATCGAACCGCACATCTATAGTGTCAACAATCTTGTGAAGAACAATGTTGAAGACTCTGTAGGTGTGCGAGTCCTTTCCGTAACCAAGCATAAAACCTTCATGTGCTTTCGGTGCAAATTTAGAATTGTGGTGAGGATCTCTAATCCAACATTTAGCACCGAAGACTTTGAAATAACTCACATCGGGTTTCTTGTCAGTGAGGAGTTCATAGGCCGTCTTCTTGAAGAATTTGTGAAGATATACTCTGTTGATGATGTGGCACGCAGTATCAATTGCATCAATCCAAAAACGATGAGGCATTTTGTATTCATCAAGCATAGTGCGAGCCATCTCAACAAGAGTTCTGTTCTTGTGCTCCACGACGCCATTTTGCTGAGGAGTATAGGGAGCAGATAACTCATGAGTAATACCAAGTTCATCAAGATAGTCATCAAGACCGGAATTCTTGAACTTAGTTCCATTGTCACTTCTGATGTGCTTGATCTTCACACCAAAGTTGGTTGAAGCCCTCGAGGAAAAATATTTGAAGACTTCCTGCACTTCATGCTTGTAAGTAACAATGTGTACCCATGTATATCGAGAGTAATCATCAACAATGACAAAACCATATAGAGATGCATCATTAGTGACTGCTGAGTAATGATTAGGTCCGAAGAGGTCCATGTGAAGCAATTCGAATGGACGAGTAGTGGTCATGATAGTCTTTGCTGGATGCTTGGCCTTGGTCATTTTTCCAGCTTCACAGGCTCCGCATATGTGATCCTTGAGGAATTTGACATTCTCAATGCCAATGACATGCTTCTTCTTCGCAAGCATGTGCAAATTCCTCATGCCTGCGTGACCAAGTCGTCGATGCCATAGCCAGCCTTCTGAAGCTTTTGCAAGTAGACACACGGCTGGTTGTGGTCATGTAGAGAAATCAACAATATACAAATCTCCTCTCCTAAAGCCTTCGAAGATTTTGGAATTGTCAGCTTCCATAATCACAACACAGCGATACTTGCCAAAGACAACAACCATATCAAGATCACAAAGCATTGAGACTGACATGAGGTTGTATCCTAAGGACTCAACAAGCATGACTTTGTCCATGTGTTTATCCTTAGAGATCGCAACCTTACCAAGACCCAATACCTGACTTTTGCCTTTGTCAGCAAAGATGATATGCTTCAGATGTGACGGTGATAAGGGAGCATCCATCAAAAGATTCTTGTCACCAGTCATGTGATTTGTACATCCACTATCGAGGACCCATTCAGTGGCTTTGGGTTGATCATCCTGTAGATGAATTAGTGTAACTTACAATCTCATATGCTTCATCAGTGAAGAATATGATATCAAGTTCATCAGATGAATTTCATCAAGCAGTAAACAGATATAGCAGTAGGAGGACGTGTGAAATGAAAGTTTATTTCATCATGATTTGTCTGCGTCCTTTCAGGCAATTTTGTCAGGTCCCCAGCAATTTCTTCAGACGTTAAGGCACGTTTGGAGACCTGACCCTGCAGAAGAGATTAGTTCTTTTTCTTCACCACCCACATCTGAAGGGGTGGCAAAGAGTTCATCACTCCGCGAGCACCATACGAGAATGGTGGCATAGAAGCCAAACCATTTCGTTTCACATAAGAGGGGTTAGGGTAAGCATATGAATAAGCAGAGAAATTCTTCAAGGACTTATGAACATAATGGTTTGAAGAATAATGCACATATTCATAGCCCTTAGCTCTACCCTGCGAAACAGAGTTGTTAGCACGATGATAATCATATGAGGACTTTGATCCATTTGAGGAATTTGATCCATATGAAGAATTTGATCTGGGGTTCCTGTTCTTCACTGGTGGTGTCATGAGGACATTCACCTGAAGACTTTCAAGGCACTTCTTGGGAACCCAGATTTTCTTCATAGGAGAACCGTTCCTGCAGTTAGTGCCAACATGTGAGAGGAGGTACTTCGGAGGCCTTGAACAGCGCCTTCCATGCGTCTTTGTGCGTCATGCCATAGAGCCTCCGAAGCGTCTAGTGTTCGGCTGGGACATACTCCCACAGATTAAATGACCGCCTTTGGCACGGGAGGATCCGGCGAACAAGCGTGACCTGGATCACGTTGACAAGCTTGATGTTCTTGTCCTTCATTCTCTTGATGCAGGTCCGGAGTCTGGTCAGCTCTATAGATTCGCCCCAGGATAGGCCCTTCTTTTCCCAGGAGGTGAGCCACATGGGGGTTCCGGATCGGAACTCGGGGGCCGCCGCCCAGTTTGCGTCGCGCGGCTCGGTGATGTAGAACCACCCCGATTTCCACCCCTTCACGGTTTCCGCAAAGGAGCCGTCAAGCCAGGTGATGTTAGGCATCTTGCCCACCATGGCCCCTCCGCACTTCGGTTGCTGTCCGCTCACGATCTTCGGCTTCACACAGAAGATTTGCAGCCATAAGCCAAAGTGAGGCTTGATCTGGAGGAAGGCCTCGCACACGACGATAAACGCCGAGATGTTGAGGAAGAAATTCGGGGCTAGATCAAGAAAATCGAGCCCATAGTAGAACATGAGCCCACAGACGAAGGGATGAAGTGGAAACACAGTCCACGGACGAAGTGGGCGAGAAACACGACCCTCTCGTGGGGTCCCGGGGTCGGAATGACCTGCCCATCGTCTGGTAACCGGTGTGCTATGTTCGCGGCCAAGTATCCGGCCGCCCGAAGATTTGTGATGTGCTTCTCCTTCACGGTGGAAGCCACCCACTTGCCTCCTGCTCCGGACATGTTTAGCTGTGCGGAGAAGACTTGGTCTAGGGCGTTGGAGCTCGAGGTTGCAAGGGTGGGCAAAGGAGGAAGAAGGCGTGGGTAAAAATGGGTAGAGGCGAGAAAGCGGTGTGTCTCCCCACTTGCCCGTTGAGAATCGCTTACTTCCCAAGCGCCACGATTGATGGCATGGTGGGATAACCCATTCCCGTATTGATGAGAATCCTGTGATAAGGGGACACGATCTCTGCTTTGACAAGACTTGTCAAGGAAACCGCCTCGCAATATGCGCTGTGGCTGGTTGTAGGAAAATGGCTCGATGACATGTCACGTTGTCTAAAAATTGTCAGCAGATTGCATTTGTGAAATATCACTCTCTCTACGGTGGTATGGGAAGATCATTTTTCGGATCCGGACACGCTTGAAGTGTTCGATAACTACTTTGTAGTATTCGGAGAAGGAACCCTCCTTGCAATGCCGAAAGCAAGACTGCGCGCCGGACTGATCGTCATTGAAGCCTGGTTCAGGGGCTACTAAGGGAGTCCTGGGTTAGGGGGTGGACAGCCGGACTGTATACATTGTCCGGACTATTGAAGCGTGAAGATACAAGACTCAAGACTTCGGCCCGTGTCCGGATGGGACTCTCCTTTGCATGGAAGGCAAGCTTGGCGATCCGGATATTGTGTTTCCTTCCTTGTAACCGACTCCATGTAAACCCTAGCCCTCTCCAATGTCTATATAAACCGGAGATGTTGGTCCCTAGAAGGCCGATCACAATTACAATCATACCATCATAGGCTAGCTCTTAGGGTTTAGCCTCTACGATCTCGTGGTAGATCTACTCTTGTACTACTCATATCTTCAATATTAATCAAGCAAGAAGTAGGGTTTTACCTCCATCGAGAGGGCCCGAACCTGGGTAAACATTGTGTCCCTCGCTTCCTGTTACCATCAGCCTAAGATGCACAGATCGGGACCCCCTACCCGAGATCCGCCGGTTTTGTCACCGACAGATGTTGCGTGGCTTCATCCCTGAGGATGAATGGCTAGTACTGGCAAAGCTGACCTATTTCTTCCGTGTTCTTTGTGCGAAAGAACGATCGCCTAGCCTCCTAGAAGAAATGGAACAGTTGGCGCCGGAGTTGATCTGCAAGTTAGAGATGATCTTTCCGCCAAGCTTCTTTAATCCAATGCAACACTTGATTTTGCATCTCCCGACCGAGGAACGATTGGGGGGGGCCCGTGCAAAATCGTTGGTGCTACTCAACTGAGAGGATGTAGAAGACGCTTCGAGCAAAATGTAAAAATAAACATAGAATAGAAGCATCGATGGCCGAGGCACTCATCACTGAGGAGGCGTCAAACTTCGTGACAGCACACCACGAAGCCAAAAATCGTCATTCGCATAATTCGAAGCCTCAGTACAATGCTGACGAGCCTACAAAGGGTCAATCCAACCTCAGCCTATTCAAAGCGAATCTCGCAACATCTAGTGCTTGGAAACCAGTATCGTTGGATGTTGAAGAATGGCGGACCATTTCGATGTATCTCTTTAACAACCTAACAGAAGTGCGGCCTTACATCGAGTAAGATCTCGTTACATTGTTTCGCAACTTCTAATTTCTTTGAACTGCTCTTATTCCTGGATATTTGATGCAGCCGATACGTCGCCATATTCTCGTATGGAGCGGTGATGCAAAAGGATTCCGTCGAAGAGTATGAGCTTCTGGCAAAGCAAGGAGGTGAATATCCCGGTTTCATCTCTTGGTTCGAAAAAAGGTAATTTCCATTAGGCCCTTTCATTTCTTTGGCTAATTTGCGACTAATGCCACAATTATTTCTTATTAAACTTGTAGGCTAATTCAGAGATTATGGATGCAAAATTGAGACAAGTAGCTAATGGTTTTGACTATAAGGTTCGTTCATTTGACAATTACGACATCAACGGGTATCACTTTCGTACCTATTGGAAAGAGCTATCTATGGCCGACCGAAAGTCTACAAATTGGTGTGTCTCTGCTATCGGCGAAGGAGGTGTCGAGTATTATGGAAGAGATGAAGCAATTTATGAACTTCAATTCTATGGTGATAACCCACCAAACGTCGTACTCTTCAGATGTTATTGGTTCCAGCCCAGGGAGACTAGGACTCATGAACATATAGGGCTAGTCAAAATCAAACAAAGTACCCATTTGGATGTTCCTGATGTCTATATTACGGCTCAACAGGCAGCCCAAGTTTTCTATCTACTGTGGGCCTGTCAAAGTGATCCAAATCTCAGTGGTTGGGATGTCGTTTATGAAGTGCCGCCACGTGTTAGACCACCTCCCCCCAATGAGGAGGATTATGAACTTCACATTAACCAAGACACATATGACGAAGGAAAATTCTTTCAAGAAACACGTCTTGCCAAAAAACGTTTCAAGAAATGCTCTACTCCACCCTAGAACATTGAAGTAGACAACGATAGTGAATCCGACTCTAAGCTGGAACAATAAGAGCCGAAAGAAGAAGAAGTTACTACTATAGATGACCTGCCAATGCTTGAATGATTACATAAAGGTGGCCTTCCACATGATGATGCATTTATTAATGATAATGATGAGCACGTCATTACCGATAGTGATTCTTAGGTATTCAAGTTTTTATGTTGTACTTTGTATGATTTATATAGTTGTATGTATAGTTTTCTTACTTTGTATGATTGTTTCTTATACATAGTGCCATGGTCTCGATTTCCGTCCCCGTCAGCCCTCGTCCGCTTTATGATTCAGATGTGGTAAATTCTCTTTCATCACTATTTGTTGCATTTCGCATTTATGACAATTATGGCCATCAAGTTGACATAGAGATATTTTAATCTAGGAGGTATGTGAACCGGAATTTGAAACCGACCCTCTTGTCGAGAAGTTAAATTTAGTTGAAAAAGAAAATGAGTATTTGAAAGAAAAAATTAAAAGAATTGAAGAAGAGAAGATGACATTGGAGTTGTATGTTGCCGATGTCATCGATGATCACAAGATGAAGATGAATGCAATGCGCTTGAGATGGATGCAATGCGCCTAAAGCTTAAGAGGATTAGAAAATATGCCATTGATAATGAGGCTTGGTATCATTATGCTGTTGAATCAATTGTTACCTTAGTTGCGATTTTCATCATATTTGTTGTGATGAGGGTAAGTTTTCTCTAATGTTTTGCTTTACTAATGGATACTTAGCTTATTTTCCTTCTAAATGGCCTAACTACCTAAGTTATATAAATAATGAGCTATACTTAGCTTATTCAGTTCATTTATGACGTACTTAGCATACTTAGGTCAAAAATGGCATGATAATCTTTGTTATGTCCTAAATGATATAGACTTAGCTTATTTTCCTCGCAAATGACGTAATAACCTTACTAAGCACCAAAATGACCTATTTACCTAGCTTAGCTCTAAAATGACCTACACTTAGCATTTTACCTAGCTTAGCTCTAGGAAAAGGAGAGGAGAAAAATAAAGAGAATAAAAAAAATCTTCTTCTTCGTCTAACTAGTATTCTTCTTCTAACTAGTCTTCTTATTCTTCTTCTACTTCTTCTTCTAACTTTCATCTTTCCCAATTTGCAGATTTGCTTTTCATGAGGAAGGCTTGGATTCATGGAGTGTAATATTCTTCTGGTGCTTCCTTGTTGTTTATGAAAACTTGTTTGGATATGTATGTCTATATGGATATGTTGTTGGAAACTTGTTTGTGGTTATGTATATATGGATAAGTTGGACTTTGTTGAACTATGTTGTTGGATTTGATCAAATATGTTGTTGGACATGCTGTTGGATATGTATGCATGTATATCTGTGTTTGAAACCATGTCTAATTAATTGGATTTAAATAAAAACAGGGGATGTGTAGCCTCTTTGCCGTCTTCTAGCAGACGACAAAGCTCTTTGCCATCCGCTAGCAGGCGGCAAAGAGGACACGTGGCAGTCACCTGTGCAAACTGGCAACACTGGCTGCCTATTTGGTCATTTTGCCGTCTGCCAGCGGAAGGCAAAGTGACCAAATAGGCCTGGCAAACAGGACCATCTATGCCGTCTGCTGGCCGACCGCATAGCTAGCCACGTGGCAGCATCCCATTGCTGCCCTAGCTAAGCTCTTTGTCATCCGTCAGCGGATGGCAAAGATCTTTGCCTCTTTGCCGTCGGCTGGCGGATGGCAAAGAACGCTGTTAACCCCCTAACGGCTCTCACCTCACACCGCTGCCGTCCGACGTCATTGCCGTCTACTGGCCTCAGATGGATGACGGCACTATCCTTTGCCGTCTGTTTCTATGAAGCGGATGGCAAAGAAGGCCTTTGTTGGCACGTGTTCAGCCGGACGGTTTGCCATCTGCTGGCTGATGACAAAGGTCTTTGTCGTCCGGCATCCGTGCCTTTGCCGTCCACCATGGCGGACAGCAAAGAAGCTGATTCCAGTAGTGCTTGAGGGCATACGGGAATTTCATCTAGTCACTTTCATCATGTTGGTTTGATTAGTGTTTGGTACTTTGGTAATTTGATATGTGGGTGGACCGGTGCTTAGGTGTTGTTCTTACTTGAACAGACCTCCTGCTTTTGATTAAACCCCTCGTAATCATCCACAACTACGAGAAAAGTATTAAGACATACATCTAACCATAGTGTTAAACTTTTGGATCCAAATCAGTCCCTCACGAAGTAGCTTATAAACTATGGTTTAAGCTTCTGTCACTCTAGCAACCCACCATCTAATAACTACTCCACAATGCATTCCCTTAGGCCCAAATATGGTGAAGTGTCATGTAGTCAATGTTCACATGACACCCTAAGGGAACCACAACATATACATATCATCAAATTCACATGATTACTTGCAACATGATTTCTCCCGTGGCCCAAATAACAAAAGTAACTACTCACTAATGATGAACATGTTCATGATCAGAGGGGTATAAATATGCATATTGGATCTAAACATTTTTTCTTCCACCAAATGAACCATATAGTAATCAACTACAAGATGTAACCAATACTACTAGTCACCCACAAGCACCAATCTAAGGTTCCGATGCAAAGATTTAACACAAGAGATGAACTAGGGATTGAGAGGAGTTGCTGCTGTTCATGGTGTTGATGAAGATAGCCCTCCCCAAGACGAGAGGGTTGTTGGTGATGACGATGGAGGTGATTTCCCCCTCCAGGGGGGAAGTTCCCCCAGCGGAATCGCTCCACCAAAGGGCAAAAGTTCTCCTGCCCAGGTTCCACCTCGAGACGGCGGCGCTTCATCCCAAAAGTCCTCTCCTTAATTATTTTAGGTCAAAAGAAAATATATACCATAAGGGAGGCCCTAGAAGTGGGCTGGGCTGAGCACCAAGCACCAAGGCGCGCTTGGGGGCCTGGCGTGCCTAGGTGGTTGGCGCCCACCCAGGTGTCCCCCTCCGGTACCTCTTTGCTCCTATATTTTTCATATATTCCGTAAAAATTCCTCGTGAAGTTTCAGGTCATTTGGAGATGTGCAGAATAGGTATCTTGACATAGCTTTTTTAGGTCCAGATTTCCAGCTGCCGCAATCCCCCCCCCCCTTTGTGCAAACCTTGAATATTATGAGAGAGAAGGCATTAGAAATACTCCCAAAAGCATTATTAAGCATGAAAACATTATAAATATCAGTAGTAAAACATGATGCAAAATGGACGTATCAACTCCCCCAACCATAGACCTCATTTGTCCACAAGCGAAAAACCGAAATCAAAAACATGTCCACATGCTGAGAGAGAGGTGTCGATAAAAACAAAATACGGACATAGAACCATCATGCATATTATTATAGCAGCAACAAACTTTATTGTAGCACTTCATAACAAAACTTTGTCATATGACTTCTCATGAACAAGTAACAATTCATCGCAACATTGAAGTATAAAGCATAAATCTTATTGGAAACCAACAAACTATGTTCTCGGTCAACTTTGCAATACAATTCATCATATTTGTAGGAAGGGTCACATATCGGAGCCTTTAGGCAAGTCCACATGCTCAACTATCATATAATCTTTTGTGATTGCTAACACTCACCCATGATCAAAAGTTTCAATCGGACACATAGAAAGATAAGGGCTTATAGTTTTGCCTCCCAATGTACTCGCCTCAAGGGTGATATCAACAATAATAACTCATGCTCATTCATATTTAACTGGATATATGTGTCTAGATATTTCTTCACCACACGATGCTTGCAAAAGAGAAAAATAAAAGGAGTAGAGAAGAATACTTTGACTCATACATAAAAGTAAAAGATAGGCCCTTCACAGAGGGAAGCAGAGGTTGTCATGTGCTTATTTGTTTGTATGCCAAACCTCTTAATGCAAAAGAATATCACGTTATATTTCCCCTTTTGATAGCAACCTTTATTATACGGTCTGTCGCCTTTACTACTTTGCCATCACAAGTTTGTACAACGCTCGATATTCTCTTACATTAAATGATACAACACATTTAGAAGCAATTTTTATTGCCTTATTGCACCAATGACAACTTAGTTGAAGGATCTTACTCAACCCATAGGTAGGTATGGTGGACTCTTTGGAATAAGGTTTGGGTTTAAGGGTTTTTGGATGCACAAGTAGTATCTCTACTTAGTGTAGAATTTTTGGCTAGAAAACATATTGAGCAAGCACCATATGTTAAAGGATCTATGAAAATATAACTTCTATGTGAATATGAACAATCATAACTCATTACGTTGTCTTCCTTGTCCAACGTCCACTATTTTGGCACAAAATATTTGATGAGGGCTCACAATCACAAAAATGTCCAAGATAGTGTATTTACATATGAATCTTCTCTTCCCTTATTAACTTTTTCATGAATTGCATCATTGACTAATGATGTGTTTGTGAATCTTCCAACAAGTTTGACTACTTATACTTTTCCTTATATAATGTCATTACTTATTATAAAATTTTGTATATGATCTTTTTTATTTATTTCTTTCCTTTATTTTGATGGTACATAGAACCAAAGAAAGCAAAACTTGAGCTATCTTTATTATGTCTCGCACACAATTACATAGATTGATCACTAAGCAAACACTCGAAAAGAAAAGAAAGTATTGAACTAACTTTTATTCGACTAATGCAAAAGAAAGCTAAGGATCTAACTAAGATAAATAAAGGCAAAAGATGGTGATGATACGATGCAGGGGCACCTCCCCCAAGCTTGGCTTCGGTGAAGGGGAGTGCCCATACCCAATACTCGGGCCTCTTTTGGTGGTGGTGATGAAGTAGTAGGCTTGTCCTCCGCTTTCCATGGCAGTGGTGTTGGTGGTGATTTCAGCCTATCCATCTTGAATTTGAGAAGAAAATTATCCTCCCTCAAATAATCGACTTCTTGCTCTAACTATAAGATCATATTACATAATGCATCCTTGCTTTCCTTCAGAAAACGAGATGGGGTAGATTGGGTCTTAGACTTGTTTGCTCTCTTGGGGAGAGTCGATTTCTTGAACTCCACGTGCATATCCCTAGGTTGAGGAAGAGGGACGTCTTTCTCCTCCGTGCTCGAGTCTTCTTCCCTCATTGGATGAGCGTCCTTCTCCTCATCCATAGTCCAACCATAGGGGGATAGGTCCCCATAGGTCCTTGGGTTTGCAATGAGGTCTACGATGTAGCTCTCTCCTTCAGAATCTTGAGAAGACATTTTTTTCTGCGATGGAAATAGTAAGAAAGAAGAACTGGAGATTTCTTTGCGGTACGGTGGTCAATACGATTGGGGACTATATATAGATTTTTTTTATCTTGGGAAACAAGCATAGCGGAAGGAAAAAGGAGTCGGGAAAGTGTCTGAGGTGGGCACCAAGCACCTGAGCACGCCCGGGGTGCCAGGTGTTCCGTGGTGGTTGGTGCCCTCCTCTATTACCTTCCGGGAGGTTTCTTATTTTCCTAATTTTTGTTATATTGTAAAACTGACAAAAAAATACTTTTACGAATTTTTTGGAGTCTGTTTACTTACCGTATCACGTACCTCTTTATTTTAGGGATTCTGGAGTGTTCCGGAAGGTCTCTTTTATGTGCTCCTCCGGTGTCATGGTTTGGATAATACTACTTTCAATATTAATGGGTGTACTTGAGGTATAGTGTTTAATTCTTTGATCATTGACCACCTTTTGGTTAGTACCTTTGGCATTATTTATGTTGATAGCTCCAGAACGATAAACCTCTTCGACGACATAAGGTCCTTCCCATTTAGAGAGAAGTTCTCCTGCAAAGAATCTCAAACGAAAGTTGTGCAAAAGAACATATTCTCCCACTTTGAGTTCCCGCTTTTGAATTCTTTTATCATGCCATCTTTTAGGTTTGGGTTCTCCATTCATCTAGTGAGCTAATATCAAATAACCTCTTTTCACCGGCAAGCTTGAAATCATAGTTAAGTTCTTTAATTGCCCAATATGCTTTGTGTTCTAACTTAAGAGGCAAGCTTTTCCATAAACCATTTTGTAGGGAGACATACCCATAGGATTTTTATAAGTTGTTTTGTAGGCTCAAAGTGCATCATATACTTTCTTACACCAATTCTTTCGGGGTCTATTGACAGTTTTATGTAATATTATTTTTATTTCTATATTGCTAAGTTCAATTTGACCACTAGACTGAGGATGATAGGGTGATGCAATTCTATGTTTGACATCATACTTGGCAAGCATTTTACGGAAAGCACCATGAATAAAGTGTGAACCACCATGAGTCATTAAGTGTCTAGGGGCAAGCATTTTAATGGAAGTGTTATGATCAGCACTACTAGTTGGAGTAGCTTCTACCCACTTAGTAACGTCATCATCAGAAACCAAAATATGAGTATACCCATTAGAGGAAGGAAACGGTCCCATATAATCAAAACCCCAAACATCAAATGGTTCAACAACAAGTGAATAATTCATAGGCATTTATTGACGCTTACCGATATTACTAATTATTTGGCATTCATCACAAGATAAAACAAACTTACAGGCATCCTTGAAGAGAGTAGGCTAATAAAAACCAGACTGCAATACCTTGTGAGCAGTTCTATCACCAGCATGATGTCCTCCATAAGCTTCAGAGTGACATTTCTATAGGATTTGTTCCTATTCATGCTCAGGTACACAATGTCTAATAATATCGTCTACTCCTTCTTTATAAAGATGCATGTCATCCTAAAAGTTATGTCTTACACTAGTAGAAAACGGGGCTTTGGTTGAAGCTCAATCTACAGATTAGTACTGGTTGCATTATGAACCGGGACTAATGTGAGCATTAGTCCCGGTTCGAGCGCCAAGTGCGCCGGGCACGCATTAGTCCAAGTTCAAATGGGACCTTTAGTCCCGGTTTGAGACACCAGCCGGGACTAAAGGGGTTCTGAATTATTATTTTTGGTTTTCCATTTGTTTTTTGTTTTTAATTTCTGTTTTGTATTGCTTATATCTTTCAGAAATATAAGATGATTTTCGATATTATACTCCATATATGACTACATATACGCACAGAAATGAGTGAACAAAGACACTAGAACATGTCTTCAAAGGCATGAGAGCAGAGGGATTACATGCAATATCCATAACACAAATTACTGAGGCAAATATACCCTCTTAAAAGGTAGCATTGATGTTCATAAAGTACTCCCTCCGTCCCAAAATTCTTGTCTTAGACTTGTCTAGATACAAATGTATCAAGTCACATTTTAGTATTAGATACATCCGTATCTAGACAAATCTAAGACAAGAAATTTGGGATAGAGGGAGTAGTTGAAAGTAATCTATAAGAAATCAGTGTCAACCTCTCGCATGTTTTGGTCAAAAGAGGAATTTAGAACCGTCATTTGGCACACTAAAATCACATTCAAGATCACCCAGAAAGTTGTACTACCAGTACTAGTACTACGTGTTAGATGAAAAACATGATCAAGATCGAGAAAAAGATTGTCAACAGGAGACATTACCTGGACTTGCTTAATGAGGGATCCCGGAGAGGGGGGCTTGGACAGGGCGATGGCTTTGAGCTTGTCTGCGGTAGTCTCGGCGGGGTGCTTCCGCTTCTTTGTACCATGAGCCTCGATGGTTTTGTCCAGAGCATAGACATCACGTCGGCCCGTGCTCCGGCGTCCATCGAAGAGAGGAAGCTGAGAGAGAAGAGTGAAAGGAGCAACGAGATGAGGGAGAAGCAAAGCGAGTGGGGGTTTTCTTCAAGAGAGGAAGCTAAGAGAGAAGAGTGAAATGATGGTTGCTTCGTCCGTCCAACTTACTGCTGGAAAGGAGGGGGCTTTGTGATTTGACGGCTCATTGGGCATTACTGCGGCGGTTCGATCGGGGTAGTCTACCGTCACTCTACTACGGAGTAATTTAGTGAATGGCTGGTGGACCCAGGTGCTGGCTGTCCCACACGTCAGCGAAAGTGAGTAATTTAGTG
Organism: Triticum timopheevii; assembly: GCA_963921465.1. Taxonomy (NCBI): domain Eukaryota; kingdom Viridiplantae; phylum Streptophyta; class Magnoliopsida; order Poales; family Poaceae; genus Triticum; species Triticum timopheevii. The sequence continues at coordinate 14,177,071 of OY997271.1, forward strand.
CATGGCTGGAGGAGGATCCGCACGGTAGAGCATGTCCACTGTTTTTCATTCTGAAGAAAAAAATGATTACAGCAAGCGCTTCCACTCTTACGACGGAGGAGTGCGAAACACGGCAGCCACTTGAACATACACAGTGCTCCTACTACTAGGCATGTGTAGTGGTTCATACGTCAGTACTACACAATCTTGTTGTTGTGTTGTGCGCATGTCAACTACTCCTATATGTAACATAGTACCGCTTTTTCGACTGTCCAGTCGAGAATGAACGGTGAGATCAATGTTAACAGAACTAGGTCCACAATGCACGGAGAGTACGGTGCTACAGTACTCCACGAAACATGAACCATATGAAGCACATCCTATAGTGTTAGACAGGGTGGATGAAGGGTGCACGGATGGGAGCAAAAGTTCCCTTCTCGGCCCACTTTTGGGTGTTTGGCAGAGTGCATGAAGGGTGCATGAGTCCACACTAGTAGGTTGACAAAAATACACGAAGAGGAAACAACTATATTGAGATGAGAATGCAACCAAACACATCCACACACTTTGTGCTACAGTGACGGATCTGCATCGTCTGAGTTTGATCCAACGGTCATGTTGCGCTGAGACATGGACATGCCCATGCAGAGGGCGCCTAAACACCATCGAAGTCCCTCTTCTTCTCGAGGCGCACGACGTTGGTGATGCAGGGTGCAACCGCCTGCAGAGCCTGCTCCCGGTCCACGGGAGCCAGCTCGTCAAAGACGACGTCCAATGGCACGAATGGATTCCGGTGACGGAGCCCTGAAAGGATTCGCCCGGCAACGGCGACGGCAGCATGCAACCCCTCCTTGTCTAGCTCAGCCCCCACCATCGCGCGGAGACGCCTCAGCTCCTCAGAGATATAGGTGAAGAAGGAGACCAGGTCAGGAAGCCGCAGCTCATTGAAGTCAACCAGGTTGTCGAACGGGTTTAGCCCGACGGCCGGCATCGTCGCGCTGGCACGATGGTAGGCATCGCGCATCCGCAACACGTGCGTGGCAACTTGGTTCACCAAGTGGCTGAGGCGATCCTGGACCTCGTCACGATCGGCCCGCTCGCGCTCTAGCCGGCTCCCCTGACGGCCTATCGTATCTGTCGCTTTCTGCAGCAACACCGTCGACGCATCGAGCATCTTTGTGGTGGACGCCTGCCGCTTTTGAAGCTCCATGAACTCCCGCACATAACGGAGGAGCATGGCACTCCTCTCCTCCTTGAGCTCAGGGACCTCCACGTCCTTGGCCCTAAGCTCCGCATCCTTGGCATGGAGCTCCTGTGTTAGGCGCCTCACCTCAGACTCCATGATCTGTTGCGCCACCATGGCACCAGGTAGAAGCAATGGGGAGAGGAAGCAAAGGGGGCGAAACGGTTGAAAGGCAATGCAATCTACGGGAAAGCGGAGGGAGCCAGCGGAGGAGCGGGGAATCTTTTGGTTTTCACCACGGTAAAACACCAGTCGACGACTTCTCACATCAGGGAACTATGGGTTTTTACAGGCGGAGTCATCGTGACTAATTGCTACCGCGCCTGCTCCCGTCAATCAAAAAATTAAAAATCCATCCGCGCCTGCTCCCGTCAATCAAAAAATTTAAAATCCTACCGCACCCAAACACCAGAGCAACGCCGCGGTGGATATTTAAATTTACCTGCCGGCAAGTAGATAAAAAAGGGGTGAAAAAACAAATGTGGCGGCGGCCTAGCTAATTGGTCGAACTAGCCCAACTAGCTAGCCACCATGCTTCACTGATGTACTCGGCAGGAAAGGCGGTCTTTCATGATTTGACGACTCATTTACTTGCTTCGGCGCTACGACCGAGGAGGACCCAGAAAACGCACGGTAGGGCGTTCCACGTCAGGAAGAATATATGCGTGCACCACCCGGGAGGACCCCGAAACCGCGCGGTAGGGTGTGCCACGTCTCGGCACGGAGGAAAAATGTGCGTGTCAAAATATACTGTATCAGACGTAGTACCTATGGTTCGACCTCGGGACCCAGCCAGTCGGTCAAAAACACCCCACAAGCCACACAGCTTCATCATGCAAACGTGGCACGCTTAGCTCCGTCTCGACCAGCCGCAACATCTCTTGTTCTAGGCGATTCTTCTATTTTCCAAGCTTTTTTTAGTTGTAATAACACCACGGCAAGCTAGCGCTGCTCTTTGTGTGTGCCCGTGCAAAGGTTAGACGATGGAGAGAAGAGAGATTGAGATCGCAGACCTAGGACCACCCGTAAGTGAGACAACGGTCATACACGTGTTGACGAGGTACTCCCTCTACTCTACTCAACGCAAGTACTGTATAAAATCAAGTTATGGGACAAACCCAACAACCATTTATTTTTTCAGGCTATCGACTTATGCTTTGTAGTCCAGGTTGCCAGTTCGAATCTCATCTTTCAGATTTGTTAGTTTTAGGTCCAAATTTGATTAATGACAAGTGGGACCCCCGTGTGTTGTTCCGATATTTCAGTGTAGGATGGTCTTTTTGAACAAACACTTTGCGCAGTTAGACAAGTAACGGCACGAGTTACACGTATTTTGCATGTTTACAAACAAAAATGACAGCGGCATAGAATATCACATCCACCCCGCAGCTTAGATACTATGGTGATACGAGTTTTTACACCGTTGGAAGTGAGATCCAATGGCTTGGGAGTAGTCTTTGTAATTATGCGCAATTTCCAAACTCTCCAAAGTTTTTTTTTGCAAATAAAACATTCAGGCCTCGTGTGTGTCGTTGCATCTTCGATCCAACGGCTCCCCGGTGCTAATATTAGGTGCTCCCCGTAGCTTAATTACCCGCTACGGTGATATGAGCATCTAGGTTGTATGATCAGTGATCAGATGGCACATGCATAGTACTTGTACTTTCTGCGCATTTCCCAAACTCTATCAGCCGTATATTGCAAAAACATTCAAACCTCCTGCTGTGGGCCGTTAGATCTCAGTGAACTCGTATCACCATAGAATCTACGGTGTGGGAGCACCTCATACTCTCCCGTACGAGAAAACATAAGGTGCTATCGCAGCTTGGATGCTACGGTGATACGAGCTTGGAGGTCCTTTGATCTGAGATCCAATGGCATCTGAGCAGTCTTTGTGCTTGTAAGCAGTGGCCAAACTCTTTGGGGATTTTCTGCAAAAAAACCATTCGAACCACCGAGGAGGTGTTGGGTCACAAATCCAACGCCTCCGAAGAGCTTGTATCACCAAAGCATCTAAGGTGTGGTGGCACATGATATTCTTAATACAGGAGAATATGATGTCCTCCTTCATCTTAGATGCTACAGTGATACGAGCTTCGAGGTCGTTGGATATGGGATCAAAGGGCATCTAAGTAGTTTTTGTACAAATTGTGTGCAATTCTCAAACTCATCAAGGTTTCCTGCAAAAAAATTAAGACACATCATGTGAGCTGCTATATCTCAGATCTACAAGCTCCAAGCAACTCGTATCGGCATATAGCATGTAAGGTATGGGGGCACATGATATTCTCCCGGGGAGGAGGGGTGGGGGTGCACAACCAATCGGTGGTTGGGAGGGTGGGAACAAATATAATCTAAACAACCCTAAACAGAGCTCCACAGTTTTATCTAAGGTCGAGGGGTTGACCCTCGACAATCATAGCTCCGCCTGAACACAACATTTGCATGTACTGTAGTACTAGACTTAATATTCATGTTTCAGTTTCATGTTCATTTTAAATATTGAACTAAGGACCATGGATGTCTTACATTTTACTCCCTTCGTTCCTAAATATTAGTCTTTTTAGAGGCTTCTAATGGAGTGGCACATACGGATGTATATAGACATACTTTAGTCTAGATTCACTCATTTTGCTCCGTATGTAGTCACTTGTTGAACTCTCTAAAAGACTAATATTTAGGAATAGAAGGAGTATTTTTTAACTCGTGTCATACATGCATGGGTTGGAAAAATAGATGCACTATACTTATTGGATTGTTGTTGTGTTTGTGTGTGTGTGTCTCTGTGTGTGTGTGTGGTCATATGCTTGATACATACAAAGTTTTCTCACCTCCATATTGTTCATCTTTAAATTTGAATTTGCATTGGAAAACTTACTAGGGATACCATGAAATGTGTAATCCACGTTGAGATCACTATATCACAAATTCACTCTAATTCAACGACTCGTCATAAATCAATTACCACGTTGAGATTAGTATTTGGAATGAAAATACGGGTATTGTTATACACATAGATTCGTTCGGCAATTTAAAAGGTTCCTTTCGTATTCTCAAATGGTAGGACCCAATGGCGTACCAGCCAGACCTTGGCTCGTGTTGATCCTAAAAAAACGGGCTCGTGTCCTTCGGTGGCGTGTGTGGTACGCACATTAGGCAACCCCAACCAGTCGAGCCTCAGCGTTTCAAGTCAAAATATCTGGCAGCCAGAATTCCAGCCCTAGGAAATTCCCCTCATGTCCCCGGTCCATAATGCCTACCGATGAACAACAGAGGGATGCTTTAGTAACTAGACAATGTTACCTACCATGCCGAGCACGGTTCAATTCCCTCGGTCGCCGCTCGTCAATGTCACCCGTCAACTGCATTGCCTAGTACTACTACTACTACACCAGGATGAGCACAGAATTGAGCCCGTTTGTTTGTGCCTAGTACTTTTTTGTTTGTGCCTAGTACTTGAGTTAATATATCAGGCAATGCACTGGTACGGAGGGATTGTCCTTTTACTCCCTCCTTTCCGGTTTATAGGGCTTATCTCAAAATTTTAGTTTTCCCATTTTATAAGTCTCAATTTGGTTGTTCCCCATCACATGTTCAGATTTCAAGGTGCAATAAATCATTACATGCAAGTATTAAGAGAGAATTAACCAATGCATGTACTTTATGCATGCATGCATTGCAATTAATGCATTCTTAAATACAATTTTTGAGGAAAACAAGCGCATTAATTGAGTGGTTTTGCAAACTACAACAATTGTTCCACCACTCACCATCTACCTTGGTTGGTGAGATTTTTGAATTGAGCCCTATAAACCATAAAGGAGGTTTAACTAAGCAAAATGTTTGACCAAATCCTTTCTTAAGAAATAAAACAGGACAGATTTATGGCTTGAAAATTTATTACATGATGCAGGTTATGATATTGTTTCGAATCCTAGGTCTTAAATTTCAGAAAATCCAAAAGGGAGCATAAATTCTTGAAACTGAGCATGGTCACGTGATATGGCACAAATATTACTTCGTAAGTTTTGTCTTCAATTCGAGACAAGCTGCTTATGACAAGTTGCACATGTTGGGGAACGTAGCAGAAATTCAAAATTTTCCTACGTATCACCAAGATCTATCTATTGAGAAAACAGCAACGAGGGAAGGAGAGTGCATCTACATACCCTTGTAGATCGCTAAGCGGAAGCGTTCAAGTGAACGGGGTTGATGGAGACGTACTCGTTGTGATTCAAATCACCGATGATCCTAGTGCCGAACGGACGGCACCTCCGCATTCAACACATGTACGGAACAGAGACGTCTCCCATGCCGTGATCCAGCAAGGAGGAGGGAGAGGTTGATGGAGATCCAGCAGCACGACGGCGTGGTGGAAGTAGCGGGATTCCAACAGGGCTTCGCTAAGCGCTGCAGGAGGAGGGAGATGTGTCACGGGAGGGAGAGGGAGGCGCCAGGCCTTAGGTATGGTTGCTCCTCCTTTTCCCCACTATATATAGGGCCAAGGGAGAGGGGGGAGGCGCAGCCCTTGCCCCTTCCTCCAAGGAAAGGGTGCGGCCAAGGGGGGAGGAGTCCATCCTCCCCAAGGCACCTCGGAGGTGCCTTCCCCCTTTAGGACTCTCCCCTTTTTATCTTCTCGTGGCGCATGGGCCTCTTGGGGCTGGTGCCCTTGGCCCATGTAGGCCAAGGCGCACCCCCTACAGACCATGTGCCCCCCCGGGGTAGGTGCCCCCCCTGGTGGACCCCCGGGACCCTTCCGGTGGTCCCGGTATAATACCGATGACCCCGAAACTTGTCCCGATGGCCGAAATAGCAATTCCTATATATAATTCTTTACCTCCGGACCATTCCGGAACTCCTCGTGACATCCGAGATCTCATCCGGGACTCCGAACAACTTTCGGGTTAGCACATACTAATATCTCTATAACCCTAGCGTCACCGAACCTTAAGTGTGTAGACCCTACGGTTTCGGGAGACATGCAGACATGACCGAGATGACTCTCTGGTCAATAACCAACAGCGGGATCTGGATACCCATGTTGGCTCCCACATGTTCCACGATGATCTCATCAGATGAACCACGATGTCAAGGACTTAATCAATCCCGTATACAATTCCCTTTGTCTATCGGTACGATACTTGCCCGAGATTCGATCGTCGGTATCCCGATACCTTGTTCAATCTCGTTACCGGCAAGTCTCTTTACTCGTTCTGTAACACATCATCCCGTGATCAACTCCTTGATCACATTGTGCACATTATGATGATGTCCTACCGAGTGGGCCCAGAGATGCCTCTCCGTTTACACGGAGTGACAAATCCCAGTCTCGATTCGTGCCAACCCAACAGACACTTTCGAAGATACCTGTAATGCACCTTTATAGCCACCCAGTTACGTTGTGACGTTTGGTACACCCAAAGCACTCCTACGGTATCCGGGAGTTGCACAATCTCATGGTCTAAGGAAAAGATACTTGACATTAGAAAAGTTTTAGCATACGAACTACACGATCTTTGTGCTAGGCTTAGGATTGGGTCTTGTCCATCACATCATTCTCCTAATGATGTGATCCCGTTATCAACGACATCCAATGTCCATAGCCAGGAAACCATGACTATCTGTTGATCACAACGAGCTAGTCAACTAGAGGCTCACCAGGGACAGATTGTGGATAATACAGTTATAGCATGAATAAAAGACAATTATCATGAACAAGGAAATATAATAATAATACTTTTATTATTGCCTCTAGGGCATATTTCCAACAGTCTCCCACTTGCACTAGAGTCAATAATCTAGTTCACATCGATATGTGATTAACACTCAAGGTCACATCCCCATGTGACTAACACCCAAAGAGTTTACTAGAGTCAATAATCTAGTTCACATTACCATGTGATTAACACTCGATGAGTTCTGGGTTTGATCATGTTATGCTTGTGAGAGATGTTATAGTCAACGGGTCTGAACCTTTCAGATCCGTGTGTGCTTTACACTCTATGTCATCTCCTAGATGCAGCTACCACGTTCTATTTGGAGCTATTCCAAATAACTGTTCTACTTGGAGCTATTCTAAATTGTTGCTCCATTATACGTATCCGGTATCTCTACTCAGAGCTATCCGGATAGGTGTTAAGTTTGCATCGACGTAACCCTTTACGACGAACCCCTTTACCACCTCCATAAACGAGAAAATTCCTTAGTCCACTAGTTACTAAGGATAAATTTGACCGCTATCCCGTGATCCATTCTTGGATCACTCTTGTACCCCTTGACTGACTCATGGCAAGGCACACTTCAGGTGCGGTACACAGCATAGCATACTGTAGAGCCTACGTCTTATGCATAGGGGACGACCTTAGTCCTTTCTCTCTATTCTGCCATGGTCGAGCTTTAAGTCTTAACTTCATACCTTACAACTCAGGCAAGAACTCCTTCTTTGACTGATCCATCTTGAACACCTTCAAGATCATGTCAAGGTATGTGCTCATTTGAAAGTACTATTAAGCGTTTTGATCTATCCTTATAGATCTTGATGCTCAATGCTCAAGTAGCTTAATCCAGGCTTTCTATTGAAAAACACCTTTCAAATAACCCTATATGCTTTCTAGAAATTCTACATCATTTCTGATCATTAATATGTCAACAACATATACTCATCAGAAATTCTATAGTGCTCCCACTCACTTCTTTGGAAATACAAGTTTCTCATAAACTTTGTATAAACCCAAAATCTTTGATCATCATCAAAGCATACATTCCAACTCCGAGATGCTTACTCCAGTCCTTAGAAGGATTGCTAGAGCTTTGTATACTTATTAGCATCTTTCAGGATTGACAAAACCTTTCGGTTGTATCACATACAACCTTTCCTCAAGAAAATCGTCGAGAAAACAATGTTTTGACATCCTATCTGCAAGATTTCATAAATAATGCAGTAATTGCATATAATTCCAACAGACTCTTAGCATCGCTACGAGTGAGAAAGTCTCACCGTAGTCAACTCCTTGAACTTGTCGGAAACTTCTTAACGACAAGTCAAGCTTTCTTAATGGTGACATTTACCATCATTGTCCGTCTTCCTTTTAAAATCCATCTATACTCAATAGCCTTACGACCATTGAGCCGTTCTGCCAAAGTCTACACTTTGTTTTCATACATGGATCCTCTCTCGGATTTTATGGCCTCGAGCCATTCATCGGAATCTAGGCCTACCATCATTTCTCCATAGCTCGTAGGTTCATTGTTGTCTAGCAACATGACTTTCAAGACAGGATTATGTTCCACTCTGAAGTAGTACGCATCCTTGTCATCCCACGAGGTACGGTAGTGACTTGATCCAAAACTTTATGATCACTATCATAAGCTTCTACTTCAATTGGTGTAGGTGCCACAGGAACAACTTCATGTGCCCTGCTACACACTTGTTGAAGTGACGGTTCGATAACCTCATCAAGTCTCCACCATCCTCCCACTCAATTCTCGAGACAAACCTTTCCTCGAGAAAGGACCCGATTCAAGAAACAATCCCTATTGCTTTCGGATCTGAATTAGGAGGTATACCCAACTGTTTTGGGTGTCCTATGAAGATGCATTTATCCGCTTTGGGTTCGAGCTTATCAACCTGAAATTTTTCCACATAAGCGTCGCAGCCCCAAACTTTTAAGAAATAACAGCTTAGGTTTCCCTAAACCATAGTTCATATGGTGTCATCTCATCGGAATTACGTGGTGCCCTATTTAATGTGAATGTGGTTGTCTTTAATGCCTAACCCATAAACTATCGTGGTAATTCGATAAGAGACATCATGGTATGCATCACATCTAATAGGGTGCAGTTATGATGTTCGGACACACCATCCCACTATGGTGTTCCAGGCTGTATTAGTTATGAAACAATTTCCACAATGTCTTAATTGTGTGCCAAACTCGTAATTCAGATATTCATCTCTATGATCATATCATAGATCTTTTATCCTCTTGTCACGACGATCTTTCAACTTCACACTGAAATTACTTGAACCTTTCAATAATTCAGACTCGTGATTCATCAAGTAAATATACTCAACATCTACTCAAATCATCTGTGAAGTAAGAACATAACGATATCCACTACATGCCTCAACACTCATTGGACTGCACACATCAAAATGTATTACTTCCAACAAGTTGCTTTCTAGTTCCATTTTACTGAAAACGAGGCTTTCAGTCATCTTGCCCATGTGGTATGGTTTGCATGTCTCAAGTGATTCAAAACCAAGTGAGTCCAAACGGTCCATTTGCATGGAGTTTCTTCATGCATATACACCAATAGACATGGTTCGCATGTCTCAAACTTTTCAAAAACGAGCAAGCCCAAAGATCCATCAACATGGAGCTTCTTCATGCGTTTTATACCGATATGACTTATGTGGCAGTGCCACAAGTAGGTGGTACTATCATTACTATCTTTTGGCATGAAAATGTGTATCACTACGATCGAGATTCAATAAACCATTCATTTAGGTGCAAGACCATTGAAGGTATTATTCAAATAAACGGAGTAACCATTATTCTCCTTAAATGAATAACCGTATTGCGATAGACATAATCCAATCATGTCTATGCTCAACGCAAACACCAAATAACCATTATTTAGGTTTAACACCAATCTCGATGGTAGAGGGAGCGTGCGATGCATGATCATATCAACATTGGAAACACTTCCAACACATATCGTCAGCTCACCTTTAGCTAGTCTCCGTCTGTTCCGTAGCTTTTATTTCGAGTTACTAACACTTAGAAACCGAACCGGTATCCAATACCATGGTGCTACTAGGAGTACTAGTAAAGTACACAATGACACAATGTATATCCAACATACTTCTATCGACCTTGCCAGCCCTCTCATCTACCAAGTATCTAGGGTAATTCTGCTCCAGTGGCTGTTCCCCTTATTACAGAAGCACTTAGTCTCGGGTTTGGGTTAAACCTTGGGTTTCTTCATTAGAGCAGCAGCTGATTTGCTGTTTCATGAAGTATCCCTTCTTGCCCTTGCCCTTCTTGAAACTAGTGGTTTCACCAACCATCAACAATTGATGCTCCTCCTTGATTTCTACTTTTGTGGTGTCAAACATCGCGAATATCTCAAGGATCATCATATATGTCCCTGATATATCATAGTTCATCATGAAGCTCTAGCAGCTTGGTGGTAATGACTTCGAAGAAACATCACTATCTCATCTGGAAGATCAACTCCCAATCGATTCAAGTGATTGTTGCACTCAGACAATCTGAGCACAAGCTCAACGATTGAGCTTTTCTCCCTGAGTTTGCAGGTTAAGAAAATCGTCGGAGGTCTTATACCTCTTGACGTGGGCACGAGCCAGAAATCCCAATTTCAGCCCTCAAAACATCTCATATGTTGCGCGACGTTTCAAAAACGTCTTTGGTGCCTCAATTCCAAACCGTTTAACTGAACTATCACGTAGTTATCAAAATGTGTATGTCAGATGTTCGCAACATCCACATACAACGTTCGAGGTTCAGCACACTGAGCGGTGCATTAAGGACATAAGCCTTCTATGAAGCAATGAGGACAATCCTCAGTTTACGGACCTAGTCCGCATAATTGCTACTATCAACTTTCAACAAATTTTTTCTCTAGGAACATATCTAAACAGTAGAACTATAGCGTGAGCTACGACATAATTTGCAAAATCCTTTTGACTATGTTCAGGATAATTAAGTTCATCTTATGAACTCCCACTCAGATAGACATCCCTCTGGTCATCTAAGTGATCACATGATCCGAGTCAAACTAGGCCGTGTCCGATCATCACGTGAGACGGACTAGTCATCATCGGTGAACATCTTCATGTTGATCGTATCTTCTATACGACTCATGCTCGACCTTTCGGTCTCCGTGTTCCGAGGCCATGTCTGTACATGCTAGGCTCGTCAAGTTAACCCTAAGTGTATTGCATGTGTAAATCTGTCTTACACCCATTGTATGTGAACGTAAGGATCTATCACACCCGATCATCACGTGGTGCTTCGAAACGACGAACTGTAGCAACGGTGCACAGTTAGGGGAGAACACTTCTTGAAATTGTTGTGAGGGATCATCTTATTTACTATCGTCGTTCTAAGTAAACAAGATGCAAAAACATGATAAACATCACATGCAATCAAATAGTGACATGATATGGCCAATATCATTTTGCTCCTTTTGATCTCCATCTTCGGGGCTCCATGATCATCATCGTCACCAGCATGACACCATGATCTCCATCATCATGATCTTCATCATCGTGTCTTCATGAAGTTGTCACGTCATCTATTACTTCTACTACTATAGCTAACGGTTAGCAATAAAGTAAAGTAATTACATGACGTTTATGTTGACACGCAGGTCATAAATAAATTAAGACAACTCCTATGGCTCCTGCCGGTTGTCATACTCATCGACATGCAAGTCGTGATTCCTATTACAAGAACATGATCAATCTCATACATCACATATATCATTCATCACATCCTTTTTGGCCATATCACATCACATAGCATACCCTGCAAAAACAAGTTAGATGTCCTCTAATTGTTGTTTGCATGTTTTACGTGGCTGTTATGGGTTTCTAGCAAGAACGTTTCTTACCTACGTAAGAACCACAACGTGATATGCCAATTGCTATTTACCCTTCATAAGGACCCTTTTCATCGAATCCGATCCGACTAAACTAGGAGAGACAGACACCCGCCAGCCACCTTTTGCAACTAGTGCATGTTTGTCGGTGGAACCGGTCTCACGTAAGCGTACGTGTAAGGTTGGTCCGGGCCGCTTCATCCCACGATGCCGCCGAATCAAGATAAGACTAGTAACGGCAAGCATATTGAACAATATCAACGCCCACAACTACTTTGTGTTCTACTCATGCATAGTAACTACGCATAAACCTAGCTCATGATGCCACTGTTGGGGAACGTAGCAGAAATTCAAAATTTTCCTACGTATCACCAAGATATATCTATGGAGAAGCCAGCAACGAGGGAAGGAGAGTGCATCTACATACCCTTGTAGATCGCTAAGCGGAAGCGTTCAAGTGAACGGGGTTGATGGAGTCGTACTCGTCGTGATTCAAATCACCGATGATCCTAGTGCCGAACGGACGGCACCTCCGCGTTCAACACATGTACGGAACGGAGACGTATCCCATGCCTTGATCCAGCAAGGAGGAGGGAGAGGTTGATGGAGATCCAGCAGCACGACGGCGTGGTGGAAGTAGCGGGATTCCAACAGGGCTTCGCTAAGCGCTGCATGAGGAGGGAGATGTGTCACAGGAGGGAGAGGGAGGCGCCAGGCCTTAGGTCTGGTTGCTCCTCCTTTTCCCCACTATATATAGGGCCAAGGGAGAGGGGGGAGGCGCAGCCCTTGCCCCTTCCTCCAAGGAAAGGGTGCGGCCAAGGGGGGAGGAGTCCATCCTCCCCAAGGCACCTCGGAGGTGCCTTCCCCCTTTAGGACTCTCCCCTTTTTCTCTTCTCTTGGCGCATGGGCCTCTTGGGGCTGGTGCCCTTGGCCCATGTAGGCCAAGGCGCACCCCCTACAGCCCATGTGGCCCCCCGGGGCAGGTGGCCCCACCCGGTGGACCCCCGGGACCCTTCCGGTGGTCCCGGTACAATACCGATGACCCCGAAACTTGTCCCGATGGCCGAAATAGCACTTCCTATATATAATTCTTTACCTCCGGACCATTCCGGAACTCCTCGTGACGTCCGGGATCTCATCCGGGACTCTGAACAACTTTCGGGTTACCGCATACTAATATCTCTATAACCCTAGCATCACCGAACCTTAAGTGTGTAGACCCTACGGGTTCGGGAGACATGCAGACATGACCAAGATGACTCTCCGGTCAATAACCAAGAGCGGGATCTGGATACCCATGTTGGCTCCCACATGTTCCACGATGATCTCATCGGATGAACCACGATGTCAAGGACTTAATCAATCCCGTATACAGTTCCCTTTGTCTATCGGTACGATACTTGCCCGAGATTCGATCGTCGGTATCCCGATACCTTGTTCAATCTCGTTACCGGCAAGTCTCTTTACTCGTTCCATAACACATCATCCCGTGATCAACTCCTTGATCACATTGTGCACATTATGATGATGTCCTACCGAGTGGGCCCAGAGATACCTCTCCGTTTACACGGAGTGACAAATCCCAGTCTCGGTTCGTGCCAACCCAACAGACACTTTCGGAGATACCTGTAATGCACCTTTATAGCCACCCAGTTACGTTGTGACGTTTGGTACACCCAAAGCACTCCTACGGTATCCGGGAGTTGCACAATCTCATGGTCTAAGGAAAAGATACTTGACATTAGAAAAGCTTTAGCATACGAACTACACGATCTTTGTGCTAGGCTTAGGATTGGGTCTTGTCCATCACATCATTCTCCTAATGATGTGATCCCGTTATCAACGACATCCAATGTCCATAGCCAGGAAACCATGACTATCTGTTGATCACAACGAGCTAGTCAACTAGAGGCTCACCAGGGACAGATTGTGGTCTATGTATTCACACGTGTATTACGATTTCCGGATAATACAGTTATAGCATGAATAAAAGACAATTATCATGAACAAGGAAATATAATAATAGTACTTTTATTATTGCCTCTAGGGCATATTTCCAACCGCACAAATGAAGAGCCAAGTTATTTTGGAACAAAGACTTGTCACGTTGTTTTTAGGGAAAAGACCTGTCACGTTAAGGCGGACGCTTTCACTATTGAAACCGTGGGCGTTTACGTGCCGCCACGAGTCCCCACTTCTCATCGGCAGGTGTCGTCCCAGCAAGCGTGTGAGTCGACGGGAGGCGTGCGAGCAGACAGCTGCACCGGCTGTCAGGGAGGCGTGCGAGCAGACCACTGTGTAGACTCACCGGGTGGCGAGCCCTTTGACCAGGCTCTGCCACCCACCGTCGTCCCAACTGCTCCCACTTTTAATGTCGTCGGCGCCACAGTTTAAAATCAACCCTGCACTACCCGGTATCGCTAAATCCTCTCTCTTCCTCTCCAATTCTCCTATCGTCTACCTCCAACTAGCTTGACCTAAACGTACGCCATGCCGCATCACGATGGTCTGCCCTTAGTGTTCCATTTTCATGAGGAAGACACCCAGCCGGAGTCTCAAGAACATAAGGCGCTTTGGGACGAGCTTGAACTAGCCTTGCGGGAAGACGCCGCACCTATCCCCGCTCCTGTTCCGGCTCCCATCGCCCTGACTGCGCCAGCACCCATCCCCATGGCATTGATGGGCTGGGAGCCGCACATTGTCGCCGATCTTGATGCCACGGGGTTCCACGAGGTCCCCGCCGACTTTCATGTGCCCGTGCACCTGCCAGCGCATGCGCCTGCGCGTGCACTGACGCGCACGCCCGTGCCAGTGCCCGTGCACCTGCCAGCGCATGTGCCTGCGCGTGCACTGACGTGCGCGCCCGTGCTGGTGCCCATGCACACGAACGTCTCCGCCGCGCCATTGACAGCGCCTGTCCACGCGCGGGTGCCAGTGCCCCCCTCGGCGGCATGGATGGCCGCCGTCGACCGCTCCCTTGCACCAACGCCAGTCACCTCCTCCCGCCAATTGACTCACTCCGAAGTCCAGAACATTTTGGCCATCCTTGAAGCTAGGCCAACGTCCAGGAGTACGCCAACAACGGTGCAAGACGCCACCGTCGCTGTCAGTCAGGGGCCCTACGACACACAGAGCACGACAGACGAGCTGCTTCCCACCGCGAGACGCCCCCGCCGCCGCCGACGTGTAATCTAAATTTTCCATGAAAAATGTTCGGATTGCCATGCTTTAAATCCGAGCGTCTATCATTTCCGTTTATTTTATATCGCTCGTCGTATAATTTAAAGTCAGAGTCAGACTGAACAAAATGTATGGTTTGATCGATTGAATGTTCTGCTAGAGCCGTATCAAATTAAATATAAAACGTCATCAAGCCACATGTATTCCTTGTCATCCAACGACCTAGACTGCTTCAATGTCGAGCGCTCAACACGTTTAGCGTGCAGTTAATTTCATGCCAAAATAGTGCTAATCACATGACAACACGCAAATAATATCCTAGTAGTTAATATCCGCATGCACTTAATATACTTCTAAATTAACGTGCATTGCACGTACACACTGACTAGTGCTGCTAGTACGTGAAACTGGTGCTGTGACTTGTGAGTTGTGAACGCGTCCAGATATGGTCAACGGCAACATCGCCCGCGAGTTCTTCCTGTTTGCCCGTGCGTCTAAACGCAGAAGAGGAGGAGAGAGAGAGCACACATGAAACCCACCAGTAAGTGAAGGCGAATAGTACTAAAAATAATATTACATGTTATCCATTAATTAGGTTGTGGTAATATAAAAACATTATGTGAACAAAGGGGGTACAACAAACATTGCTATTCTACGTATGTTACCTATTGACGTGCGGCTTGAAGGCCCGGTCGCATGTTCGATCCTCGTCCTTTATTTTTTAATTTGTATATGGGTCCAAATTTGTTTCATGACATGTGGGCCCCTTGGTGTGTAGTTTGTAGCACTTTAATTTGTGGGTCGAAATTTGTTCCATTCCAAGTGGACTATCGGTGTGTAGTTTTGTAGTTTATTTATAATAATTAAAGAGAACAACATTGTTTTTTCAATAATACCATGGTGCGACATTGAAGGTGAGAAAGGACGTGCGAGAGAGCGATGACCGAGCCAGAGGGAAATCAACTAGGGGAGTTGCGTGGCTTGCAACAGCGTTTGATTAGTTGTGGGCTGAATGCTACAAAAATATAATCTAAACCGACCGGAATAAATGCCTACACAAATTAATCCAAGGTTGGAGTGCCCCTCGCAATGTAAATAGCTCCGGCTTTGCGAGGGATGGAGAGGTAGTAGCTTCAACGCGTGGAAGATACGGTATGAGAAAGCAAGGTCAATCGAGACACATATAGATAGAGAGACAAAGTGAGTGTGGTCCGACATTCATTGAATAAATATATATATATATGCTCCGGAGAGATATTGTCCGATTGAGCTTTTGGTAAGGGTGAGGGCTGTAAGATAGAGCTTGAGAGATGATCCAGTCACAGACATGTAGATATATTTTGTGCGTTGGAGGAAGCAAGGTCAACCGATCAAATAGGGTCGCCGTGCGATCGAAAGAGTGAGACGGGTTGGAGAGAGTGACCTAGATAGACGATGTGCGTGAGAGAGTATACAATGTGAATAGGTCCAATTGGGCTCAAACATGGTGATATATCGTTTTTGTCCGAGAAAGAGCGAGGTAAATCGAGACATACACACACACACACACACACACACACACAGAGAGAGAGAGAGAGAGATTGAGTGAGCATGGCCCACCATGAGGTCGATAGAGTGGCGGCGGCTTGGATGGACTAACCTAGATAGACAATCTGCATGAGAGAGTATAGAGTGTGTCGATCGAGGCCCGAACAGGGAGATATATCATTTGTATGTGAAAGAAAACGAGGTTAAACGAGACTCAGATAAAGAGAGTGTGGCCCCCCGTGCGGAAGAAAGAGTGAGACAGTCTCGAGGGAGTGACCTAGATATACAACGTGCGTTCATGCGCACGAGAGGTCGGGGGGCTAGATAGGCAATGCATGTATTTAGCGCGAGAGGGTGAGAGGGAGAGTGGGGAGAGAGAGAGAGAGCTCGGCATGGGGTGCAATGGCGGGTGTGTGAGGTAAATACATTTGGTAACAGGAGTGGAAAAAGGGGTTGTTTAGTTGAGAGACTTAGATATCGAAACATGGAGAGAAAGAATGAACGTGTGTTGGAAATCGATAGCTTGCTAAGGTGGTTAGGAGAGGAAGATTGACCGATACATGAAGTATGTAGCATTTGTGCGCGGCGGGGGGGGGGGGGGGGGACTAAAAACAACATTTGAATGTACATAGTACGAGACTTAATATTGATGTTTCAATTCAGTGTACATTGTAAGATTTGAACCGAGGACCAGGCATACGGGTAATTATTTTGATTCGTGCCAGACTAAGTTTCGAAAAGTTGACATTGGCTCAATTTGTTGTGCTATTTTGTAGGTCATATGTTTGAATCCATCCAAAAGTTTGCTCACTACCACGGTGTTCATCATATACATATGAATTTGTATTAAAAAAGTAGCATTGATATAGGGAAATGCGAAAACCACGTTAGAATTGGAGATCGCTACGTGACACACACTCTAATTCAAATAACTAACTACGTGACACACACTCTAATTCAAATAACTAATTATGTGACACAATCTAATCCACGTTAGCGTGGGTACCATTTCGATTTTTTTTCAAATAACTCCTCATTAATTAATTTATAGTACTCCCTATGTTCACTTTTATAAGACCTTGAAGACATTTCAGACAATGTGCAAAACAGTTCATTTTAAGTTGTCTGAAACGACTTACAAAAGTGAACGGATGGAGTATCTCGTTTCGAATGACTAATTATTGCACGGAAAACACGGGCATGGTAATACATACAGATTCATTTGCAAATGAAAGAAGATTCGTTTGCATTCTCAAATGTATGCGCACCAGGCAGACGAGGGTCGTGTCGGGGTGGACGCTGCTTCGGTGCCTTAAATGCAATAGCCCTTGGGTGACTGGCATGTGGGCCAGCCACCTGTTGGGCCCACATGTCATGGACACAAAGGCAGGTGCCTTAAGGCACCTAAGCGTACTCCTGTCAGGGTGGTCGCGTGTGTCGGACAGACGCGTAGCACCCAGCCACCCACCCCCCTCCCCCCAAAAAAGGATGACGACAATATAACTTCGCCCTTCCACGTTTTGGATTGAAATATCTGGCGGCCCCAATTCCAGCCCTGCAAAATCTCTCTCCTCCACCGTCCCCTTCCGCACGCAGATTGCTCAAATCCCTAATTCGCCGCCATCCCTCGAATCGCCCCTTGTCTCGTCTCTTTCCCCACCGTTCCCCACCTCTGTGTCGGACAATGACGACAAAGACGACGGTCGTGCGTCACCACCGCACCGGAGCTACCTCATCTACGCCCTCGTCCGCCGCACCGGGTAGTCCACCGACAACGTCAGCCGTCGCAACCGACGTGCCTCACAGACAGCGAGTTCCACCGCATCAGGTGTGCTTCACCGACGTCGTCTCCCAGCTCAATGGGGCTACTTCACCGAGCATATCATCGCACCTCCGCCTCCCGAGGTCGTTGGGGCTTCACCAACGGTCTCGTCCACCGCATCGTAGCGCTCCGCTGCCACTCAAGATCTGCATCCGTGCGCGGCCAGCCAACGCCAGCGCATCACCCTCAACGGCTCTGAAGTGACCCGCACTCTAGCTAGGCGAGCATGCCCAAACGCCGACCCGAACTAGGTATCCACACATCACTCCCTTGTGCACTGTTCCGACGATGTTTGGATATCCTTTCACTGCTCTCTTAGCTTACACGCCTATGCAACTCTGACTTTAACTCTTATTTCTTCTGGAGATATCATCTGAAACAAGCAAATCCATTTTTTAGCGAAGCATGACAGGGCTACGGGATCTGGTACACATACTGCACACCCGTATAACCTTGTAAGTATCTGTCCTCCGGTACAACATCAAGGTCGATTCCTCTTATTTGATCAACCATTCGCCGTGTCAAAAATGCAGAGGGGGATGCATGGAGCACATGGCCTGCACATCCAAGCAAGTGGTAACATGGACTTGTACATGGAACATCCCAAGCGCAAGCAGAGCTGCAGCGAGCCTATACAACGAGCTAGCGTAAGTCCCTGCATTTCATTTAATTCGTACTAGAATTCGTGTATGATTTGTGTGCAGTGGCTGATCCACGAATTCAAGTTACTAGGGGCGAACATTTAACTTAAAAAATACGAAGGCACTTGCACTCGGGAAATCAACATAACTTGAGAAATGTGAAGCTACATGCACTTTGAAAACAAGCTAATGATCCAAAGTAGTTTAGATTATAAACACTAAATGATGCAAGCACCAAAAAACACAAAATGCAACATGGTGTACAAGGACTACAAACATGGTCTATACCTTCCTGAATTATTCGTTCTCTGGCTGAAAATATCAAAGTGTAATTGCACGTATAACCAGTGCGCAAACTGCATATCAATATATCTATCCTGCAGAAGTATGCCAATAGTTTCAAACAACAGATTAGAAAAGTATTTATGCTATGTTGTCATGATACGGGGACTTTCTGGTAGATGGCCTCGACGTTTCCTCAAGCTATGAAAATGCACTATAATTTGCTTGTCATCAATGCCTACAAATCTTTGTCTCTCTCAACATAGTAGATCATCATTAGACACTAAATCCTTCAATGAGCTTGCAAAATGCTTGCATTAGATCCCTCATTGGACTCTATATATTCATCACCAGGAGCATGTAACATGTTTGCATCAAATCCTTCATTAGCAGTCTGTTCATTAGACACTTCAGGCTCAAGAACAACATGAGCTTGTATGTTTGCACCGGAAACTTGATTAGATACATCAGATTCAGTCAGTTCAGTATTGATTGGGGGAGTTATAAAATAAGTAGAAATTGGTTTCATTTTCTCATAGATTCCCTACATACAAGCAGTTTTACAACACCGTCCAGTTTAACTATTGGCCAGAAATTGAAGAGTTGAATTAGATATAATCAGGGATGTGATGTACCTGCTCGTTGTGCATGCTACTCTTGCAAGCTGTGACCGTCCGTTTGTGCAAGCTCGATGTCATGCCCGTGCTGCCGCCGCTGCCTCCCACGCAGGCTACACCCAGGATGGGATCTTCATCTTCTTGTCCTTCCGTTCGCTTGAAGCCCGGCGACCGCCCTCCAACGAGGGCATGAGGAAGTGTTGTGTCGGTCTGTCCAGCTGCGTCTAGGTTAGGAGCGAACCAGACTGGAGGTTGGAGCGAATGAATTGGGATTTTTCCTGTTGTCGATCGATATGGGAGGCGCTCGTTTGGGCCAAGAGCCTGCTATAGGGCCTGCCTTGCACTTATGTTATTGGACCATCAAAATTGAAATATTTTTCTTCATTTTTTACATTGCCTGCTCGTGCGTTGGGACGAACAAAACTAGCGTGGGCCAACCTGGACGACTCAAACTAGGTGCACACTTTCCAGCCACCTGAGGTGGCCGCCCATACCAGCCCCTATGGTGGCGTCGCCCCTTTTTGCGTGTATGATTGGATAGTGAAAAATATTCCAGTGACGCTTTTGATTTACCCACAGAATGATTGAATTGCTTGTTTCTATGAACTGAGTTCGCCAATAATGTGAAGGATGCCAGTCTTTTCATCCTATTGTAGATTGCTTAGATCTCAATATGCCAAAAGTAATCGCATGAAATATACAGTAAAAGCCAGTTTGATGTGTTTGGCTACAACTAGTCTGACTACACGTCCTCATATAACATATCAAGGACGCACCATCTTACCAGATTAACCATTCGACTTACCCATGCAGTGTGGGAAGAAAGAAGTATTGGGACTGCGTATCCAAGCAATTGATGCCATGGGCTCCTTTGTATAACCTTGTAAGCGAAAAAGAAGTTGCAGTGTGCCTGTATAAAGAACTAGCGTATGTTCAGTTACCTCCTTCTCGGAATTTTAGTTAGCCACTTATTGCAAAATTGTTCAATTATGTTGCTTGGCTTAATTTAGTTTGCTACTGATTACATAATGGCACAGCCTGTTAATCATATTGTAGACTGCGCCTATCTATGTGTTTGATACTTACTGTTAAGAATTACCTGTTTGCCTTAACTTAAATATCTACTTGTTTGTTTAACTGCTTTGTTGCTGCAACAACGGGTTACAATGATATTAATAACTACTCCCTCCATCCCATAATATAGGACTTTTTGACACTAGCATAGTGTTAAAAAACGTCTTACATAATGGGACGGAGGGAGTACTTTTCAGCATCCAATTGAAACTCTTTAATTCCTTCTTTGTTTAATTGGTTTGCTGTTATAACTCCTAGTTGAGATGTTTTGCTAACTTCAACTTTTCTGAATCCAATCGAAACTTTAAGGGCAAAACAGGTTAGCCCAAGATCAAAGAGCAAGGTCCCCATGGACGTTCATCATACCACAGCAGTGGCACCGGCCCAATCGTGCATTATGAATTGCGAACTGCTGATGCTCTAGAGGCTAAACTAGTGGTAGAAAGAGATTCCGCTTCTGCACTTAGAGATGAAGTTGACATGTTAAGGAAGCAAACAGCACAATCACAAGCAGTACTCAAGACAACCATTAAATATTTGGTGGATTTCAAAACGAAGCAAGCTGAGACTGACTAGATTGTTAAGGTCCCGAAGGAAAAAAAGAAATTAAATTCCTACTTGGTAAATCATAGGTGAAATGTTCTTTCCATAGTTGAATAACCTTTGTGTTGTCTGTTCATGTAATCAATCAAACCATTTGTTTTAGAGATCATGTAATAATTTTTTTTTGTTTTTTGGTTTGTAATTTTATTTGAGTACAAGTCTGTATTAATTGATAAGACTCGGAGACATTTCATTTGGATTGTTGTGCCTGACCTACAAATATGCCAATCGGGCTGAATGTGCATTCAGCAATAGTAGTAGTATAGATGGACCATAAGTGGCACGCATCGGAAAGGGCCGAGATGCTGGCTAAAAAAAAGATGTTGTTGTAGCCAAAAAAAGTGCAGCGGCCTGGCTTATGTATGTTAGTTGATATTATTGATCCATATACTCTATAAGTGTTTATATGTCTGTTAGTTCTGTACATTCTTGGTTGATTGACTCGGTATTTGAATCTTGATACATCGCTTGTGTACATATCTAAATGGGAGTACACATTATGCTGCGTGTGACATTTGAGTTGGACATCAAGTGTTCCAAATATTCGAATTCACCTTAAATCGGATACTAGTTTCTGAATTTGAGTATCGGCATTTGTAAACCATATTCATATATGACAGTGGAATACATCTTTGTCATCCTTTTGAAGATATATAAAAACACATAGAACGATTTATAAAGATTCATATAGGAATACAAAATGGATTCGAATTTAGTAGCCAGGGTAAACATGGATGCTTATTGTCCCAAAATACGAAAGAAGCTGCAAAATGTCCACTCCCACGTCGGCTGCCCAAAGCCAAGTGTTTGGGAGATGGAAATTACTGTCTACCCATTACACGGACAATCCATCGGCCCGATTTCCACTACTCTAAATAGGGGTAGGTTACTAACTTCAATTAGACGTGACACGACCGCCTCTGAGCCCATTCCGACACGGTGGGCGTCAAACATGAGCGGCAAAACACATTTGATTCAAGCTCGTCCGAAAGACCTCTGTTTCTCCCTCCATTCCCCATTCATACGCGGTGGGCGGCAAAATAAACTCGACTCGGCCGAAATCGATGTAGGCAAATATTTTCAATAGGGGCAGGTTTGTAACTTCACTCAGATGTGACACAACCGCCCTACCTGTCAGCCCCGTTCATACACCGTGGGCGCCAACCATGGGCGCCAACCACCCTCTCCTCGCCCGAAATTGCTCTGGGCAAATATTGGCGACATGCGAGATTACCGTCCTATCCCCAACCGACGAGGGGTCCAAATTTAAACGGGGGCTAAGTTCGTAACTTTCCCATATTTCAGACAGGCGCGTCCCAAAACATGGTTCCCCGTACCTCTCCCTCCATTTTCCCATTCATACACCATCCACGCTAGAACACCCCATCCCCACACCAGCCTCCGTCCGCCACCCCATCCATCGTCGCCGTCCTCCACCACATCCATCGCCACCGTCCTCCACCATGCCGGAGGGCCTACCAAGACCGTGTCGTCCACTGCTAGAGATGGACGTTTCTCATCCACGGCGACGGACCAATAGCCTTGCATCGTGTCCTCTCGCTTAATCGGCGCCGTCGTCCTCTTTGCCGGGGCTGCTCACACGACCTTCTCTTCCACCGCAACGGGACTTATCCCCCGATGCACCCGTCTACCATCGCAGATCTGCTTCAACACCACCGACAGCCATCGCACCCCCGATGCCTACACGGCGACGCAAGAGAGGTGGCACTTCATATCTCCTCATCTTTTTGATCTCAACCAGAAAATAGATCTTAACTTGGTTCTTAGTTCGAAGCAAACAATGGATGCTAAATATCATTTCTCCGGTTTGCAGCTTCAAATCTTTGGGTTTAATTGATCATGCTTAGGGTTTAATTGATCATGTTGGTTCCCTGGTGGTTTCTTTAACAGAAATCGGAGGGAAAACCCTCTTTTGCTAAAAAAATATGCTTAGAGTTTCCCCCTTTTATGATCACTATACGATCAGAATACGTGCTTCGAGTCATAATAACACTGCTCCACACATCAAGCTAAACAAGCTTAGATGTTCAAATACGAATCTGATATTATTAAAATAGAGTTATTTAATTGGTCAGCTAAATGTTCCTAAATTAGTTTTGAAAATGCATGTTCGCCGCTCGGGTGTGTATCTCTACAAGGTGCCCACGGTGGGCCGGCCCACCCTAGGATTTTGGGTCGTCCCAGGCCCCGATTCCACTCTGTTCTGCTACGCGCTTCTGATCTCTACTCGCCCCAAGCCGCCTGCCTCGCCGGCGACTTGCCGTCCCCAGACGGCATGACTCTAGGAGGAGACGCCGGACTAACAGGAGGCCAGGAGCCGCTCGCCCAACAGCGTCACCGCTGCCCGGCCACGCCGCCGTGCCTACCTTCCCAGTCCGTTCAGGGCTCAGGCGTGCAGCACCCACCAAGCCAACCCGATTTATCCTGAGATACGTCCTCAACACTTAGCAGCCACTCCTCATCACCCATTTTCTAATTGATTCATTACTCATTAGGCAGGACTGTCATTAGGGTTTGTTGTGTGCTCAGTGCTACCTACACTTAATGGTTCAGATGTATTTCGGTAATCTTTAGTACCTCTAAAGTTCACAGGGTTTTCAAAATTTCGGCCCTTGGAACAGAAACTAGTCATTTTGGATTGTTGGTCGTAGTGACATTGACCCAGATTACTACTGCAAGCCAGGTTTGTTGACAATTTTACTTGTCTTTCTTACTCATTCTAGTTGCAAACAATAAGTGCTAGACAAACTTCTTCATTCAGATTTTGGACGGTCTCTTACTGCAATTACAATTCTGCATACTTGTCCTAATAAGCTCACAAGTAAATGATTGATTCACTACATCTATGATTAGCTTGTCATATTTGTTGTCAATATTCTTTTAGGGTGGACCACCCTGTTTCTAAATACTAGAACCGTGGACCTGAGTGAATAGTATTTCTCTATGTGATCTCTTCCATCATGTGTGGGTAACGAACATTGCATTGTATAGAAAGAAAGTGTCATTTCCAGCTTTTACATAGGTTTCGATCTTTTACATTGAATACAATCTGCCTACTTACTTTGTGTCCCACTACCAACACTCCACCCTTGAAGCTAAACATTACGCCACTCATAATTGCTTAGTTTATTTATTCAAATACGAATTTCATATGATTCTAATGTTCCTACTTCAGTTTTGAAATGTGTGCCTTCCTGTTATAGAGACATAAGGGGTTTGTATTTCTGTGTGTGGTCTAGTCAGCACGGTTGGGGAGGTGAACTTTGCATATGCAGGGGTTTATAGGGAGACACTCTCCGAGTTGAATCCGCAATGCATTCCATAGATAATCTGACTACTTTTTATGTTTTCATGAATCTCAGATGCTGAACAGCATCATAATGATTATGAGCTTGCGCGCATGAAAAGAATAAAGCAGAACAATGCCATGGCTGTCAAACTTGGTATTAAGGGACTGAAATCAAGTCTGGATGCAATGCAATGCAAACGCTCTCCACCTATAGATTCATGCTCAGAATATGATCCTAAGAGTGATTCTGAGCTAGAGGGAGACCTAAGTCAATGTAGCTCCCTCGTGGAGGAGTCAGAGGAAGATGCCCTATCTTATTCACCCATCAAGGTACTTGCTCTAACTTTCCAAGGTTACATTGCTCGCACATATCTTGCAACTGATGCTTTGCATTGCTTCTACTTTGTTGAACTGCCATTAGCTTAGTTTACACATCATGTATGTGAATACGCCATGCCTATCCATTTTCAGTACATATTCCATTTGTCATCATACCATATTTATCCATTCAAATGATGTTCTTGTGTATCAGACGTTCAAAAGGAAGATGGCGATTGCTGATCGTGGAGGAGCACAAGAAAAGTATTTGGAAAAGGTAGTGGCACCTGATAAATCAAATAGCTCATTAGGTGTAGTTGCAATATCACTTGACCCACAAAATACGCCAACTCTAGCAGACTCTAGCCCTACTACACTGGTCATCTCTGATGCCCCAACTCAGCAGACCCCAACTGCAGCAAACAGTATGATTATGCCAGTTGACATAGCACCAACTGTACAATGCAAAACCCCCATTCCAGCAAAGAGTACACCAAATCTAGTTGCCAAATCCCTTTTCGAACCAGAGAGAGCCCCAATTGCAGCAAATATGACCTCTGTTCCAGTTCTTCCCAGTTTAGAAGACGAAGCTTATGTTGTTGTCAGGAACTTTGTGCGCATCTTTCCTTCATGGAAATATTATACCGCAGACACAGAACAATTTCCAGTCTTCCTCCAAAACTTACGCATAAGTAATATACTAATGTTATTCATGGTCATTACTGCATATGTTTCTGCTGACAGAAGACACAAGATTTCAGTCTTTTAAATAGGCGAGGAGCAAACTGGATTGTGATGACGAGCAAGAGTTGGTTGCGCTTTTCAAGCACTCGTTGATGAAGTATCATTCCTACCTGAGGCAAGTGCACTTCGATGGCAAGCCTCTGAACAAAATTTCTGTAAAGTCTACGGTGCTACATTTATCCGACGGTGACTGGAATAATCTTGTTACACATTGGTCTCGGCTGCAGCGTAAGGTACTGTCTATGATATCACATCACAATTTGAACTACATTTCTCCATTTGCCTTAATGTCTCACTTGTACGAAAACTGTTAGCAGAAGAACATTCGTTCTCAAGGGACCACAGAATCTCGCAACTATACTACACACTGCATTGCTCTCGTGAGTACCTCTTGCCCTGTATGACCATACTTACTTTCATAGTTGTTTGATTATGTAGCATCACTGCACATGTTAACCTCGTAATCGCCCATTTGGTGGACATTATAAGATCCGTATGGACTCTTACACAAATTTAGAATCAACCTAATGCTTTTGAAGAGGTTTAGCTCTGCAGTCCTCTTGTAAGGACTAAACGTGGTCTATCACTGTACTTACATTAACAGCTACTCCCTCCGTCCCATAATATAAGAACGTTTTGTACAGTACACCAGTGTTCAAAACACTCTTGTATTATGGGAAGAGGGATTGGTTCATTTTATAGCATTCTGCATCTTGTCTCCCTCCCCCACCATTTACTAAAAAAGATCAGATCTATATTTAATCTTACCAACAAGTAGAATACACAGACAATGCCAGTGCAGAAGTGTAGCCCATTGCTCTTGTCAGTACATTTTGTCCTGTAACGCTTGTACTTCCAGGGATTGGTAGTTGATTATGTAGCATCAATCTGCATCTTATCTTCATTATCCTCTATCCCTTCTAGTATTATCATATCTATAATTACTCTCTACAAAATGTAGAGTACAGGCAATGCTTATGAAGAAGATTCTGTGCTGAAATTCTTGAGTTATCCTTCCCTTGACATGGAGAAGGGCATTATAAAGCCGGTGTTAACTGTTAATGTAAGTCAGTCCTTATAAATCCTTTATCCTCAACTGTTGTTTAATTTGCTCATACTCCCTATCGTTTACTGCTGTTTAGTTTGCTGTTTCTACCAAAATGCATGTTTGTAAGAACTGTAAGTTCTAAGTTTTACTTGTAAAACCAAATTTCTTATTCATACCATGCACATTACTTAATACTCCCTATATGTATGCTTGGTTTTGTGGATCTATAATCCAGTGTGTGGTGAAGCAGCCCATGTTTGCACCTTGTCATCTCCTGTTTTATCTTTCTGATGTGGCTGATGATATGAACAACATGCCATGCACATTCTCCAAAATAGATACAATGATTTTCTTTGCCCTTCATCTATGCTTGTTATGTTGACATGGTAATCCAGTAGTGTGGTGAAGCTCCCCGCATTATGAACAATGCCAAATTATGGTATTGATATTTTGAACTTACTCTTTATTTTCTAATTTGAAATTGGATAGAATTGACAGAACAGTTATCATCTTTGTTTATACATGTGCAAAACCTGTCATCTCTCTGCTTTGTTTCAGGGTGATATGCCTGATGGCATGCACAAGTCTGCTGAAGGCTGTGAGACAAACCCAACATATATTGCAGCAAAGAAGGCAAAACATCTTGAAGATAGCGAGACAACCCCAAAGTCTTGTCTTGATGCAGTGTTCAAGTTACTTGAGACTAACAGTCGGACAAGCTCATAGAATTGGTTTTCTGAATCAGTTCAACTTCTGCAGTCCCAAGTTCTAGCAGAAAGGCTTTCTGCAACTCAACTTTGACTTGAAGTCCTATCTCTAAGAAAGATTGCAGAGAACACCAATGAGAACCTCATCGCTAAACAGCTACACCTGGAAGCTATGACCGACATGCTAGGCCGGTCTCACAGCCTTGCTCAGCAGCTTGCGCAGCAGTTCCCCCGCAAGGCTAACCTTTCTTGAACTGTCTTGGAAGTGGTCTCGGTTCAGTATTATTTTGTTACGCTGCAATGGTGCCCAGTTTTTGTAATCTGCTTCTTCGTTGCGCTTCATGATCACTGGTGGCGAACTTCGATGCCTAGTGGATGTAATATACCTTAAATCCTTTATTGTATAGTGTAGGTTTATTCTTAGTTACTATGCCATAATTTCTTTATTGTGTAGAGTAGGTTTGTTCTTAATTCCTACTAGTTACTGCCATCATTCACTATCTGAAAAAAAAATCAGAAGCAGTCGACCAGGCCGAAACATTCAATAACGGGCCAGGATTTCAGCGGGCTACAATTGGGCCGGCCTGCGTCTTTCTTGGGCCCAAACGATTGGGGCCTTCACACATTGCGCTAGGCCCAAACTTACACCGGCCTATATTTTAGTTGGGCCTTTTGTCGACCCAGCGCTTAGTTCGTCCCAGGTGAATTGGGCCATTAACAGGCTGAATATTGTACTGGCCTGTTACGGCCGAGATGAAACCACGGGCCTTTGGCAGGCCAAAATGCATGTTGGGCCTCAATTTTCACTAGTCGTTGACGGGCCTTCAGCAGGCCAAAATGTAGATCGGGCTGTTGTGGGCCCAGTTAGTCCACGGGCCGTTACCAGGCCGAAACATATCTCGGACCTCAGTTGGCCCACTGATATCATGGGCCTTTAAGAGGCCGAAAGCTTAGTACAGGAATCAACGGGCCGAATTACGCGACATGCCTTTAACATGCCCAAAGTCACGTTGGGCTTAAATGTTGCCACCTTTAGCATGGGCCGTTAGTGGGGCAAATGTCCCGTCGGACCATATATGGCCCATGGGCAGCACGGGCCATTCCCAGGCCGAAAGTCACACCGGGCTGAAATGGGCCCATGTCTACATCAGGCCTCTAACAGGCCGAAAGTCACTGGGCTGTAGTTGGGCTCGAATATTCGGTGAACAATTAACGGGCTAGATCTGGCTTCGGGCCGCAAATGGGCCCAAATATTGGGCGAACAATTAACGGGCCAGATCTGGCTTCGGGCCATAAATGGGCCCAAATATTCGGCGAACAATTAACGGGCCAGATCTGGTTTCAGGCTGTGAATGGGCCTTTATTAAGCAGGCCGTTATTGGGCTGGCCCACTAGTACCTGATTAAGTTCTACGGGCCTTTGACTGGGCCGGCCTTTTTAACCTATATGGGCCTCTGTTGGGACCAGCCACGTGTCAACGTACCATAGACATGTCTCCTCCAATGGACGGGCGACATCTGGCCCACTGACGAGCTGACAGGTGTTCCCTTCGGCCAATCAGAATTTTACACATGGAAATTTCCCATTGGTCGGGGCTGTTAATGGGTTATCAGATCCAAAATCCGACCCGATAGCTTAACGGCGTTCCGTTACGGTGGATGCCACGTGTCGGTCACCCTTGACGAAAGCACTTCTGTGACGCGCGATTTATCGTCATGGAAGTGGACACTTACGTGATGATAATTTTGGTAATGTCATGGAACACTTCTACGACAGCACAGGTATGACTATCTTGATTTTGTCATAAATTTGTCATGGATGTACATGCATGACAAAAAACGCGACCTACTGTGACAAACACGTATCATCACGGAAGTGTATTTTTTTGTAGTGTATGGGCGTGCGTGACCCCACGACGGCCGTTGGTATAACTCCGTGTGTTTTTAGATAAGCCTCAAACGGCCACACCGAGGACTCTTGATATTCACACCCTTTATAAAGGGGTCGAGTCCTATGCCTCTTTTCCACCTTCCTCATGCCTTCTCGCACCTTGAGTTCTAACGCCCGAAACCTAAGCTCCAACACACAAGATCCTCCAATATGTCCGGATCTGACCCTCAAGGCCGGTGGGTGGCCTCCTCGATTCAAAAGGAAGACATTGCGAAGCTTATGGAGGTCGAATATCTGACCGCCGACATCCAGCACGGGCTTCCTGCTCTAGGGAAGGTCATCCCTACACCGGAGCCCGATGAGTGCGTCGTGTTTGTCCCTCACTTCCTCCGCGGCTTGGGCTTCACCCTCGACCCCTTTGTGAGGGGGCTCATGTTCTACTATGGGTTGGATTTTCATGATCTGGCTCCGGACGCTATCCTCCATATCTCATCGTTCATTATCGTGTGTGAGGCTTTTGTCCACGTCACTCCATACTTCGGCTTATTGCTCAAGACCTTCAATGTGAAGCCGAAGATGATCGAGGGGCGACATGTGGAGTTCGGAGGTGCCATAATAAGCAGGAATGCCGATGCCCCATGGCCAGAGGGTTCTTTCCCAGAAGTATCCGATGTATGGCAGCGGAGGTGGTTTTATGTTACGGCTCCCAGAGGCACAAAGTGGGTAGCCACCCCCGAGTTCCGCTCGGGCCCTCCATCACAGTTGGCGTCTTGGACCGATGTAGGACGGAATTGGGGGCCCGCTGGCGATGTACCAGTACTGTAGAATCGCATCCGAGAGCTTCTTCAGAGGGGCATTAACCTTGTCAGCATAATGCAAGTGATGTTAATCCGACGGATGTGTCCGTGCCAATGCCGGCCTCTCCGGATGTGGGAGTTCAATTCAGAGGGTCGGCGGACTGTCAAGCACTTCTTCGGCTTGAAGCTCGAAGGGATGTGCAAATTATTCTTCGGACCGAAAGTAGAGTGTCCGAACACCACCGAGGATGCGGGCCTAAGCTGCAATCGCCTAGATACCCAAGTAAGTAACCTTGATACCGGACACCTTGTTTTGTATTTGTCACAATTGTTTAATCTGAAAATCATCCGTGGCCATGAATGGCTCAGCGAGGCGTAGAGAATCAGGTGTCCGGCGCCACTTCCCGAAGGCTCGCCTGGTCCCACCATGGCCAAGATGCTTGACCGGGTACTCAGCAGAATGTCCTCGGGGAAAGACAAGGGGAAGAACGAAGAAACCGAACTCCACACGCTATGCATCAGAACCGGGGGAATTGTTACCTCCCCTAAGGAGGATAGTCGGGAAGGGGAGGCTAAGGCCTCCTCCCCGCGCGGGAAGAAGAGGGCTGCCTCCAAAGACATGGAGGCGGAGATGCCCAAACCACGGAAAAAGGTATCCCCAGGGGGCCTTGCCCCTACGGGCACTCTCACCGCATCATGCCTGCCAATGGGCCAGCCCTCCACCGAGCTGTAAGTCGATCGTTAATTTGAAGGTACTATGTTTCTCCTAGATCAATATCGTCTTTTGCAATCCGGCTAGCAACTCTTCTCAACAGAGTTCGTCTTCGGGGGATCTTCCTCCGGAGATGATGGAGAGCGAGACCCCACCCGCCTCTCCGACTCATGAAGCAGGCGACACCAAGGTGTCGTCACGGAGAAGTCCAGATCTGCCGAAGCCGGAAGCCAATGCGTCAGCCGCCCTGAGCCCGGGGCGTTTGGCTCCCGCGGGGGGCGATGGGAAGGGTCCGTCACAGTTCAATCTCCGGCCGGACGTACTGGCAGGCCTACTGGAGTGAGCTGCGCTCTCGAAGGAGCACTGCTCATTAATGAGCGCGGTGCTCAAGAAGATTTCGTCCAATACAAGCGGCTTGAATGAAGCATTTACAAGCCTGCTCAGAGGCTTTGAGGTATGTAGTGAAGAATACACTATTTTTTGGCTATGAGGCACGCGCTAGGTGTGCTCCATATAGATAGTATCCCCTGAGACTCTGGTTGCCCGCCCTAGGCGGCAAACGGGGGATCATAAACCAATGATTGTGCTGCAAATATGTGCAGGTACATGTGGGTCCGGCCGCCGACCAATCCGTTGAAGTTGCCGAACTAACGAGGCAGATTGGAACGATTGATGCCGATATCACGCTGGTGAACAAGCGACTGGACGAATCACAAGGTATGTGCTTTGCCTTCCTTTGTATAGGAAAATATGAAGGCGGCATGATATTAATGTAGTATGTTTGGACTGCAGATGGTGCTGCTGCCATGGAGGCCCTGAGGGCGGAGCTTGCCCAGGCCAAGGAACAAGCTCGGGTTAGCAATGCGGCTGCCCTAAAGGCGGCCGAGGAATTGAGAGCCGAACAGGCTGCTCATCGCCGAAGCGAGGAAAAGAGAGCCAAAATGGTTGTAGAGTTAAAAAAATGCCGCTGACCGGTATGAGCTCCTTAAAAAGGAGCATAAGGATAGTTCGGCCGATCTGAACAAGGCACTTAATGCCACCAAGGAAATACGGACCGAGCTCAGGGGTGCGCGGGAGAATCTTCAACAGGCTGGTAAAATCGCGGTTGGGGGCTCCTATTTGCTGTGGACAAAGTTTTTTGATCCGAAGTACGCTCCCCTGGATGGACGCTGGAGTCCTGCGGACGCATAAGCAGATTTGGCGAAGAGTACTGCTGACGCTGCCAAGTTCTTCGAAGATCAGGCTGATAAGGAAGTGGAGAAGCTTTTCTGATCGCAATTCAATGCTCCCACTCGCCCGCTGGTGTTAAGTGACAAGATGGCTGCTGTAGCGGAGCTTCACAGGCTGTCTAGGCTTGCAATGTGGTATGTAATAGACCATCTTTGGCCGAAGGGGCCTCAGCCGGACAGTTACTTTGGCTTGGTGCAACAGTTCCTTGGGGCCGTGCCTCGGATCGACGCCATGAGAAGGTCGGTGTGCATATAGGGTGCGCGGATGGCTCTTGCCCGCATTAAAGCCTATTGGACGGATATGGAGGCCACCATTATAGCGACCCAGGATCCGGTGGGAGGCCAATATCCAGCCGAGCACTACTTGGCGCAGGTCACAGAAGGTGCCCGCCTAATAGAGGCGCAGTGCTCGAAGAATGTCTTGTTCGAGTGATGAATTGAATCATTTTAAAAACAATGTTATTTTGGTTGTAAGGTTATATTTATACTTTTTGCCTGAAAGTATTATTGTGTCTCCTGTGCGGCCGTTTTTTGTATATGTATATGTGCAATCCAAAAGTTAGTAGTCGTTGGCTTCAGCCCCCACGCACATAATGCGGGGGTGTTCGAGAAAAAATATGCATAATCACACTTGATCCAACGTCTTGGTCCATTAAGGAGGTGATCGCACGTCGAACTAGGCAACCGGACTATATAGTTCTAACGCTTTCGCTTAGTAGCCCCTGGTACTTTCGCTTGCATCCGAATACGGGCGCGTGTGTACATGACCGGGAAACGGTCCTTCGTTAATGCGGAGGGATCCTAAAGATTCTGATAAGTCTTCGAGTGGTTGAACAGTCTCTCGCTGTATCATGACGGTCAGTTTTCGGCTTTCTCTACTGAGGTGCTCGTCCGGAATAACCAGGGTACAATCGCAGTAGTTCTCCTTTGGCGACCTTAGCCGATAATAACGGAATGTAAGGCGGCAAACCCAGGAGCCAGGAAAACCCAACATTTGACCAAAGACATGATTCGGAGCTGATGCATATAAGGCCAAACTCGTGACGCCGAACACTCCCAAAGGTATTCGGACTTTATAACAGACGATGGGCTCAAGAATGCCCATTCATTATAAACCCTGTGTTTCCAGGTACATGCGTTAATCTGTCGTGGCAAAATGCCAATAACGGCAGTATCCTCTGTGGGTATGGAACCCATGGGATGGTTAAACAACAAGAGGCAATAGAAAAGGTTTACACAGCGGCTTAATCTAAAAAGAAACCTGTTGAACGGAGCCATGTTGCACGTCTGCGCCTTTGTCTCCGTTGTGCTGTATCCTGGAAGGGTATCGCGCGAACGTTGTCTGTGGAAAAAAGAAAACTCATAAGAGAGTACAACGTAAGTATGCGATGGATAGTAAAAGTGGAAGATGTTGGCATGCCAATAAGGTTGGGCCAAGTGTGGGGCTGTATTAAATATTTGTAGCCCCTGGTGTCCGCCATGGGATAACATATACAGTGCCCTGGTTCAATTTTGTCCGGGCTACCGGACTCGTCTAACCATGTCTGTGGTCTTAATGACCAGTCATGTTTTCTGATATTGGAGGCCGCTTATAGTCTGGCTGCTAGGGCCGTTCCATGTTCCTCTGTGCGTGAAGAGCGCTCTGTGATTCCGCTGACGGTGATGACGCCACGTGGACCGGGCATCTTGAGTGTAAGGTAGCCATAGTGCGGCAATGCATTGAAGCGAGGCCGTTCTTCCAAGCAATGCATGATAGTCGCTTTGGAAGGGTGCGATGATGAAGAGTAGTTCTTTGCTTCTGGAGTTGCCTGGAGAGACGAATGTTACCTCCAGTGCGATGGAGCCCCTGATGTAGGCTTCAACGCCTGGTATCACCCCTTCGAAGGTGGTGTTGCTTTGACTAATTCTGGATGGGTCTATCCCCATCCCGCGGACAGTGTCCTCATATATTAGATTGAGACTGCTGCCGCCGTCCATGAGGACGTGGGTGAGATGGTATCCGTCGATTATTGGGTCAAGCACCAAGGCCTCTGATCCTTCGCGCCGAATACTAGTTCGGCCATCCAAGTGATCGAAAGTGATCGGACTAGTCATCCAGTGACTAGGTGTGGGTACGCTGGGCTCTATATCGTGCGCGTCTCTATGCGCGCGTTTGTGCCTTCCCATGGATGTGTGAGTCGCGTGGATCATGTTCACTGTTTTAACCTCTGGTGGGAATTTTTTCTGTCCCCCAGTGTTTGGCTGGCGAGGTTCCTCCTAGTCTTCACTTGGTGTATCCCTTCCCTTGTGTTCGGCATTTAATTTTCCAGCCTGCTTGAAGACCCAGCACTCTCTGTGCGTGTGGTTCGCAGGTTTGTCAGGGGTGCCATGAATTTGGCACAGTCTATCTAGGACTCTATTCAGACCGGACGGTCCCTCTTTACTGCCTTTAAATGGCTTCTTTTGCTGATTAGGTCGAGAGCCCCTGAATCCGGCATTAACCGTTGTGTTATCCAGGCTCTCTTCCTTGCTTTGGCATTTGTTTTTATTACGCCGTGGCTTCCCGTTGCCATCCCTTATTTCGGATGTGCTGGGGTCGCTGGTGCCTTTACGGGCTAGCCAGCTATCTTCACCCGCGCAAAAGCAGGTCATAAGGCTTGTTAGGGCTGCCATTGTCCTTGGCTTTTCTTGTCTGAGGTGCCTGGCGAGCCACTCGTAGCGGATGCTGTGTTTGAATGCCGCTAAGGCTTCGGCGTCCGGACAGTCGATAATTTGATTCTTGTTAGTGAGGAATCTGTTCCAAAGCTTGCGGGCAGACTCTCTGGACTGTTGGATTATGTGACTTGGATCGTTAGCATCTGGAAGCCGGACATAAGTACCTTGAAAATTGTCCCTAAAAGCGTCTTCGAGTTCCTCCCAACTCCCAATTGAATTTTCGGGGAGGCTTTTCAACCAGTGACGAGCTGGTCCCTTTAATTTGACGGGAAGGTATTTGATGGCGTGGAGGTCATCCCCCCGAGCCATATGTATATGCAGGATAAAGTCCTCGATCCAGACCCCTGGGTCTGTCATTCCGTCATATGCCTCTATGTTCACAGGTTTAAAGCCCTATGGAAATTCATGGTCCAGTACTTCTTCAGTAAAGCACAGGGGTGAGCAGCCCCTCTGTATCTGGACGTGTTGTGGCATGCCGTCGGCTGTTGTTGTGTCCGGTGTTTATTCCGAACTGGTATTTGATTAGCATAATTGTTTTGGTGACCA
This sequence comes from Triticum timopheevii, assembly GCA_963921465.1. NCBI lineage: Eukaryota > Viridiplantae > Streptophyta > Magnoliopsida > Poales > Poaceae > Triticum > Triticum timopheevii. The sequence continues at coordinate 14,212,660 of OY997271.1, forward strand.
TAGTCCCTCGCCGGGGTGTGTCCTTTAGATCCATAGATGGACCTAGCTGCACCAGCTTTCTTATCTAGGTGCTCACGTAGATCGTGAGCGGCATCGGTGGTCGTTCCATTGCGGTTGTGGAGTGGTATGTTGGGCCTCCTGGTCATATTAGTCTTTGGTGGAACAGCCTCGTCGTCGAATTCTGGCAGTAGCTTACGTTTTGGATAGCTCTTTGTATGGCGGTCATCGCCATATCTTTCTTCAGTATCTAGCACTTTGTTCCATCTGCGGTTGAGCGTTTCCTGTGCAGCTTTAAGCCGTTGCTTCTACTTCTTTAGACTTCTCGCTGTGGCCATAAGCTTTCTGTGGAGGTTATCTCGTTCCACACGTTCTTCCGGAATGATGAATGCATCATGGTCTGGACTATGTTCTTGTCCTGGGGCGGTTTGATGAACTCGTCCCTCAGGATCATTGTCATCGAGCGTCTGCTCCAAACTGTGTTCGGTGTGACCTGGCTCGTCCTGCTCCATCGCTGGTTCCGTATGGTTGTTGTTGCCTTCGGGGTTGACCGGAGTGTCGATCCTTCTGGCGCTCTTGCTTCTATTTTTACTGTTGTCGGACTTGGAACGGTGTCTACGCCGTCGCTTTGGCTTTTGCCCAGGGGTTTTATCTTCCGGATTGTCACCGTCGTCCTCCTTGGGCATATCTACCATGTATATGTCGTGTGACAAGGCGGAAGTCCGGCACCCTATAGATTCTGAATCCTCTCCTACATCGTCGTCCATACCATCGATGCCTTCGGAGTCGAAGTCAAGCACTTCGGTTAAATCATCAACCGTGGCTATGAAGTGGGTGGTGGGTGGTAACGAATTTCTTCGTCGCCTGCTTCCCACTCGAGCCGGACATAGTTCGGCCCGTAATTTTCTGTCAAAGAGAGAGTTTTTAATGAATTCAGCACATCGCCAAAGGGTCCGAAGTCACGGGCCATCACGGGGGAGAGACCCGTGTTCACGGGCCATCACAGAGGTGAGACCCGTGTTCGGCTCCACCGCCGATGAGTGTGCTGCCTGCGGGACGGGGTCCAGCCCTCCGTCTTTAGGCAGTGCAGCCTGCTCCGAATTTAGGTCCGAGGCTACTGCGGGGGTGATACCCCGATCTTTGTCCGACAGCAGGTCTAAGCCGTGCTCATCGTGACTGTTCGGTGCTCCTTGCGCAGGCCTAAATCCGTCAAAGATCAGGTCTCCACGAATATCCGCCGTGTAGTTCAAGTTTCCGTACCTGACCTGGTGGCCGGGGGCGTAGCTATCGATCTGCTCCACATGGCCAAGCGAATTGGCCCGCAGTGCGAAGCCGCCGAACACGAAGATCTGTCCGGGGAGAAAAGTCTCCCCCCTGGACCGCGTTGTTGACAATTGAAGGTGCCATCAAGCCCTGCAGCGACGACACAGAGGAACTCTCAATGAAAGCACCAATGTCGGTGTCAAAACCGGTGGATCTCGGGTAGGGGGTCCAGATCTGTGCGTCTAGGCTGATGGTAACATGAAGCAAGGGACACAATGTTTACCCAGGTTCGGGCCCTCTCGATGGAGGTAAAACCCTACTTCCTGCTTGATTAATATTGGAGATATGAATAGTACAAGAGTAGATCTACCACAAGATCATAGAGGCTAAACCCTAAGAGCTAGCCTATGATGGTATGATTGTAATTGTGGTCGGCCTTCTAAGGACCAACCTCTCCGGTTTATATAGACACCGAAGAGGGCTAGGGTTTACATGGAGTCGGTTACAGGAAGGAAACACAATATCTGGATCACCAAGCTTGCCTTCCACGCAAAGGAGAGTTCCATCCGGACACAGGCCAAAGTCTTGAGTCTTGTATCTTCATGCTTCGATAGTCCGAACAATGTATACAGTCCGGATACCCCCTAATCCAGGACACTCTCAGTAGGGGCACATGAAAAAACCCAAAATGCCCACACTTTATGTCACACATAAAGGGCATAAAGGGATGACAAGTGGAGCCCCATGGAGGAGCTGCACCCTCCCACGTCCCACCTTCATGGGGACCCCCCAAAGGGGGTTCCTTGATCCCCAACTCCTTCTAGAAGCCTTTTGGGGAAAGCACCAAAAGGTGGATTTCCATAAATATCCCAAAAAGCACTTTCACTATTCACGACGACATTTTTCAACTTTCGTTTGAACTGAAAATATTTATGTGGGCTTAGAACATTTCCAGTACCCACCAAAATGATTTTCAACGCGTTCCAAAACAATTCCGGTTTAGTGATTTTCATCTGCGAAAAGCATCTGAAGTGGTTTCGGCAGCTCCGGAGCATATCCGGTTATTATCCCGGAAAATTCTAGAGAGCTTCCACAATGATTCTGGCACCCTCCAAGAATTATCAAGAATGTGCCGAAACCAATGTTATTTAATGGTATCCCCTGAAACAACTTTTCAGTTTCACCGAAACTCATCCGATGACCTCTCTCTGCGGAACCTTTTCCAGTGTCCGAAACTTTTTCGATGATTTTCTCTCAGACTCCTTGTCTAGTATTCAGTAGATAGATGACCCTTAAGAGTGTGACCCTATAGGTTTGGTGAAGTATAGACATGACCGGAACCCTTTCCGATCAATGATCAACATCGGAGCCGTGGACACCCATATTGACCCCTATACCCACACGAATGAATATTGAAGTGAACCTCCAGTTGTCGTGTGCTATTCCTGTTGCTTTGAGATATGTTATAAATACCCAAGGTGAGACATGTTGGCATTCCTGTGGATCAACAACTTGTCCACTATGCCAGTTACCTCGTTACCGGTATTGTTCTCTTTTCTCGTTACCGTGTTTTGGCATCCCCGTGATCAAATCCCAAAGTGTCTGGCCAGACGATGATGGATACCGTAACACCGAGAGGGCCCAGAGATATCTCTCCATCGTCGGAGGAGCAAATCCCAATCTTGAGCTATTAAGTTACTTGACATTCTTTTCCATGAACCCGTAAGCCATCGTAATAGCCACCCATTTACAGATGACATTGAACAAACCACAAAGTTCATGAAGCAAGCATGAAGAAACTTGATACTCTCATTGTCTACGGAATCATGCAACCGTTAATCATCTCTGTGTTATTTACCATTAACTTGTGACGAATGAATCTCATAGCATAACATCAAACCGGATCGATTCAACACAAATGGTCTCTTAACATTGTGCCCTCAAAGTTGCTGGCATAGACATGCCCATGATTGGGAAAACATAATCATCATGCAACACTTGAGCTAGTCTTAGAGGAATGACTAGGAATACATTTTACTGTTTATTATTCCACACGTGCACATGGGTTTTCCCCAGGGCCTTTATGGATATACGGGCTCGGGAACCACAGCAGTTATAGCATGGAACATAAACATAATTATGAACATGGAGATAAATAATAGCATTTATTATTGCCTCTAGGGCATATCTCCTATAGACTCCCACTTGCACTAGTGTCAATAATCTAGTTTAATGCTAGTGCACTTCACACCTGTGGCACACTGGTGTAAATATGCTTCGCTTGTGGTATAGCCCGATTTCCAATGGAACTGACGACTTCAGCTCCATGTGTATCTCTGCATATCCTCGCGTTTTCACGCTTTCACAAACTTCATACTTTTTGCAGACTTGGCTTTGTATATATGTGAATCATTGGTCGAAACCTGATTCCTCAGACTGAGCTATGGAGCAACTATCTGCAATAGTGTCCCATTGACCAAAGCCTTCTTGTAACCATACTTGAGTTCATGAATGAACTATATGATTCAACATCTTGTTTGTCGCTTCTAAAGCGGCAACATACTGTGCCTCTGTTATAGAATTCGCCACAATAACTTGTTTTGAACAATTTTCAACTAACTGTGCCACCATATTGTGTGTTACATAAAACCCTCAATTTAAATCGAAAATCACATGGAGAAATAATGAAGACTGTATCGATGTAACCTTTTACAACAAACTCTTCATGATCTCCACTTGCGAAAAAACATGTCATCAGTGCTACTTTAGTACTCAATGACCATTTTTCACTGTTGTCCCATGATCAGTACTTTTGATCACTTTGGTATCTATACTCGCAACACCTTGGGAGTATTGGACATATCTGGTTATTTTACATACCATGGAATACATGATTAATCCAAACACAGGAGTGTGTGGAATCTACATCATGTATTTTGCTCATCAGTGTTTTGGGACACCGATTATTGCAAAAATTCTTTCCATGTGACTTCGGCAAGAATCACTCCCTGTCGTTCTTAGTGCTAAACGGTTTTAGCATCTTGTCAATATGTATTTTGGCTCAGCCCCATTAGGTAAATCTATCTCCATAGATCATTATGCCTAATATCAAGGCTATTTAGCCCAAGCACTTCATTGAAAAATTATTTTCAAATGAAGTCCCAATTCGTGTCAAGAATTTTATTTCCAATTAACAATGTGTCAAGCACACAAGGTTTTCAGAAATAGTATTATCCTCCCACTTACTTTCTTGAAACCACAAGCATCTTCGTTACCCATTGATGAAGTCAAACCCCTTTGACCATTCATCAAAAACGAAGATTCCAACTCCATTTTTCTTTCTTTTGTCCATTGCTGGAACTCTGAAGTTTGCATACTTACTAGCATCCTCTGGACCGACAAAATACTTTGGATTGTATCACATACAAGTCCTAGGTTGTATTTCCATTTCATGGAAATTCTTTTGTCACCCATGTTTCATATGTCAGGTTTGAAATATGCATTAATTGCTAGTTTAACCCGAACCAAATTTATGCATTGCTACGGTGAGACAATCTCATTGTAGTCAACTCCTTGAACTTGCTATTGCAACAAGTTGAGCTTAATGGATAAACCATTTTTATCCGTATCAGTTTATAGTGCCATTACAATCCATTAGACTCTAAGTCTTTTGGAGGGTTTATCAAGATTTAAATCTTGAATCATTTATGGAAACTATCTCGGATTATATTGGCATTTAGCCAATTCCAGAGTCAGGGCCCATCAACGCTTCTTTGTGTATCATAGATATATTGTTGTCTAACGACAATATCTCGTTTGCGCACCTGAGAGGTTTGCACAAGCCTTGCCTATGTGGTTCAGCTGTAAGTTCGACCGAAGTCCACACATTTTATAGTAGAGACTTCCGTATCAGTCGTAGTAAGAAACTCCGGAATTACTTCCAAGGTTCCTTTCCTTTGATCTGATGACGAAGATACTGTTATCTCGTCGAGTTGCACTGTCCTCCCACTCACCTTTTTGAAGGAACAATTTTCTTTAAAATCACACCGTTCTTTATGGCAAAACATTTTGCCTCGGTATAGTGGTGGGGCAATACCCAATAATTAGGATAACCTACAAAGTAGCACTTTTCTGATTTGGAATAGGTTTGTAACCATTTACATAAGCCCCATATTCCAAATGTTAAGAAAAGATAAAACATGGTTGGGCATACCATACCATGCCATCATTTCAACAGACCTGATGGAGCTCTTTTCAGTGTAAGAGCCGCAGTCTCTAAAGCATTACTCTTAAAAAGTGATAATGGAAAATTTATTTATGTCATCTTTGATCTTACCATGTCATAAATGGTTTGATTACATCTTCACGGACATTCCACTCATAGTGGTGTTCCGGGAGGAGTAAGTTATGAAACTCTTTTCACAACTCATCAGACATTCGCTAAACTTGTAACTCAAATATTCCTTTATGTACATAATTTTCTTGATACAATAACTTCTACTTCATTTTTGAAAACCTTTCGAATGATTTCAAAAGATCCAGACTTACGTCTCATCAAACAAATATCCATATATGTACTTGAGTCATTTCTGAAGATAGATAAATCCACTACTTGCAACAACATTTATTGAACTACACACATCAAAATGTATGATCACCAATAAGTTTGTTGGTCGTTCCTTATGGCCCGTGAATAGTATTTCAGTCACTTCACTTTTCGGTCATTCCATATGGCCCGTGAACAGTATTTCAGTCACTTCACTTTATCCATACCAGTTTATAGTGCCATTACAAGCCATTAGACTCTAAGTCTTTCAGAGGGTTTATCAAGATTTAAATCTTGAATCATTTATGGAAACTATCTCGGATTATATTGGCACTTAGCCAATTCCAGAATCAGGGCCCATCAACGCTTCTTTGTGTATTATAGGTATACTGTTTTTTAACAACAATATCTTGTTTGCGCACCTGAGAGGTTTGCACGAGCCTTGCCTACGTGGTAAACCTGCAAGTTCGACCGAAGTCCATACATTTTATTATAGAGACTTCTGTATCAGTCGTAGTAAGAAACTCTGGAATTAATTTCAAGGTTCCTTTCCTTTGATCTCATGACAAAGATACTGTTATCTCGTCGGGTTGCACTGTCCTCCCACTCACCTTTTTTAAAGAACAATTTTCTTCAAAATCACGCTGTTCTTTGTGGCTAAACTTTTTGCCTCCCGATAGTGGTGGGGGAATACCCAATAATTTGGATAACCTACAAAGTAGCACATGTCTGATTTGGAATAGGTTTGTAACCTTTTACACAAGCCCCATGTTCCAAATGTTAAGAAAAGATATAACATGGTTGGGCATACCATACCATGCCATCATTTCAACAGACCTGATGGAGCTCTTTTCATTGTAAAAGCCACAGTCTCTAAAGCATTACTCTATGGAGCTCTTTTCAGTGTAAAAGCCGCAGTCTCTAAAGCATTACTCTTAAAAAGTGATAATGGAAAATTTATTTATGTCATCTTTGATCTTACCATGTCATAAATGGTTTGATTACATCTTCACGGACATTCCACTCATAGTGGTGTTACGGGAGGTGTATGTTATGAAACTCTTTTCACAACTCATCAGACATTCACTAAACTTGTAACTCAAATATTCCTTTATGTACATAATTTTCATGATACAATAACTTCTACTTCATTTTTGAAAACCTTTCGAATGATTTCAAAAGATCCAGACTTACGTCTCATCAAACAAATATCCATATATGTACTTGAGTCATTTCTGAAGATAGATAAATCCACTACTTGCAACAACATTTATTGAACTACACACATCAAAATGTATGATCACCAATAAGTTTGTTGGTCGTTCCTTATGGCCGTGAACGGTATTTCAGTCACTTCACTTTTCGGTCGTTCCTTATGGCCCGTGAACGGTATTTCAGTCACTTCACTTTATCCGTATCAGTTTATAGTGCCATTACAATCCATTAGACTCTAAGTCTTTCGGAGGGTTTATCAAGATTTAAATCTTCAATCATTTATGCAAACTGTCTCGGATTATATTGGCATTTAGCCAATTCCAGAGTCAGTGCCCATCAACGCTTCTTTGTGTATCATAGGTATACTATTGTCTAACAACAATATCTCGTTTGTGCACCTGAGAGGTTTGCACGAGCCTTGCCTACGTGGTTCAGCTGCAAGTTCGGCCGAAGTCCATACATTTTATTGTAGAGACTTTCGTATCAGTCGTATTAAGAAACTCTAGAATTACTTTCAAGGTTCCTTTCCTTTGATCTAATGATGAAGATACTGTTATCTCATCGAGTTGTACTGTCCTCCCACTCACCTTTTTGAAAGAACAATTTTCTTCAAAATCACACCGTTCTTTATGGCAAAACTTTTTGCCTCGGTATAGTGGTGGGGGAATACCCAATAATTTGGATATCCTACAAAGTAGCACTTGTCTGATTTGGAATAGGTTTGTAACCTTTTACACAAGCCCCATATTCCAAATGTTAAGAAAAGATATAACATGGTTGGGCATACCATACCATGCCATCATTTCAACAGACCCGATGGAGCTCTTTTAAGTGTAAAAGCCGCAGTCTCTAAAGCATTACTCTTTAAAAGTGATAATGGAAAATTTATTTATGTCATCTTTGATCTTACCATGTCATAAATGGTTTGATTACATCTTCACAGACATTCCACTCATAGTAGTGTTCCGGGAGGTGTAAGTTATGAAACTCTTTTCACAACTCATCAGACATTCACTAAACTTGTAACTCAAATATTCCTTTATGTACATAATTTTCTTGTTACAATAACTTCTACTTCATTTTTGAAAACCTTTCGAATGATTTCAAAAGATCCATACTTACGTCTCATCAAGCAAATATCCATATATCTACTTGAGTCATTTCTGAAGATAGATAAATCCACTACTTGCAACAAGATTTATTGAACTACACACATCAAAATGTATGATCACCAATAAGTTTGTTGGTCGTTCCTTATGGCCCATGAATGGTATTTCAGTCACTTCACTTTTCAGAGGAAAGTTGCAAGTGTTAGATGATTCAAAATCCATCATAATGGAATTTTTCCGTGCGGGTTTCTCCAATGTGACCAAATGTAGTGCCACACTTGTGTGGTATTCTTTTAGTCTTTCGACATTTAGCGTCAGTGTTATTGATGTATCATATTACCATTAGTATTCATAACATACATCCCATCTTGGATGGAATCATGGCCCTTCATGTTATTCATATTACTGAACAACAATTGTTCTTTTATGAACAACCCTTTTGCAATAAACATTGTGCAATGGGCTAGAGTGTAAGAAACTCTAAATGAATTATGAAAGTAAACACAGAGGTAATATATTAATATCATTATTCATAACATACATCTCATTCATAATGAAAGTATGTCCCTTATGTTTATTCATAATACTGAACATTAAAAGTTCTCTTATGAACAACCTTCTTGCAAGATACCTTATGCAAAGGGCTAGAGTGTGTAAAGCTCTAAAATGAATTATGAAAGAAAATACATAGGTAATACACCGATGGAAGGTATAGTAGCTTTTTCTATGTTCCCAACACGTATTAAAACATCATTCTTGGCTAGTCTTTTGAGGCCATAGTAGCTCTGACATCGGTCCGCAACAGAATGCAATCGAGCGGGTATCTTTGTCATTAACTCACAATACCCAAAGATTAGTGATTAACATGTTTAACCATAATTCCCAAGAACTATATCTTTGACCAACCTTCTATACATAAAAAACTTGTATGACATTCATACATGTGCTGGACATTCTAGTCTTCTTTCTTTCTGCCTTTATACTTCTAACAGTTTAACTTTTAGTATTTCTCCTACTCGCAAAAGAAGCACCCAACTTAAGAGTGGCGTTAGCTTCGGACCTAATAGGCGTGTAAGTCATACTAACACCCATTGGACACTTCCTTTCTCTTTAAGTTGTTGTTTTATTCACCTTTCATCATAGGACAGGCGTTCTTCTAGATCCCTCTCTTATTTATCTAATGCATAGTAAACACTTTACTAATAATTTGCAAACAAACATTGCTTTGGATATTTCATATCTTTCAGCCTTTGTTTGTATCTGACAAATAATTTTCAGTTCCATGAATATCACATAACTATCCCAAACTTTCGAAGTACGAGTTTCATGGAAGCAAACATGTTGCACTTGACCACAATGGAATTCTAGCTTTTGGATTGAAGGACGAGAGTCTAATCATCCATAGCATTTAGCGGGAGTATACGGAAAGCATGCGATAGGAAAAAAATCCTTCTTGGCACTTTTGAGGACAATCCTCACATTACGTTACCAATCGTAAAGTTTTAACCAGATATTTAACGGCTATTCAATTTTAACAGGGAAGGTGGAAACGCGAGCCATTATTCTAAAACTATTTTGCAAGAAACACTTAGATAGTGTTCATAATTAATTGCACTGAGAATTAAACATGTTAATTCAACAGTGCGCTCCCACTCAAATCAATATCTCTCATAATTAATTGTGAGTGATACAAGATCCAGACTTCAATTCATCGCCATAGAATCATCATCTCATAATGGGAATTTCAATCGGTAGGCCAACTTGCCGACCACATCTCTATCCGACTCTTGCTCATCTTTCGATGCGTGTGTTCCGAGCTCAGGACGATCCTGCCATGAATGTCAAGACAACCAAGTGATCTTGTTGCAAGGTCTGACCTCACCCGCCTCACACTTCTCTTATCGTTCGTACCCATGCATCCATGGCGCACCCCGAAAAGATAGGTGTCGTGACGGTGCTACACTTGGGAGAAGACTAACAACTTGATATTTTTAGAGATAGATCACCCTAATAAAAAGCGACTACCGCACAATCAAGAAGGGTGCACCAAAGGGATAAACATCTGAGGCAATTCATAGTTAGCATGATATGGTATAGCCCTTTCTGACGGAGAAGTCCTTCATTTCTTCGTCTTCGGCATTTGCGTTGGTGGTCACCTTCGCGAAGATTGCCACCACCTTGTCGATGCACCAGATAATATTGCTATCTCTATAGCTAGTAAAATAAGTGCATTACTTAAGGTTGACACGCAGGTCATTAAAGTGGCAATCATATGGCTCCAGCCATCATGCCGAATCATGACACACAGCTCATGTTAATTTACATTATATAGTCATCTCATACATAATCAAATTATTATGAGCACTGTTATACCACATCACATGCAAGCCATCCTGCAAACCAAGTTAGACGCCTCTAATCGGTTAATACAAAAACGGTCGAAACAAACCTAAGCTACCTACGTCCATCATCAAGTATGATTTATTCAAGTCGCTAGATTAACTTTGCGAGGTGTATGAATTAGGAGATAATAAAATCTCGAGCCCCATACTGAACTTCATCATATGCATGACCCCCGTGCAGATCATATCTGCATTGCCCTTTTGTCTGCGAAACATCCAACTTTCTTTAACTATGGTGGAACCCAAAGAACTGTTAGCACTTCGTTGATCTGTCAATCAGCATACTCAAGAGCAGCATGCAAGGATCGCGGATTGCTAGAACTTTGTGAGATTCCGCCATGCCGTCAAGATCCGGATTATGCAAATTCAAGGGAAGCAACTGTTGGGTAACATAGTAATTTCAAAAAAAATCTTACGCACACGCAAGATCATGGTGATGCATAGCAACAAGAGGGGAGAGTGTTCGTCCACGTACCCTCGTAGACCGTAAGCGGAAGCGTTATGACAACGTGGTTGATGTAGACGTATGTCTTCACGATCCGACCGATCCAAGTACCGAACGTACGGCACCTCCGAGTTCAGCACACGTTCAGCTCGATGACGATCCCCGGACTCCGATCCAGCAAAGTGTCGGGGATGAGTTCCGTCAGCACGACGACGTGGTGACGATGATGATGTTCTACCGACGCAGGGCTTCGCCTAAGCACCGCAACGATATGACCGAGGTGGAATATGGTAGAGGGGGGCACCGCACACGGCTAAGGAACGATCACGAAGATCAACTTGTGTGTCATGGGGTGCCCCCTGCCCCCGTATATAAAGGAGTGAAGGAGGGGGAGGGCCGGCCCTCTCTATGGCGCGCCCTAGGGAGTCCTACTCCCACCGGGAGTAGGATTCCCCCTCTCCTAGTAGAACTAGGAGCCCTTTCATGTAGTAGGAGTAGGAGAGAAGGAAAGGGAAGAGAGAAGGGAAGGAAGGAGGGGGTGCGGCCCCTCCCCCTAGTCCAATTGGGACTAGGCCTTGGGGGGGCACGCGGCCTGCCCAAGGCAGCCCCTCTCTCTTTCCCGTATGGCCCAATAAGGCCCAATACTTCTCCCCGGCGAACCGTAACTCTCCGGTACTCCGATAAATACCCGAATCACTTGGAACCTTTCCGAAGTCCGAATATAGTCGTCCAATATATCGATCTTTACGTCTCGACCATTTCGAGACTCCTCGTCATGTCACCGATCTCATCCGGGACTCCGAACTCCTTCGTTACATCAAAACTTATAAACTCATAATAAAACTATCATCGTAACCTTAAGCGTGCGGACCCTACGGGTCCGAGAACTATGTAGACATGACCTAGAACTATTCTCAGTCAATAACCAATAGCGGAACCTGGATGCTCATATTGGCTCCTACATATTCTACGAAGATCTTTATCGGTCAAGCCACATAACAACATACGTTGTTCCCTTTGTCATCGGTATGTTACTTGCCCGAGATTCGATCGTCGGTATCCAATACCTAGTTCAATCTCATTACCGGCAAGTCTCTTTACTCGTTACGTAATGCATCATTCTGTAACTAACTCATTAGCTACATTGCTTGCAAGGCTTATAGTGATGTGCATTACCGAGAGGGCCCAGAGATACCTCTCCGACAATCGGAGTGACAAAACCTAATCTCGAAATACGCCAACCCAACATTTACCTTTGGAGACACCTGTAGTACTCCTTTATAATCACCCAGTTACGTTGTGACGTTTGGTAGCACCCAAAGTGTTCCTCCGGTAAACGGGAGTTGCATAATCTCATAGTTACAGGAACATGTATAAGTCATGAAGAAAGCAATAGCAATATACTAAACGATCAAGTGCTAGGCTAACGGAATGGGTCATGTCAATCACATTATTCTCCTAATGATGTGATCCCATTAATCAAATGACAACACATGTCTATGGTTAGGAAACATAATCATCTTTGATTAATGAGCTAGTCAAGTAGAGGCATACTTGTGACTATATGTTTGTCTATGTATTCACACATGTATTATGTTTCCGGTTAATACAATTCTAGCATGAATAATAAACATTCATCATGAAATAAGGAAATAAATAATAACTTTATTATTGCCTCTAGGGCATATTTCCTTCAGTCTCCCACTTGCACTAGAGTCAATAATGTAGTTCACATCGCCATGTGATTTAACACCAATATTCATATCTGTATATGATTAACACCCATAGTTCACATCGTCATGTGACCAACACCCAAAGGGTTACTAGAGTCAATAATCTAGTTCACATCGCTATGTGATTAACATCCAAAGAGTACTAAGGTGTGATCATGTTTTGCTCGTGAGAGAAGCTTAGTCAACGGGTCTGTCACATTCAGAGCCGTATGTATTTTGCAAATATTCTGTGTCTACAATGCCCTGCACGGAGCTACTCTAGATAATTGCTCCCACTTTCAATATGTATCCAGATTGAGACTTAGAAACATCTGGATCGGTGTAAAAGCTTGCATCGATGTAAATCTTTTATCACCTCCATAATCGAGAAACATCTCCTTAGTCCTCACTAAGGATATTCTTGACCGTTGTCCAGTGATCTACTATTAGATCAAAATTGTATTCCTTTGCCAAACACAGAGCAAGGTATACAATAGGTCTGGTTCACAGCATAGCATACTTTATAGAACCTATGACTGAGGCATAGGGAATGACTTTTCATTCTCTTTCTATCTTCTGCCATGGTCGGGCTTTGAGTCTTTACTTAATTTCACACCTTGCAGCACAGGCAAGAACTCTTTCTTTGACTGTTCCATTTTGAACTATTTCAAAATCTTGTCAAGGTATGTACTCATTGAAAATCTTATCAAGCGTCTTGATCTATCTCAACAGATCTTGATGCTTAATATGTAAGCAGCTTCACTGAGGTCTTTCTTTGAAAAACTCCTTTCAAACACTCCTTTATGCATTGCAGAATAATTCTACATTGTTTCCGGTCAACAATATGTCATTCACATATACGTATCAGAAATGTTGTAGTGCTCCCACTCACTTTCTTGTAAATACAGGCCTTTCCAAAAGTCTGTATAAAACTATATGCTTTGATCAACTCATCAAAGTGTATATTCCAACTCCGAGATGCTTGCACCAGTCCATTGATGGATCGCTGGAGCTTGCATATTTTGTTAGCACCTTTAGGATTAGCAAAACCTTCTGGTTGCATCATATACAACTCTTCTTTAAAAAATCCATTAAGGAATGCAGTTTTGACATCCATTTGCCAGATTTCATAAAATGTGGCATTTGCTAACATGATTCAGACAGACTTAAGGATCGATATGAGTGAGAAAATCTCATCGTATTCAACACCTTGAACTTGTCGAAAACCTTTCGCAACAAGTCAAGCTTAGTAGATAGTAACACTACTATCAGTGTCCGTCTTCCTCTTGAAGATCCATTAATACAATATGGCTTGCCGATCATCGGGCAACTCTACCAAAGTCCACATTTTGTTCTCATGCATGGATCTCATCTCAGATTTCATGGCCTCAAGCCATTTCGTGGAATCTGGGCTCATCGTTTCTTCCTCATAGTTCGTAGGTTTATCATGGTGTTGTAACATGACTTTTAGAACAGGATTATCGTACCACTCTCGTGCGGACCGTACTCTGGAAGACCTACGAGGTTCTGTAGTAACTTGATCTGAAGTTTCATGATCATCATCATTAGCTTCCTCACTAATTGGTGTAGGAATCACTGGAACTGATTTTAGTGATGAACTATTTTCCAATTCGGGAGAAGGTGCAGTTACCTCATCAAGTTCTACTTTCCTCCCACTCACTTCTTTCGAGAGAAACTCCTTCTCTAGAAAGGATCCATTTTTAGCAACGAATATCTTGCCTTCGGATTTGTGATAGAAGGTGTACCCAACAGTTTCCTTTGGGTATTCTATGAAGACGCACTTCTCCAATTTGGGTTCGAGCTTATCAGGTTGAAAACCTTTTTCATATAAACATCGCAACTCCAAACTTGAAGAAACGATTGTTTAGGTTTACTGCTAAACCATAGTTCATACGATGTCGTCTCAACGGATTTAGATGGTGCCCTATTAAACATGAATGCAGCTGTCTCTAATGCATAACCCCAAAACCATAGTGGTAAACCGATAAGAGACATCATAGATCGCACCATATCTAGTAAAGTACGATTACGACGTTCGGACACACCATTACATTGTGGTGTTCCAGGTGGCATGAGTTTGTGAAACTATTCCACATTGTTTTAGTTGAAAACCAAACTCGTAAGTCAAATATTTGTCTCCGCGATCAAATTGCAGAAACTTTATTTTCTTGTTACGATGATTCTCCACTTCACTCTGAAATTCTTTGAACTTTTCAAATGTTTCGGACTTGTGCTTCATTAAGTAGATATACTCATATCTGCTCAATTCATCTTGTGAAGGTCAGATAATAACGATACCAGCCACGAGCATCAACACTCATTGGATCACATACATCGGTATGTATTATTTTCAATAAGTCAGTAGCTCGTTCCATTGTTCCGGAGAACGGAGTTTTAGTCATCTTGCCCAAAAGGCATGGTTCGCAAGCATCAAAATGATTCATAACCAAGTGATTCCGAAAATCCATCTTTTATGGAGTTTCTTCATGCGCTTTACACCAATATGACCTAAATGGCAATGCCACAAATAAGTTGCACTATCATTATTAACTTTACATCTTTTGGTTTCAATATTATGAATATGTGTATCACACGATCGAGATCCAACAAACCATTTTCATTGGGTGTATGACCATAGAAGGTTTTATTCATGTAAACAGAACAATAATTATTCTCTAACTTACACGAATAACCGTATTGCAATAAACATGATCAAATCATATTCATGCTCAACTCAAACGCCTACAGACAAGCAAAGTTGCACTAACTAAACTCTGCAGACTATTTCTTGCCACCGACCTACGGGATGAACCCCGCATAACTGACTAAGCCATGGACTTCGTGTGAGATGTCTACATGCACCATCACCATCTTGTCAACCTTGGAGAACCTAACAGAGTGGTCTTTCCACTCGTAAACATGATGATGAAGACAGGCCGCATCAGATTTGTTGGGAGGCTTTACAAGAACCACACCCTTCGTAATCGAAGGCACAACCAGGAAATTGTTGTGGTCAAGTATAGCCTCGAGAACACGCCTGACAATAATGCTATAGGAAAACAGTAGTTCAGGACACGCGGCGACAAGGACACAGCAGCTGGATAGTTCAGCAGTAGAACTCATCATCAGGTCTTCCAGTTCACACGGCATGACTTTGAGAACTTCATCTCCACCGCAGACCTGGTTTTTAATTCAAACAGAAACCATATTTCATTACTACCTTCGTTCAGAAATATAAGATGATTTTCGATATTATACTCCATATATGACTACATATACGCACAGAAATGAGTGAACAAAGACACTAGAACATGTCTTCAAAGGCATGAGAGCAGAGGGATTACATGCAATATCCATAACACAAGTTACTGAGGCAAATATACCCTCTTAAAAGGTAGCATTGATGTTCATAAAGTACTCCCTCCGTCCCAAAATTCTTGTCTTAGATTTGTCTAGATACAAATGTATCAAGTCACATTTTAGTATTAGATACATCCGTATCTAGACAAATCTAAGACAAGAAATTTGGGATAGAGGGAGTAGCTGAAAGTAATCTATAAGAAATCAGTATCAACCTCTCGCATGTTTTGGTCAAAAGAGGAATTTAGAACTGTCATTTGGCACACTAAAATCACATGCAAGATCACCCAGAAAGTTGTACTACCAGTACTAGTACTACGTGTTAGATGAAAAAACATGATCAAGATCGAGAAAAAGATCGTCAACAAAAGACATTACCTGGACTTGCTTAATGAGGGATCCCGGAGAGGGGGGCCTGGACAGGGCGATGGCTTTCAGCTTGTCTACGGTAGTCTCGGCGGGGTGCTTCCGCTTCTTTGTACCATGAGCCTCGATTGTTTTGTACAGAGCCATAGACATCACGTCGGCCCGTGCTCTGGCGTCCATTGAAGAGAGGAAGCTGAGAGAGAAGAGTGAAAGGAGGAACGAGATGAGGGAGAAGCAAAGCGAGTGGGGGTTTTCTTCAAGAGAGGAAGCTAAGAGAGAAGAGTGAAATGATGGTTGCTTCGTCCGTCCAACTTACTGCTGGAAAGGAGGGGGCTTTGTGATTTGACGGCTCATTGGGCATTACTGCGGCGGTTCGATCGGGGTAGTCTACCGTCACTCTACTACGGAGTAATTTAGTGCATGGCTGGTGGCCCAGGTGCTGGCTGTCCCACACGTCAGTGAAAGTGAGTAATTTAGTGCATGGCTGGAGGAGGATCCGCATGGTAGAGCATGTCCACTATTTTTCGTTTTGAAGAAAAAAATGATTACAGCAAGTGTTTCCACTCTTACGACGGAGGAGTGCGAAACACGGCAGCCACTTGAACATACACAGTGCTCCTACTACTAGGCATGTGTAGTGGTTCATACGTCAGTACTACACAATCTTGTTGTTGTGTTGTGCGCATGTCAACTACTCCTATATGTAACATAGTACCGCTTTTTCGACTGTCCAGTCGAGAATGAACGGTGAGATCAATGTTAACAGAACTAGGTCCACAACGCACAGAGAGTACGGTGCTACAGTACTCCACGAAACATGAACCATATGAAGCACATCCTATAGTGTTAGACAGGGTGGATGAAGGGTGCACGGATGGGAGCAAAAGTTCCCTTCTCGGCCCACTTTTGGGTGCTTGGCAGAGTGCATGAAGGGTGCATGAGTCCACACTAGTAGGTTGACAAAAATACACGAAGAGGAAACAACTATATTGAGATGAGAATGCAACCAAACACATCCACACGCTTTGTGCTACAGTGATGGATCTGCATCGTCTCAGTTTGATCCAACGGTCATGTTGCGCTGAGACATGGACATGCCCATGCAGAGGGCGCCTAAACACCATCGAAGTCCCTCTGCTTCTCGAGGCGCACAACGTTGGTGATGCAGGGTGCAACCGCTTGCAGAGCCTGCTCCCGGTCGACGGGAGCTAGCTCGTCAAAGACGACGTCCAATGGCATGAATGGATTCCGGTGACGGAGCCCTGAAAGGATTCGCCCGGCAACGGCGACGGCAGCGTGCAACCCCTCCTTGTCTAGCTCAGCCCCCACCATCGCGCGGAGACGCCTCAGCTCCTCAGAGATATAGGTGAAGAAGGAGACCAGGTCAGGAAGCCGCAGCTCGTTGAAGTCGACCAGGTTGTCGAACGGGTTTAGCCCGACGGCCGGCATCGTCGCGCTGGCACGATGGTAGGCATCGCGCATCCGCAACACGTGCGTGGCAACTTGGTTCACCAAGTGGCTGAGGCGATCCTGGACCACATCACGATCATCCCGCTCGCGCTCCAGCCGGCTCCCCTGACGGCCTATCGTATCTCCCGCTTTCTGCAACAACGCCGTCAACGCATCGAGCATCTTTGTGGTGGACGCCTACCGCTTTTGAAGCTCCATGAACTCCCGCACATAACGGAGGAGCATGGCACTCCTCTCCTCCTTGAGCTCAGGGAGCTCCACGTCCTTGGCCCTAAGCTCCGCATCCTTGGCATGGAGCTCCTGTGTTAGGCGCCTCACCTCGGACTCCATGATCTGTTGCGCCACCATGGCACCAGGTAGAAGCAATGGGGAGAGGAAGCAAAGGGGGTGAAACGGCTGAAAGGCAATGCAATCTACGGGAAAGCAGAGGGAGCCAGCGGAGGAGAGGGGAATCTTTTGGTTTTCACCACGGTAAAACACCAGTCGACGACTTCTCACATCAGGGAACTATGGGTTTTTACAGGCGGAGTCATCATGACTAATTGCTACCGCGCCTGCTCCCATCAATCAAAAAATTAAAAATCCTTCCGCGCCTGCTCCCGTCAATCAAAAAATTTAAAATCCTACCGCACCCAAACACCAGAGCAACGCCGCGGTGGATATTTAAATTTACCTGCCGGCAAGTAGATAAAAAAGGGGTGAAAAAACAAATGTGGCGGCGGCCTAGCTAATTGGTCGAACAAGCCCAACTAGCTAGCCACCGTGCTTCACTGATGTACTCGGCAGGAAAGGCGGTCTTTCGTGATTTGACGACTCATTTACTTGCTTCGGCGCTACGGCCGAGGAGGACCCAGAAAACGCACGGTAGGGCGTCCCACATCAGGAAGAATATATGCGTGCACCACCCGGGAGGACCCCGAAACCGCGCGGTAGGGTGTGCCACGTCTCGGCACGGAGGAAAAATGTGCGTGTCAAAATATACTGTATCAGACGTAGTACCTATGGTTCGACCTCGGGACCCAGCCATTCGGTCGAAAACACCCCACTAGCCACACAGCTTCATCATGCAAACGTGGCACGCTTAGCTCCGTCTCGACCAGCCGCAACGTCTCTTGTTCTAGGCGATTCTTCTATTTTCCAAGCTTTTTTTTAGTTGTAATAACACCACGGCAAGCTAGCGCCGCTCTTTGTGTGTGCCCGTGCAAAGGTTAGACGATGGAGAGAAGAGAGATTGAGATCGCAGACCTAGGACCACCCGTAAGTGAGACAACGGTCATACACGTGTTGACGAGGTACTCCCTCTGCTCTACTCAACGCAAGTTCTGTATAAAATCAAGTTATGGGACAAAGCCAACAACCGTTTGTTTTTTCAGGCTATCGACTTATGCTTTGTAGTCCAGGTTGCCAGTTCGAATCTCATCTTTCAGATTTGTTAGTTTTAGGTCCAAATTTGATTAATGACAAGTGGGACCCCCGTGTGTTGTTTCGATATTTCAGTGTAGGATGGTTTTTTTGAACAAACACTTTGCGCAGTTAGACAAGTAACGACACGAGTTACACGTATTTTGCAAGTTTACGAACAAAAATGACAGCGGCATAGAATATCACATCCACCCCGCAGCTTAGATACTATGGTGATACAAGTTTTTACACCGTTGGAAGTGAGATCCAATGGCTTGGGAGTAGTCTTTGTAATTATGCGCAATTTCCAAACTCTCCAAAGTTTTTTTTTGCAAATAAAAACATTCAGGCCTCATGTGTGTCGTTGCATCTTCGATCCAACGGCTCCCCGGTGCTAATATTAGGTGCTCCCCGTAGCTTAATTACCCGCTACGGTGATATGAGCATCTAGGTCGTATGATCAGTGATCAGATGGCACATGCATAGTACTTGTACTTTCTGCGCATTTTCCAAACTCTATCAGCCGTATATTGCAAAAACATTCAAACCTCCTGCTGTGGGCCGTTAGATCTCAGTGAACTCGTACCACCATAGAATCTACGGTGCGGTAGCACCTCATACTCTCCCGTACGAGAAAACATAAGGTGCTATCGCAGCTTGGATGCTACGGTGATACGAGCTTGGAGGTCCTTTGATCTGAGATCCAATGGCATCTGAGCAGTCTTTGTGCTTGTAAGCAGTGGCCAAACTCTTTTGGGGATTTTCTGCAAAAAAAACAATTCGAACCACCGAGGAGGTGTTGGGTCACAAATCCAACGCCTCCGAAGAGCTTGTATCACCAAAGCATCTAAGGTGTGGTGGCACATGATATTCTTAATACAGGAGAATATGATGTCCTCCTTCATCTTAGATGCTACGGTGATACGAGCTTCGAGGTCGTTGGATATGGGATCAAAGGGCATCTAAGTAGTTTTTGTACAAAATGTGTGCAATTCTCAAACTCATCAAGGTTTCCTGCAAAAAAAATAAGACACATCATGTGAGCTGCTATATCTCAGATCTACAAGCTCCAAGCAACTCGTATCGGCATATAGCATGTAAGGTATGGGGGCACATGATATTCTCCCGGGGAGGAGGGGTGGGGGTGCACAACCAATCGGTGGTTGGGAGGGTGGGAACAAATATAATCTAAACAACCCTAAACAGAGCTCCACAGTTTTATCTAAGGTCGAGGGCTTGACCCCGAACAATCATAGCTCCGCCTAAACACAACATTTGCATGTACTGTAGTACTAGACTTAATATTCATGTTTCAGTTTCATGTTCATTTTAAATATTGAACTGAGGACCATGGATGTCTTACATTTTACTCCCTTCGTTCCTAAATATTAGTCTTTTTAGAGGCTTCTAATGGAGTGGCACATACGGATGTATATAGACATAATTTAGTCTAGATTCACTCATTTTGCTCCATATGTAGTTACTTGTTGAACTCTCTAAAAGACTAATATTTAGGAATAGAAGGAGTATTTTTTAACTCATGTCATACATGCAAGGGTTGGAAAAATAGATGCACTATACTTATTGGATTGTTGTTGTGTTCGTGTGTGTGTGTCTCTGTGTGTGTGTGTGTGGTCATATGCTTGATACATACAAAGTTTTCTCACCTCCATATTGTTCATCTTTAAATTTGAATTTGCATTGGAAAACTTACTAGGGAAACCATGAAATGTGTAGTCCACGTTGAGATCACTATATCACAAATTCACTCTAATTCAACGACTCGTCATAAATCAATTACCACGTTGAGATTAGTATTTGGAATGAAAATACGGGTATTGTAATACACATAGATTCGTTCGGCAATTTAAAAGGTTCCTTTCGTATTCTCAAATGGTAGGACCCAACGGCGTACCAGCCAGACCTTGGCTCGTGTTGATCCTAAAAAAACGGGCTCGTGTCCTTCGGTGGCGTGCGTGGTACGCACATTAGGCAACCCCAACCAGTCGAGCCTCAGCGTTTCAAGTCGAAATATCTGGCGGCCAGAATTCTAGCCCTAGGAAATTCCCCTCATGTCCCCGGTCCATAATGCCTACCGATGAACAACAGAGGGATGCTTTAGTAACTAGACAACGTTACCTACCATGCCGAGCACGGTTCAATTCCCTCGGTCGCCGCTCGTCAATGTCACCCGTCAACTGCATTGCCTAGTACTACTACTACTACACCAGGATGAGCACAGAATTGAGCCCGTTTGTTTGTGCCTAGTACTTTTTTGTTCGTGCCTAGTACTTGAGTTAATATATCAGGCAATGCACTGGTACGGAGGGATTGTCCTTTTACTCCCTCCTTTCCGGTTTATAGGGCTTATCTCAAAATTTTAGTTTTCCCATTTTATAAGTCTCAATTTGGTTGTTCCCCATCACATGTTCAGATTTCAAGGTGCAATAAATCATTACATGCAAGTATTAAGACAAAATTAACCAATGCATGTACTTTATGCATGCATGCATTGCAATTAATGCATTCTTAAATACAATTTTTGAGGAAAACAAGCGCATTAATTGAGTGGTTTTGCAAACTACAACAATTGTTCCAGCACTCACCATCTACCTTGGTTGGTGAGATTTTTGAATTGAGCCCTATAAACCGGAAAGGAGGTCTAACTAAGAAAAATGTTTGACCAAATCCTTTCTTAAGAAATACAACAGGACAGATTTATGGCTTGAAAATTTATTGCATGATGCAGGTTATGATATTGTTTCGAATCCTGGGTCTTAAATTTCAGAAAATCCAAAAGGGAGCATAAATTCTTGAAACTGAGCATGGTCACGTGATATGGCACAAATATTACTTCGTAAGTTTTGTCTTCAATTCGAGACAAGCTGCTTATGACAAGTTGCACAAATGAAGAGCCAAGGTATTTTGGAACAAAGACTTGTCATGTTTTTTTAGGGAAAAGACCTGTCACGTTAAGGCGGATGCTTTCACTATTGAAACCGTGGGCGTTTACGTGCCGCCATGAGTCCCCACTTCTCATCGGCAGGTGTCGTCCCAGCAAGCGTCTGAGTCGACAGGAGGCGTGCGAGCAGACAACTGCACCGGCTGTCAGGGAGGCGTGCGAGCAGACCGTTGTGTAGACTCACCGGGAGGCGAGCACTTTGACCAGGCTCTGCCGCCCACCGTCATCCCAACTGCTCCCACTTTTAATGTCATCGGCGCCGCAGTTTAAAATCAACCCCGCACTACCCGGTATCGCTACAATCCTCTCTCTTCCTCTCCGATTCTCCTATCGTCTACCTCCAACTAGCCTGACCTAAACGTACGCCATGCCGCATCACGATGGCTGCCCTTAGTGTTCCAGTTTCATGAGGAAGACACCCAGCCGGAGTCTCAAGAACATAAGGCGCTTTGGGACGAGCTTGAACTAGCCTTGCGGGAAGACGCCGCACCTGTCCCCGCTCCTGTTCCGGCTCCCATCGCCCCGACTGCGCCAGCACCCATCCCCATGGCATTGATGGGCTGGGAGCCGCACATTGTCGCCGATCTTGATGCCACGGGGTTCCACGAGGTCCCCTCCGACTTTCACGTGCCCGTGCACCTGCCAGCGCATGCGCCTGCGCGTGCACTCACGCGCACACCCGTGCTGGTGCCCGTGCACCTGCCAGCGCATGTGCCTGCGCGTGCACTGACGTGCGCGCCCGTGCTGGTGCCCATGCACACGAACGTCTCCGCCGCGCCATTGATAGTGCATGTCCACGCGCGGGTGCCAGTGCCCCCCTCGGCGGCATGGATGGCCGCCGTCGACCGCTCCCTTGCGCCAACGCCAGTCGCCTCCTCCCGCCAATTGACTCACTCCGAAGTCCAGAACATTTTGGCCATCCTTGAAGCTAGGCCAACGTCTAGGAGTACGCAAACAACGGCGCAAGACGCCACCGTCGCTGTCAATCAGGGGCCCTACGACACACAGAGCACGACAGACGAGCCGCTTCCCACCGCGAGACGCCCCTGCCGCCGCCGACGCGTAATCTAAATTTGACATGAAAAATGTTCGGATTGCCATGCTTTAAATCCGAGCGTCTATCATTTCCGTTTATTTTATATCGCTCGTCGTATAATTTAAAGTCGGAGTCAGACTGAACGAAATGTATGGTTTGATCGATTGAATGTTCTGCTAGAGCCGTATCAAATTAAATATAAAACGTCATCAAGCCACATGTATTCCTTGTCATCCAACGACCTAGACTGCTTCAATGTCGAGCGCTCAACACGTTTAGCGTGCAGTTAATTTCATGCCAAAAATAGTGTTAATCACATGACAACACGCAAATAATATCCTAGTAGTTAATATCCGCATGCACTTAATATACTTCTAAATTAAAGTGCATTGCACGTACACACTGACTAGTGCTGCTAGTACGTGAAACTGGTGCTGTGACTTGTGAGTTGTGAACGCGTCCAGATATGGTCAACGGCAATATCGCCCGCGAGTTCTTCCTGTTTGCTCGTGCGTCTAAACGCAGAAGAGGAGGAGAGAGAGAGCACACAAGAAACCCACCAGTAAGTGAAGGCGAATAGTACTAAAAATAATATTACATGTTATCCATTAATTAGGTTGTGTTAATATAAAAACATTATGTGAACAAAGGGGGTACAACAAACATTGCTATTCTACGTATGTTGCCTATTGACGTGCGGCTTGAAGGCCCGGTCGCATGTTTGATCCTCGTCCTTTATTTTTTAATTTGTATATGGGTCCAAATTTGTTTCATGACATGTGGGCCCCTTGGTGTGTAGTTTGTAGCACTTTAATTTGTGGGTCGAAATTTGTTCCATTCCAAGTGGACTATCGGTGTGTAGTTTTGTAGCTTATTTATAATAATTAAAGAGAACAACATTGTTTGTTCAATAATACCATGGTGCGACATTGAAGGTGAGAAAGGACGTGCGAGAGAGCGATGACCGAGCCAGAGGGAAATCAACTAGGGGAGTTGCGTGGCTTGCAACGGCGTTTGGAGTAGTTGTGGGCCGAATGCTACGAAAATATAATCTAAACCGACCGGAATAAATGCCTACACAAATTAATCCAAGGTTGGAGTGCCCCTCGCAATGTAAATAGCTCCGGCTTTGCGAGGGATGGAGAGGTAGTAGCTTCAATGCGTGGAAGATACGGTATGAGAAAGCGAGGTCAATCGAGACACATATAGATAGAGAGACAAAGTGAGTGTGGTCCGACATTCATTGAATAAATATATATATGCTCCGGAGAGATATTGTCCGATTGAGCTTTTGGTAAGGGTGAGGGCTGTAAGATAGAGCTTGAGAGATGATCCAGTCACAGATGTGTAGATATATTTTGTCCGTTGGAGGAAGCAAGGTCAACCGATCAAATAGGGTCGCCGTGCGATCGAAAGAGTGAGACGGGTTGGAGAGAGTGACCTAGATAGAAGATGTGCGTGAGAGAGTATACAATGTGAATAGGTCCAATTGGGCTCAAACATGGTGATATATCATTTTTGTCCGAGAAAGAGCGAGGTAAATCGAGACATACACACACACACACACACAGAGAGAGAGAGAGAGAGGGAGATTGAGTGAGCATGGCCCACCATGAGGTCGAAAGAGTGGCGGCGGCTTGGATGGACTGACCTAGATAGACAATCTGCGTGAGAGAGTATAGAGTGTGTCGATCGAGGCCCGAACAGGGAGATATATCATTTGTATGTGAAAGAAAACGAGGTTAAACGAGACTCAGATAAAGAGAGTGTGGCCCCCCGTGCGGAAGAAAGAGTGAGACAGTCTCGAGGGAGTGACCTAGATATACAATGTGTGTTCATGCGCACGAGAGGTCGGGGGGCTAGATAGGCAATGCATGTATTTAGTGTGAGAGGGTGAGAGGGAGAGTGGGGAGAGAGAGAGAGCTCGGCATGGGGTGCAATGGCGGGTGTGTGAGGTAAATACATTTGGTAACAGGAGTGGAAAAAGGGGTTGTTTAGTTGAGAGACTTAGAGATCGAAACATGGAGAGAAAGAATGAACGTGTGTTGGAAATCGATAGCTTGCTAAGGTGGTTAGGAGGGGAAGATTGACCGATACATGAAGTATGTAGCGTTTGTGCGCGGGGGGGGGGGGGGACTAAAAACAACATTTGAATGTACATAGTACGAGACTTAATATCGATGTTTCAATTCAGTGTACATTGTAAGATTTGAACCGAGGACCAGGCATACGGGTAATTATTTCGATTCGTGCCAGACTAAGTTTCGAAAAGTTGACATTGGCTCAATTTGTTGTGCTATTTTGTAGGTCATATGTTTGAATCCATCCAAAAGTTTGCTCACTACCATGGTGTTCATCATATACATATGAATTTGTATTAAAAAAGTAGCATTGATACAGTGAAATGCGAAATCCACGTTAGAATTGCAGATCGCTACGTGACACACACTCTAATTCAAATAACTAACTACGTGACACACACTCTAATTCAAATAACTAACTACGTGACACACACTCTAATTCAAATAACTAATTATGTGACACAATCTAATCCATGTTAGCGTGGGTACCATTTCGATTTTTTTTCAAATAACTCCTCATTAATTAATTTATAGTACTCCCTATGTTCACTTTTATAAGACCTTGAAGACATTTCAGACAATGTGCAAAACAGTTCATTTTAAGTTGTCTGAAACGACTTACAAAAGTGAACGGATGGAGTATCTCGTTTCGAATGACTAATTATTGCAAGGAAAACACAGGCATGGTAATACATACAGATTCATTTGCAAATGAAAGAAGATTCGTTTGCATTCTCAAATGTATGCGCACCAGGCAGATGAGGGTCGTGTTGGGGTGGACGCTGCTTCGGTGCCTTAAATGCAATAGCCCTTGGGTGACTGGCATGTGGGCCAGCCACCTGTTGGGCCCACATGTCATGGACACAAAGGCAGGTGCCTTAAGGCACCTAAGCGTAGGCCTGTCAGGGTGGTCGCGTGTGTCGGACAGACGCGTAGCACCCAGCCACCCCCCCCCCACTCCCCCCAAAAAAAGGACGACGACAATATAACTTCTCCCTTCCACGTTTTGGATTGAAATATCTGGCGGCCCCAATTCCAGCCCTGCAAAATCTCTCTCCTCCACCGTCCCCCTCCGTGCCCAGATTGCTCAAATCCCTAATTCGCCGCCATCCCTCGAATCGCCCCTCGTCTCGTCTCTTTCCCCACCATTCCCCACCTCTGTGTCAGACGATGACGACAAAGACGACGGTCGTGCTTCACCACCGCACCGGAGCTACCTCATCTACGCCCTCGTCCGCCGCACCGGGTAGTCCACCGACAACATCGGCCATCGCAACCGACGTGCCTCACAGACACCGAGTTCCACCGCATCAGGTGCGCTTCACCGACACCGTCTCCCAGCTCACCGGGGCTACTTCACCGAGCACATCGTCGCACCTCCGCCTCCCGAGGTCGTTGGGGCTTCACCAACGGTCTCGTCCACCGCATCATAGCGCTCCGCTGCCACTCAAGATCTGCATCCGTGCGCGGCCAGCCAACGCCAGCGCATCACCCTCAACGGCTCTGAAGTGATCCGCACTCTAGCTAGGCGAGCATGCCCAAACGCCGACCCGAACTAGGTATCCACACATCACTCCCTTGTGCACTGTTCCGACGATGTTTGGATATCCTTTCACTGCTCTCTTAGCTTACACGCCTATGCAACTCTGACTTTAACTCTTATTTCTTCTGGAGATATCATCTGAAACAAGCAAATCCATTTTTTAGCGAAGCATGACAGGGCTACGGGATCTGGTACACATCCTGCACACCCGTATAACCTTGTAAGTATCTGTCCTCCGGTACAACATCAAGGTCGATTCCTCTTATTTGATCAACCATTCGCCGTGTCAAAAATGCAGAGGGGGATGCAAGGAGCACAAGGCCTGCACATCCAAGCAAGTGGTAACATGGACTTGTACATGGAACATCCCAAGCGCAAGCAGAGCTGCAGCGAGCCTGTACAACGAGCTAGCGTAAGTCCCTGCATTTCATTTAATTCGTACTAGCATTCGTGTATGATTTGTGTGCAGTGGCTGATCCACGAATTCAAGTTACCAGGGGCGAACATTTAACTTAAAAAATACGAAGGCACTTGCACTCCGGAAATCAACATAACTTGAGAAATGTGAAGCTACATGCACTTTGAAAACCAGCTAATGATCCAAAGTAGTTTAGATTATAAACACTAAATGATGCAAGCACCAAAAAACACAAAATGCAACATGGTGTACAAGGACTACAAACATGGTCTGTACCTTCCTGAATTATTCGTTCTCTGGCTGAAAATATCGAAGTGTAATTGCACGTATAACCAGTGCGCAAACTGCATATCAATATATCTATCCTGCACAAGTATGCTAATAGTTTCAAACAATAGATTAGAAAAGTATTTATGCTATATTGTCATGATACCGGGACTTTCTGGTAGATGGCCTCGATGTTTCCTCAAGCTATGAAAATGCAATATAATTTGTTTGTCATCAATGCCTGCAAATCTTTGTCTCTCTCAACATAGTAGATAATCATTAGACACTAAATCCTTCAATGAGCTTGCAAAATGCTTGCATTAGATCCCTCATTAGACTCTATATATTCATCACCAGGAGCATGTAACATGTTTGCATCAAATCCTTCATTAGCAGTCTGTTCATTAGACACTTCAGGCTCAAGAACAACATGACCTTGTATGTTTGCACCGAAAACTTGATTAGATACATCAGATTCAGTCAGTTCAGTATTGATTGGGGGAGTTATAAAATAAGTAGAAATTGGTTTCATTTTCTCATAGATTCCCTACATACAAGCAGTTTTACAACACCGTCCGGTTTAACTATTGGCCAGAAATTGAAGAGTTGAATTAGATATAATCAGGGATGTGATGTACCTGCTCGTTGTGCATGCTACTCTTGCAAGCTGTGACCGTCCGTTTGTGCAAGCTCGATGTCATGCCCGTGCTGCCGCCGCTGCCTCCCACGCAGGCTACACCCAGGGTGGGATCTTCATCTTCTTGTCCTTCCATTCGCTTGAAGCCCGGCGACCGCCCTCCAACGAGGGCGCGAGGAAGTGTTGTGTCGGTCTGTCCAGCTGCGTCTAGGTTAGGAGCGAACCAGACTGGAGGTTGGAGCGAATGAATTGGGATTTTTCCTGTTGTCGATCGATATGGGAGGCGCTCGTTTGGGCCAAGAGCCTGCTATAGGGCCTGCCTTGCACTTATGTTATTGGCCCATCAAAATTGAAACATTTTTCTTCATTTTTTACATTGCCTGCTCGTGCGTTGGGACGAACAAAACTAGCATGGGCCAACCTGGACGACTCAAACTAGGTGCACACTTTCCAGCCACCTGAGGCGGCCGCCCATACCAGCCCCTATAGTGAAAAATATTCCAGTGGCGCTTTTGATTTACCCACAGAATGACTGAATTGCTTGTTTCTATGAACTGAGTTCGCCAATAATGTGAAGGATGCCAGTCTTTTCATCCTATTGTAGATTGCTTAGATCTCAATATGCCAAAAGTAATCGCATGAAATATACAGTAAAAGCCAGTTTGATGTGTTTGGCTACAACTAGTCTGACTACACGTCCTCATATAACATATCAAGGACGCACCATCTTACCAGATTAACCATTCGACTTACCCATGCAGTGTGGGAAGAAAGAAGTATTGGGACTGCGTATCCAAGCAATTGATGCCATGGGCTCCTTTGTACAACCTTGTAAGCGAAAAAGAAGTTGCAGTGTGCCTGTACAAATAACTAGCGTATGTTCAGTTACCTCCTTCTCGGAATTTTAGTTAGCCACTTATTGCAAAATTGTTCAATTATGTTGCTTGGCTTAATTTAGTTTGCTACTGATTACATAATGGCACAACCTGTTAATCATATTGTAGACTACGCCTATCTATGTGTTTGATACTTACTGTTAAGAATTACCTGTTTGCCTTAACTTAAATATCTACTTGTTTGTTTAACTGCTTTGTTGCTGCAACAACGGGTTACAATGATATTAATAACTACTCCCTCCATCCCATAATATAGGACTTTTTGACACTAGCATAGTGTTAAAAAACGTCTTACATTATGGGACGGAGGGAGTACTTTTCAGCATCCAATTGAAACTCTTTAATTCATTCTTTGTTTAATTGGTTTGCTGTTATAACTCCCAGTTGAGATGTTTTGCTAACTTCAACTTTTCTGAATCCAATTGAAACTTTAATGGCAAAACATGTTAGCCCAAGATCAAAGAGCGAGGTCCCCATGGACGTTGCATCATACCATAGCAGTGGCACCGGCCCAATCGTGCATTATGAATTGCCAACTGCTGATGCTCTAGAGGCTAAACTAGTGGTAGAAAGAGATTCTGCTTCTGCACTTAGAGATGAAGTTGACATGTTGAGGAAGCAAACAGCACAATCACAAGCAGTACTCAAGACAACCATTAAATATTTGGTGGATTTCAAAACGAAGCAAGCTGAGACTGACCAGATTGTTAAGGTCCCGAAGAAAAAAAGGAAATTAAATTCCTACTTGGTAAATCATAGGTGAAATGTTCTTTCCATAGTTGAATAACCTTTGTGTTCTCTGTTCATGTAATCAATCAAACCATTTGTTTTAGAGATCATGTAATAATTTTTTTTGTTTTTTGGTTTGTAATTTTATTTGAGCACAAGTCTGTATTAATTGATAAGACTCGGAGACATTTCATTTGGATTGTTGTGCTAGACCTACAAATATGCCAATCGGGCTGAATGTGCATTCAGCAATTGTAGTAGTATAGATGGACCATAAGTAGCACGCATCGGAAAGGGCCGAGATGCTGGCTAAAAAAAAGATCTTGTTCTAGCCAAAAAAAGTACAGCGGCCTGGCTTATGTATGCTAGTTGATATTATTGATCCATATACTCTATAAGTGTTTATATGTCTGTTAGTTCTGTACATTCTTGGTTGATTGACTCGGTATTTGAATCTTGATACATCGCTTGTGTACATATCTAAATGGGAGTACACATTATGCTGTGTGTGACATTTGAGTTGGACATGAAGTGTTCCAAATATTCGAATTCACCTTAAATCGGATACTAGTTTCTGAATTTGAGTATCGGCATTTGTAAACCATATTCATATATGACAGTGGAATACATCTTGTCATCCTTTTGAAGATATATAAAAACACATAGAACGATTTATAAATATTCATATAGGAATACAAAATGGATTCGAATTTAGTAGCCAGGGTAAACATGGATGCTTATTGTCCCAAAATTTGAAAGAAGCTGCAAAATGTCCACTCCCACGTCGGCTGCCCAAAGCCAAGTGTTTGGGAGATGGAAATTACTGTCTACCCATTACACGGACAATCCATCGGCCCGATTTCCACTACTCTAAATAGGGGTAGGTTAGTAACTTCAATTAGACGTGACACGACCGCCTCTGAGCCCATTCCGACACGGTGGGCGTCAAACATGAGCGGCAAAACACATTTGATTCAAGCTCATCCGAAAGACCTCTGTTTCTTCCTCCATTCCCCATTCATACGCGGTGGGCGGCAAAATAAACTCGACTCGGCCGAAATCGATGTAGGCAAATATTTTCAATAGGGGCAGGTTTGTAACTTCACTCAGACGTGACACAACCGCCCTACCTGTTAGCCCCGTTCATACACCGTGGGCGCCAACCATGGGCGCCAACCACCCTCTCCTCGCCCGAAATTGCTCTGGGCAAATATTGGCGACTTGCGAGATTACCGTCCTATCCCCAACCGACGAGGGGTCCAAATTTTAAACGGGGGCTAAGTTCGTAACTTTCCCATATTTTAGACAGGCGCGTCCCAAAAACATGGTTCCCCGTACCTCTCCCTCCATTTTCCCATTCATACACCGTCCACGCTAGAACACCCCATCCCCAGACCAGCCTCCGTCCGCCACCCCATCCATCGTCGCCGTCCTCCACCACATCCATCGCCACCGTCCTCCACCATGCCGGAGGGCCTACCAAGACTGTGTCGTCCACTGCTAGAGATGGACGTTTCTCATCCACGACGACGGACCAATAGCCTTGCATCGCGTCCTCTCGCTTAATCGGCGTCGTCGTCCTCTTTGCCGGGGCCGCTCACACGACCTTCTCTTCCACCGCAACGGGACTTATCCCCCGATGCACCCGTCTACCATCGCAGATCTGCTTCAACACCACCGACAGCCATCGCACCCCCGATGCCTACACGGCGACGCAAGAGAGGTGGCACTTCATATCTCCTCATCTTTTTGATCTCAACCAGAAAATAGATCTTAACTTGGTTCTTAGTTCGAAGCAAACAATGGATGCTAAATATCATTTATCCGGTTTGCAGCTTCAAATCTGCCATGGCACAACCATAATATGGTTTAATTGATCATGCTTAGGGTTTAATTGATCATGTTGGTTCCCTGGTGGTTTCTTTAACAGAAATCAGAGGGAAAACCCTCTTTTGCTAAAATATATGCTTAGAGTTTCCCCCTTTTATGATCACTATACGATCAGAATACGTGCTTCGAGTCATAATAACACTGCTCCACGCATCAAGCTAAACAAGCTTAGATGTTCAAATACGAATCTGATATTATTAAAATAGAGTTGTTTAATTGGTCAGCTAAATGTTCCTAAATTAGTTTCGAAAATGCATGTTCGCCGCTCGGGTGTGTATCTCTACAGGGTGACCACGGTGGGCTGGCCCACCCTGGGATTTTGGGTCGTCCCAGGCCCCGATTCCCCTCTGTTCTGCTACGCGCTTCTGATCTCTACTCGCCCCAAGCCGCCTGCCTCGCCGGCGACTTGCCGTCCCCAGACGGCATGACTCTAGGAGGAGACGCCGGACTAACAGGGGGCCAGTAGCCTCTCGCCCAACAGCGTCACCGCTGCCCAGCCACGCCGCCGTGCCTACCTTCCCAGTCCGTTCAGGGCTCAGGCGTGCAGCACCCACCAAGCCAACCCGATTTATCCTGAGATATGTCCTCAACACTCAGCAGCCACTCCTCATCACCCATTTTCTAATTGATTCATTACTCATTAGGCAGGACTGTCATTAGGGTTTGTTGTGTGCTCAGTGCTACCTACACTTAATGGTTCAGATGTATTTCGGTAATATTTAGTACCTCTAAAGTACACAGGGTTTTCAAAATTTCGGCCCTCGGAACAGAAACTAGTCATTTTGGATTGTTGGTCGTAGTGACATTGACCCAGATTACTACTGCAAGCCAGGTTTGTTGACAATTTTACTTGTCTTTCTTACTCATTCTAGTTGCAAACAATAAGTGCTAGACAAACTTCTTCATTCAGATTTTGGACGGTCTCTTACTGCAATTACAATTCTGCATACTTGTCCTAATAAGCTCACAAGTAAATGATTGATTCACTACATCTATGATTGCCTTGTCATATTTGTTGTCAATATTCTTTTAGGGTGGACCACCCTGTTTCTAAATACTAGAACCGTGGACCTGAGTGAATAGTATTTCTCTATGTGATCTCTTCCATCATGTGTGGGTAACAAACATTGCATTGTATAGAAAGAAAGTGTCATTTCCAGTTTTTACATAGGTTTCGATCTTTTACATGGAATACAATCTGCCTACTTGCTTTGTGTCCCACTACCAACACTCCACCCTTGAAGCTAAACAGTACGCCACTCATAATTGCTTAGTTTATTTGTTCAAATATGAATTTCATATGATTCTAATGTTCCTACTTCAGTTTTGAAATGTGTGCCTTCCTGTTATAGAGACATAAGGGGTTTGTATTTCTGTGTGTGGTCTAGTCAACACGGTTGGGGAGGTGAACTTTGCATATGCAGGGGTTTATAGGGAGACACTCTCCGAGTTGAATCCGCAATGCATTCCATAGATAATCTGACTACTTTTTATGTTTTCATGAATCTCAGATGTTGAACAGCATCATAATGATTATGAGCTTGCGTGCATGAAAAGAATAAAGCAGAACAATGCCATGGCTGTCAAACTTGGCATTAAGGGACTGAAATCAAGTCTGGATGCAATGCAATGCAAATGCTCTCCACCTACAGATTCATGCTCAGAATATGATCCTAAGAGTGATTCTGAGCTAGAGGGAGACCTAAGTCAATGTAGCTCCCTCGTGGAGGAGTCAGAGGAAGATGCCCTATCTTATTCACCCATCAAGGTACTTGCTCTAACTTTCCAAGGTTACATTGCTCGCACATATCTTGCAACTGATGCTTTGCATTGCTTCTACTTTGTTGAAGTGCCATTAGCTTAGTTTACACATCGTGTATGTGAATACGCCATGCCTATCCATTTTCAGTACATATTCCATTTGTCATCATACCATATTTATCCATTCAAATGATGTTCTTGTGTATCAAACATTCAAAAGGAAGAGGGCGATTGCTGATCGTGGAGGAGCACAAGAAAAGTATTTGGAAAAGGTTAAATCAAATAGCTCATTGGATGTAGTTGCAATATCACCTGACCCACAAAATACGCCAACTCTAGCAGACTCTAGCCCTACTACACTGGTCATCTGATGCCCCAACTCAGCAGACCCCAACTACAGCAAACAGTTTGATTATGCCAGTTGACATAGCACCAACTGTACAACCCAAAACCCCCATTCCAGCAAAGAGTACACCAAATCCAGTTGTCAAATCCCTTTTCGAACCAGAGAGAGGCCCAATTGCAGCAAATAGGACCTCTGTTCTAGTTCTTCCCAGTTTAGAAGACGAAGCTTATGTTGTTGTCAGGAACTTTGTGCGCATCTTTCCTTCATGGAAATATTATACCGCAGACATAGAACAATTTTCAGTCTTCCTCCGCAACTTACGCGTAAGTAATATACTAATGTTATTCATGGTCATTACTGCATATGTTTCTGCTGACAGAAGACACAAGATTTCATTCTTTTAAATAGGCGAGGAGCAAACTGGATTGTGATGACGAGCAAGAGTTGGTTGCGCTTTTCAAGCACTCGTTGATGAAGTATCATTCCTACCTAAGGCAAGCGCACTTCGATGGCAAGCCTCTGAACGAAATTTCTGTAAAGTCTATGGTGCCACATTTATCCGACGGTGACTGGAATAATCTTGTTACACATTGGTCTCGGCTGCAGTGTAAGGTACTGTCTATGATATCACATCACAATTTGAACTACATTTCTCCATTTGCCTTAATGTCTCACTTGTACGAAAACTGTTAGCAGAAGAACATTCGTTCTCAAGGGACCACAGAATCTCGCAACTATACTACACACTGCATTGCTCTCGTGAGTACCTCTTGCCCTGTATGACCATACTTACTTTCATAGCTGTTTGATTATGTAGCATCACTGCACATGTTAGCCTTGTAATCGCCCATTTGGTGTACATTATAAGATCCTATGGACTCTTACACAAATTTAGAATCAACCCAATGCTTTTGAAGAGGTTTAGCTCTGCAGTCCTCTTGTAAGGACTGAACGTGGTCTATCACTGTACTTACATTAACAGCTACTCCCTCCGTCCCATAATATAAGAACGTTTTGTACAGTACACCAGTGTTCAAAACACTCTTGTATTATGGGAAGAGGGATTGGTTCATTTTATAGCATTCTGCATCTTATCTCCCTCGCCCACCATTTACTAAAAAAGATCAGATCTATATTTAATCTTACCAACAAGTAGAATACACAGACAATGCCAGTGCAGAAGTGTAGCCCATTGCTCTTGTCAGTACATTTTGTCCTGTAACGCTTGTACTTCCAGGGATTGGTAGTTGATTATGTAGCATCAATCTGCATCTTATCTTCATTATCCTCTATCCCTTCCAATATTATCATATCTATAATTACTCTCTACAAAATGTAGAGTACAGGCAATGCTTATGAAGAAGATTCTGTGCTGAAATTCTTGAGTTATCCTTCCTTGACATGGAGAAGGGCATTATAAAGCCGGTGTTAACTGTTAATGTAAGTCAGTCCTTATAAAGCCTTTATCCTCAACTGTTGTTTAATTTGCTCATACTCCCTATCGTTTACTGCTGTTTAGTTTGCTGTTTCTACCAAAATGCATGTTTGTAAGAACCGTAAGTTCTAAGTTTTACTTGTAAAACCAAATTTCTTATTCATACCATGCACATTACTTAATACTCCCTATATGTATGCTTGGTTTTGTGGATCTATAATCCAGTGTGTGGTGAAGCAGCCCACGTTTGCACCTTGTCATCTCCTGTTTTATCTTTCTGATGTGGCTGATGATATGAACAACATGCCATGCACATTATCCAAAATAGATACAATGATTTTCTTTGCCCTTCATCTATGCTTGTTATGTTGACATGGTAATCCAGTAGTGTGGTGAAGCTCCCCGCATTATGAACAATGCCAAATTATGCTATTGATATTTTGAACTTACTCTTTATTTTCTAATTTGAAATTGGATAGAATTGACAGAACAGTTATCATCTTTGTTTATACATGTGCAAAACCTGTCATCTCTCTGCTTTGTTTCAGGGTGATATGCTTGATGGCATGCACAAGTCTGCTGAAGGCTGTGAGACAAACCCAACATATATTGCAGCAAAGAAGGCAAAACATCTTGAAGATAGCGAGACAACCCCAAAGTCTTGTCTTGATGCAGTGTTCAAGTTACTTGAGACTAACAGTCAGACAAGCTCATAGAATTCGTTTTCTGAATCAGTTCAACTTCTGCAGTCCCAAGTTCTAGCAGAAAGGCTTTCTGCAACTCAACTTTGACTTGAAGTCCTATCTCTAAGAAAGATTGCAGAGAACACCAATGAGAACCTCATCGCTAAACAGCTACACCTGGAAGCTATGACCGACATGCTAGGCCGGTCTCACAGCCTTGCTCAGCAGCTTGCGCAGCAGTTCCCCCGCAAGGCTAACCTTTCTTGAACTGTCTTGGAAGTGGTCTCGGTTCAGTATTATTTTGTTACTTTGCACTGGTGCCCAGTTTTTGTAATCTGCTTCTTCGTTGCGCTTCATGATCACTGGTGGCGAACTTCGATGCCCAGTGGATGTAATATACCTTAAATCCTTTATTGTATAGTGTAGGTTTATTCTTAGTTACTATGCCGTAATTTCTTTATTGTGTAGAGTAGGTTTGTTCTTAATTCCTACTAGTTACTGCCATCATTCGCTATCTGAAAAAAAAATTCAGAAGTAGTCGACCAGGCCAAAACATTCAATAACGGGCCAGGTTTTCAGCCGGCTACAATTGGGCCGGCCTGCGTCTTTCTTGGGCCCGAACGATTGGGGCCTTCACACATTGCGCCAGGCCCAAACTTACACCGGCCTATATTTTAGTTGGGCCTTTTGTCGACCCAGCGCTTAGTTCATCCCAGGTGAATTGGGCCATTAACAGGCTGAATATTGTACTGGCCTGTTACGGCCGAGATGAAACCACGGGCCTTTAGCAGGCCAAAATGCATGTCGGGCCTCAATTTTCACTAGTTGTCGATGGGCCTTCAGCAGGCCGAAATGTAGATCGGGCTGTTGTGGGCCCAATTAGTCCACGGGCCGTTACCAGGCCGAAACATATCTCGGACCTCAGTTGGCCCACTGATATCATGGGCCTTTAAGAGGCCCAAAGCTTAGTACAAGCATCAACGGGCCGAATTACGCGACATGCCTTTAACATGCCCAAAGTCACGTTGGGCTTAAATGTTGCCACCTTTAGCATGGGCCGTTAGTGGGCCAAATGTCCCATCGGACCATATATGGCCCATGGGCAGCACGGGCCATTCCCAGGCCGAAAGTCACACCGGGCTGAAATGGGCCCATTTCTACATTAGGCCTCTAACAGGCCGAAAGTCATTGGGCTGTAGTTGGGCTCGAATATTCTATGAACAATTAATGGGCCAGATCTGGCTTCAGGCCGCAAATGGGCCCAAATATTGGGTGAACAATTAACGGGCCAGATCTGGCTTCGGGCCATAAATGGGCCCAAATATTCGGCGAACAATTAACGGGCCAGATCTGGTTTCGGGCTGTAAATGGGCCTTCATTAAGCAGGCCGTTATTGGGCTGGCCCACTAGTACCTGATTAAGTTCTACGGGCCTTTGACTGGGCCGGCCTTTTTAACCTATATGGGCCTCTATTGGGACCAGCCACGTGTCAACGTACCATAGACATGTCTCCTCCAATGGACGGGCGACATCTGGCCCACTGACGAGCTGACAGGTGTTCCCTTCGGCCAATCAGAATTTACACATGGAAATTTCCCATTGGTCGGGGCTGTTAATGGGTTATCAGATCCAAAATCCGACCCGATAGCTTAACGGCGTTCCGTTACGGTGGATGCCACGTGTCGGTCACCCTTGACGAAAGCACTTCTGTGACGCGCGATTTATCGTCATGGAAGTGGACACTTACGTGATGATAATTTTGGTAATGTCATGGAACACTTCTATGACAGCACAGGTATGACTATCTTGATTCTGTCATAAATTTGTCATGGATGTACATGCATGACAAAAAACGCGACCTACTGTGACAAACACGTATCATCACGGAAGTGTATTTTTTTGTAGCGTATGGCGTGCGTGACCCCACGACGGCCGTTGGTATAACTCCGTGTGTTTTTAGATAAGCCTCAAACGGCCACACCGAGGACTCTTGATATTCACACCCTTTATAAAGGGGTCGAGTCCTATGCCTCTTTTCCACCTTCCTCATGCCTTCTCGCACCTCGAGTTCTAACGCCCGAAACCTAAGCTCCAACACACCAGATCCTCCAATATGTCCGGATCTGACCCTCAAGGCCGGTGGGTGGCCTCCTCGATTCAAAAGGAAGACATTGCGAAGCTTATGGAGGTCGAATATCTGACCGCCGACATCCAGCACGGGCTTCCTGCTCTAGGGAAGGTCATCCCTACACCGGAGCCCAATGAGTGCGTCGTGTTTGTCCCTCACTTCCTCCGCAGCTTGGGCTTCACCCTCGACCCCTTTGTGAGGGGGCTCATGTTCTACTATGGGTTGGATTTTCATGATCTGGCTCCGGACGCTATCCTCCATATCTCATCGTTCATTATCGTGTGTGAGGCTTTTGTCCACGTCACTCCATACTTTGGCTTATTGCTCAAGACCTTCAATGTGAAGCCGAAGATGATCGAGGGGCGACATGTGGAGTGTGGAGGTGCCATAATAAGCAGGAACGCCGATGCCCCATGGCCAGAGGGTTCTTTCCCAGAAGTATCCGATGTATGGCAGCGGAGGTGGTTTTATGTTACGGCTCCTAGAGGCACAAAGTGGGTAGCCGCCCCCGAGTTCCGCTCGGGCCCTCCATCACAGTTGGAGTCTTGGACAGATGTAGGACGGAATTGGGGGGCCGCTGGCGATGTACCAGTACTGTAGAATCGCATCCGAGAGCTTCTTGAGAGGGGCATTAACCTTGTCAGCATAATGCAAGTGATGTTAATCCGACGGATGTTTCCGTGCCAACGCCGGCCTCTCCGGATGTGGGAGTTCAATTCAGAGGGTCGGCGGACTGTCAAGCACTTCTTCGGCTTGAAGCTCGAAGGGATGTGCAAATTATTCTTCGGACCGAAAGTAGAGTGTCCAGACACCACCGAGGATGCGGGCCTAAGCTGCAATCGCCTAGATACCCAAGTAAGTAACCTTGATACCGGACACCTTGTTTTGTATTTGTCACAATTGTTTAATCTGAAAATCATCCGTGGCGAGGAATGGCTCAGCAAGGCGGAGAGAATCAGGTGTCCGGCGCCACTTCCTGAAGGCTCGCCTGGTCCCACCATGGCCAAGATGCTTGACCGGGTACTCAGCAGAATGTCCTCGGGGAAAGACAAGGGGAAGAACGAAGAAACCGAACTCCACACGCTACGCATCAGAACCGGGGGAATTGTTACCTTCCCTAAGGAGGATAGTCGGGAAGGGGAGGCTAAGGCCTCCTCCCCGCGCGGGAAGAAGAGGGCTGCCTCCGAAGACTTGGAGGCGGAGATGCCCAAACCACGGAAAAAGGTATCCCCAGGGGGCCTTGCCCCTACGGGCACTCTCACCGCGTCATGCCTGCCAACGGGCCAGCCCTCCACCGAGCTGTAAGTCAATCGTTAATTTGAAGGTACTATGTTTCTCCTAGATCAATAACCAGGATTCGTCTTTTGCAATCCGGCTAGCAGCTCTCCTCAACAGAGTTCATCTTCGGGGGATCTTCCTCCGGAGATGATGGAGAGCGAGACCCCACCCACCTCTCCGACTCATGAAGCAGGCGACACCGAGGTGTCGTCACGGAGGACTCCGGATCTGCCGAAGCCGGAAGCCAATGCGTCAGCCGCCCTGAGCCCGGGGCGTTTGGCTCCCGCGGGGGGCGATGGGAAGGATCCGGCACAGTTCAATGTCCGGCCGGACGTACTGGCAGGCCTACTGGAGCGAGCTGCGCTCTCGAAGGAGCACCGCTCATTAATGAGCGCGGTGCTCAAGAAGATTTCATCCAATCCAAGCGGCTTGAATGAAGCATTTACAAGCCTGCTCAGAGGCTTTGAGGTATGTAGTGAAGAATACACTATTTTTTGGCTGTGAGGCACACGCTAGGTGTGCTCCATATAGATAGTAGCCCCTGAGACTCTGGTTGCCCGCTCTAGGCGGCAAACGGGGGATCATAAACCAATGATTGTGCTGCAAATATGTGCAGGTACATGTGGGTCCGGCCGCCGACCAGTCTGTTGAAGTTGCCGAACTAACGAGGCAAATTGGAACGATTGATGCCGACATCACGCTGGTGAACAAGCGACTGGACGAATCACAAGGTATGTGCTCTGCCTTCCTTTGTATAGGAAAATATGAAGGCGGCATGATATTAATGTAGTATGTTTGGACTGCAGATGGTGCTGCTCCCGTGGAGGCCCTGAGGTCGGAGCTTGCCCAGGCCAAGGAACAATCTCGGGTTAGCAATGCGGCTGCCCTAAAGGCGGCCGAGGAATTGAGAGCCGAACAGGCTGCTCATCGCCGAAGCGAGGAAAAGAGAGCCGAAATGGCTATAGAGTTAAAAAAAAATGCCGCTGACCGGTATGAGCTCCTTAAAAAGGAGCATAAGGATAGTTTGGCCGATCTGAACAAGGCACTTAATGCCACCAAGGAAATATGGACCGAGCTCAGGGGTGCGCGGGAGAATCTTCAACAGGCTGGTAAAATCGCGGTTGGGGCTCCTATTTGTTGTGGACAAAGTTTTTTGATCCGAAGTACGCTCCCCTGGATGGACGCTGGAGTCCTGCGGACGCATATGCAGATTTGGCGAAGAGTACTGCTGACGCTACCAAGTTCTTCGAAGATCAGGCTGATAAGGAAGTGGAGAAGCTTTTCTGGTCGCAATTCAATGCTCCCACTCACCCGCTGGCGTTAAGTGACAAGATGGCTGCTGTAGCGGAGCTTCACAGGCTGTCTGGGCTTGAAATGTGGTATGTAATAGACCATCTTTGGCCGAAGGGGCCTAAGCCGGACAGTTACTTTGGCTTGGTGCAATAGTTCCTTGGGGCTGTGCCTCGGATCGACGCCATGAGAAGGTCGGCGTGCATATAGGGTGCGCGGATGGCTCTTGCCCGCATTAAAGCCTATTGGACGGATATGGAGGCCACCATTATAGCGACCCAGGATCCGGTGGGAGGCCAATATCCGGCCGAGCACTACTTGGCGCAGGTCACAGAAGGTGCCCACCTAATAGAGGCGCAGTGCTCGAAGAATGTCTTGTTCGAGTGATGAATCGAATCATTTTAAAAACAATGTTATTTTGGTTGTAAGGTTATATTTATACTTTTTGCCTGAAAGTATTATTGTGTCTCCTGTGCGGCCGTTTTTTGTATATGTATATGTGCAATCCAAAAGTTAGTAGTCATTGGCTTCAGCCCCCACGCACATAATGCGGGGGTGTTCGAGAAAAAATATGCATAATCACACTTGATCCAACGTCTTGGTCCATTAAGGAGGTGATCGCACGTCGAACTAGGCAACCGGACTATATAGTTGTAACGCTTTCGCTTAGTAGCCCCTGGTACTTTCGCTTGCATCCGAATACGGGCGCGTGTGTACATGACCGGGAAACGGTCCTTCGTTAATGCGGAGGGATCCAAAAGATTCCGATAAGTCTTCGAGTGGTTGAACAGTCTCTCGCTGTATCATGACGGTCAGTTTTTGGCTTTCTCTACTGAGGTGCTCGTCCGGAATAACCAGGGCACAATCGCAGTAGTTCTCCTTTGGCGACCTTAGCCGATAATAACGGAATGTAAGGCGGCAAACCCAGGAGCAAGGAAAACCCAACATTTGACCAAAGACATGATTCGGAGCTGATGCATATAAGGCCAAACTCGTGACGCCGAACACTCCCAAAGGTATTCGGACTTTATAATAGACGATGGGCTCAAGAATGCCCATTCATTATAAACCCTGTGTTTCCAGGTACATGCGTTAATCTGTCGTGGCGAAATGCCAATAACGGCAGTATCCTCTGTGGGTATGGAACCCATGGGATGGTTAAACAACAAGAGGCAATAGAAAAGGTTTACACAGCGGCTTAATCTAAAAAGAAACCTGTTGAACGGAGCCATGTTGCACGTCTGCGCCTTTGTCTCCGTTGTGCCGTATCCTGGAAGGGTATCGCGCGAACGTTGTCTGTGGAAAAAAGAAAACTCATAAGAGAGTACAACGTAAGTATGCGATGGATAGTAAAAGTGGAAGATGTTGGCCTGCCAATAAGGTTGGGCCAAGTGTGGGGCTGTATTAAATATTTGTAGCCCCTGGTGTCCGCCATGGGATAACATATACTGTGCCCTGGTTCAATTTTGTCCGGGCTACCGGACTCGTCTAACCATGTCTGTGGTCTTAATGACCAGTCATGTTTTCTGATATTGGAGGCCGCTTATAGTCTGGCTGCCAGGGCCGTTCCATGTTCCTCTGTGCGTGAAGAGCGCTCTGTGATTCCGCTGACGGTGATGACGCCACGTGGACCGGGCATCTTGAGTGTAAGGTAGCCATAGTGCGGCAATGCATTGAAGCGAGGCCGTTCTTCCAAGCAATGCATGATAGTCGCTTTGGAAGGGTGCGATGATGAAGAGTAGTTCTTTGCTTCTGGAGTTGCCTGGAGAGCCGAATGTTACCTCCAGTGCGATGGAGCCCCTGATGTAGGCTTCAACGCCTGGTATCACCCCTTCAAAGGTGGTGTTGCTTTGACTAATTGTGGATGGGTCTATCCCCATCCCGCGGATAGTGTCCTCATATATTAGATTGAGACTGCTGCCGCCGTCCATGAGGACGTGGGTGAGATGGTATCCGTCGATTATTGGGTCAAGCACCAAGGCCTCTGATCCTTCGCGCCGAATACTAGTTCGGCCATCCAAGTGATCGAAAGTGATCGGACTAGTCATCCAGTGACTAGGTGTGGGTACGCTGGGCTCTATATCGTGCGCGTCTCTATGCGCGCGTTCGTGCCTTCCCATGGATGTGTGAGTCGCGTGGATCATGTTCACTGTTTTAACCTCTAGTGGGAATTTTTTCTGTCCCCCAGTGTTTGGCTGGCGAGGTTCCTCCTAGTCTTCACTTGGTGTATCCCTTCCCTTGTGTTCGGCATTTAATTTTCGAGCCTGCTTGAAGACCTAGCACTCTCTGTGCGTGTGGTTCGCAGGTTTGTCAGGGGTGCCATGAATTTGGCACAGTCTATCTAGGACTCTATTCAGACCGGACGGTCCCTCTTTACTGCCTTTAAATGGCTTCTTTTGCTGATCAGGTCGAGAGCCCCTGAATCCGGCATTAACCGTTCTGTTATCCAGGCTCTCTTCCTTGCTTTGGCGTTTGTTTTTATTACGCCGTGGCTTCCCGTTGCCATCCCTTATTTCGGATGTGCTGGGGTCGCTGGTGCCTTTACGGGCTAGCCAGCTATCTTCACCCGCGCAAAAGCGGGTCATAAGGCTTGTTAGGGCTGCCATTGTCCTTGGCTTTTCTTGTCTGAGCTGCCTGGCGAGCCACTCGTAGAGGATGCTGTGTTTGAATGCCGCTAAGGCTTCGGCGTCCGGACAGTCGATAATTTGATTCTTGTTAGTGAGGAATCTGTTCCAAAGCTTGCGGGCAGACTCTCTGGACTGTTGGATTATGTGACTTGGATCGTTAGCATCCGGAAGCCGGACATAAGTACCTTGAAAATTGGCCCTGAAAGCGTCTTCGAGTTCCTCCCAACTCCCAATTGAATTTTCGGGGAGGCTTTTCAACCAGTGACGAGCTGGTCCCTTTAATTTGACGGGAAGGTATTTGATGGCGTGGAGGTCATCCCCCCGAGCCATATGTATATGCAGGATAAAGTCCTCGATCCAGACACCTGGGTCTGTCGTTCCGTCATATGCCTCTATGTTCACAGGTTTAAAGCCCTATGGAAATTCATGGTCCGGTACTTCTTCAGTAAAGCACAGGGGGTGAGCAGCCCCTCTGTATCTGGACGTGTTGTGGCATGCCGTCGGCTGTTGTTGTGTCCGGTGTTTATTCCGAACTGGTATTTGATTAGCATAATTGTTTTGGTGACCATAGTCCCTCGCCGGGGTGTGTCCTTTAGATCCGTAGATGGACCTAGCTGCACCAGCTTTCTTATCTAGGTGCTCACGTAGATCGTGAGCGGCATCGGTGGTCGTTCCGTTGCGGTTGTGGAGTGGTATGTTGGGCCTCCTGGTCATATTAGTCTTTGGTGGAACAGCCTCGTCGTCGAATTCTGGCAGTAGCTTACGTTTTGGATAGCTCTTCGTATGGCGGTCATCGCCATATCTTTCTTCAGTATCTAGCACTTTGTTCCATCTGCGGTTGAGCATTTCCTGTGCAGCTTTAAGCCGTTGCTTCTACTTCTTTAGACTTCTTGCTGTGGCCATAAGCTTTCTGTGGAGGTTATCTCGTTCCACACGTTCTTCCGGAATGATGAATGCATCATCGTCTGGACTGTGTTCTTGTCCTAGGGCGGTTTGATGAACTCGTCCCTCAGGATCATTGTCATCGGGCGTTTGCTCCAAACTGTGTTCGGTGTGACCTGGCTCGTCCTGCTCCATCGCTGGTTCCGTATGGTTGTTGTTGCCTTCGGGGTTGACCGGAGTGTCGATCCTTCTGGCGCTCTTGCTGCTATTTTTACTGTTGTTGGACTTGGAACAGCGTCTACACCGTCGCTTTGGCATTTGCCCAGGGGTTTTATCTTCCGGATTGTCACTGTCGTCCTCCTTGGGCATATCCACCATGTATATGTCGTGTGACGAGGCGGAAGTCCGGCACCCTATAGATTCTGAATCCTCTCCTACATCGTCGTCCATACCGTCGATGCCTTCGGAGTCGAAGTCAAGCACTTCGGTTAAATCATCAACCGTGGCTATGAAGTGGGTGGTGGGTGGTAACGAATTTCTTCGTCGCCTGCTTCCCACTCGAGCCGGACATAGTCCGGCCCGTAATTTTCTGTCAAAGAGAGAGTTTTTAATGAATTCAGCACATCGCCAAAGGGCGAGTGCTGGAAGATATCCGCAGCGGTGAACTCCATTACCGGAGCCCAACCTGGCTCGACTGGCTCGGGAGTGT
This sequence comes from Triticum timopheevii, assembly GCA_963921465.1. Taxonomy (NCBI): domain Eukaryota; kingdom Viridiplantae; phylum Streptophyta; class Magnoliopsida; order Poales; family Poaceae; genus Triticum; species Triticum timopheevii. The sequence goes on from OY997271.1 coordinate 14,257,565, forward strand.
GCGGACAGGAACCAACATCCGGATGTAAATCCGGGGGTCCGAAGTCACGGGCCATAACAGAGGTGAGACCCATGTTCGGCTCCACCGCCGATGAGTGTGCTGCCTGCGGGACGGGGTCCAGCCCTCCGTCTTTAGGCAGTGCAGCCTGCTCTGAATTTAGGTCCGAGGCTGCTGCGGGGGTGATACCCCGAGCTTTGTCCGACAGCAGGTCTAAGCCGTGCTCATCGTAACTGTTCGGTGCTCCTTGCGCAGGCCTAAATCCGTCAAAGATCAGGTCTCGACGAATATCCGTTGTGTAGTTCAAGTTTCCGAACCTGACCTGGTGGCCGGGGGCGTAGCTATCGATCTGCTCCACATGGCCAAGCGAATTGGCCCGCAGTGCGAAGCTGCCGAACACGAAGATCTCTCCGGGGAGAAAAGTCTCCCCCTGGACCGCGTTGTTGACAATTGAAGGTGCCATCAAGCCCTGCAGCGACGACACAGAGGAACTCTCAATGAAAGCACCAATGTCGGTGTCAAAACCGGTGGATCTCGGGTAGGGGGTCCAGATCTGTGCGTCTAGGCTGATGGTAACATGAAGCAAGGGACACAATGTTTACCAAGGTTCGGGCCCTCTCGATGGAGGTAAAACCCTACTTCCTGCTTGATTAATATTGGAGATATGAATAGTACAAGAGTAGATCTACCACAAGATCGTAGAGGCTAAACCCTAAGAGCTAGCCTATGATGGTATGATTGTAATTGTGGTCGGCCTTCTAAGGACCAACCTCTCCGGTTTATATAGACACCGAAGAGGGCTAGGGTTTACATGGAGTCGGTTACAGGAAGGAAACACAATATCCGGATCGCCAAGCTTGCCTTCCACGCAAAGGAGAGTTCCATCCGGACACAGGCCAAAGTCTTGAGTCTTGTATCTTCACGCTTCGATAGTCCGAACGATGTATACAGTCCGGATACCCCCTAATCCAGGACACTCTCAGTAGGGGCACATGAAAAAACCCAAAATGCCCACACTTTATGTCACACATAAAGGGCATAAAGGGATGACAAGTGGAGCCCCATGGAGGAGCTGCACCCTCCAACGTCCCACCTTCATGGGGACCCCCCAAAGGGGGTTCCTTGATCCCCAACTCCTTCTAGAAGCCTTTTGGGAAAAGCACCAAAAGGTGGATTTCCATAAATATCCCAAAAAGCACTTTCACTATTCACAACGACATTTTTCAGCTTTCGTTTGAACTGAAATTATTTATGTGGGCTTAGAACATTTCCAGTACCCACCAAAATGATTTTCAACGCGTTCCGAAACAATTCCGGTTTAGTGATTTTCATCTGCGAAAAGCATCTGAAGTGGTTTCGGCAGCTCCGGAGCATATCCGGTTATTATCCCGGAAAATTCCAGAGAGCTTCCAGAATGATTCTGGCACCCTCCAAGAATTATCAAGCATGTGCCGAAACCAATTTTATTTAATGGTATCCCCTGAAACAACTTTTCAGTTTCACCAAAACTCATCCGACAACCTCTCTCTGCGGAACCTTTTCCACTGTCGGAAACTTTTCCGGTGTCCGAAACTTTTTCGATGATTTTCTCTCAGACTCCTTGTCTAGTATTCAGCAGATAGATGACCCTTAAGAGTGTGACCCTATAGATTTGGTGAAGTATAGACATGACCGGAACCCTTTCCGATCAATGATCAACATCGGAGCCGTGGACACCCATATTGACCCCTATACCCACACGAATGAATATTGAAGTGAACCTCCAGTTGTCGTGTGCTATTCATGTTGCTTTGCGATATGTTATAAATTCCCAAGGTGAGACATGTTGGCATTCGTGTGGATCAACAACTTGTCCACTATGCCAGTTACCTCGTTATCGGTATTGTTCTCTTTTCTCGTTACCGTGTTTCGGCATCCCCGTGATCAAATCCGAAAGTGTCTGGCCAGACGATGATGGATACCGTAACACCGAGAGGGCCCAGAGATATCTCTCCATCGTCGGAGGAGCAAATCCCAATCTTGAGCTATTAAGTTACTTGACATTCTTTTCCATGAACCCGTAAGCCATCGTAATAGCCACCCATTTACAGATGACATTGAACAAACCACAAAGTTCATGAAGCAAGCATGAAGAAACTCGATACTCTCATTGTCTACGGAATCATGCAAACTTTAACCATCTCTGTGTTATTTACCATTAACTTGTGACGAATGTATCTCATAGCATAACATCAAACCGGATCGATTCAACACAAATGGTCTCTTAACATTGTGCCCTCAAAGTTTCTGGCATAGACATGCCCATGATTGGGAAAACATAATCATCATGCAACACTTGAGCTAGTCTTAGAGGAATGACTAGGAATACATTTTACTGTTTATTATTCCACACGTGCACATGGGTTTTCCCCAGGGCCTTTATGGATATACGGGCTCGGGAACCACAACAGTTATAGCATGGAACATAAACATAATTATGAACATGGAGATAAATAATAGCATTTATTATTGCCTCTAGGGCATATCTCCTATAGACTCCCACTTGCAGTAGTGTCAATAATCTAGTTTAATGCTAGTGCACTTCACACCTGTGGCACACTGGTGTAAATATGCTTCGCTTGTGGTATAGCCCGATGTCCAATGGAACTGACGACTTCAGCTCCATGTGTATCTCTGCATATCCTCGCATTTTCACGCTTTCACAAACTTCATACTTTTTGCAGACTTGGCTTTGTATATATGTGAATCATTGGTCGAAACCTGATTCCTCAGACTGAGCTATGGAGCAACTATCTGCAATAGTGTCCCATTGACCAAAGCCTTGTTCTAACCATACTTGAGTTCATGAATGAACTATATGATTCAACATCTTGTTTGTCGCTTCTAAAGCGGCAACATAATGTGCCTCTGTTATAGAATTCGCCACAATAACTTGTTTTGAACAATTTCCAACTAACTATGCCACCATATTGTGTGTTACATAAAACCCTCAATTTAAATCGAAAATCACATGGAGAAATAATGAAGACTGTATGTCGGGGCCGTTTCTTTCTGTGGCCACGAGCACCTATGGGGCACGGGGGGCCCCTTCTAGTCCGGCGAGGGGGGCGGAGGCCGCGCGCAGAGCAGATCGAGGTCGGGCGCGCGCGGGGAGACGAGCGATTTTTACCCAGCTTCGGAGCTCTCCGGAGAGATAAAACTCCTACTGCTGCTTTGTGTTTGTATTTGATCTTGCTCGAGAGCGAGCGTATGGTGGTATTGCGTGTGTCGAATGGACCGAACCCGTGTGTCGAATGGACCGAACCCGTGTGTCGAATGGACCGAACCCCTTCTACGTGCGCATGGGCCTCCCTTTTATAGTCTGAAGGGGGCTCCAACAGGTGGCAACGTAGGAAGAGGGGGTAGAAAGGTAAAAATGCGGGTTGGTACAACTACTACCAACAGTGTCCCCTACCTAACTCTGACAGCAGGGGACAGGGGCATTTAATGCCCGTCCGGTCGCCCCAACAGTGCAAAGAAACGACCGTTAGGTGAGCCACCGGTTGCCACGATGGCGTCTCTGTCAGCTCCGCTTGCCACCTTGCTCCGCATGTCTACGCAACGCCCCGCCACGTGCCCCTGGGGTGGACCTGGGGTGACACGTCGCTGGATGCGCTGGATTTTGGGTGGCCGCCTTGCCGTGGCAAGTGCCTTGCCGCGGCCCTTCTCTTGTCGCGCCGGCAAGCTTGCCGGTCGTCGGGCCTTGCCGGGACGCGCGGGGCGCCGCGGCAAGTCTTCTGGAGATGCCTTGGTCGGCCTTCCCGGCAAGCTCCTCTTGTCGGGGCCTTTGTTTTCTTGGTTAATATTTTGTTCTTGAATGGTAGTAATAGGAAATGACGGAGGGTCTTGGTGGGCGTCCGGCAAGCCTTGCCGCGGGGTGCTACGACTGCCCGTGCATGAGTTCGGGGTACTAAGGTACCCCTACTTTCGTACACCGACAGGAGCCCCCGGGCCTGGGCCATACACGGTGCCGAGCGTTGTTGGGCCAGGCCCAAAACAGTGCACGGGCACGCGTGGCCTGGGGCCACACGGAATCGGACTCCGTGGCCACCGCGTCCTCCCGCAACGGCACGCGTCGATTGCGGCGTCGTGGGAGAGAACGTGGTCAATACTTAACTCCAGGAAATGCGTAACGTTCGCAACCCCTGTTTATAAGCAGAGGAAACGGGGCCGTTCCCCCACTTTCGCCACTTGCAGTTCCTTCCTCCGAAAGCTCCGCCGCTCTCCTCCGTCCCCTGAATCGAGAGAAAAACAGCACTCCGCTGCCCGTCGCCACCGTCGCCGTCGTCGCCATCGTCGCTTTCGCCTCCCCCTGCTGCCCCCGCCATGGCTCCGAAGGCCGGGAAGGCCACGAAGGCTGCGAAGGCCGCGAAGGCCGCGAATTCGGCCGAGGCACTAGAGCTCGAGGCGCTGCGCAAGAAGCAGGTGCTTTTCTCCCCCGAGCTCACCTCGGAGGCGTTGCGGTCGGAGTTCTACCTCTTTTGGTCGACAGAAACGCGGGCGCACCCGCGCACGCCGGTGCTTTCCGCGGAGGCCTCCAAATCGAAGAAGTGCCCCAGAGGGTACTACCTCTTCCCTGTGTTCTTCTATTGCGGGCTCTGCCCGCCTTTTTCCGATTTCTTTTGCGACATCATGAACACCTACGGGTTCCATCCGCTTGATTTCACCCCCAATGCCGTTCTGACAATGGCGGTTTTCGCGCACCTCTGTGAGAACTTCGTTGGTATCCTCCCCAATGTCGCTCTTTTTCGCCATTATTTCTCCCCTCGGGCCAAGAAAGGGGAGCCACTGGCTGGCGGAATTGCCTGGACCTCCCGGATGGGCATGAAGGAGGTGTACTTGATGGGCGAGCTCCGCAGCAAGTGGGACGAGTGGAGGGCGGAGTGGTGTTGGATCTGCGATGCCGATCCGCCGTCGTTCACCAAGCTGCGCAAGACTCGGGTGGTGCGCGGCAGCGACTGGAGCGCTCTGTTGCCGGACGACGCCAAGCTGACGATTGCCACCACCCGAATCCTCCGGCTCAGGCACGCCGAACTCACAACAGGGGCGGTCGGCGCAGATTTCCTTCGCCGTCGTATCGCCCCTTTGCAGGCAAGGGGGAGGCCCGCCTGGCTGTTTAGCGGCCCGGCGGATTTCATGAGGTTGCGCCCAGGCCTCAACTTCAACTTCACGGTCCTGGAGCTTGACGCGATGCTGAGGGAGACGTTCAAGCACGACGCCAATCATCCAGAGTGGTTCCGGCTGCCGCAGGGCATCATCCCCTTATGCAACAACTCCCAACGCGATCGCATCTGCGCAATGATGCCAGAGTGCGACACGCACGGGGTAAGTGCCAACTGGATAGAGCCCGCCGCCGAGGTCGTGCAGCAATTCTTCGACGACTTGTCGGAGGCGGCAGTCAATTCTGACGAGCAGAAGCTCCTCACCCGCGCCACCACTGCCAACGAGCTGGCGTACATCGCTAGCAGGGCCGAGGAGGCGGTGGCAGCCGCTGCCGCGGGCGAGTTTGGCTTCATGCTGGCGGAGGCGGAAGCAGCTGAGGTGGAAAGCCTTGCCGCCCGGGAAGATCTTGCCGAAGAGGGCGACGGCGAAGGGGAGGCCGCGGCCGAAGCGAGCCAGCCCGCCGAGGGCGCGAGCGGCCAGCCGTCTTTGAGCAACTTGCCGCCGATGGAGCCCTCAGCGCAGCCCCAGTTCCGACCGAGAAGGCATCTCCGTCGAGTTGGAGAGCTGGTAGAGGCGCAGGCTGATCAGCAGCCGCGGCGCCGCGGGACGCGCTCTGCCGCGGCAAGTTTCGTCGCCGCGGGAGGGTCCCAAGCCGTGCCGGAAACTGAGGCGGGGTCTTCCCGGGCCGCCACGCCTGACCCTGTCGCAGCCCTTGGCAAGCGCCAGAGGGAGCCTACCCCTCCGCCACGCCGCGCAGGGAGGGCACCGGAGTCTGACCTCTCCGCGCTGAGCTCTGATGACGACGAGGAGGAGGAGGATGAAGAGGAGTAAGGCTTCCTCCGTACTGCACTCGCCTTTCTCTTGATCCTTGTTGTTGTTTGTCTTGTATCTAATCTATTTTTCTCTCCAAACTCCTATTCTGTCTCAGGACTTTGGCAGAGAGAGCGGCGAAGAGGGCCAAGGTCCCTGTGTTTAACATCGAGGGCGATCCTGCTGAGGTGGCAGAAGATGCATCCGAGACCACTTTGACGGACCCGGTCCCTTCCCCTCGCAGCAGCTCCCAGCACAGCCCCCAGCGTAAGTGCCTTGATTCACTTCCTGCCGTGGGGCGCGCATGGTCGCCTCTTCTTCTGCCAATATCTTGGTTATTGACTCTTTTGTATACAGGAGAAGAACAGGCCCACCAGGAGCAGTCGGGGGCCGACCCGGAGGTGTCGTCGGCCTCGACTACGCCACCAAGGGCCAATTCCCCGATATGGGAGCCATCTCCGGCAAGGAAGGGGTCTCCGGCAAGGGGTGGGACCAGTGAGCCCCCGATGGTGGAGCCCACGATCACAGAGCCCAGCACAGGTGGCCCTCCTTGTTGGGGACTCTCCCTCGGGTTCTGCTGATCTCCCTTTTCCTTCTTTTGGGCATTTGCTTGACTGTCCCTTCCTTTCCCTGCCTTCAGATCCTCCCCTTGGGGACCCGATGGAGGATGAGGCCACCGGCGAGGAGGGCGGGCGCGGCAATACTGGGGATGCCGCCGCCGCTGAGGAAGAGGCCGGCGCGGAGGAGCCCGCCGGCGAAGAGGCCGCCAAGGCCACTGGCACAGGGGCCGGCGAGGGGTCCGGCGACCGCACTGACGACCCAGAGGACGCAGGAGCGCGAGGCGCTGCACCGACTGCCGACCCCTCCGCCGCTGACGCGGCGCTGGGCTCCGAGGAGCCTCAGCCCGGTGCATACTTGAAAGCCGGTGAGGGCGTATACATCAAGCTCCCCTGGGCGTCGAGCTCCAGGGCACCGGTTGAAGGAGAGGAGTTTGACGGGGAGGTACTTGCCTCTGCTGGGCTGGCAGTGGTCGACAGGCCAAGCAGCAGCAGTGGCGAGTCCGAGGAGGAGCAGCTTCTCCGAAAGCTGGTGTCACTCTACCGCGTTCGGCAAGCGAAGCTCGAGTCCCGGGAAGCGCTTGTCGCGCAGGCGGGAGTTGACATAGAAAAGCATGCGCAAGAACTCAAGAGCCGCAACCAGGAGGCCCTCCATTCCATTGCTGAGGAGAGGGCGCAGCTCGATGAAGCGAAGAAGGCGTTCATCCTGGAGAAGGCTGAAGCCGAGGAGCAGCAGAGGCTCGTCTTCGAGGAGCTGTCCAAGCGGGACGGCGAGCTGATACAGAGGAAGGCGTACTTGGATAGCCATGACGAGGAGCTCGCCGTCCAGGAACAATCACTTGGCAGGGCACTCAAGGAGGCGAAGGATGCCGCCGCGGCTGCCGAAGCCGCCAAGAAGAAGTTGGAGGAGAAGGTGACGCAGCTGGAGGCGGACGCGACAAGGAAAAATGAAGAGCTTGCCGCACTCCAGCGCGATCGCGAGAAGGATGCGCGCGCTCACGGTGATCTGCAAGTCCAGCTCTCCGAGAAGATCAAGGAGCTGAATGCCGCCAAGGACTCGAGCGCTGATCTAGAGCTGAAATTGGCCACCTTGACGGAGACGCTGGACGCTGCCAAGAAGCGAGAAGATATCCTGAGGAAAGACCTCAAGGGCAACGAGGATCTGCTGACGAGGGCCGCCGAGACCCAGAACACCTTCAAGACCACGGTGGAGCTCTGGACGGAGGGCCTCGTCAACATCGCCGCGCTCATTGACGAGAAGTTGGTGGAGCTGAACTTGACGGGTTTCGTGTACTCCACTGAGGAGAATCTCCAGCCCAGCGCCAAGCTCACGCTCTTGTTCAAGGATGTGGTGACGGCTCTCCGGCACCTCCGGGAAAGGATCCCGAAGTAGCTGGCCGACGAGTCGCGTGCGATCTGCGCCGGGGTCTTGGAGAAGGTGTTGGTGAAGGTCCTCTTCCGCAATCCGGGCATCGACCTCTCCTGCGTCACCAAGAAGCTGCCGGAGGGCGCCGATCTTGAAGAACTCAGGGCCATCGTCGCACCCATCGTGGACAAGGTGAACGAGGTCAGGAGGGTCGACGGCGGGCGCGCGGATTAGGCCGCCCTTCTTCTCCCGTTTTCTAGCTGCTGCCGTTTTGGTTACGAGAACAATTTAATCAGTGCCACAATAAGTCATTCTTGTAATATAACTCTATTCTGGGTACTACTCGCTATGTTATTCCCTTTACTCTGTTGCATCCCCTGTATGCTTTTACCCTACGCTTCGATGGATCTTGCCGGCGCGAGCACACTTGCTGAGTGCGGAACATCAGCAGCCTGCCGGCGGTGCTGCCTCCGGCAAGAAATCTTGTCGGGACAAGTTGCAGCTCGCTTGTATTGTCGAGCGGGCTCGGAGACAATGCAGGGTCGCAACTTAGCCGCGAGTCGATTCCTCCGTGCACAGGTTTTCCATACAAGGCACGAACGTTCAAGGGATATAACTCGAAAAAATTTAAAATTGACTGGGCTCAAACTTTAGCCACTTAGCTTTTTTTTGTCTTCTTCGTCCTGGCAAGGCTAGATTCTTTTGAACGGCGCCTGGTCCAGACCTCGCCTGGTCCAGACCTGACCTTTATCCCCCCCCCCCTGGTGAAGTTGTGGGCGGAGGAGTCTTATTTTTTTGGGAAGAAAGAAGAGAAAATAATGAAATAGAACCCTAAGGTTCTTTATTGCTTACCGGGGGAAAGTGCTGCACGAAGTGTCAGATATACATGCAAGAAAAATAAATATGCACTGAATTTGACAAGATGTGCAGGGCACATAGACTTTTATTTACGCACGGGAGCTGCGCCCAGCTTTGTACAAAGTGTTACATGCGATAGCGGCAAGGCTTGTACAAAAGGTGGTTGCCAGAACGGGTCCGGCAACCGCGCCTTATGGATAAAACTTGCGAAGATGTTCTATGTTCCAGGAGTTGCTCACCAGAATGCCATCTTCTGTCTCAAGGCGGACAGTGCCGGGCCTAGTGACTCGTTTCACCCGATAAGGGCCCTCCCACTTTGGCGTCAACTTGTTTGAATTCTTGGCTGATTGAACGCGCCGAAGAACAAGGTCGCCTTCCTCGAAGCTTCTGGCATTAACCTTGCGGCTATGATAGCGGCGCAAAGCTTACTGGTAGCGAGCAGCTCGCACAGCAGCCTGAAGACGATCCTCCTCGAGGAGCAGCACGTCATCTTGTCGCAGCTGCTCTTGCTCAAGCTCATCATAAGCGAGCACTCGTGGCGATCTGTATACGAGTTCCGTGGGGAGAACTGCCTCTGCTCCATAGACAAGAGCAAAAGGTGTCTGGCCAGTGGCTCGATTTGGTGTCGTCCTGATCGACCAGAGAACCACCGACAACTGCTCGATCCAATTCTTTCCGCACCTATGCAGCCTATCGAAAGTTCTGGTCTTGAGCCCGAGCAGCACTTCAGCGTTTGCCCTCTCCGCTTGACCATTGCTTCTTGGGTGAGCAACAGAAGCGAAGCAGATCTTGGTGCCAAGATCTTGGACGTATTGCATGAAGGTGTGGCTCGTAAACTGTGTGCCATTGTCGGTGATGATCCTGTTAGGGATCCCGAAACGGCAAACAATCGACCTAAAGAACTTGACTGCTGATTGTGCTGTCACCTTCCTCACTGGCTCCACTTCAGGCCACTTTGTGAACTTGTCGATTGCAACGTACAAGTACTCAAAGCCCCCGACAGCTCGGGGGAAGGGGCCGAGGATGTCGAGCCCCCAGACCGAAAATGGCCAGGACAAAGGGATTGTTTGGAGAGCTTGAGCTGGTTGATGAATTTGTTTGGAATGGAACTGGCACGCTTCACACTTGGTTACTTGTGCAGTTGCATCCTGGAGGGCTGTCGGCCAGAAGAAGCCTTGCCGGAAAGCCTTGCCGGCAAGTGCTCTTGCGCCAATGTGGTGACCACATATGCCTCCATGCATCTCTGCCAACAGTTCTTGTCCATCTTCCCGGGAAATGCACTTCAATTTCACTCCGTTGAATCTTCTTCTGTATAGTATGTTATCGACAAACTGGTACATACTTGATTGCCGGGCTACTCTTTCCGCTTCTTCCTGTTCTTCGGGAAGTTCTCCTGTCTGAAGGAAATGGACTATTGGTTGTGCCCAGGCTGGAGCTTGCGGCTCGACAGCGAGGACTAAAGGCGCAAAGGTTGCTGCAGGAACATCCGCTTCGATGGCGAGGGTCAGGGATCCTGTCGGAGCGTGATGTTCTCCGGCAAGCGTGTCGGGACACAACTTGTCGGGAGCGCCTGCTTCAACGAAGCAAGCCTTGGGGCTTGTCAGAGCAGACTGCTCCTCAGCTCTTTCTGTGCCGATCCTGGGAACCTTCTTGGCGGCTGCCTCGGGGGCTCCTGTCGGAAAGTGGTCGCCAACAGGCAATTTTCTCTTCTTGCTTTGTCCAGTTGATGGTGTGACGGATGGCTGAGTCAGCTTGAGCACAAAAATCCCTGGTTCCGCAGGCAATTTGAGTGCGGCACATTTTGATAGGCCATCTGCAATGTCGTTCTGAACTCTTGGAACATGCTCCATTTGCAGGCCGTCAAAATGTTCCTCTAGCTTCCTCACTTCATCAATGTGTGCTTCCATCAGCGGACTCTGGTAATCTTTGTTGACTTGGCGGATGACAAGTTGTGAGTCGCCCCTGACAATAAGTTTCTTAATCCCAAACTCTGCTGCTATCCTGAGTCCGGCAAGCAGTCCCTCATACTCTGAAGTATTATTTGCGGCTTGCTCCTTGGGAAAGTTCATTTGGATCACATACTTGAGGTGTTCTCCGGTGGGGGCGACAAGTAGTACGCCCGCACCGGCGCCTTGCAGCGAGAAGGCACCGTCAAAGTACATGATCCATTCCTTGCGACACGTCGTCGGGTGTGCTGGAGCGTGGGCGCAGAGTGGCAGCCTTGCCGCGGCAAGTGCCTTGCCGCGGCCCTTGTCTTGTCGCACCAGCAAGCTTGCCGCTCGCCGGGCCTTGCCGGGACGCGCGGGGCGTTGCGGCAAGTTTCTTGAAGTGCCTTAGCTGGCCTTCCCGGCAAGCTCCTCTTGCCGGGGCCTTTGTTCTTCCCGGCAAGCTCCTCTTGCCGGGGCCTTGGTTCGCCTTCCCGGCAAGCTCCTCTTGCTGGGACCTTGTATTCTTCCCGGCTAGTTTCTCTTGCCGGGGCCTTGGTTGGCCTTCCCGGCAAGCTCCTCTTGCCGGGGCCTTGGTTTGAGTACTTCGATCTTGAATGGCATCAAAGTAGCCGTGGAGGATCTTGGCGGACGCCCGGCAAGCCCTGCCGCGGGTCGCTGCGACTGCCCGTGCACAAGTTCGGGATACTAAGGTACCCCCCTACTTTAGTACACCGACAGGAGCCCCCGGGCCTGCGCCATACACGGTGCCGAGCGCTGTTGGGCCAGGCCCAAAACAGTGCACGGGCACGCGCGGCCTAGGTCACACCGCATATCTCTCCGCTTCCACCGCGCACGCCCAGAGCGGCACGCGTCAAACGCGGCGTCGTGGGTGACGTGGGCGGTGCGTGCGGGGCTGAGCCTCGCGAGCATGCATCAAGCCATGATGAAGGGGACGGCTCACGCCCTCCTACCTAAACGGAGGTAGGCGTGGGGGCGTGGTGCGTTTACTGGATGGGACCGGTGCGCGGTTTTCGAGGCGTCCAACCCCATGATCACGGGGTGGGGCGAGGCCGCCTCACCCGTCATCTCGGCCCTGCATCCCCGCCACGTGGCTCCCATGCACTTGGGGTCACGGACGGTGGGAGTGGGAATCCGGGCCGTCGCGAGCAGAGGCAGCAGGTCGGTCCCGATTCCCTGCTCCTCCCGTGCCTTGGTTCGCCGAGCGGGGCGGCCGGGCCCCCACCCTGCTCCTTTATAAAGGGCAGGAGGGGGGGCACAGAAGCCCGCACTCTCTCATCTCCTCCTTTCTTCAGCTTCTGCTCTCCTTTCTCCCATTCGCCATGGAGAAAGGGAATCCTGGCTCTTCATCGGTGGCGGCGAGGGTAGCCGCCAGGCAGCGCATCTCTCCCTCTCTCGCACCCTTGGCGGGGGAACCGGCCGTAAGGGGAAGAGGGAGGGGGCAAGGTCGCGGACAAGGTCGAGGACGAGGCCGGCGCTCGGGGAAGAGGCGGACGGGGCGGCGCGCCAGCTTCGCCTCCGCCGGCGGTTCCTCCCCCCACGGCGGTCCACATGGGGGACGACCCTTGCGAGTTCTTCGTCAGGCTGCGTCGGGCGCCTCGTCGTCGCCTCCGGCTTCCAACTCCGTTCGCGAGCGCGATGGAACCGGACCCGCCCGAGATGCTGAGACTGCAGATGAGGGGCTGCGCGATCAGCGGCACTCGAGTTAGTGTCGTATCCCCAGCCCCCGGCGTGATGTACTTCGATCGAGGGTGGAAGACGTTCGCCCGCATCCACAGCTTGACGGCGGGGTTTACCCTCCATTTTAAGTTAATGGAGGGCGACCTTCTCGCCGTCAAGGTCTTCGGGGACTCCGGCACCCGGGCGAGATGCTGCGTGGACAGCTCCTCTGATAGCGAAGGCCCCTCCTCGAGCGAGAGTGACGAGGAGGGGAGCGACAGCGACGACGAGGACGGCGGGTCCGACTAGGCGCCGGACGCCGTCTCGCGCGCCACCGGCGACCCCATCATCCGGGTCGCCGGCCTTCTGAACTCCCCGGGGCCGTCTCCTTGGGCGGCTGGCGTAGGGAGGCTGCAGAAGAGGAAGAGGGGTGGCGGCAAGGCCGTCAAGTCGGAGTACGAGGGCGAGGTGCCCTCGACAGCGTGCTGACGTCCTGTCGCCCCGTCTTCGAGCTCTGCCTCCGGCGCCTCCGTCTCCGCCAAGCTCCTGGCCGGCCCCTGGGATGTTCTCTTGGTGTCTTCTGGCACCCGTAGCTCACCTAGGCGCCCCTTTTGCCCTCCCCGGCAAGCTTCTCTCGCCGGGGCCTCCTTGACCTACCTCCTGAAGAGAGAAACAAGAGAGGGATTACGGGCATCTTATCTTTCAATTTGTAAGCCTTCGGGCCTTAGCTGCATTTAAAATTTGTAATCCTCTCTATCATGTTTTTCATCCTCTATGGACTTGTACTAAATTGGGATGTTTTTTAATGAAAAGAGGGGAATGCCTGCCAGATTATACCCTTTACTTGATTTTGTGCCTTGTATGTTCCCACCCTACGCTTCTAGGGAACTTGCCGGCGCAAACACACTTGCTGAGTGCGGAACGTCAGCAGCTCGCTGGCGGTGTTGCTTCCGGCAAGAAACCTTGTCGGGCCAGTTGCAGCGCACTTGTATTGTTTGAGCGGACTCGGAAACAAACCCAGGGCGCAACTTGGCCGCGACTTGGCTCCTCCGCACGGGGGGTTTTTTTACAAGACACATTCGTTCAAGGATGCGGCCTCGCTTTCCCCAGCCCATAAGAGGATGCATGACGAGGGATGAAAAACTTATCTGATACCGCAGCCCCCGGTGACTCTAGCTCGCCGGGGATGAATCTTGGCGTTTGCAGCCCCCGGCAACTCTGGCTCCGCCGAGACCTAGGTGCCGGTGCGCCTTTCCTTGCCCTTGTCGCTGACGCTGCGGCCTCCGGGGATCCTGGCCTGCCGCGAAGGAACTTCGGTACTTGCAGCCCCCAGCGAAATCGGCTTGTCAGGGCCCCTGCCCCAGGGCGCCCTTCTGGTTTTTCCTTGGCGCTGTTATTATAGACATGAAAATAACTAAGACAACGCCGTAATAAGTTACTCTTTCGTGGCGTGATTATTTAGGTTGGGCAACGCAATGCCATGCTTCGCCCTTCGTATGTTTACACTCTATGCTTTTTAGGGGACTTGCCGGTGCATACACACTTGCTGAGTGCGGAACATCAGCAGCCCGCTGGCGGTGTTGCCTCCGGCAAGAAGCCTCGTCGGGCTAGTTGCAGCGCGCTTTCATTGTCGAGCGGACTCGGAAACAAATCAAGGGTGCAACTCAGCCGCGAGTTGGCTCCTCTGCGCACAAGTTTTACATGCGAAGGACGTCCCACGGCAAGGCTTGCTATGTTACGTCCTCTACTCCATTACATCCCTTGTACGTTTTTACCCTACGCTTCTAGGGAACTTGCCGGCGCTAACACACTTGCTGAGTGCGGAACATCAGCAGCCCGCTGGCGGTGTTGTCCCCGGCAAGAAACCTTCTCAGGCCAGTTGCAGCGCACTTGTATTGTTGAGCGGACTCGAAAACAAAGCAAGGACGCAACTTAACCACGAGTTGGTTCCTCTGCGCACAGGTTTTTCATACAAGGGACGAACGTTCGAGGAATATAACATAAGAGCTTAGAACTAAAAAGTGCTCTGTACTCAAGCTCGGGCGACTTAGCTTTTCCGTCCTCCGCGATCCGGCGAAGCCGCACTTCTCCCTTGACTTCCTCCCTTGTACGTTTTCACCCCCACGCTTTCAGGGAACCCGCCGGCGCAAACACACTTGCTGAGTGCGGGACATCAGCAGCCCGCTGGCGGTGTTGCTTGCGGCAGGAACAACTCGTCGGGCTATTTGCGGCGCGCTTTCATCGTTGAGCGGACTCGAAACAGATCAAGGGCGCAACTTAGCCACGATTCGACCCTTCTGCGCACAGGTTCTTCATACAAGGTACGGATTCTCAGGGAATACAATTCAAAAGCTCGAAACTGGACGCTTCCTTCGCCCTACTGGCCGGTGGAGCTCGATGGCGCATCCTCGACGGCAGCGCGGCACTCCGGGGAGGCGTGCTTGCCGGAGCAGGCACCAGAGCTGTTCTTGCCGGGCTTAGTCTTTGGTGGATCTGCCTTTGCCTTCTTGCATTTGCCGGTGGAGCTCGATGGTGCATCCTCGACGGCAGCGTAGCACTCCGGGGAGGTGTGCTTGCCGGAGTGGGCACCGGAGCTGCTCTTGCCGGACTTGACTTTCTTCTTCCCCCGGGGAGCTTCAGCGGCAAGTGGCTTGCCCTCTGCTGCGGCTGCTGCTTCCCGGTAGATCTTGTCGGTGCAGATTAGTGCATCCTTCTTGTCGACTTGGACAGAGATGACACTTATCGGACCAGGCATCTTGAGCACGTTGTATGCGTAGTGAGAGGCTGCCATGAACTTGGCAAGCGCTGGTCGGCCGAGTATCCCATTGTAGGGTAATGGGATATCAACAACATCGAAGGTGACCCTCTCTGTCCTGAAGTTCAGCTCGCTGCCAAACGTTACTGGCAGCATGATCTTCCCCTTGGGCTTGCTCCTTCCCGGATTTATCCCTTGAAAGGTACCAGTTTCTTCGTGCTCGCTGTCGGGGATCTGGAGCTTCTTGAGCACTACGGAGGAAATCAGGTTCAGGCCAGCCCCGCCATCAACCAACATCTTCGTGACCTTGAGGTTGCGGATTGTTGGTGAGACCAACATCAGCAAGCACCCAACCGCTGTGATGCGATCAGGGTGGTCCTCAACATCGAAGATGATGGGCGTGCTGGACCATTTCAGAGGCTTGCGCGCCTTGACGGACGGCTCCGCTGCATTCACCTCTCGCACCTACTGCTTGAGTTGGCGGTGCGAGGTGTGCAGAGAGGCGCCGCCGTCGATGCACAACACCTCTGTCGCCTTCTGAAACTCTTGGTCATCGGTCTCATCTTCCTCCATCTCATCATCCTCATCCTCATCTTCGTCCTTGTCGCGGCCGTGGGGAGGCCTATCTCCTTGCCGCGGCTTGGCCTTGCCGCGGTGCCCTCCCCGAGCGGGAAGCTTCTTGCCGGATCCTCCGCCACCTCCCTGGGCTCTCTCCTTATCGCGGCGCTCGTATTCGGCTTTCTGTAGCTCCGCCATCTGCTCCACTTTCTTGCAGGTTTGGAGATCATGGCCCTTGGTGCGGTGGATCTTGCAGTACCGCTTGCCGGAGCCATCCTGCTTGTCGGCGGCTACCACAGCCTCGCCGGAGTCATCGGCTTTGGCCTTGTCGGAGCCGCCTCCGTTGCCGGAATGCTCAACAGCTAGCACATCCTTAGCCTTTCTCTTCCTGTTGTTCCGCCTCCGGTTCTTCCTTGACGGGGCGGCATCCTCACTGTCAGATCCTTCTGCTCCTGCAACCTCTCCGGGGATTTTCCTCCCCTCCTCAGCCCGTGCACACTTGTCGGCCAGAGCATAGAGCTCGCTGACGTCTCTGATCTTGCACATCGCCATCTCCTCCCTCGTCCTGCGGTTACGCACGTTCTGATGAAACGCGCTGATAACTGCGGCAGGGTGGACGTCTGGGATGTTGCGCTGCACTTGGCTGAATCTCTGTATGTACTTGCGCAGGAGTTCTCCCTCCTTCTGGACGAGCAAGTGGAGGTCACTCTCCTGGCCATGAGGCTTGTGGCCACCTGTGAAGGCGCCGACAAACTGATGACACAGGTCCTCCCATGAAGAGATGGAACCGTCCGGCAAGTGCATGAGCCAAGATCTGACGTTGGGCTTGAGCACCAGCGGGAAGTAGTTGGCGAGGATCTTCTCGTCGCGCCCTCCGGCAGCCTGCACCGCGATGGTGTAGATGCTGAGGAACTCCGATGGATGTATCCTGCCATCGTACTTCTCGGGCACGTCTGGCTTGAAGTTCTTGGTTCTGGGCCACTGGACTTGCCGCAGCTCGCGGGTGAACGCAGGGCAACCTGCCGCGTACGGCAAGTCGCTTGGTTCCCCTGGTGCGTGCATATCGACAATGGGCCCAGCGCGCTGCTCGGATTGACGTCACGCTTCCCTTCTGCGCTCGATGCGAGTGCGAGCGTCTTCGTGCCGCCGTTCTTGGAGAACGTGGCATTGATCGCGTCGGGTTCGCGGGTCCGATGACGCGGTGGAGTCGCCGTCGGGGTTGGCCCGACGATCCGGCGATCTTGGCCTTCGGGGCTGGGAGTGCACGGAGGTGGCACCCCCAGCAGTCTTGTCGGCGCCGGCTTGCGCCTGGGCGCCTTGCCGGGGCCTCGATGCGCTCGGTTGCCGGGGCTTGTCGCCGTTGGCGAAGCTGATGAGACTGTATATGGTCATCCTCCAGTCGTCGATCTTGTGCGGCGCCGGAGGGTAGTCTAGAAGCAGCTGGGCTCGGGCCAGCGCTTCCTCTGCTGTCTTGGGTGGTGGTGGCGACGAGCGGCGCGAGGAGCGGGATGTGCTCGGACTCCCAACTGGATTGGGAGGTGCAACACCCCGCCCGGGCGACCGTACCTCACTTGCGCCAACATGCGGGCGTGCATGCTGACCTCGAGCGTCCCGCGACCCACCAGCTTGGCCTTGTACCAACGCGAGCACGGTGCTAGGAGCACCGGGGCGTTGTCGACCTTGCACTTCCTGGGAAGGGTGCGGTGTCTGTACGGTCGCCGACGCTTGCGGAGCCTTGTTTTTGGATCTGGTGACGACGTGAGTCCCACCGTCGGCGCCCACTCCTCCGCCGGCGTCCACTCCACCGCCCGTTTGCTCCGGCGGTGGTGGCGGAATCGATGTAGACGGAGCGGCCACCTCCGAAGGCTTCTTCTTCGGTGGCATGTTTATGAAGGCGTTGATGCAGCGCGCGCGGAGACCGGATCAGATGCTCACGACCTCGACGCGCCCCCTACCTGGCGCGCCAAAGATGTCGGGGCCGTTTCTTTCTGTGGCCACGAGCACCTATGGGGCACGGGGGGCCCCTTCTAGTCCGGCGAGGGGGGCGGAGGCCGCGCACAGAGCAGATCGAGGTCGGGCGCGCGCGGGGAGACGGGCGATTTTTACCCAGCTTCGGAGCTCTCCGGAGAGATAAAACTCCTACTGCTGCTTTGTGTTTGTATTTGATCTTGCTCGAGAGCGAGCGTATGGTGGTATTGCGTGTGTCGAATGGACCGAACCCGTGTGTCGAATGGACCGAACCCGTGTGTCGAATGGACCGAACCCGTGAGTCGAATGGACCGAACCCCTGTGTCGAATGGACCGAACCCGTTCTACGTGCACATGGGCCTCCCTTTTATAGTCTGAAGGGGGCTCCAACAGGTGGCAACGTAGGAAGAGGGGGTAGAAAGGTAAAAATGCGGGTTGGTACAACTACTACCAACAGTGTCCCCTACCTAACTCTGACAGCAGGGGACAGGGGCATTTAATGCCCGTCCGGTCGCCCCAACAGTGCAAGGAAACGACCGTTAGAGGCGCCACCGATCGCCACGATGGCCTCCTTGTCAGCTTCGCTTGCCACCTCGCACCGCCATGCTGCACAGCTGCTCGCCACGTGCACCAGGAGTGATCCTGTGGCGACACGTCGTCGGGTGTGCTGGAGCGTGGGCGCAGAGTGGCAGCCTTGCCGTGGCAAGTGCCTTGCCGCGGCCCTTGTCTTGTCGCACCAGCAAGCTTGCCGCTCGCTGGGCCTTGCCGGGACGCGCGGGGCGTTGCGGCAAGTTTCTTGAAGTGCCTTAGCTGGCCTTCCTGGCAAGCTCCTCTTGCCGGGGCCTTTGTTCTTCCCGGCAAGCTCCTCTTGCCGGGGCCTTGGTCAGCCTTCCCGGCAAGCTCCTCTTGCTGGGACCTTGTATTCTTCCCGGCCAGCTTCTCTTGCCGGGGCCTTGGTTGGCCTTCCCGGCAAGCTCCTCTTGCCGGGGCCTTGGTTTGAGTACTTCGATCTTGAATGGCATCAAAGTAGCCGTGGAGGATCTTGGCGGACGCCCGGCAAGCCCTGCCGCGGGTCGCTGCGACTGCCCGTGCACAAGCTCGGGATACTAAGGTACCCCCCTACTTTAGTACACCGACAAAGATGTCGGGGCCGTTTCTTTGTGGCCACGAGCACCTATGGGGCACGGGGGGCCCCTTCTAGTCCGGTGAGGGGGGCGGAGGCCGCGCGCAGAGCAGATCGAGGTCGGTCGTGCGCGGGGAGACGGGCGATTTTTACCCAGCTTCGGAGCTCTCCGGAGAGATAAAACTCCTACTGCTGCTTTGTGTTTGTATTTGATCTTGCTCGAGAGTGAGCGTATGGTGGTATTGCGTGTGTCGAATGGACCGAACCCGTGTGTCGAATGGACCGAACCCCTTCTACGTGCGCATGGGCCTCCCTTTTATAGTCTGAAGGGGGCTCCAACAGGTGGCAACGTAGGAAGAGGGGGTAGAAAGGTAAAAATGCGGGTTGGTACAACTACTACCAACAGTGTCCCCTACCTAACTCTGACAGCAGGGGACAGGGGCATTTAATGCCCGTCCGGTCGCCCCAACAGTGCAAAGAAACGACCGTTAGGTGAGCCACCGGTTGCCACGATGGCGTCTCTGTCAGCTCCGCTTGCCACCTTGCTCCGCATGTCTACGCAACGCCCCGCCATGTGCCCTTGGGGTGGCCCTGGGGTGACACGTCGCTGGATGCGCTGGATTTTGGGTGGCCGCCTTGCCGCGGCAAGTGCCTTGCCGCGGCCCTTCTCTTGTCGCGCCGGCAAGCTTGCCGGCCGTCGGGCCTTGCCGGGACGCGCGGGGCGCCGCGGCAAGTCTTCTGGAGATGCCTTGGTCGGCCTTCCCGGCAAGCTCCTCTTGCCGGGGCCTTTGTTTTCTTGGTTAATATTTTGTTCTTGAATGGTAGTAATAGGAAATGACGGAGGGTCTTGGCGGGCGTCCGGCAAGACTTGCCGCGGGGTGCTACGACTGCCCGTGCACGAGTTCGGGGTACTAAGGTACCCCTACTTTAGTACACCGACACTATATCGATGTAACCTTTTACAACAAACTCTTCATGATCTCCACTTGCGAGAAAACATGTCATCAGTGCTACTTTAGTACTCAATGACCATTTTTCACTGTTGTCCCATGATCAGTACTTTTGATCACTTTGGTATCTATACTCGCAACACCTTGGGAGTATTGGACATATCTGGTTGTTTTACATACCATGGAATACATGATTAATCCAAACACAGGAGTGTGTGGAATCTACATCATGTATTTTGCTCATCAGTGTTTTGGGACACCGATTATTGCAAAAACTCTTTCCGTGTGACTTCGGCAAGAATCACTCCCTGTCGTTCTTAGTGCTAAACGGTTTTAGCATCTTGTCAATATGTATTTTGGCTCAGCCCCATTAGGTAAATCTATCTCCATAGATCATTATGCCTAATATCAAGGCTATTTAGCCCAAGCACTTCATCGAAAAATTATTTTCAAATGAAGTCCCAATTCGTGTCAAGAATTTTATTTCCAATTAACAATGTGTCAAGCACACAAGGTTTTCAGAAATAGTATTATCCTCCCACTTACTTTCTTGAAACCACAAGCATCTTCGTTACCCATTGATGAAGTCAAACCCCTTTGACCATTCATCAAAAACGAAGATTCCAACTCCATTTTTCTTTCTTCTGTCCATTGCTGGAACTCTGAAGTTTGCATACTTTCTAGCATCCTCTGGACCGACAAAATACTTTGGATTGTATCACATACAAGTCCTAGGTTGTATTTCCATTTCATGGAAATTCTTTTGTCACCCATGTTTCATATCTCAGGTTTGAAATATGCATTAATTGCTAGTTTAACCCGAACCAAATTTATGCATTGATACGGTGAGACAATCTCATTGTAGTCAACTCCTTGAACTTGCTATTGCAACAAGTCGAGCTTAATGGATAGACCATTTTTATCCGTATCAGTTTATAGTGCCATTACAATCCATTAGACTCTAAGTCTTTTGGAGGGTTTATCAAGATTTAAATCTTGAATCATTTATGGAAACTATCTCGGATTATATTGGCATTTAGCCAATTCCAGAGTCAGGGCCCATCAATGCTTCTTTGTGTATCATAGATATATTGTTGTCTAACAACAATATCTCGTTTGCGCACCTGAGAGGTTTGCACAAGCCTTGCCTACGTGGTTCAGCTGTAAGTTCGACCGAAGTCCACACATTTTATAGTAGAGACTTCCATATCAGTCGTAGTAAGAAACTCCAGAATTACTTCCAAGGTTCCTTTCCTTTGATCTGATGACGAAGATACTATTATCTCGTCGAGTTGCACTGTCCTCCCACTCACCTTTTTGAAGGAACAATTTTCTTTAAAATCACACCGTTCTTTATGGCAAAACTTTTTGCCTCGGTATAGTGGTGGGGGAATACCCAATAATTAGGATAACCTACAAAGTAGCACTTTTCTGATTTGGAATAGGTTTGTAACCTTTTACATAAGCCCCATATTCCAAATGTTAAGAAAAGATAAAACATGGTTGGGCATACCATACCATGCCATCATTTCAACAGACCTGATGGAGCTCTTTTCAGTGTAAAAGCCGCAGTCTCTAAAGCATTACTCTTAAAAAGTGATAATGGAAAATTTATTTATGTCATCTTTGATCTTACCATGTCATAAATGGTTTGATTACATCTTCACGGACATTCCACTCATAGTGGTGTTCCGGGAGGAGTAAGTTATGAAACTCTTTTCACAACTCATCAGACATTCGCTAAACTTGTAACTCAAATATTCCTTTATGTACATAATTTTCTTGATACAATAACTTCTACTTCATTTTTGAAAACCTTTTGAATGCTTTCAAAAGATCCAGACTTACGTCTCATCAAACAAATATCCATATATCTACTTGAGTCATTTCTGAAGATAGATAAATCCACTACTTGCAACAACATTTATTGAACTACACACATCAAAATGTATGATCACCAATAAGTTTGTTGGTCGTTCCTTATGGCCCGTGAATGGTATTTCAGTCACTTCACTTTTCGGTTGTTCCATATGGCCCGTGAACAGTATTTCAGTCACTTCACTTTATCCATACCAGTTTATAGTGCCATTACAAGCCATTAGACTCTAAGTATTTCAGAGGGTTTATCAAGATTTAAATCTTGAATCATTTATGGAAACTATCTCGGATTATATTGGCATTTAGCCAATTCCAGAGTCAGGGCCCATCAACACTTCTTTGTGTATTGTAGGTATACTATTTTTTAACAACAATGTCCTGTTTGCGCACCTGAGAGGTTTGCACGAGCCTTGCCTACGTGGTAAACCTGCAAGTTCGACCGAAGTCCATACATTTTATTGTAGAGACTTCCGTATCAGTCGTAGTAAGAAACTCTGGAATTAATTTCAATGTTCCTTTCCTTTGATCTCATGACGAAGATACTGTTATCTCGTCGGGTTGCACTGTCCTCCCACTCACCTTTTTTAAAGAACAATTTTCTTCAAAATCACGCTGTTCTTTGTGGCTAAACTTTTTGCCTCCCTATAGTGGTGGGGGAATACCCAATAATTTGGATAACCTACAAAGTAGCACATGTCTGATTTCGAATAGGTTTGTAACCTTTTACACAAGCCCCATGTTCCAAATGTTAAGAAAAGATATAACATGGTTGGGCATACCATACCATGCCATCATTTCAACAGACCTGATGGAGCTCTTTTCATTGTAAAAGCCACAGTCTCTAAAGCATTACTCTATGGAGCTCTTTTCGGTGTAAAAGCCGCAGTCTCTAAAGCATTACTCTTAAAAAGTGATAATGGAAAATTTATTTATGTCATCTTTGATCTTACCATGTCATAAATGGTTTGATTACATCTTCACGGACATTCCACTCATAGTGGTGTTCCAGGAGGTGTATGTTATGAAACTCTTTTCACAACTCATCAGACATTCACTAAACTTGTAACTCAAATATTCCTTTATGTACATAATTTTCTTGTTGCAATAACTTCTACTTCATTTTTTACAACCTTTCGAATGATATCAAAAGATCCAGACTTACGTCTCATCAAGCAAATATCCATATATCTACTTGAGTCATTTCTGAAGATAGATAAATCCACTACTTGCAACAACATTTATTGAACTACACACATCAAAATGTATGATCACCAATAAGTTTGTTGGTCGTTCCTTATGGCCCGTGAATGGTATTTCAGTCACTTCACTTTTCGGTCATTCCTTATGACCCGTGAACGGTATTTTAGTCACTTCGCTTTATCCGTATCAGTTTATAGTGACATTACAATCGATTAGACTCTAAGTCTTTCGGAGGGTTTATCAAGATTTAAATCTTGAATCATTTATGGAAACTATCTCGGATTATATTGGCATTTAGAAAATTCCAGAGTCAGGGCCCATCAACGCTTTGTGTATCATAGGTATACTATTGTCTAACAAGAATATCTCATTTGCGCACCTGAGAGGTTTGCACAAGCCTTGCCTACGTGGTTCAGCTGCAAGTTCGACTGAAGTCCACGCATTTTATAGTAGAGACTTCCGTATCAGTCGTAGTAAGAAACTCTGGAATTACTTCCAAGGTTCATTTCCTTTGATCTGATGACGAAAATACTGTTATCTCGTCGAGTTGCACTGTCCTCCCACTCACCTTTTTGAAAGAACAATTTTCTTTAAAATCACACCGTTCTTTATGGCAAAACTTTTTGCCTCGGTATAGTGGTGGGGCAATACCCAATAATTTGGATAACCTACAAAGTAGCACTTGTCTGATTTGGAATAGGTTTGTAACCTTTTACATAAGCCCCATATTCAAAATGTTAAGAAAAGATATAACATGGTTGGGCATACCATACCATGCCATCATTTCAACAGACCCGATGGAGCTCTTTTCAGTGTAAAAGCCGCAGTCTCTAAAGCATTACTCTTAAAAAGTGATAATTGAAAATTTATTTATGTCATCTTTGATCTTACCATGTCATAAATGGTTTTATCACATCTTCACGGACATTCCACTCATAGTGGTGTTCCGGGAGGTGTATGTTATGAAACTCTTTTCATAACTCATCAGACATTCGCTAAACTTGTAACTCAAATTTTCCTTTATGTACATAATTTTCTTTTTAAAATTACTTGTACTTCATTTTTGAAAACCTTTCGAATGATTTCAAAAGATCCAGACTTAGATCTCATCAAGAAAATATCCATATATCTACTTGAGTCATTTCTGAAGATAGATAAATCCACTACTTGCAACAACATTTATTGAACTACACACATCAAGATGTATGATCACCAATAAGTTTGTTGGTCGTTCCTTATGGCCCGTGAACAGTATTTCAGTCACTTCCCTTTTTGGTCGTTCCATATGGCACGTGAACGGTATTTCAGTCACTTCACTTTATCCGTATCAGTTTATAGTGACAGTACAATCCATTAGACTGTAAGTCTTTCTGAGGGTTATCAAGATTTAAATCTTGAATCATTTATGGAAACTATCTTGGATTATATTGGCATTTAGCCAATTCTAGAGTCAGGGCCCATCAACGCTTCTTTGTGTATCATAGCTATACTATTATCTAACAACAATATCTCGTTTGCGCACTTGAGAGGTTTGCACGAGCCTTGCCTACGTGGTTCAGCTACAAGTTCGGCCGAAGTCCATACATTTTATTGTAGATTCTTCCGTATTAGTCATAGTAACAAACTCTGGAATTACTTTCAAGGTTCCTTTCCTTTGATCTGATGATGAAGATATTGTTATCTCATCGAGTTGCACTGTCCTCCCACTCACCTTTTTGAAAGAACAATTTTCTTCAAAATCACACCGTTCTTTACGACAAAACTTTTTGCCTCGGTATAGTGGTGGGGGAATACCCAATAATTTGGATAACCTACAAAGTAGCACTTGTCTGATTTGGAATAGGTTTGTAACCTTTTACACAAGCCCCTATTCCAAATGTTAAGAAAAGATATAACATGGTTGGGCATAACATACCATGCCATCATTTCAACAGACCCGATGGAGCTCTTTTCAGTGTAAAAGCCGCAGTCTCTAAAGCATTACTCTTAAAAAGTGATAATGGAAAATTTATTTATGTCATCTTTGATCTTACCATGTCATAAATGGTTTGATTACATCTTCACAGACATTCCACTCATGGTGGTGTTCTGGGAGGAGTAAGTTATGAAACTCTTTTCACAACTCATCAGACATTCGCTAAACTTGTAACTCAAATATTCCTTTATGTACACAATTTTCTTGTTACAATAAGTTCTACTTCATTTTTGAAAACCTTTCGAATGATTTATCAAGATCCAGACTTACGTCTCATCAAGCATATATACATATATCTACTTGAGTCATTTCTGAAGATAGATAAATCACTACTTGCAACAACATTTATTGAACTACACACATCAAAATGTATGATCACCAATGAGTTTGTTGGTCATTCCTTATGGCCCGTGAATGGTATTTCAGTCACTTCACTTTTTGGTCGTTCCGTATGGCCTGTGAACAGTATTTCAGTCACTTCACTTTATCCATATCAATTTATAGTGCCATTACAAGCCATTAGACTGTAAGTCTTTCAGAGGGTTTATCAAGATTTAAATCTTCAATCATTTATGGAAACTATCTCGGATTATATTGGCATTTAGCCAATTGCAGAGTCAGGGCCCATCAACGCTTCTTTGTGTATTATAGGTATACTGTTGTCTAACAACAATATCTCGTTTGCGCACCTGAGAGGTTTGCACGAGCCTTGCATACGTGGTAAACCTGCAAGTTCGACCGAAGTCCATACATTTTATTGTAGAGACTTCCGTATCAGTCGTAGTATGAAACTCTAGAATTACTTTCAAGGTTCCTTTCCTTTGATCTGATGACGAAGATACTGTTATCTCGTCAAGTTGCACTGTCCTCCCACTCACCTTTTTGAAAGAACAATTTTCTTCAAAATCATACTGTTCTTTATGGCTAAACTTTTTTCCTCGGTATAGTGGTGGGGGAATACCCAATATTTTGGATAACCTACAAAGCAGCACATGTCTGATTTGGAATAGGTTTGTAACCTTTTACACAAGCCCCATGTTCCAAATGTTAAGAAAAGATATAAAATGGTTGGGCATACCATACCATGCCATCATTTCAACAGACCTGATGGAGCTCTTTTAAGTGTAAAAGCCACAGTCTCTAAAGCATTACTCTATGGAGCTCTTTTCGGTGTAAAAGCCGCACTCTCTAAAGCATTACTCTCAAAAAGTGATAATGGAAAATTTAGTTATGTCATCTTTGATCTTACCATGTCATAAATGGTTTGATTACATCTTCACGGACATTCCACTCATATGGTGTTCCGGGAGGAGTAAGTTATGAAACTCTTTTCACAACTCATTAGACATTCACTAAACTTGTAACTCAAATATTCCTTTATGTACATAATTTTCTTGTTGCAATAACTTCTACTTCATTTTTTAAAACCTTTCGAATGATTTCAAAAGATCCAGACTTACGTCTCATCAAGCAAATATCCATATATCTACTTGAGTCATTTCTGAAGATAGATAAATCCACTACTTGCAACAACATTTATTGAACTACACACATCAAAATGTATGATCACCAATAAGTTTGTTGGTCGTTCCTTATGGCCCGTGAACGGTATTTCAGTCACTTCACTTTTCGGTCGTTGCTTATGGCCCATGAATCGTATTTCAGTCACTTCACTTTATCCTTATTAGTTTATAATGACATTACAATCCATTAGACTCTAAGTCTTTCTGAGGGTTTATCAAGATTTAAATCTTGAATCATTTATTTGAACTATCTCGGATTATATTGGCATTTAGCCAATTCCAGAGTCAGGGCCCATCAACACTTCTTTGTGTATCATAGGTATACTGTTGTCTAACAACAATATCTCGTTTGCGCACTTGAGAGGTTTGCACGAGCCTTGCCTACGTGGTTCAGCTACAAGTTCAGCCGAAGTCCATACATTTTATTGTAGAGACTTCCGTATTAGTCATAGTAACAAACTCTGGAATTACTTTCAAGGTTCCTTTCCTTTGATCTGATGATGAAGATACTGTTATCTCATCGAGTTGCACTGTCCTCCCACTCACCTTTTTGAAAGAACAATTTTCTTCAAAATCACACCGTTCTTTATGGCAAAACTTTTTGCCTCGGTATAGTGGTGGGGGAATACCCAATAATTTGGATAACCTACAAAGTAGCACTTGTCTAATTTGGAATAGGTTTGTATCCTTTTACACAAGCCCCATATTCCAAATGTTAAGAAAAGATATAACATGGTTGGGCATAACAAACCATGCCATCATTTCAACAGACCCGATGGAGCTCTTTTCAGTGTAAAAGCCGCAGTCTCTAAAGCATTACTCTTAAAAAGTGATAATGGAAAATTTATTTATGTCATCTTTGATCTTACCATGTCATAAATGGTTTGATTACATATTCACGGACATTCCACTCATGGTGGTGTTCCGAGAGGAGTAAGTTATGAAACTCTTTACACAACTCATCGGACATTCGCTAAACTTGTAACTCAATATTCCTTTATGTACATAATTTTCTTGTTACAATAAGTTCTACTTCATTTTTGAAAACCTTTCGAATGATTTCAAAAGATCCAGACTTACGTCTCATCAAGCAAATATCCATATATCTACTTGAGTCATTTGTGAAGATAGATAAATCCACTACTTGCAACAACAATTATTGAACTACACACATCAAAATGTATGATCACCAATAAGTTTGTTGGTCGTTCCTAATGGCCCATGAACGGTATTTCAGTCACTTCACTTTTCGGTCGTTCCTTATGGCCCGTGAACAGTATTTCAGTCACTTCACTTTATCCGTATCAGTTTATAGTGCCATTACAATCCATTAGACTCTAAGTCTTTCGGAGGGTTTATCAAGATTTAAATCTTCAATCATTTATGCAAACTATCTCGGATTATATTGGCATTTAGCCAATTCCTGAGTCAGTGCCCATCAACACTTCTTTGTGTATCATAGGTATACTATTGTCTAACAACAATATTTCATTTGTGCACCTGAGAGGTTTGCACGAGCCTTGCCTACGTGGTTCAGCTGCAAGTTCGGCCGAAGTCCATACATTTTATTGTAGAGACTTCCGTATCAGTCGTAGTAAGAAACTCTAGAATTACTTTCAAGGTTCCTTTCCTTTGATCTGATGACGAAGATACTGTTATCTCGTCGAGTTGCACTGTCCTCCCACTCACCTTTTTGAAAGAACAATTTTCTTCAAAATCACACCGTTCTTTATGGCAAAAAATTTTGCCTCGGTATAGTGGTGGGGGAATACCCAATAATTTGGATATCCTACAAAGTAGCACTGGTCTGATTTGGAATAGGTTTGTAACCTTTTACACAAGCCCCATATTCCAAATGTTAGGAAAAGATATAACATGGTTGGGCATACCATACCATGCCATCATTTCAACAGACCCGATGGAGCTCTTTTAAGTGTAAAAGCCGCAGTCTCTAAAGCATTACTCTTTAAAAGTGATAATGGAAAATTTATTTATGTCATCTTTGATCTTACCATGTCATAAATGGTTTGATTACATCTTCATGGACATTCCACTCATAGTAGTGTTCCGGGAGGTGTAAGTTATGAAACTCTTTTCACAACTCATCAGACATTCACTAAACTTGTAACTCAAATATTCCTTTATGTACATAATTTTCTTGTTACAATAACTTCTACTTCATTTTTGAAAACCTTTCGAATGATTTCAAAAGATCCATACTTACGTCTCATCAAGCAAATATCCATATATCTACTTGAGTCATTTCTGAAGATAGATAAATCCACTACTTGCAACAAGATTTATTGAACTACACACATCAAAATGTATGATCGCCAATAAGTTTGTTGGTCGTTCCTTATGGCCCATGAACGGTATTTCAGTCACTTCACTTTTCAGAGGAAAGTTGCAAGTGTTAGATGATTCAAAATCCATCATAATGGAATTTTTCCATGCGGGTTTCTCCAATGTGACCAAATGTAGTGCCACACTTGTGTGGTATTCTTTTAGTCTTTCGACATTTAGCGTCAGTGTTATTGATGTATCATATTACCATTAGTATTCATAACATACATCCCATCTTGGATGGAATCATGGCCCTTCATGTTATTCATATTACTGAACAATAATTGTTCTTTTATGAACAACCCTTTTGCAATAAACATTGTGCAATGGGCTGGAGTGTAAGAAACTCTAAATGAATTATGAAAGTAAACACAGAGGTAATATATTAATATCATTATTCATAACATACATCTCATTCATAATGAAAGTATGTCCCTTATGTTTATTCATAATACTGAACATTAAAAGTTCTCTTATGAACAACCTTCTTGCAAGATACCTTATGCAAAGGGCTAGAGTGTGTAAAGCTCTAAAATGAATTATGAAAGAAAATACATAGGTAATACACCGATGGAAGGTATAGTAACTTTTTCTATGTTCCCAACACGTATTAAAACATCATTCCTGGCTAGTCTTTTGAGGCCATAGTAGCTCTGACATCGGTTCGCAACAGAATGCAATCGAGCGGGTATCTTTGTCATTAACTCCCAATACCCAAAGATTAGTGATTAACATGTTTAACCATAATTCCCAAGAACTATATCTTTGACCAACCTTCTATACATAAAAAACTTGTATGACATTCATACATGTGCTGGACATTCTAGTCTTCTTTCTTTCTGCCTTTATACTTCTAACAGTTTAACTTTTAGTATTTCTCCTACTCGCAAAAGAAGCACCCAACTTAAGAGTGGCGTTAGCTTCGGACTTAATAGGCGTGTAAGTCATACTAACACCCTTTGGACACTTCCTTTCTCTTTAAGTTGTTGTTTTATTCACCTTCCATCATAGGACAGGCGTTCTTCTAGATCCCTCTCTTATTAGTCTAATGCATAGTAAACACTTTACTAATAATTTGCAAACAAACATTGCTTTGGATATTTCATATCTTTTAGCCTTTGTTTGTATCTGACAAATAATTTTCAGTTCCATGAATATCACATAACTATCCCAAACTTTCAAAGTTCGAGTTTCATGGAAGCAAACATGTTGCACTTGACCGCAATGGAATTCTAGCTTTTGGATTGAAGGACGAGAGTCTAATCATCCATAGCATTTAGCGGGAGTATACGGAAAGCATGCGATAGAAAAAAATCCTTCTTGGCACTTTTGAGGACAATCCTCACATTACGTTACCAATCGTAAAGTTTTAACCAGATATTTAACGGCTATTCAATTTTAACAGGGAAGGTGGAAACGCGAGCCATTATTCTAAAACTATTTTGCAAGAAACACTTAGACAGTGTTCATAATTAATTGCACTGAGAATTAAACATGTTAATTCAACAGTGCGCTCCCACTCAAATCAATATCTCTCATAATTAATTGTGAGTGATACAAGATCCAGACTTCAATTCATCGCCATAGAATCATCATCTCATAACGGGAATTTCAATCGGTAGGCCAATTTGCCGACCACATCTCTATCTGACTCTTGCTCATCTTTCGATGCGTGTGTTCCGAGCTCAGGATGATCCTGCCATGAACGTCAAGACAACCAAGTGATCTTGTTGCAAGGTCTGACCTCACCCGCCTCACACTTCTCTTATCGTTCGTACCCATGCATCCATGGCGCACCCCGAAAAGATAGGTGTCGTGACGGTGCTACACTTGGGAGAACACTAACAACTTGATATTTTTAGTGATAGATCACCCTAATAAAAAGCGACTACCGCGCAATCAAGAAGGGTGCACCAAAGGGATAAACATCTGAGGCAATTCATAGTTAGCATGATATGGTATAGCCCTTTCTAACGGAGAAGTCCTTCATTTCTTCGTCTTCGGCATTTGCGTTGGTGGTCACCTTCGCGAAGATTGCCACCACCTTGTCGATGCACCAGATAATATTGCTATCTCTATAGCTAGTAAAATAAGTGCATTACTTAAGGTTGACACGCAGGTCATTAAAGTGGCAATCATATGGCTCCAGCCATCATGCCGAATCATGACACACAGGTCATGTTAATTTACATTATATAGTCATCTCATACATAATCAAATTATTATGAGCACTGCTATACCACATCACATGCAAGCCATCCTGCAAACCAAGTTAGACGCCTCTAATCAGTTAATACAAAAAAGGTCGAAACAAACCTAAGCTACCTACGTCCATCATCAAGTATGATTTATTCAAGTCGCTAGATTAACTTTGCAAGGTGTATGAAATAGGAGATAATAAAATCTCGAGCCCCATACTGAACTTCGTCATACGCATGACCCCCGTGCAGATCATATCTGCATTGCCCTTTTGTCAACGAAACATCCATCTTTCTTTAACTATGGTGGAAACCAAAGAACTGTTAGCACTTCGTTGATCTGTCAATCAGCATACTCAAGAGCAGCATGAAAGGATCGCGGATTGCTAGAACTTTGTGAGATTCCGCCATGCCATCAAGATCCGGATTATGCAAATTCAAGGGAAGCAACTGTTGGGTAACGTAGTAATTTCAAAAAAAAAATCTTACGCACACGCAAGATCATGGTGATGCATAGCAACAAGAGGGGAGAGTGTTTGTCCACGTACCCTCGTAGACCGTAAGCGGAAGCGTTATGACAACGTGGTTGATGTAGACGTACGTCTTCACGATCCGACCGATCCAAGTACCAAACGTACGGCACCTCCGAGTTCAGCACACGTTCAGCTCGATGACGATCCCCGGACTCCGATCCAGCAAAGTGTCGGGGATGAGTTCCGTCAGCACGACGGCGTGATGACGATGATGATGTTCTACCGACGCAGGGCTTCGCCTAAGCACCGCAACGATATGACCGAGGTGGAATATGGTAGAGGGGGGCACCGCACACGGCTAAGGAACGATCACAAAGATCAACTTGTGTGTCATGGGGTGCCCCCTGCCCCCGTATATAAAGGAGTGGAGGAGGGGGAGGGCCGACCCTCTCTATGGCGCACCCTAGGGGAGTCCTACTCCCACCGGGAGTAGGATTCCCCCTTTCCTAGTAGAACTAGGAGCCCTTCCATCTAGTAGGAGTAGGAGAGAAGGAAAGGGAAGAGAGAAGGGAAGGAAGGAGGGGGTGCGGCCCCTCCCCCTAGTCCAATTGGGACTAGGCCTTGGGGGGGCGCGCGGCCTGCCCAAGGCAGCCCCTCTCTCTTTCCGGTATGGCCCAATAAGGCCCAATACTTCTCCCCGGCGAATTCCCGTAACTTTCCGGTACTCCGATAAATACCCGAATCACTCGGAACCTTTCCGAAGTCCGAATATAGTCGTCCAATATATCGATCTTTACGTCTCGACCATTTCGAGACTCCTCGTCATGTCCCCGATCTCATCCGGAACTCCGAACTCCTTCGGTACATCAAAACTTATAAACTCATAATAAAACTATCATCGTAACCTTAAGCGTGCGGACCCTACGGGTTCGAGAACTATGTAGACATGACCTAGAACTATTCTCAGTCAATAACCAATAGCGGAACATGGATGCTCATATTGGCTCCTACATATTCTACGAAGATCTTTATCGGTCAAGCCACATAACAACATACGTTGTTCCCTTTGTCATCGGTATGTTACTTGCCCGAGATTCGATCGTCGGTATCCAATACCTAGTTCAATCTCGTTACCGGCAAGTCTCTTTACTCGTTACGTAATGCATCATTCTGTAACTAACTCATTAGCTACATTGCTTGCAAGGCTTATAGTGATGTGCATTACCGAGAGGGCCCAGAGATACCTCTCCGACAATCGGAGTGACAAAACCTAATCTCAAAATACGCCAACCCAACATTTACCTTTGGAGACACCTGTAGTACTCCTTTATAATCACCCAGTTACGTTGTGACGTTTGGTAGCACCCAAAGTGTTCCTCCGGTAAACGGGAGTTGCGTAATCTCATAGTTACAGGAACATGTATAAGTCATGAAGAAAGCAATAGCAATATACTAAACGATCAAGTGCTAGGCTAACGGAATGGGTCATGTCAATCACATTATTCTCCAAATGAGGTGATCCCATTAATCAAATGACAACACATGTCTATGGTTAGGAAACATAACCATCTTTGATTAATGAGCTAGTCAAGTAGAGGCATACTTGTGACTATATGTTTGTCTATGTATTCACACATGTATTATGTTTCCGGTTAATACAATTCTAGCATGAATAATAAACATTCATCATGAAATAAGGAAATAAATAATAACTTTATTATTGCCTCTAGGGCATATTTCCTTCAGTCTCCCACTTGCACTAGAGTCAATAATGTAGTTCACATCGCCATGTGATTTAACACCAATATTCATATTTGTATATGATTAACACCCATAGTTCACATCGTCATGTGACCAACACCCAAAGGGTTACTAGAGTCAATAATCTAGTTCACATCGCTATGTGATTAACATCCAAAGAGTACTAAGGTGTGATCATGTTTTGCTCGTGAGAGAAGCTTAGTCAACGGGTCTGTCACATTCAGAGCCGTATGTATTTTGCAAATATTCTATGTCTACAATGCTCTGCACGGAGCTACTCTAGATAATTGCTCCCACTTTCAATATGTATCCAGATTGAGACTTAGAAACATCTGGATCGGTGTAAAAGCTTGCATCGATGTAACTCTTTACGACGAACTCTTTTATCACCTCCATAATCGAGAAACATCTCCTTAGTCCTCACTAAGGATATTCTTGACCCCTGTCCAGTGATCTACTATTAGATCAAAATTGTATTCCTTTGCCAAACACAGAGCAAGGTATACAATAGGTCTGGTTCACAGCATAGCATACTTTATAGAACCTATGACTGAGGCATAGGGAATGACTTTTCATTCTCTTTCTATCTTCTGCCGTGGTCGGGCTTTGAGTCTTTACTCAATTTCACACCTTGCAGCACAGGCAAGAACTCTTTCTTTGACTGTTCCATTTTGAACTATTTCAAAATCTTGTCAAGGTATGTACTCATTGAAAA
Organism: Triticum timopheevii; assembly: GCA_963921465.1. Lineage (NCBI taxonomy): Eukaryota > Viridiplantae > Streptophyta > Magnoliopsida > Poales > Poaceae > Triticum > Triticum timopheevii. Next base: position 14,291,380 of record OY997271.1, read on the forward strand.
TCTTATCAAGCGTCTTGATCTATCTCAACAGATCTTGATGCTTAATATGTAAGCAGCTTCACTGAGGTCTTTCTTTGAAAAACTCCTTTCAAACACTCCTTTATGCATTGCAGAATAATTCTACATTGTTTCCGGTCAACAATATGTCATTCACATATACTTATCAGAAATGTTGTAGTGCTCCCACTCACTTTCTTATAAATACAGGACTTTCCAAAAGTCTGTATAAAACTATATGCTTTGATCAACTCATCAAAGTGTATATTCCAACTCCGAGATGCTTGCACCAGTCCATTGATGGATCGCTGGAGCTTGCATATTTTGTTAGCACCTTTAGGATTAGCAAAACCTTCTGGTTGCATCATATACAACTCTTCTTTAAAAAATCCATTAAGGAATGCAGTTTTGACATCCATTTGCCAAATTTCATAAAATGTGGCATTTGCTAACATGATTCAGACAGACTTAAGCATCGATACGAGTGAGAAAATCTCATCGTATTTAACACCTTGAACTTGTCGAAAACCTTTCGCAACAAGTCAAGCTTAGTAGATAGTAACACTACTACCATTGTCCGTCTTCCTCTTGAAGATCCATTAATACAATATGGCTTGCCGATCATCGGGCAACTCCACCAAAGTCCACACTTTGTTCTCATGCATGGATCTCATCTCAGATTTCATGGCCTCAAGCCATTTCGTGGAATCTGGGCTCATCGTTTCTTCCTCATAGTTCGTAGGTTTATCATGGTGTTGTAACATGACTTTTAGAACAGGATTATCGTACCACTCTCGTGCGGACCGTACTCTGGAAGACCTACGAGGTTCTGTAGTAACTTGATCTGAAGTTTCATGATCATCATCATTAGCTTCCTCACTAATTGGTGTAGGAATCACTGGAACTGATTTTAGTGATGAACTATTTTCCAATTCGGGAGAAGGTGCAGTTACCTCATCAAGTTCTACTTTCCTCCCACTCACTTCTTTCGAGAGAAACTCCTTCTCTAGAAAGGATCCATTTTTAGCAACGAATATCTTGCCTTCGGATCTGTGATAGAAGGTGTACCCAACAGTTTCCTTTGGGTATTCTATGAAGACGCACTTCTCCAATTTGGGTTCGAGCTTATCAGGTTGAAAACCTTTTTCATATAAACATCGCAACTCCAAACTTGAAGAAACGATTGTTTAGGTTTACTGCTAAACCATAGTTCATACGATGTCGTCTCAACGGATTTAGATGGTGCCCTATTAAACGTGAATGCAGCTGTCTCTAATGCATAACCCCAAAACCATAGTGGTAAACCGATAAGAGACATCATAGATCGCACCATATCTAGTAAAATATGATTACGACGTTCGGACACACCATTACATTGTGGTGTTCCAGGTGGCATGAGTTTGTGAAACTATTCCACATTGTTTTAGTTGAAAACCAAACTCGTAAGTCAAATATTTTTCTCCGTGATCAAATTGCAGAAACTTTATTTTCTTGTTACGATGATTCTCCACTTCACTCTGAAATTCTTTGAACTTTTCAAATGTTTCAGACTTGTGCTTCATTAAGTAGATATACTCATATCTGCTCAATTCATCTTGTGAAGGTCAGAAAATAACGATACCCGCCACGAGCATCAACACTCATTGGATCACATACATCGGTATGTATTATTTTCAATAAGTCAGTAGCTCGTTCCATTGTTCTGGAGAACGGAGTTTTAGTCATCTTGCCCAAAAGGCACGGTTCGCAAGCATCAAAATGATTCATAACCAAGTGATTCCGAAAATCCATCTTTTATGGAGTTTCTTCATGCGCTTTACACCAATATGACCTAAACGGCAGTGCCACAAATAAGTTGCACTATCATTATTAACTTTACATCTTTTGGTTTCAATATTATGAATATGTGTATCACACGATCGAGATCCAACAAACCATTTTCATTGGGTGTATGACCATAGAAGGTTTTATTCATGTAAACAGAACAATAATTATTCTCTAACTTACATGAATAACCGTATTGCAATAAACATGATCAAATCATATTCATGCTCAATGCAAACGCCAAATAACATTTATTTAGGTTCAACACTAATCCCGAAAGTATAGGGAGTGTGCGATGATGATCATATCAATCTTGGAACTACTTCCAACACTCATCGTCACCTTACCCTCAACTAGTTTTTGTTTATTCTGCAACTCCCGTTTCGAGTTACTACTCTTAGCAACTGAACCAGTATCAAATACCAAGGGGTTGCTATAAACACTAGTAAAGTACACATCAATAGCATGTATATCAAATATACCTATGTTCACTTTGCCATCCTTCTTATCCGCCAAATACTTGGGGTAGTTCCACTTCCAGTGACCAGTCCCTTTGCAGTAGAATCACTTAGTCTTAGGCTTAGGTCCAGACTTGGGCTTCTTCACTTGAGCAGCAACTTGCTTGCTGTTCTGCTTGAAGTTCCCTTTCTTTCCCTTTGCCCTTTTCATGAAACTAGTGGTCTTGTCAATCATCAACACTTGATGCTCTTTCTTGATTTCTACCTTTGTCGATTTCAGCATCACGAAGAGCTCGGGACTCGTTTTAGTCATCCCTTGCATTATAGTTCATCACAAAGTTCTACTAACTTGGTGGTGGTGACTAGAGAATTCTGTCAATCACTATCTTATCTGGAAGATTAACTCCCACTTGATTCAAGCGATTGTAGTACCCAGACAATCTGAGCACATGCTCACTAGTTGAGCGATTCTCCTCCATCTTTTAGCTATAGAACTTGTTGGAGACTTCATATCTCTCAACTCGGGTATTTGCTTGAAATATTAACTTCAACTCTTGGAACATCTCATATGGTCCATGACGTTTAAAACATTTTTGAAGTCCCGAATCTAAGCCATAAAGCATGGTGCACAAAACTATCAAGTAGTCATCATATTGAGCTAGCCAAACGTTCATAACGTCTGCATCTGCTCCTACAATAGGTCTGTCACCTAGCGGTGCATCAAGGACATAATTCTTCTGTGCAGCAATGAGGATGAACCTCAGATCACGGATCCAATCCGCATCATTGCTACTAACATCTTTCAACACAATTTTCTCTAGGAACATATCATAATAAACATATGAAAGCAACAACGCAAGCTATTGATTTACAACATAATTTGCAAAATACTACCAGGACTAAGTTCATGATAAATTTAAGTTCAATTAATCATATTACTTAAGAACTCCCACTTAGAAAGACATCCCTCTAATCTTCTAAGTGATTACATGATCCATATCAACTACACCATGTCCGATCGTCACGTGAGATGGAGTAGTTTCAACGGTGAACATCAATATGTTGATCATATCTACTATATGATTCACGCTCGACCTTTCGGTCTCCATGTTCCGATGCCATATCTGTTATATGCTAGGCTCGTCAAGTTTAACCTGAGTATTCCGCGTGTGCAACTGTTTTGCACCCGTTGTATTTGAACATAGAGCCTATCACACCCGATCATCATGTGGTGTCTCAGCACGAAGAACTTTCGCAACGGTGCATACTCAGGGAGAACACTTCTTGATAATTAGTGAGAGATCATCTTATAATGCTACCGTCAAACAAAACAGAATAAGATGTATAACAGATAAACATCATATGCAATCAAAATATGTGACATGATATGGCCATGATCATCTTGCGCCTTTGATCTCCATCTCCAAAGTACTGTCATGATCTCTATCGTTACCAGCACGACACCATGATCTTCATCATCTTGATCTATATCAATGTGTCGTCACATGGTCGTCTCGCCAACTATTGCTCTTGCAACTATTGCTATCGCATAACGATAAAGTAAAGCAATTATTTGGCACTTGCATCTTATGCAACAAAGAGACAACCATAGGGCTTGTGACAGTTGCCGATAACTTCAACAAAACATGATCATCTCATACAACAACTTATATCTCATCACGTCTTGACCATATCACATCACAACATGCCCTGCAAAAACAAATTAGACGTCCTCTACTTTGTTGTTGCAAATTTTACGTGGCTGCTATGGGCTGAGCAAGAACCGTTCTTACCTACGCATCAAAACCACAACGATAGTTCAACAAGTTAGTGATGTTTTAACCTTCACAAGGACCGGGCGTAGCCACACTTGGTTCAACTAAAGTTGGAGAAACAGACACCCGCTAGTCACCTGTGTGCAAAGCACGGCGGTAAAACCAGTCTCGCGTAAGCGTACGCGTAATGTCGGTCCGGGCCGCTTCATCCAACAATACCGCTGAACCAAAGTATGACATGCTGGTAAGCAGTATGACTTGTATCGCCCACAACTCACTTGTGTTCTACTCGTGCATATAACATCAACGCATAAAACCTAGGCTCGGATGCCACTGTTGGGTAACGTAGTAATTTCAAAAAAATTCATACGCACACGCAAGATCATGGTGATGCATAGCAACGAGAGGGGAGAGTGTTTGTCCACGTACCCTCGTAGACTGTAAGCGGAAGCGTTATGACAATGCGGTTGATGTAGTCGTACGTCTTCACGATCCGACCGATCCAAGTACCGAACGTACGGCACCTCTGAGTTCAGCACACGTTCAGCTCGATGACGATCCCCGGACTCCGATCCAGCAAAGTGTCGGGGATGAGTTCCGTCAGCATGACGGCGTGGTGACGATGATGATGTTCTACCGACGCAGGGCTTCGCCTAAGCACCGCAACCATATGACCGAGGTGGAATATGGTGGAGGGGGGCACCGCACACGGCTAAGGAACGATCACAAAGATCAACTTGTGTGTCATGGGGTGCCCCCTGCCCCCGTATATAAAGGAGTGGAGGAGGGGGAGGGCCGGCCCTCTCTATGGCGCGCCCTAGGGGAGTCCTACTCTCACCGGGAGTAGGATTCCCCCTTTCCTAGTAGAACTAGGAGCCCTTCCATCTAGTAGGAGTAGGAGAGAAGGAAAGGGAAGAGAGAAGGGAAGGAAGGAGGGGGTGCGGCCCCTCCCCCTAGTCCAATTCGGACTAGGCCTTGGGGGGGAGCGCGGCCTGCCCTAGGCAGCCCCTCTCTCTTTCCCGTATGGCCCAATAAGGCCCAATACTTCTCCCCGGCGACTTCCCGTAACTCTCCGGTACTCTGATAAATACCCGAATCACTCGGAACCTTTCCGAGGTCCGAATATAGTCATCCAATATATCAATCTTTACGTCTCGACCATTTCGAGACTCCTCGTCATGTCACCGATCTTATCCGGGACTCCGAACTCCTTTGGTACATCAAAACTTATAAACTCATAATAAAACTGTCATCGTAACCTTAAGCGTGCGGACCCTACGAGTTCGAGAACTATGTAGACATGACCTAGAACTATTCTCGGTCAATAACCAATAGCGGAACCTGGATGCTCATATTGGCTCCTACATATTCTACGAAGATCTTTACCGGTCAAACCGCATAACAACATACGTTGTTCCCTTTGTCATCGGTATGTTACTTGCCCGAGATTCCATCGTCGGTATCCAATACCTAGTTCAATCTCGTTACCGGCAAGTCTCTTTACTCGTTACGTAATGCATCATTCCGTAACTAACTCATTAGCTACATTGCTTGCAAGGCTTATAGTGATGTGCATTACCGAGAGGGCCCAGAGATACCTCTCTGACAATCGGAGTGACAAAACCTAATCTCGAAATACGCCAACCCAACATTTACCTTTGGAGACACCTGTAGTACTCCTTTATAATCACCCAGTTACGTTGTGACGTTTGGTAGCACCCAAAGTGTTCCTCCGGTAAACGGGAGTTGCATAATCTCATAGTTACAGGAACATGTATAAGTCATGAAGAAAGCAATAGCAATATACTAAATGATCAAGTGCTAGGCTAACAGAATGGGTCATGTCAATCACATCATTCTCCTAATGATGTGATCCCATTAATCAAATGAAAACACATGTCTATGGTTAGGAAACATAACCATCTTTGATTAATGAGCTAGTCAAATAGAGGCATATTAGTGACTATATGTTTGTCTATGTATTCACACATGTATTGTGTTTCCGGTTAATACAATTCTAGCATGAATAATAAACATTCATCATGAAATAAGGAAATAAATAATAACTTTATTATTGCCTCTAGGGCATATTTCCTTCAGAAACAGGAACATTGGGTAACATATTTCATCTGCTACCCGCACAAATAATTTTCAGTAATAGAACTCATCTACTACAAATTATATTGTGCAACACCCATACATCTCTATGTATTCTAGATCGAAACCTCCATCTACGCATAGCACGGCTCTTGATGCCACTATAGGGTAACACAGCAAAAAAGAAAAACATTGTGACCTACGCACCAGCCCAGGACAACTAAGGAAACTGCATACAAGGTTTGATCTTTTTCATTACCGACTCATAGCGCACCGGAAGTAGAGTCAGTGACGATCGGCGGTGCAGACGCGAGGATGGATACCCTCATCTGCCCCACGGACGTCCCTCTGGGAGGCGGTCGGACAGTCCCTCGGACGGTGTCGCGGACAGCCCTTTGGGAGGACCCTTCGAAACTGGGACAGTCACACGGACAGCCCTTCGGGAGGCACTCTCGAACTAAGATCCAAACTATGATCTCTCTACAAAGTTGCACACATACGGTGTCATCTATCCATCAGGGCTTCGCCGTCCAGAACTAGTTCCCACTGGAACCCAGACAGCCTTTCAGCTCTACTAAACTATTTCGCTGGGAGGGAGAAAGAAGCCAGATCATTGCATGGCACTTGTATGAGAGCAAGGGATGAGTGTGGAGAGTGCCTCTCCACCTCTATTTATAGGAAAACCCCAAGGGGTAGGGGCACATGAGAAAACCCAAAATGCCCACACTTTATGTCACACATAAAGGGCATAAAGGGCATAAAGGGATGACAAGTGGATCCCCATGGAGGAGCTGCACTCTCCAACGTCCCACCTTCATGGGGGCCGTGATCTCCAAGTTCTTCTGGAAGCCTTTTGGGAAAAGCCCCAAAAGGTGGCTTTCCATAAGTATCCCAAAAGGCACTTTCACTATTCACGACAACATTTTTCAGCATCCGTTCGAACTGAAAATATTTATGTGGGCTCCCCTGAAACAACTTTTTAGGTGATTTTCTCTCAGACTTTTTAGTTTCACCGAAACTCATCCGATGACCTCTCTCTACGGAACCTTTTCCGATGTCCGAAACTTTTTAGGTGATTTTCTCTCAGACTCCTTGTATAGTATTCAGCAAATAGATGACCCTTAAGCGTGTGACCCTATAGGTTCGGTGAAGTATAGACCTGACCGGAACCCTTTCCGATCAATGATCAACATCGAAGCCATGGTCACCCATATTGACCCCTATAACCACACAAATGAATATTCGAGTGAACCTCCAATTGTCATGTGCTATTCTTGTTGCTTCGTGATATGTTACAAATACCCGAGGTGAGACATGTTGGCATTCCTGTGGATCAACGACTTGTCCACTATGCCAGTTACCTCGTTACCGGTATTGTTCTCTTTTCTCATTACAGTGTTCCGGCGTCCCCGTGATCAAATCACAAAGTGTCTGGACAGACGATGATGGATACCAACACCAAGAGGGCCCAGAGATATCTCTCCATCGTCGGAGGAGCAAATCCCAATCTTGAGCTATTAAGTTACTTGACATACTTTTCCATGAAACCGTAAGCCACCGTAATAGCCACCCATTTACAGATGACGTTTACAAACCCCAAAGTTCATGAAGCAAGCATGAAGAAACTCGATACTCTCATGGTCTAAGGAATCATGCACACGTTAACCATCTCTGTCTTATTTACCATTAACTTGTGATGAACGAATCTCATAGCATAACATCAAACCGGGTCGATTCAACACAAATGTTCTCTTAACATTGTGCCCTCAAAGTTGCTGGCATAGACATGCCCATGGTTGGGAAAACATAATCATCATTCAACACTTGAGCTAGTCTTAGTGGCATGACTAGGAATAAATTTTACCGTTTATTATTCCACACGTGCACATGGGTTTTCCCCAGAGCCTTTATGGATATACGGGCTCGGGAACCACAACAGTTATAGCATGGAACATAAACATAATTATGAACATGGAGATAAAAATAGCATTTATTATTGCCTCTAGGTCATATCTCCTACAATTCATATCTAGGAGGGCTAGTTCTAGGTGTTTCAAGAGTTTCAGTTTCAAACTCATCATCAGTTTCAACAATATCAGGCTCTCTTACTCTAGCAATTTGTTCATCAAGAAACTCACCTAGTGGCACATCATCATCAAGCAAGGTACTAGCATCATCATGAGTAACATTCATAGCAGAAGTAGTATCATCAACAACTTGCGACATATCAGAATTAATACCATATGGTGGTGTTGCAAGTTTACTTATAACAGGAGGTGAATCTAAAGCAGAGTTGGATGGCAGTTCCTTACCTGCCCTCGTCTTAGAGGGAAAACCCTTAGTCTTAGCATCCTTTAGATTCTTCATAGTGATAATATGATAATAATCCCAAGTGACTCAACAAATATAGCTATGCTCCCTAGCAACGGCGCCAGAAAAAGGTCTTGATAACCCACAAGTATAGGGGATCGCAACAATTTTCGAGGGTAGAGTATTCAACCCAAATTTATAGATTCGACACAAGGGGAGCAAAAGAATATTTGAAGGTATTAGCAGCTGAGTTGTCAATTCAACCACACCTGGAGATTCAATATCTGCAGCAAAGTGATCACTAGCAAAGTAGGATGATAGTTTTGATAGCAATGGTAACAGTAGCAGTAACAGTAACATTGATAGCAGTGATTTGTAGCAGTAACGATAGCAGTAGCAGTAGTAGTGACTTAGCAAGAACAGTATAAGATAAATTTGTAGGCATTGGATATATGACTCATTGGATGATATTCATCATGAGACAGTTATACCCTAGGGCGATACGGCATTAGCTCTAGTTCATAAATATAATGTAGGCATGTATTCCGTAAATAGTCATACATGCTTATGGAAAGAACTTGCATGACATCTTTTGTCCTACCCTCCCATGGTAGCGGGGTCCTATTGGAAACTAAGGGATATTAAGGCCTCCTTTTAATAGAGAACCCAAACAAAGCATTAGCACACGATGAATACATGAACTCCTCAAACTACGGTCATCACCGGGAGTGGTCCCGATTGTTGTCACTCCGGGCTTGCCGGATCATAACACGTAGTAGGTGACTATAACTTGCAAGATCGGATCTAGAACATGGATATAATGGTGATAACATAAACGGTTCAGATCTGAAATCATGGCACCCGGGCCCAAAGTGACAAGCATAAAGCATGGCAAAGTCATAGCAACATCAATCTCAAAACATAATGGATACTAGGGATCAAGCCTAACAAAACTAACTCGATTACATGATGAATCTCATCCAACTCCTCACAGACCAGTGAGCCTACGTAGGAATTACTCACTCTCGGTGGGGACCATCATGGAATTGGAAATGGAGATGTGTTGGTGATGACGAAGATCGAAGATCCCCTTCTCCAGAGCCCCAAACGGACTCCAGATCTGGCCTCCCAATGAAGAACAGGAGGCGGCGATGGCTCCGTATTGCGAAAGGCGAAAATTCTTTCTCCCTGATTTTTTTTGGAATAATGTGATTTTATAGCGTTGCTTTCAGGGTCATCAGGGCCACCAGGTGTGGACAACCCACCTGGGCGTGCCTGGGGGGAGCAGGCACGCCCTGGTGGGTTGTGCCCACCTAGGTGCCCCCTTCAGGTGGCTCTTGGCTCCAGAAATGAACATAGGCCAGAAATGTCATACTCGGACGACGAAAACCGCCCGGGGGAGTGCGACTAGTGCCATGACGACCGAGGTATCTGCGACAGGTTCATTGAGGTGGATGAAGATCGTCGCTTCAGCATTAAGCTCGAGGAGACCTTCGATGTTCATACAGTACGCAACCGATGACAATAGTTTTTTTTCGTAATGAATCATGACTTCAACTATTTTAATCATGACAATATTTTTCATCTTTTCCAATTCGACTAGCTTATCCCATGCTTTGCAAGACGCTATGTCTTGGAGAGGATGGGTTTTGAAGACCATGAAAGTTTCGAAACCAAAAAAATTATCCTAAGTACCCATCATGGTGTGGATTTTCAAGTAAAGTTGTACAATGCTCACAGTGTAACCCATTTTGGTTGCAAAAATTGGGAAGCACTTTGCAAGATGTATGGTCTTGATGAGGGTATGCTTGTCACCATGGATCTTGGTGATCCTACAATCGAGCAAGAGAGACCTTCGATTTGGGTCCTTGTGGATACACCTCCAATTCTTCCCCCATGTGAGCTTAACATAGTTATTAAGTAATTTATATTGTTTATTTCAAAATAGTTGACAACTGATCTCCATTGACAGCTTATTTTCATTCTTCAAAGAATGTGCGGAAGATGGTAGACAAAACCTACTACACCGAAGGCTCCGAATTAACTTATCAGGAGAAAAATCATCTGGTCACATTTTGTACTGATCTTGAGAATTACAATATCTACAATCAAACTCCTCAACATTATGGTCAATACGTGCCACTAGTGCACGTGTTGAACTACGGTAACTACCATGGAGATACCCTGGTAAGATTATTTTTTACTATTACAACATCCGTGCATCTTTTTGCACACTTCTAAAACTAGTACATCATTGCTAACTACGAAGTTATTACTATGTTTTTCAACAAATAATCCCGAATGATTGTGTGCCTCATCTGATGTATACGCATGGTATCCTTCATGTTTTGAACATACAACCAGGTCGTCCTACGAATCTCACCTGTCCATACCGGGTTTCTAAAAGAAGTGGAGACATAACAATCAAAGAATGGAAAAAATGTATGGACAGTCGTAAGGAGCTTCTTGGAAGCAATAAGCAGCGAAGGGCAAGAATTGGAGACAGGATGATCGCCATTCTTCATAATGGAGAGTCAGGGTCTATATTGTTTTATGCTATTTTACCTTAAGGGTGTTTAGGTCCTACCTGATACTGATGATCATGTGCTAAGAACAATTATGTAGGGTTGGGTTCAATGACTATGAGGATGATGATCGTATGACTTATTATTAATAACGAGTAGAAGTTGTATGATGATGCATGATTAGTAGGACTTGTTATTATATATGATGATGTATGATGCGAGCATGCATGAGCATGTTATATCAGCGGGTGAAATGAACATAGCAGCAGCGTTGATAAACCAAAGATGAAGATATAAGAGAGGACACTTCTCTCTATTAGCTAGCTAATAACAACCTAAAAATAACCCCCAAAACCCCTAAAGCAGCCACTTTTGTAAAAAAAATGACTTTTGGTCCTGGTTGGAGCCACCAACCGGGACCAAAGGCCCCCTGACTAGGCTCAGCGCACAGGGCCACGTGGAGGCACATTGGTCCCGGTTCGTGTTTGAACCGGGACTAATGGGTGGAGGTATTAGTAATGACCCATTAGTCCCGGTTCATGAACCGGGACTATTAGGTGTTTTTCTACTAGTGCACCTAGTAAGGATGAGATTATTGGTCTTGCTTCTATTGTCGTGCCTCCTACTGATCCATTAGAACAATATTTGCTTGACCATGAAAATGATATGTTTATGAAGGAAAGAAGGGAAATAGATGAAGTGTTCCTTAAACAGGAACCAATGCTGAAACACAACCTTCCCGTTGAAATTCTTGGGGATACCCCTCCACCCAAGGGTGATCCCATGTTTGAACTCAAACCATTACCTGATAATCTTAAGTTTGCTTATCTTGATGAAAAGAAAATAGATCATGTTATTATCAGTGCTAACCTTTCAGAGCAAGAAGAAGAAAGATTATTGAAAACTCTACAGAAGCACTGTGTTGCTATTGGATATACTCTGGATGATCTCAAGGGCATTAGTCCCACGTTATGCCAACACAAAATTAATTTGGAGGACGGTGCCAAACCAGTTAGAGATCCTCAACGACGACTAAATCCCAAGATGAAAGAAGTGGTAAGAAAGGAGATACTAAAGCTCCTTGAGGCCGGTATAATTTATCCCGTTGTTGATAGTGATTGGGTAAGCCATGTCCATTGTGTTCCTAAAAGGGGAGGTATTACTGTCGTTCCTAATGATAAAGATGAATCGATCCTGCAAAGAATTATTATAGGTTATAGGATGGTAATTGATTTCCGTAAATTAAATAAAGCTACTAAGAAAGATCATTACCCTTTACCTTTTATTGATCAAATGCTAGAGAGACTATCAAAACACACACATTTCTGCTTTCTAGATGGTTATTCTGGTTTCTCTCAAATACCTGTGTCAGGCGGGGATCAATCAAAAACTACTTTTACTTGCCCTTTCGGTACTTTTGCTTATAGACGTATGCCTTTTTGTTTATGTAATGCACCTGCTACCTTTCAAAGATGTATGATGGCTATATTCTCTGACTTTTGTGAAAAGATTTGTGAGGTATTCATGGATGACTTCTCCGTTTATGGATCCTCTTTTGATGATTGCTTGAGCAACCTTGATCGAATTTTGCAGAGATGCAAAGACACTAGTCTCGTCTTGAATTGGGAAAAGTGCCACTTTATGGTTAATGAAGGCATTGTTTTGGGGCATAAGATTTCTGAGAGAGGTATTGAAGTTGATAAAGCTAAAGTTGATGCTTTTGAAAATATACCATGTCCCAAGGACATAAAAGGTATAAGAAGTTTCCTTGGTCATGCCAGTTTTTATAGGAGGTTCATTAAGGACTTTTCTAAAATCTCTAGGCCTCTGACTAATTTATTGCAAAAAGATATTCCTTTTGTCTTTGATGATGATTGTGTAGAAGCATTTGAAATACTTAAGAAAGCTTTGATCACTACACCTATTGTTCAGCCACCTGATTGGAATTTACCCTTTGAAATTATGTGTGATGCTAGTGATTATGCTGTAGGTGTTGTTCTAGGGCAAAGAGTTGATAAGAAATTGAATGTTATCCAGTATGCTAGTAAGACTCTTGATACTACCCAGAAAAATTATGCAACTACTGAAAAAGAATTCTTAGCAGTTATATTTGCATGTGATAAGTTTAGACCTTATATTGTTGATTCCAAAGTTACTATTCACACTGATCATGCTGCTATTAAATATCTTATGGAAAAGAAAGATGATAAGCCTAGACTCATTAGATGGGTTCTCTTGCTCCAAGAATTTGATTTGCATATTATTGATAGAAAGGGAGCTGAGAACCCCGTTGCAGACAACTTGTCTAGGTTAGAGAATGTTCTTGATGACCCACTGCCTATTGATGATAGCTTTCCTGATGAACAATTAGCGGTCGTTAATGCTTCTCGTACTGCTCATTGGTATGCTTGTTATGCTAATTATATTGTTGCTAAATTTATACCACCTAGTTTCACATACCAGCAAAAGAAAAAGTTCTTTTATGATTTAATACATTACTTCTGGATGACCCACACCTTTATAAAGAAGGAGTAGATGGTGTTATTAGACGTTGTGTACCTGAGCATGAACAGGAACAGATCCTACGCAAGTGTCACTCTGAGTCATATGGAGGACACCACATTGGAGATAGAACTGCACATAAGGTACTGCAATCTGGTTTTTATTAGCCTACTCTCTTCAAAGATGCTCTTAAGTTTGTCTTATCTTGTGATGAATGTCAAAGAATTGGTAATATTAGTAGACGTCAAGAAATGCCTATGAATTATTCTCTTGTTATTGAACCGTTTGATGTTTGGGGCTTTGCTTATATGGGACCTTTTCCTGCCTCTAATAGTTGCACACATATTTTAGTTGTTGTTGATTACGTTACTAAGTGGGTAGAAGATATTCCAACTAGTAGTGCTAATCATAACACTTCTATTAAAATGCTTAAAGAAGTTATTTTTCTAAGGTCTGGAGTCCCTAGATATCTTATGACTGATGGTGGTTCACATTTTATTCATGGTGCTTTCCGTAAGATGCTTGCTAAGTATGATGTTAATCATAGAATCGCATCTCTTTATCATCCGCAGTCTAGTGGTCAAGTAGAGTTGAGCAATAGAGAGCTCAAATTAATTTTGCAAAAGACTTTCAATAGATCTAGAAAGAATTGGTCCAAAAAACTTGATGATGCATTATGGGCCTATAGAATTGCATACAAAAATCCTATGGGTATGTCTCCATATAAGATGGTTTATGGAAAAGCATGGCATTTACCTCTTGAACTTTAACATAAAGCATATTGGGCTATTAAAGAGCTCAACTATGACTTCAAACTTACCGGTGAGAAGAGGTTGTTTGATATTAGCTCACTTGATGAATGGAGAACCCAAGCCTATGAGAATGCCAAGCTATTCAAAGAAAAAGTCAAACGCTGGCATGACAAAAGGATACAAAAGCATGAGTTTAACGTAGGTGATTATGTGTTATTATTCAACTCTCGTTTAAGATCTTTTGCAGGAAAACTTCTGTCTAAATGGGAAGGTCCTTATGTTATCGAGGAGGTCTATCGTTCTGGTGCCATAAAAATCAACAACTTCGAAGGCACAAGTCCGAGGGTGGTGAACGGTCAAAGAATTAAACATTATATCTCAAGTAATCCTATCAATGTTGAAACTAATATTATTGAAACTGTAACCTCGGGGGGAATACATAAGGGACACTTTCCAGAACGTTCCAGCCTCCGAAAAGGAATAGGTATGTGGTACGGTAAGTAAACAGACTCCAAAACAATTCTAATGGCAATTTTTATCAGTTTTGGAATATTTAAGAATTTTAGGAAGAAAGAAGTAGTCCGGGAAGGACACGAGGCCTCCACGAGGGTGGAGGGCGCGCCCACCCTTACTGGGCGTGCCCCCCTGTCTCGTGGACACCTCGTGTGCCTCCCGGACTCCGTTTTCTTGCACGTTACGTATTTTGGTCGGTAAAAATTTATTATATAAACTCCTGAAGGTTTTGACCACCGTATCACGCAAATATCCTCTGTTTTCGTTTCGAGCTATTTTCTGTTACAGATGTAGAGCATCAAGGAGTCTCCAAGCGCTCCCAAGGACATGTTTTTCGAGAGGGTTATCAACCCCTATCTCGCGGAGGTGCTGCAACACCCTCAAACCATTGAGATGCGTGAGGGGGGTGCTGCACATCCGCGATGTGGAGGGACCAAGGCGTACCGGAAGCGTGGAGACAAAGCTCGAAGCCGTGGAGCAGCAAGTTTTCAAGTGCCAAGGGATGGTGGAGCGTGGCCTCAACGCCAACCAGATGATGATTACGAAGTTCATCAACAACCACAAACTAGATGCCAAAGTCATTGGGGAGACCATCTTCAAGCTTCAAGAGAAAATCGAGCACCTCCAAGCCCAGATCTATGACCTGCAAAACCAGAACTGTGAGTATGATTATAGATTCAAGAGGATGAGTTTGGCTGCAGATTTAAGGATCCCGGAGACTCGATCATCCTTCTATGATGGTGAGCCTATGCCTTGGAAGATGGACGACAAGCCTACTTCATCAACAACTCTTACTTCACCACCTCCGAGGGCATAATCACTTGGGTATGGGCACTCCCTTTGGCAACTGCCAAGCTTGGGGGAGGTGCCCCGGTATCGTATCACCATCACACTCCTATCTTTACCGTTTTATTTAGTTCGATCCTTTTAGTAGTATCTTGATCTAATAGATTGAAGTTTTAGTATCAAGTAGTTTTGAGTTTTTCTTTGTGATCTCTTTATGTAATAAAGTCCGTGAGCTATCTATAATAAAGATTAGTGTTGAGTCAAGGGCTTTGCTATCTTGCTATGATCTTGAGAAAGTAGAGAATAAAAGAGTTCATATTGACCTTATGGTTAGTGATTGACTTCACACATAGAAAGTATGAGGCACAAAAGTTGTTGAGAGTTGATAAACGTAGTTTTGGTCATCGTTGCAATTAATAGGAAGTAATAAGGAAAGAGAGGTTCACATACAAATATATTATCTTGGACATCGTTTATGATTGTAAAGCGCTCATTAAGTATGACATGCTAAAAGAGTTGATGTTGGACAAGGAAGACAACGTAATGGTTTATGTTTTCTCACATCTCAGTTAAAGTATATTGTCATTGACCTTCCAAACATGTTGAGCTTGACTTTCCCCCTCATGCCAGCCAAATTCCTTGCACCAAGTAGAGATACTACTTGTGCTTCCAGATATCCTTAAACCCAGTTTTGCCATGAGAGTCCACCATACCTACCTATGGATTGAGTAAGATCCTTCAAGTAAGTTGTCATGTTGCAAGCAATAAAAATTGCTCTCTAAATATGTATGGCTCATTAGTGCAGAGAAAATAAGCTTTATACGATCTTGTTATGGAAGCAATAAAAGTGACGGACTGCATAATAAAGGTCCATATACAAGTGGCAATGTAAAGTGACATTCTTTTCATTAAGATTTCATGCATCCAACCCTAAACGCACATGACAACCTCTACTTCCCTCTACGAAGGGCCTATCTTTTACTTTATGTTTTTACTTTATGCTTGAGTCAAGGTGGTCTTCACATTTCCCTTTTTCATTTTATCCTTTGGCAAGCTCCTCGTGTTTGAAAGATCATGATATATATATCCAATTGGATGTAAGTTAGCATGGTCTATTATTATTGACATCACCTAAAGGTGAATACGTTGGGAGGCAACACAATAAGCCCCTAGCTATCTTTCTCAGTGTCCGGTTGAAACTCTATAACCACAAGTACTGCGTGAGTGTTAGCAATTGTAAAAGACTACATGATAGTTGAGTATGTGGACTTGCTGAAAAGCTCTACTCTTGACTCTTTCTGATGTTATGATAAATTGCAATTGCTTCAATGACTGAGATTATAGTTTGTTAGCTTCCAATGAAGTTTCTGAGCCATACTTGACATTGTGAATTGATCGTTACTTGAGCATAAGAAATCATATGATAAAATCTATTTATGTTGCTATTATAAGAATGATCATGACGCCCTCATGTCCATATTTTATTTTTATCGACACCTCTATCTCTAAACATGTGGACATATTTTTCGATTTCGCCTTCTGCTTGAGGACAAGCGGGGTCCAAGCTTGGGGGAGTTGATACGTCCATTTCGCATCATGCTTTTATATCAATATTTATTGCATTATGGGCTGTTATTACGCATTATATCTCAATACTTATGGCTATTCTCTCTTATTTTACAAGGTTTACCATGAAGAGGGGGAATGCCGGGAGCTGGAATTCTGGCTGGAAAAGGAGCATACGTTGGAAACCTATTCTGCATAGCTCCAAAAATCCTGAAACTCCATGAAACTTATTTTTGGAATTAATGAGAATTATTGAGCGGAAGAAACACCTCAGGGGGCCCACACCCTAGCCAGGAGGGTGGGGGCGCGCCCACCCCTACTGGCCGCGCCCCCTGTCTCCTGGACCCCCTGGTGGTCCTCCGGTGTCCATCTTTTGCTATATGAAGGCTTTTACCCTGGAAAAAATCGTGGGCAAGCTTATGGGACGAAACTCCACCGCCACGAGGCGGAACCTTGGCGGAACCAATCTAGGGCTCCGGCGGAGCTATTCTGCCGGGGAAACTTCCCTCCGGGAGGGGGAAATCATCACCATCATCATCACCAACGATCCTCTCATCGGGAGGGGGTCAATCTCCATCAACATCTTCATCAGCACCATCTCCTCTAAAAACCCTAGTTCATCTCTTGTATCCAATCTTGTATCCAAACCACAAATTGGTACCTGTGGGTTGCAAGTAGTGTTGATTAGTCCTTGTAGTTTATGCTAATTGGTTTAATTGGTGGAAGATCATATGTTCAGATCCTTAATGCATATTATTACCCCCTCTGATTATGAACATGAATATGCTTTGTGAGTAGTTACATTTGTTCCTGAGGACATGGGTGAAGTCTTGCTATTAGTAGTCATGTGAATTTGGTATTCGTTCGATATTTTGATGAGATGTATGTTGTCTTTTCCTCTAGTGGTGTTATGTGAACATCGACTACATGACACTTCACCATTATTTGGGCCTAGCAGAAGGCATTGGGAAGTAATAAGTAGATGATGGGTTGCTAGAGTGATAGAATCTTAAACCCTAGTTTATGTGTTGCTTCGTAAGGGGCTGATTTGGATCCATATGTTTAATGATGTGGTTAGGTTTACCTTAATACTTCTTTTATAGTTGCGGATGCTTACAATAGGGGTTAATCATAAGTGGGATGCTTGTCCAAGTAAGGGCAGTACCCAAGCACCGGTCCACCCACATATCAAATTATCAAAGTACCGAACGTGAATCATATGAGCATGATGAAAACTAGCTTGACGATAATTCCCATGTGTCCTCGGGAGCTCTTTTATCATTATAAGAAATTGTCCAGGCTTATCCTTTGCTACAAAAAGGATTGGGCCACCTTGCTGCACTTTATTTACTTTCATTACTTGTTACTCATTACAATTTATCTTATCACAAAACTATCTATTACCTACAATTTTAGTGCTTGCAAAGAAAACCTTACTGAAAACCGCTTATCATTTCCTTCTACTCCTCGTTGGGTTCGACACTCTTACTTATCGAAAGGACTACGATAGATCCCCTACACTTGTGGGTCATCACTCACCTTTGAAATGATTGCCTTTCTTTCTTAAGGCATGCTTGATCGGAAGAAATCGACGATGTCCCAGGTACACATTCTTCTTGCACTGGTCCAAATATATACTTTCGGTATCATCTAAACACTGTGTGCATGCGTGGTATCCCTTGTTTGTCTGTCCTGAAAGGTTACTAAGAGCAGGCCAATCATTGATGGTTACAAATAGCAACACATGCAGGTCAAATTCCTGCTGTTTGTGCTCATCCCACACACGTACACCTTTTTCATTCCACAGCTATAAAAGTTCTTCAACTAATGGCCTTAGGTACACATCAATGTCGTTGTCGGGTTGCTTAGGGCCTTGGATGATCGTTGGCATCATAATGAACTTCCGCTTCATGCACAACCAAAGTAGGAAGGTTATAGATACATAGAGTCATGAGCCAGGTGCTATGATTGCTGCTCTGCTCCCCAAAAGGATTAATGCCCCCTGCACTTAAACCAAACCATATGTTCCTTGCGTCACCTGCAAAATCCCCCAACTGTCTCTCAATTTTTCTCCACTGCGACCCATTAGCGGGTGCTCTCAACTTCTCATCTTTCTTACTGTCTTCCTTGTGCCATCACATCAAGTTGGTATGCTCTTTGTTTTTTAACAAATGCCATGGTATTATAGGAGCTTACCACATCACCTTGGCAGGAACCCTCTTCCTGGGGCGTTCGCCCTCAACATCACCAGGGTCATCTCGTCTGATCTTATACTGCAATGCACCGCATACCGGGCATGCCTTCAAATCCTCGTACTAACCGCGGTAGAGGATGCAGTCATTAGGGAATGCATGTATCTTCTGCACCTCCAATCCTAGAGGGCAGAGAACCTTCTTTTCTTCGTACGTACTGTCAGGCAATTCGTTATCCTTTGGAAGCTTCTTCTTCATTATTTTCAGTTGCTTCCCAAATCCCTTGTCAGATAAACCATTCTCTATCTTCCATTGTAGCAATTCCAGTGTGGTACCGAGCTTTGTGTTGCCATCTTTGCAATTTGGGTACATCCCTTTTTGTGATCCTCTAACATGCGACCGAACTTCAACTTCTCCCTTTCACTTCCGCATTCTCTCTATGCATTGACAACGACCCGACGAAGATCATCATTGGGCACATCGCCTGGTGCCTCTTGATCTTCAGCTTCCCCCGTTGCAGTATCACCGTATTAGGGGAACATAAGATAGTTGTCATCATCCTCTTCTTCTTCGTTTTCTTCCATCATAACCCCTCTTTGTTCGTGCTTGGTCCAAACATTATAGTGTGGCATGAAACCCTTCTCAAGTAGGTGCAAGTGAAGGGTTTTCGAGTTAGATTAATCCTTCGTATTCTCACAGATAGTACATGGACAATATATAAAACCACCCTGCTTGTTTGCCCCAGCCACTTTGAGAAATTTCCGCAGGCCCATAATGTACTCGCAGGTGCATCGGTCACCGTACATCCATTGCGGGTTCATCTGCGTGCATTGTATAATTAAGTGTATCAAAAACCATTACAGAACCCTCTTCCTAGAGCATTTGAAATGAGCTAAACTAGCAGTGAGAGATGTAAGGATGAAGTTTCTAACCTTTTAGAACACTTGTATAGTTGGTGCACCGCCAAATCTAGACAAATCTTGGGGAAAATAGAGTTTGGAGGTCGAGCTTTTAGAGGAGAAAGCTTAAGTGTGGCTCGGCCATGTCATCAAACAACTCATGTGCATAGGAGGTGAGAACAGAGAGTAGCACACACTTGCACACGCTGGTCGGCCAAAAAACAGAGGAGTGAGCGGGCGGGCAGGAGCATATATATAGGCATTCTTTTAGTCCCGGTTGGTGGCTAGAACCGGGACAAAAGGCGAACCTTTAGTCCCGGTTCCAGCCACCAACCGGGACTAAAGGGGCTGCACTCGCAGCCCCTGGCCGGAACCGGGACTGATGCCTACGGAGGCCCGGCCGGCTTCCTAGCCTCACGAACCGGGACTAATGTACCCATTAGTCCCGGTTCACAAGACCGGGACTAATGCACTTATCTGGCCTGGACCAAAGCCCGGTTTTCTACTAGTGACCGTTTCTTGTTGGTGGATGCGCTTCATCGTCGTCGCTCAACAAGCCGGCGCAAGTGGCGGCGTAGTCTCAATCTGGCGTGCTGGTCCTCCTAGACCGAGGATGGTACTTCCTGACGTCTTTAATCCATGCGCACAACCAAGGGTATCGCTGGCTCCGATAGAGAGCGATGACGGCAACGGAGGCACGCCCTTATCCCGTGTTGGTGGCTGGCCTAGATTGGTTCCTAGGGTGCTATTTGTAATTTTCTTTTTTCATGTGGTTGTGTGGTACCACTGTTTATTTTCAAACTAATTTGGGGTCTTCTCCCATAAATAAAATAAAATGAAAACAGAAATGTTAACGCCCACACGTGTGGGCGTTTGCATCTCGCCCACACGCATGGATCCGCGTCCGTTCATGAGCGCACGAATCTTGGCATGTTTCTAGTGCCACGTAGGACTGGTCTGGTGTGTGGGCATTCACCCGGTCGCCCATACGGCCGTTTCACCACACAGGAGGGGCTGGTGTGTGGGCGTTCAGTAGTTCACCCACACGCCACTTTGCACGCACACACAAGGGCTAGTGTGTGGGCATTTGCCATCTCGCCCACACGCCCGTCTCCTCTCCCACACCCAAGCTGCTAGTTGCCATGTGTTTTGCAGTGCACATGGCAATTGCCCCTAGTGTGCTTTATAAGCAGGTGGCAACTCTTTTTTTTACCCGAGTTGCCATGTGTTTTGCAGGGTACACGGCAACTGCCTAGTGTGCACGTAAGCAGATGGCAACTCTCTTTTACCGAGTTTCCATGTGTTTTTGCACGTACATGGCAACTGCCCTAATGTGCACGTAAGCAGATGGCAACTCTTCATTTTACATGGCAACTTCCCTAGCATGCTTGTGAGCACATGGCAACTCTCTCAACTGCCTAGTGTTAGTATGTGGCAACTCCTAAAGTTATGAAATCGTGGCAACTACTTCCTCCGTCCCATAATATAAAAACGTTTTTGACATTAGTGTAGTGTTGAAAACGTTCTTATATTTTGGGACAGAGGGAGTACATTAGATCAGACCATACATGGCAACTGCAGTTGAGCAACCATGGCAACTGCAGTTGTCCGACATGGCAACCATAGTTCAGCAACATGGCAACTGTAGTTAAACGAACATGGACGAGGGTCTGGACCATGGCAACTACGGGCGCGCGATGACCGTCATGCGTGGCGTGCGGGACCAGGAGGTACGAGGCCTGACATACGAGTGTGTGGGCATTATCAACTTCGCCCACACGCACGCGTGTGAGAGGGATCGGGAGGGAAAAAAGAGGTGTGTGGGAATTACTTGTTTTGCCCACACGTAGGTGTGTGGGTTGTTCCTCTTATACACCACACAAAATGTGTGGGCGGACTCCCTAACGCCCACACGCGTGACACTTATCCGCGTCCATAAAAAAAGGGCGGGTGCTAGGCGCCGGCGCACCGGCCCAAATTTGGGCCGGTCGCACCCGCACCGTGCGATTTAGGAAATTGTAGCCGCACGATATTCTTTCTGCTCCCCTGTGTCTTCTTCTCTGGGAAACCAACCCATGGCGCCGCCCGACCTAGAAGCACTGCCCGGCGTGTCCCGCCGGTCGCCGCCCTCGCCGCCGGTAACTGCCCTCGTTGGTCGCCGCCCCGCCGGTCGCCGCCCTCGCCGCCGGTCACCGCCCTCGCCGGTCGCCGCCCCTCGCAGCCGTCATCTCCTTCTGTGTTTCCCGCCGGTTTTGTGCATGCAGCAACGTGTCCCGTAGTTGCAGCTCCCCCATGACGATGGTCGCAGCTCCGGCGTGTGCCGGTTACAGGTCGCAGCACCTCCATCGCCCTGCTCGTCGCCCCATGGTATCAATTTCGATGTCGTTCCTAGCAAAAAAGCGGAGACATTCCAGCAAAAAACAAGGGTCCAGCAAAACATTATATGGTTCCAGCAAAAACATTGTGTGGTTCCAGCAAAAAATGAGATGGTTTTCAGCAAAACATTGATACGCTTGTCGCAAAAAAAATTATATGGTTCCAGCAAAATCTGATTATGGTTCCAGCAAAAAAACACAAATGCAGCAAAAATCACCGTGGTCGCAGATTTTTGGGTGGGTGGGTGGTAGCAAAAACATGGTCTGGTTCCAGCAAAATCAAATCATGGTTGTAGCAAAAAATCGATTGAAAAAACAGACGATGTCGTGAAGATGGATGTAGCAAAAATCCATAAAACACCGGTAGTAACAAAAAGCAAAAACAAATGTAGCAAAATGGTTCACCGATTCCAGCATAAATTACCGTGGTAGCAGATTTTGGGGAGGGGGTGTGGGGGTGGGTGGTAGCAAAAACATGGACTGGTTCCAGCAAAATCAAAGCATGGTTGTAGCAAAAATCTGATGCGGCGGCCATGGAGAGCAGCGCAATCAGTTGCGGACGGCCATGGCGACGAGCG
The DNA here is from genome assembly GCA_963921465.1 of Triticum timopheevii. NCBI lineage: Eukaryota > Viridiplantae > Streptophyta > Magnoliopsida > Poales > Poaceae > Triticum > Triticum timopheevii. The sequence continues at coordinate 14,314,529 of OY997271.1, forward strand.
CTGATTGCAGCACCGTCGTGATTGTAGCCCGCTCAGCGCCATGGAAACAGAGCAGCAAGGCAATGAAAGAGAGAAAAGGTTATGGGGAAGAAGATAAGACACGGGTGGTCCAGGAGCTTCGGGGCTGCGGGGAACGTGTGTGGACGAAAAAAAACGGTGGGGTTGGATAGAACGGTGTGGGGGGACGCGTGTCAGCAGATGGGCAAGCAATTTCAGTCCACATCTACGACTCGTGCACGACCGGCTGAAACGTTCCGCCGGTGCACCGCCTGGAAACGTTTTCCTAAAAAAAAGAACCACGACAAAGTATGACGAAACTTTTAGAGCACCCCCGTCACTTGTTAAAAGCAACCTGGTCGGCGCCGGCTGCCGCCTCCGTTCATCGTTGGGCTTGTCGTCGTCCCCACCGCCGACCCTGTCTCTTTCTCCTGTCCACGCCGCCAACCGCTCCCTCCAGATCCAGATCCGCCTCTTTCGAGGTTACCGGCGACCCTCTCCGTATTCATCAGTTAGGGGTAGCTCAATTTTCTGGAATTCAACAGCGAGTTCTTCTGGTAATTATTTGGATTCGCTCTAGTGTTACGAGCATCTTGCCGTCCATGTTTATTAGTACTACTCTGCAAAATCCAACTCTCGCTTGAATATCGGGCGCGCGCCGTTTAGATTGGATCTGTCCGGCCATGCCTAACAATGGGATGGAATCCATGGCGGAGGGGGACGATTGTGATGGCCTTCTCCGACTCTGCCTCATCTCATCTCCCTGTGTCTCTCCTACCTTGATAAGTTGTTCTGTAAACTGCTGCAAGGCCTCAACAAGTCATATTCTCCTTTTGGTTTTGTGCAACAAAACAAACCTAGGCTGTCACAGCCTTACATCCATCTGCTGTGGCATCCAATCAAATCATGGTAAATTCACTGCCCCCCTCTCTTCTTCTTAGTCCGTTTAATTTGTCTTGCTAGTCATATTCTCCTTTTGGTTTTGCAGAGCCAAGATGCCCAAGACAGAATCAGTGCGCTCCCTAGCGACATCCTTATCCGAATCCTTTAACTCCTTCCGGTGTGCAGTGCGATTCGGACCGGATCGCTCTCCAAACGATGGACACAGCTTCCTCACCAGCTCTCTTGTCTGCTCATAGGTGTATCTGACATTCAGAGCGCTAGCTACGTCACGCTGGGTCAGATCATGGGGGCGTACACAGAAACGACGAGGAGATTGCTATCGTCCACGTGCGAATGCGGCAGCCGTTCTTGTGCCCTATTGGCCATGCCATCGGGGATGTAGCCAGGAACGGCGACACTGAATGCCTCGAGTTTGTGATATTCACGCATCTTGCGAGACCAAGCAATGCTCAACGTGTCTTGTTCGGACAGCGCTTCATGTCTTTCTTCCACTCTTGCCCTGTCGCCTTCAGATGGCTCACAAGGCTAACTCTCCACAACCTTGCATTTGGAGACTCGGATGTCCCCAATCTCCTCAATGCTTGCGATAAGCTTCAGTTCCTTAACTTGAGATGCTGCCAGTTGGGTCCGAAATCTGTCCTCAGCATAGACGCCCCGTCATCAGAGCTCCAGAAACTTGAATTGTTTTGCTTTGAGTGCGTGCGGGTTGATCTAGCAAGTCTTCCTAAGCTGAAGCAAGTGCTCTGTGATACTTGGTGGGCTGTGACCACACCTATGTCTTGTGGCTTTGTTCCCCAACTTGAGAAAGTAAGCCTCGCCTCTGCTGCCCTGTCTGGGCAGAAGCCATTCACATTGAGCAAGTGTTTATCTAGTACTAGTAGTACAAGAAGCCTCTCGACCTTGTGTCTGGATTTTTGCTCTCAGATGGTAAGTTTCTACTGCTACAACTCACTCTGCGTCTATGCCTCGTTCATCTATTATTTCAATGTATATATACACATTGCTACACGTCTCATGCATGCTCCATATTTGTTTTTTTACAAGTGCAGATCTGGATTCAACCGGAAGATCCTAAACAGCTCACACGTATATTCAGTAGCCTTAGAGATGTTTATATCTACAATGTCTTTGATGAGTGTGATTTGAATTGGACATTCTTTATCCTTAAAGCTGCACCTTCACTGAAGAACTTCTATGTAAGTCTGTTAATTAAGATTTTCTATGCCACTTGCCCACTTGATATATTTTTTTCTTTGACATGTTTATGCATTTTCAGCACTAACTATATACCAGCATGCCACTAGCGCTCTTCTGTCACCAATAATAAAGATGAGAGCAGGATATGTGCAAGTGTAAATAGTTAGTTTTTTTGCAAACAAAAGCACTTGTGGAAAATGAGTTAGTTGTATTGCACAAGCTAGAACACAAGGCAAACACACTCAGTCACTCGCAGCTTTAACAAAAGGTACTACATGCCGCATTGGGATGTAGGCAATATGAGATTCATTAAATGATATCATTGACGATGCAATGCAAAAAAGTAGAAATTCTTAAACATGGATTTTCTTGGGAGAGAATTTCCATGCAAGATAATGTTAGAATTCCTCCAAATTTCTACAGATCATGATATAATTGCATAGGTACCATATGCAACGTCATTCCTGTTTCAGAGAGCTGTATGCAAATTCCCCTAAAACCATATGAGGGCCTATCTTTAAATACTAATATGAAGCTCAATGCATTTTTCTGAATAGTACTCCCTCCGATATTGATGCAGGTTTAGTACAACTTAGAACTAAGGTTGTACTAGAGCAGCGTCAACTAATATTGATCGGAGGGAGTAGTACATTTACTTGTAAGTTTTTGTAGCTACCGGTCTGTCGCCGTACTGCATCTTGAAAACTAGTATTGAGGTTGATGCTGATTTTATATGTAATATTTGTCGTTTCTTTTGTTGTTGGGTCCATGCAGTTATCTCGACACTCTTGTGAACCCAACAAGTTTGAGGATATTGCCAAGAAGACTGACTTGGTGTGGGAAACCTCCAGTTTCAAGCATTTGAACTTAAAGCTGCTGTTCATGAAAGGGTTTTCGGAGGATGAGAAGGTGATGAACTATATAAGACTTGTCATGAAAAGATCTATGGGCTTGAAGAGAATCGAACTGCATGATAAAGACCCATGTGAGGAGTGCAAAGCCGTATCCCCCGAGTGTTTAAGGTTTCCTGTGCATGAATCTAGCAAGCGTCGGATTAAGGAGCAACTCACATATGGATTCTCCTTAGATGTGGAGATAATAATGGGATGATGCATATGATCAAGCAGTGTGCAGAACCAAGTCAGTTGCTTAGCACGCCCATTAACAAGGGATATATATATATATAGAGAGAGAGAGAGAGAGAGAGTAGGTGCGAGCATATGTAGGCTTACTTTTTGACTTTTTCAGAGACAAGGTGAGTGCCCGTGTGTTGCAACAGGAGCCAAAAAAATTCATGTTTACAATCAAGGTATTGGGTTAAACTAACACCTGTTATTGTAATTTTTTACACCCATATTTAGTAGGTCAATGTGTAGAACTTAGCTCATTTGACATGCATGGGACCCAGACAATGGATATCAAAGCCGGGAAACATTATTGTGGTAGACAGTCATATCGACGGTTATTGTGCCGATCGCCCCAATATCGCGACTCTGCAAGAGTTGCTCCTGTTACCTAATCTCACGGAAGACACGTAATAGGTAGAACATATTTTGGACATAACTTGGGCCTCTTTGATTCACAGGGTTTTTGTGAAACTCGCTAGATCTGGTGGAAATCGAGCTAGGGTTTCATTTCAAATCGAGAGAGGGGAAGGAGTTTGCGTAGCCGATCCGCCCAACCACCCACACAGCTACAAAAGGTACAAGCATCGGCCGAAGCCGCCGTCCAGTTCCTTCCTACCTATTACATTGGAGTCTACTGGCTATTTAAAGGAGGTGCCATTAACACAGTTAACGGGCCCAGGCCGGGTCGACGAAACGTGCTGGAGTCCTTCTTTGCCTCCTGGGCCGGCTCGTTCCAGGCCCATCTTCTGTCTTTGAATCTTCAGCGCTCTGTTTGCTTGCCGGAACAGCTACAGTGCGGCTGCCTGTTGTCGGGCCGCTGACATCCCCCCTCCTTGAGAAGCGGCTTGTCCCCAAGCCGTAGCCCTTGGAAATTGCTGTTTGAGAGAGTCCAAATCCTCCCACGTTGCTTCACACGCAGAACAACCACTCAGACCAAGAAAACCTCTGACCTCCTTAACATTAACAGGAGTAGGCCAATTTTGCACAGCCACAATCTTACTGGGATCAGTAGCCACTCCCTTGGAGCTGATCACATGGCCTAGATAAGAGATTTCCTGTTGAGCAAAAGCACATTTGGACAACTTCACTTTCCACTGCTCATTGTGTAATATTTCTAACGCTTGCCTGACATGTTTCAAATGTTCTTTGTAAGTTTTACTGAAGACCAGGATATCATCAAAGAAAACCAAAGCACATTTCCTCAGGACAGGAGATAAATCGAAGTTCATAGATCCTTGAAAAGTACCAGGGGCCTCGCTCAACCCAAAGGCCATGGCAGTGAATTCATGATGGTCATTGTGAGTCTGAAAAGCAGTTTTGTATTCCTCTCCTGGTGCAAGCCTGATTTGATGATAGCCAGCTTTCAGATCTAGCTTAGAAAACCAACAAGCCCCAGCTAATTCATCTAAAAGTTCATCAATAACTGGGATGGGATACTTTCCTTTTATTGTAATAGCATTCAAGTGTCTGAAATCCACAACTAACCTCCATGTACCTTCTTCCTTCTTTTTAACTAACAACACAGGAGAAGAAAATGGACTTTTACTGAATCTGATCATGCCCAGGGAGAGTAGTTCCTGAATCTGTTTCTCAAGCTCATCTTTGAGTTGAGGAGCAATTCTATATGGTCTGACAGAGACAGGTCTAGCTCCAGGAATTAGAGGAATATGATGATCATGTGCTCTTCTGGGAGGTAGGCCAGTGGGAGCTTCAAATACTGATGCAAATTCATCTAGAATCACTTGCATATCAGGAGGAACATCCCCTTCCCCAGGACAAATAATAGCACTGACAGAAACCATGGTAACAGCAAATTCAGTTGGCAACAGACCCTGCAATGTAACCACAACACCTTTCTCATGAAATGAGAGCCACTTTTGTATCCAATCCACTTGCATAGTACTGTGCAGAGCTAGCCAATCTAACCCCAAAATCCCATCATAGGTGGCCAGTGGTAGAAACCTGAAGTCAAACACAAAAGCAGTACCACAGCAAGTCCACGGGCACTGTTTCATACATTGAGAACACGACAGAGAATCGCCCCCAGCAACAGTCACTGAAATTGTAGGAGTGGACTGAACTCCTTGCAACTGATCAATAAATTTGCTGTCCACAAAAGAGTGAGTACTGCCAGAGTCAACTAGAAATACCAGAGAAAGTCCTTGCAACTGAACTTCAAGATGTAAGGTAGGAGCATTAGAATCTTTTCCCACTGCAGCAGCAGACAAGCGCATAGCATGGACAGAAACACTGTCATCATCAGACGTAGGAGAACCAGCTTCCAATGTTTGCACATGATCAATGAGTTCCTGCACAAAATGCAGCTGCACAGTAGATTTACACACATGATCCTTGGCCCACTTCTCTCCACAAACAAAACACAAGCCCTTAGCACGCCTATAAGATCGAAGAGCTGACCACTTATCTTCAGTGTGAGCTGTTTTGACAGGTTTAGAGACCTTGCGATCTTCAGTCGGACGTCCCTTAGGAGGAAGGGGTAAGGGAAGGGCACCAGTTTTGATTAGGGAAGACGAATTAAGGGGAGTGAGGCCCTCACCCAATTCCTCATGCAGCAGGGCCAAGTCATAAGCAGCATCAAGGTCTTTAGGTTTCTACAGCGCTACAGCGACTCGAACTCTTGGTTTCAGACCATCGAGGAAACGAGTGGTGTAATGCAACGAATTGGGAGCGTCCTCATAAGCAGACAACTGGTCATACAAATCAGCAAAACGATCAACATAATCAACCACTGTTCCTATTTGAGCAATACGAAACAATTGCCTGGGCAAGGTCTGGTGCTGATTCCAACCGAAACGGCTCTGTAAACTGCTACAAAATTCAGACCACGTTGCATTTGGCTGCCGTCACTGCATTGATTCCAACCAACGGGCTGCAGCTCCTTCAAACTGGGTTGAAGCGAGAGAAATCCAATGATGTGCTGGAGTACCCCCAAAGCCTGAACTGATCCTCACAACGATTTTGCCACAGAGGCGGATTTGCTCCATCAAACCGAGGCAATTCAGAACGAACACCCAAGGAAAAAGCATCCCCCATGTCTACTGAAACTGGATCACGCGAACTGCTAGCTCGATGCAACAATTGAGAATCCCGAGCACCACGAAACCGGGTGGGGGGGGGGGGAACGTACGGCAGACCTTTTCCACGGAGATCAGATTCGATGTTACCTCCATCAGAGAAGTTTTCCCCACGCCCTGCAGAGCGCCCGCCCACCACCGGCGAACCTTCCCTCTGCGGCGGTGGCTCCTTCGACTGCTCAGCACAGATCTGCTCGATCTCCATGTTCATCTCCGCTCGGACCCCATCAATCCTTGCCGAAATCAGACCATCCAGAGCCGAAGTATTGGAATCGATCAACTTGCTCATGGCCTCAAGTAGGTGCTCACCTTGATCCTTGAGACGCTGGCTCAGATCGGCCGCAAAATCGGCTCGGAGAAGCTCGTACACGCCTCTCTCTTCCTCTGATAGCCGCTCCATGGCCGCCGCTCGTCGCCGATCCCGCCACCGCGTGCCGTGCTGGTGCCGAGGAATCTCTAGGACCACTGTATCTGATACCAACTATGAGCAACTCGCTAGATCTGGTGGAAATCGAGCTAGGGTTTCATTTCAAATCGAGAGAGGGGAAGGAGTTTGCGTAGCCGATCCGCCCAACCACCCACACAGCTACAAAAGGTACAAGCATCGGTCGAAGCCGTCGTCCAGTTCCTTCCTACCTATTACATTGGAGTCTACTGGCTATTTAAAGGAGGTGACCGTTAACACAGTTAACGGGCCCAGGCCGGGTCGACGAAACGCGCTGGAGTCCTTCTTTGCCTCCTGGGCCGGCTCGTTCCAGGCCCATCTTCTGTCTTTGAATCTTCAGCGCTCTCTTCGCTTGCCGGAACAGCTACAGTGCGGCTGCCTGTTGTCGGGCCGCTGACAGTTTTCAAAACGTAGTAGCAGCAGAAGTATAGGATTTGAGTGGCGTGCCCACTTGAACACTAAAGGATTAGCAAAGGAGTGCTTGATGCCACCAGAGAAACAAAGAAATTGTAAAAAGAGGTTGAAGTAGAAGTTATATTTCCTATGAAATGTAGTACAAAAGATTTCATAGGAAAAATTCCTATGGGATCCAAGCCTATAAATCAAAGGACCAACATAGGAAAATTTCCTATGGATTTCAATCCTTCAGAAGTCCTATAAAATTCCTTTGAATCAAAGTAGCCCTTATTGTTTAATAAATCTGTTTTGCCTTGTGCACATTATTGGCGGCGACATCTTGATGACAAAGGTGATGTTGCATGGAAGAAAATTATCATGCTTCTGTTTACATCTTAGTGCGGCATGTGCTTGCGGGTGTAAGCAGCTTCAAATTCAAGAACTTCGTACAAAGCATCTTGAAGGAATATGTACATTTTTTGTGAAAAAAAGGTGAGATTTGTTGAGTGAGAAGAATAGCTCAACACGATAAACATATGAAGAGATTCAAATGTTTGGATCCTGGCAAACTTAATAAGAAAAAAGTGCAAGTGAACTAAATGAGTAGATGGCAAACTTGAAGAAAAAAAATACTTTCTTTGTCATTTGTTTCTATTTTAGTTCGTTCACCTAAAGAGCTATAAAGTCAGATTCTTTTCTAGAAAGATGATAAGTGAACAAAACACACATCATAAAAAAAATGCACACATTCATACATTTCAAAAAAAAAAAAAGTTGATATTTAATATTGGTTCTGAGAAGTACCCATAATCAATTATCCAAAACATAGTTTAATATTCTCCTGAAAGAAGCAGTATCACATTATCCGTAGCATCACAAGAGTGCACACGACAGAACTTGTAACAGTTTGTTAGACAGCTCCATGACTACATATTATCCGGTAACACTTGACAAAGCTTGCACCTACTCATTACTACCAAGGCATATTATCCAGTAACACGTGACTAAGGCAACACCTACTTATCACCACGGAAGGTCATCACCACGAAGGTAGCTACGGAGTTCTTTTGAATTAACCGGAACTTCAGGTGTCAAATCGAGCTCAGGATCCGAAGCGCTCAGCTCCAATGAGGTCACTCCTTGAGCAAGCTCCAACTCTGGACCGTACAAGTTCAGCGGCTTTGTCGAATCATCGGATGGCCAGTCTAAGCTATTGACAGCCTAATAACGACATAAAATGAATAAGGCACAGCAATTCAAAGCATAATGATGAGTATTCACAGAACTAATTATAGAATATCTCACATCTGTTGCTTGGAGATATTTGCTAAGCGCCTGATTCTTCTCTGTTACATCAGACCTTATGTTGTAAAGGTAGAACTGAAGCATTGCAATCCTAAAGAGAACAGCTTGTTAGAGATGGCAAAAATGAAAGTCCAATGACAGATGATGGTAGTGACTTACATGTTATGACACGCTCTAATCACCTCCTGTGTTGAAGCGGCCGACAAAACGTGCTCGTTAACCAAAGTAATTGCTTCATGGCAAGTTCGCTCAAACTCCATTTTCAGCTTCTGGAGATAGATCGTCATGATCTCCTTATCCTCCAATTTGAGCTCGAAAGTTTGGATCATCCGAAGCTTAGACTCCAATACCTCAACCAAGGCATTGTGAAGATAGTCAAGCTCATTTTGAGAAATCTGAACGCCCAATTTAGCAATCGATGAAAAGTAGCTGACAACATCTACAAGTAGAATAAACAAGTTATTTATTGAAACTATTATGCAATCCTCTCTACATTAGTTTTGACAGTTTGAAACTAGAAAAAAAAAATTCCACTTGTAGTTACACACTAGTTTTGCCCTATGTCTCTTTAAAAAGCTCGGTTTTCCCTTTGTATCCCCACATGTCTAAACAGAGATTTTACAGACAAGTGCAAACTGGGCAGTGTCAATACTAGTGTGGAAAATGGAAAAAATACGAACATTTCAATCCATATTGAAGGGCGTCTTTGAACTAAATTAAACAACTTATCACAGGTCTCAAAGAACTCACAACAATTATAGAGCAAAAACTATGATATTGCAGAATATGGCACTAGGCACTACTAATGAGCAGAATACCTCCCATTGATTTGGAATTCATAAAAGAGGGAACAGTTATGACGTACCATCTAAGCGGCCAGAGACATGCGCAAGCATACCAGCAATGGCCAAGTTGGGTCGGCCAGCGAGGTGCGCGGCATAGACAAGGTGCTCACCTACTGGAGGGTCATCAAACACTCCAGCAGCAAGGTCAAGGTAGGCAAAGCAGGTGCTAGCTCTTTTACTGGTAGTATCCAGCCTCTTCATCTGCTTTGACAGTTTGTGGTGAATATCCTTCCTTGTAGAGATTTTCTAAATGTTCACGCAGATACATATCCAGAAGCAGATTTGGCTCCAGCTTATCAAGATGCTTCAAACATGATTCGTAGCGACTGTCATGAATATTACATGGTTAGAATATATGACACAAATCGGTTGGGGAAAACATGTAACCTACTCTACCAGAGTTAAACAAACAAAAGTTTGTCATAAAAAAAAACTCCAAACCAAACTTTCGAATGGACAAAAAAGGGCACACTCGATAGCTTCAGCACAAGTGGTTCAACCAACGAGATACTATGCCATATTTCAGTACACAGTCAGGCTTTCATGGTATTTGAAACTGGTGGGTCCCAGGTTTTTTCTGTGCACATACAGTCCATTAGAAAATAGGAAATACTTAATGGCCACTCATAATGATGAAAAGCTGTACAGTGGCTCAGAACATCAGTTTTATTCTGTAACATGACCTCGCAATGTGGGACACCCATATTCTAACCAGACTATGCTGGAGTGTTCTATGGACTAAATGGGTAGCAACCGTTGTGCTACTGGATAACAATTATCAGTCATCGCCTTTTCTTTTATAGAACTAGCTAATTTGTTTCCCTTAGTTACTAGGTTGAATTTGATACTGTCCAAGGAGAAAGAAAGGAAAAGGGTTGAAGCTTGAAAGTATCATTTTAATTTTAATTATGTGAGACCAACACTTGGACTGATGAGCACTAATCCTCCTACTTGTCACATAGTTTCCAGTATTGAAAAAAGAACATAAACTTATCAATAAAATTACAAAGTGTATATTCTCTCCGTACTCCTACGATATAGCAAGAACATAGAATTGCAGCACACGTATGCTAGATGAGCAATAAGATGTAATAAGAACCACCACTCTGAACAGGTGGCAAAGAACAATATTAATATAAAACAGTGAGATCTGTTCAATGAAATCATACCACGAATCAAAATCCATGACCAGCTTCCTCACTTCAGGCATTTGATCCAGCAAGGGGTAGAATTCAATGTTTTCAATAACCCTGACCTGTAAATATAAAAACAATCATGTTTTGAGTTTTGACTGTCACCATATAAATGGCACCAAAACAAAAGATAAAGAGAGAAAGAACAAGGATTGAACCTGCAGCTCTGCGCGATCGAAAGAAGCAAGTGCACAAAGTGTACCATAGAGAACCACATCTTGTGGAGCCAAGACTTGCACATAGTTCCTTCCCAGTTTAGGTGCTGCCTTGATGAACTTCAGGAAACGCAAAGTATCAGCAAACAAGTTGTGGGTTTATCAAGAATATACTATAGCAAATGAAAGATGCACTGCATGGACGGATCTAACAAATATGTTGGGAGGGCATGACATTCAAATATGAAGTTAAATTAAATCCTAAAGCATGCAGAGAACGCCTTGAAAATTTACAGGTGCAAGGAAACATAACAGGATTTCTTGAGGACAAACCGTATATGCAGCCATTCCGTAGTCTCCTAGTCCCATGTAGGCTAAACCTCCAGCTGCTCGCAGCTTTGATGTGGTTATCGCATCCAAGGGGTCTGGGGTTAGCTCTGCTTTCCTAACATAGTCAGCAACATCTTTGAACTGTCTCAAGTCAATGTTAACCAGAATCAGCTCCAAACACATCTGCACTGTATTCTTTGAAGTGGTGCAGTAGCCGCTCATCTTGATGTAGCTCTGTGCGGCTTCGGAAAGATGACCGTGAGAATAGTACAAATCACCAATCTTGTTATGCGCCGCTCTGATACTTTCTGTGGACATATTGGTCTGCATTTATTTATTTTTTCGAAACGGAGGCAAAAGTTTTGCCTCATCGATTAATTAAGAAGAAGAGAATTGCCCGGTTAATTTATGGAAAACCAGGCGAAAACCAATACAAACGAAGCACGAACAAACTACTCCCAAGACATGAAACCCCACAACCGCACAGGCGGCCCGCCAAACTCTCCAAAAACACAACATCCACAAACCCCTTCACTGCTACTACGCCAAGTGACTCCCCACGAGAACACCTCGACACAAGACATCAAGCACCTCCCAACCCACAACGAGAACCCAAACAAAAAGGACAAGCCGAGTATTGGTCTGCATTACAAAAGGAGCATTATGCAGTACTGTGACTTGCTTGATACATATATGATGTTACCATACAAGAGAATGAATGAACACACCAAGCCGACCACTATCATACATCGATATATTAGGTTAATTGTTATGAGTCAATATAACAGATGCAGTAATTGTTGGTCCTACAGCATCTACAGAATAAGTAGATCCTACAATGGGCTAAACGCTGCGCCACACCCAATCCTTAAAGCAGCAAGCAGACCACAGGCAAGATTACTCGGAGAAGTCATACTCATCGCCCATGTTAATAACGCCCATATTAAGATCAAGATATGGCACCCACAAGGAACTAGCAGATCGATGAAATACACAACAGAAATAAGAAACACTGCTGTAATATAGGGAATCAATTGCCACACTTGCTCTCTTGACAAACAATACTTTTTATGCCATACATAGACATTAAATTAAAGAATTAACAAAAGATCAATAGATCTGCTATTTGGTTCACTGTTATGGCAAAATATAGCAGAGGCAGTAAGTAATTGTTGATCCTACACTACAGCATGTATAGAACACCAAATTCCTGCATTGGGCCGGCTACAAGCTGGCCACGCCACCATATCGCTAAAGCAGCAGAGCGTTGGCGTGCGAGATTACTCAGAGCGACCTGAAAGCCACACGACCATATCTGTTTCACTCAACCATTATTCCTGCGTGCCAAGCGACGCACGGAGATGAACCGCACGAAATTCGCATGGCAAATAGGCCTTCATCGGGACACCAACGCATCCAAAGGCGCGCCACCGAAAGGGAGGGCGATAAAGCGGCTAGGGTTTCGCACCTGGTGCGCGCGGAGGTCGCGCTTGAGGCTCTCCAGACGGTGCTGCAGGAAGCAAATGGGGGCGCGCTCTGGATTGGGACGCGGGATAGGATGGTGTTTTTCTAGATGGATAGCACATTCGGCTTAATTTTGGCCCGTGGTTCCATTTCTGGCCCATGTGCTACGGCCCATCATTTGCTAACCAATCTTTTGAGTACTACTCCCCCCGTTCCTAAATGTAAGTCTTTTAAGAGATTCCAATAAGGGACTACATATATACGGAGCAAAATGGGCAAAACTACATTCTAAAATATGTCTATATACATCCGTATGTAGTCTCGTAGTGAAATCTCTAGAAAGACTTATATTTAGAAACGGAGGGAGTAGTACAAAAGCTTGGCGGAAAATGCAGTCCTTCTCCTTTAAAAAGAAACAAAAAAGTAGTCCTTCTTGTTTGAGTGTAGCCTCTTCGGCTCCGGATTGATGATGTAGTTGTACTAGAGGCCGTCGTGTGGAGTATTATTCATAGACCTCCCTCTTGAAAAACCTTAGCCAATGTAAGATCGATACCCCCCCCCCCCCCCCTTCGCCTCTCGCCATCACTCCCCCACCATGGGGTGGAAGGGAGGGATTTTCACCTCTCATTCTTTGCTCGCTTGGCTTTGGTCTAGCGGCAACACCGCTCGAACGGCGATGGTGGTGTCATCTCAAATAAAAATCCTCCGACTCTAATCATGTCTCGGCTACGTTTGTTATGGTGTTGCTCAAGGGTCGGGGAGTTTTCATCCCTTTCGTTCTTCATGGTTGACTGGTTCATTATTTGTGGTGTCTGCCGGTGTATCTTTATGTGGTGGCCCCATCTCTTCCCATTTTGTCTCTCACTGATTTCCCATCTTAGTAGGGCCAAGCACCTGCAGCTTTATCTTTCTTAAATGTTGTTTTATCGTGAATAGTTACAACATTTTGAATGTAAAATAAATGAAAATTTTAAATTTCAAAAGTTTAGGACCACCATATCCACATGACGTTCGTTCTGGAAACATCCCATACCGAACGGATGGTTCAGCAGGGGAGGAGCGATCTACGAACAAAATCGTTCAATTAGATATGATTGTAGCCCGAACTGTCCAGCTAGCCAGCCCGCTGTGGCCTCCTGACCCAAAACAATCAACTCTGAACATAAACTACTGGGAAAATGCCCAAAAAACAATACTACAGATGGGCCCCACGAAAAAGAACAACTCAGTTTTTTCTGACACTGTACAAAAGGGGAAAAAGGGGGGGAAACCACAGTTTTTGTTGTAACTAAGAAAGCCCAATTTTTTCCAGGCTATGAAAAAATTACCATAGTCCAAAAATAAAGCAAAAAACAAATTTGATGTGATAGAAATGAAAACAAGATACCATGGATTGTTTAGAAAAGAAGATTTGCCATGGTACAAACAAAAATTTCCATGGATGTAAAGTAAAGTTTACCATGAATCTTGAATTTAATTTGCCATGATATTAGAAATGAAAGTTGCCATGGTGCATGAATTAATTTTGCCTACATTACACATATGACCATGACAAACGAAAACTCTAAAACTTGCCATGGTATTTAAGACACAAATTTATTTCAAAAACTTGCCATGTGAATAAACTAGAATAATGCAAAATTTTCCATGGCAATGTAGGTAATGTTGCCATGTCAATAAAAGGTAAATTTGAGACACATAGAATTTTTTTAAAATGAATAAAACATCTTAAGTTGTAATGATACCGTACATGTAATCGCCATGGACAAGCAAATTTCAAAGAATCAAAACTTTTTTCCATGGCAAAACAAATTTGAAAGAACAAACTTGTCGTGTTCTCAAACTAATTTAATGGCCATGACAAACATTCTTCCGATGGACATGGCAAAAGGACACAACGAACCATGGCAAAAAATGCATTTAGTTTCCATGGGAAAAAACACAGCTATAAAACAAATACAGGTTTTAGTTGCCATGGCAAGTTTGCCTTGTTTTTGAGCATATTAGGTTGCCATGTTTTTGAACATCTTTAGTTACTATGACAAGTTTGCCATGTTTTTGCACATCTTTAGTTTGTCGTGGCAAGTTTGCAAATGGTTTTGAGCATTTTAAAATGACATGGGAAGTTTGCCATGTTTTGACCATCTGGAAAGTTTGCCATGTTTTTGAACATCTTAAGTTGCCATGGCAAATTTGACATGTTTTTGAACATCTATAACTTTGCAATGGCAAGTTTGCATGTTTTTGAACATGTTAATTAAACAAGTTTGCCATGTTTTTGAACAAACTTAATTAAAAGAAGTTTGCCATGTTTTTGCACATCGTAAAAAGTTTGCCATGGAAAGTTTGCCATGTTTTTGAACATCGTAAATTGCCATGGCAAGTTTGCCATGTTTTTGAACATCTTAAATTTTCATGGCAAGTTTGCCATGTACCATAACTGTGCCATGTTTTTTAGCATCTTCAGTTGCCATGGCAACTTTTCTGATAAGTAACTTATTTTCTCTCTACAACTTGCCATTAAATACACCGCAGGGAAAACTGGGAATGCATCCAACAGTTAGCTATGTCCAAGAGTGATATATATGTTACTCTCTCTCCTCAAAACAAAAATACTTCTGACAACCAAAATGTATTTGTACTCGTAAACATTTGATTTGAGCCCATTACCCTTAGAAACGAACTCCTTTGGACGAGAAGAAATGTATATGTACTCATAAACATTGGGCACGTGACTGGAGAGGAAGCATCACCGAGATGACAAACCAACGCTACCAATGGCAATGCGAGACCTAAGAAGTTGTGGGTTGATATGCACTAAAACCTCCATAGCATCAACTTTTATATAATTATGAACAAGGTAAGAGGTGTTTCCATAAGAACCATGGATCACCTACCACATAGAATCGCCAGTACACATCTACCTTGAGGTTGCGCACTAGTTGAATCAACGCCTCCTTGATGGTTGCGTATTTACGGCCAAAAGCTGACACAATATAGCATCACGTCGCTTCTCACAGGTCCTTGTCCTAACTTTCTAATTTCAATTAAAAAAAGGAATAAAGCAGTAAAAAGACAAAGAAAATTGAAAACATATATAACAAAAGGAAAAAAGGAAAGCCGTAAAAAACCAGCAAAAAAACCCGAAGAAAAAGTAAAGAAAACCAGCCAGTTTTAAGTTCATGAAATTAAAAAAAGTTCATGAATTTGCAAGAAAAATGTTTACAAATTTGGAAGTTCATGAGTTTGAAAAACTTCTTGGATTTTGGAAAAAAAATAGGTTTGTGAATTGGAAAAGGTTCATCGATTTTGAGAAACCAGACTGAAAACTTCGCAAAACCGGTCTGAAAGCTTTCTAAAACCAAGGATGAACTACTCCTCGAGACCTCTTAATGGGTCGGCCGATAAAACATCGCTCGAGGAAGGGGGTGTGCCCTGGGTTCGGGAACACCGTTAACCTGGATTTTTTTTTAAAACATATTATTTTAACAAATTTGAAAAATGTGTGCCCTAATTTGAAAATTTTAAAAGTATGACCCCATCGGACTTACAAAGCCAAAAAGGCACTCTTCGGTCTCGCTTAGACCAGGGATTAGTCTTCGGTCTCGCTTAGGCCGAAAAAGCTACTCTGGTCTCGCTTAGGCCGAAGAGTGGCAAAAGTGGGCCGAAGAGCTCCTCCGTTTTCGTTGGGCCGAAGTTGCATGGCCGTTGGTCGAAACCAAGCCGAAGTGCACTCTTCCACTTTCCCGTGACCAAAGAGTCCTTTTTCTTTTCTTTTATTCGCCCACCCGGTGTCTTTCCACCCTTAACCAATTTAGCATTCCCACTCTTTTTTCTAATACTTTTCTTATTTTTAAATATTTAGTTTGCTCGTTCGTAAATATTATTCTCGCGCCACATCACGTTGTTTCTTCTCTTCCATTTGAATAATATTATTTTAATGTACAATGACATTTTTTTAATATGGGTCAAACATTTTTGTCATAAACTATGAATATTTTTTAGTACACGATGAGCATATTTGGAATACATGATTAAACACTTCCGAAATACACGATGAATATATTTTTTTTAATACGCGATAATGTTTTCTGAATATAGGTTGAACATTTTCTTATATCCTTTCTACTTATATGGTTTTCGGTCCCATTTTCCTCATAAATGGCAACTTCTTCAGATTTTCGATCTGATTTCCCTTACATGAACATTCGTTTTGTAAGATGCAAATATTTATATGTTTATTTTCAAAAATAGGAAACTAAATATGGAAAAAATAGCAAACTAAATTATAAAAATATGAAAAATATTTTAAAAACAGCCAAAACCCTAAATTGTTAAGGCCGGGAAGACAACCGGGTGGACGGAGAAAGAAAAAAAGGACTCTTTGGCCACGGAAAAGCCAAAGAGTGCTCTTCAGCCAATTTAGGTCGACGGCCATGCAACTTCGGCCTGGCAAAAACCGAAGAGCTCTTCAGCCCAGTTCTGCCACTCTTCGGCCTAAGCGAGACCAAAGAGTGTCTTTTCAGCCAAAGCGAGACCGAAGACTACACTTTGGCCTAAGCGAGACCGAAGAGTGCCTTTTCGGCTTTAGTAAGGCCGACAGGGTCATACTTTCAAAATTTTTGAATTAGGGCACACATTTT
Organism: Triticum timopheevii; assembly: GCA_963921465.1. Classification (NCBI taxonomy): domain Eukaryota; kingdom Viridiplantae; phylum Streptophyta; class Magnoliopsida; order Poales; family Poaceae; genus Triticum; species Triticum timopheevii. Next base: position 14,331,624 of record OY997271.1, read on the forward strand.
CTGAATTTGTTTAAATAATAACAATACTTTTTCAAAAAAATCCCCGGCACAGGAGACGCCAAATAGAATTCAGCCTCGTTCTCTCAGGTCTCTTTCCTGGCGTGAGTGCTTTTGTTCGCTCGAACAAACAGTCCTTCCCGAGATCCAGGGGGTCCTGGGATGGAACATCAGGGTAGATAATGTTGGTCTATATAGAAACCTTAGTACAAAAATTCACAAAAGCCACGACCAATTTGGTCCTGATGAAACCCAGGTGACTGCAAAGCTGAGATGCAGCTCGCCCATATCAATCTAAACGCTCAGTGCACAATCGGACGGCTGCCAAACCTTTTGGTACATTAGTTCACCCAATGCTTCTTTTTTTCTTTTTGACATAAGGAGAATGGTTTACATACATAATGACTGGAAGCTTCAACCAGTCTTGCCTGCAATGTTCTTAGAGAATCTGTGTATTCAATTATTTGCTATTTCTACAACATTGGTTCAAATGGCATTATCAAAATTTCATCAGTAAACATTCGCCTGACCGGCTGACCATAGAAAAGTGCAAGGAAAAAAGAGTAAGAAACTCTACACAAGACCTAGCTTCTATTAAACTTGCCTTGTGCCAACTATGGTCAACGGTCACTGCGGGAATAAGGGAAAAGGAAACATTTCATGGCTGCATCCTTCATCCTATGCCAAATGTAATGAAGAATAATTTGTTCTCGCCAGAATAACTTCAGGTCAGAGTACTGTCCATCGTTCTTTGACCAAGTTTACAGGTGAGCAATCAAAGTGACATGAGTCTGGAGATTAACTGGGCAAACATGGCCTACATTTGTTGGATCACAAGCTGAAGAATTTTGACTCAAGAATTAGATGATGAGGTTCACATTGACCAAGGATAAATCACATGAGTGTCGTCACATCTACATTCACACACCCTCTGCATAAAACACAGCAGGATATACTCCCTCCGTTCCTAAATGTAAGTCTTTGTAGAGATTCCACTATAAACCGCATACGGATGTATATAGATGCATTTTAAGATTAAATAGATTCATTCATTTTGCTCCGTATGTAGTCCACCTAGTGGAATCTCTACAAAGACTTGTATTTAGGAACGGAGGGAGTAAAATATTACACCCTAGAACATTTCGCACATAACTTGATACGATTCAAAGAAGAGGAAAAGCAGTAACGACAACAGAGAGGAAAGATGAAAACAAGGACTACCCACATCAATGTCTCTGATGACTTTGTACATACCTGTTCCGTTCATGATCATGCTGCTTCTAAACTCTTACTGGTCCCTTCAGTTAAAGAAAGATCCTCCTTAATCTGCTAAATTCCATAATATTGTCATCTATGGATTCATAAAGACTGACGTGCCACATGACTGGATTTGTACTTATTATTTCTGCTGCAAGGCAGATGAGTTCAAAGTAAAAGCTAAAAAAAATATTGTAATAAAGGCAAAAGCTTAAAAGTATAGCATTCAGGTTCCATATCCGTGCTTCATGGTGGTTTACTGCACTGGTATACGGATCATTAGCTCCATTTGTCCAGCAAACTTACAAAACAACAAAGAATCTGTGTATTTCAGTTATTTGATATTTCTACATCAATGGCTCAAATGACATTATCAAAATTTCATTAGGAGACGTTGCCTGACCGGCTGACCATAAAAAATGTAAGAAAAAAGAGTAAGAAACTCTACACAAGACTTGGCTTCTATTAAACTTGCCTTGTGCCAATTACGGTCAGCTTGTCAGTGCAGGAAAAAGGCAAAAGAAACTCTCATGCCTGCACCCTTCATCGTAAGTGAGATGCAGCTCGTCCGTCTCAATCCGGAGACTCACCACAAAAATCTCCTAGTACACCTGACAACTCTTTTGACATGGGAATGGGAGAATGATTTACCAGGAATGATAGTATTGTGGCCAGTCGGTGTTTCAGCATTTGATCTCAGCCTCATTTTCTCGCTGTTTGTTAACTGCAATTGAACACATAACCAAATAAGATTCAGTGAAGAGGAGAAGCAACACCTAAAGGAAGATCTCCTGTTCTGCTCTGTTGTGTCGCTTCTAAGCTTTTACTGATCCCTTATAAAATGAAAAATCCATATTAGTCTGCTAAATCCAATTAAATGGCCACCCTTTGTCTACCATGAAATTGCCAGGCTCGTGGATTCCGTCTTCACTACATTCTGTGGCAAGGTGGGATTCGCCTTTGCATTTCCTCAGGTAAACAAGTAAAAAAAACTATTAAAGAAATATCATGCAGGTTCCATATCTCTATGTCATGGTAGTTTACTGCACTGATACTATGGTTAAGCGATTAAATTTGTCCAGCAAAGTAACACAACTACAAAAAAAATGTCCGGGTATTCAGTTATTTGCTCTTTCTATAACTATGGCTGAAATGGCATTATTATCAAAAAAAAATCGTAAGGAGACGTTGGCCTGACCAACTGACCATAAGGAAGGCGCACGAGAATAAAAAGAAACTCTATGACAAGACTTGGCTTCTGTTAAACCTGCCTTGTGCCAAGCCCGGCCAACTGCCAGTGCAGGAAGAAGGCAAAGGAAAGACCTCATGGCCGCACCCTTCATCCTACGCCAAATGTATGAACAATAGTTTGTTCTCACTGGAATATCTACAGGTCCCCATAAAAAAAGGATAGCTACAGGTCAGACCACTGCCCATCGTCCTTTGACCAAGTTTCATATGAGCCAACCGAGTGAGATGAGTCTGGAGATTAACTGACCAAGCATGGCCTACACTTACACTGGTTGGATCACCAAGCTGAAGACGTGTGATCGAAGAACTAGATGATCAGGTTCATATTGACCAGGGAGAAATCAGCCAGTGTCATCACATTCACATCACAACACATCCTCAGCATAAAACACAGCAGGATCTAAAAGATTACACCCTCGAATATTTTCTTGTCCTTTCTTAAATGCACTTGCACACAGAACTAAGTACGATTCAAACAAGAGAGAAAGCAACAGCAAGAAGAGCGAAGAAAAAAAGATGAAAACTAGGACTACACACTCACATCAAGTACTGTCTCTGAAGATTGTGTACATACCTGTTCTGTTCATGATCACGCTGCTTCTAAACTTATACTGATCCCTTCAGTTAAACAAGATCCTTCTTGGTCTGCTAAATATTCATCGATGGTCACCATAAAATTGGCATGTTTGTGAAATGTCACTGGATCAATTTACAGTTTCAATATTTCTATAAGCACCATTGCTTTTACCAACTCTAGGTCAATTTTGTGGCCATGGATTTATACAGACTGGTGTCCACATGATTGCAGTTGTTTCAATTATTTCTTCAGCAACAAGTAGGCAATTCAGGTAGTCACTAATTAAAAGCTAAAAGAGGATGTAAACAGCAAAGGCTAAAAGATACTAACATTCAGGTTCAATATCCGCATGCCATGGTGGTTTTGTCCATCAAACCATCATAACTACAAAGAATCCATTTATTCAGTTATTTGCTACTTCTACAACAATGGCTCGAAGGCATCATTATCAAAATTTCATCATGAGACATTGGCCTGACTGGCTGAACATAAGAAAGTATAAGGGGGAAAAAAGGAACTCTACGCAAGACTTGGCTCCTCTTAAACTTGCCTCGTGCCAATTACAGTCAACTGTTAGTGCGGGAAAAAGGTGAAAGAAACTCCCATGGCCGCACCCTTCATCTTATGCCAAAAGTATGACCAAAACTCGAATGGCATCATTATCAAAATTTCATCAGGAGACACTGGCCTGACAGGCTGACCATATAAAGGTGTAAGAAAAAAGGGTAAGAAACTCTACACAAGACTTGGCTTCTCATAAACTTGCCTTGCGCCGATTCTGGTCAACTGTTCAGTATGGGAGAAAGGCAAAAGAAAATCTCATGGTTGCAACCTTCGTCCTATGCAAAATGTATGACCAATATTTTGCCCTCACCAAATAATTACAGGCCAGCCCTTCAGCTCTGTTTCCTTCATCCCCATTTTATCCAAACTTGTACTTTCCATCAACACGAACCAGCAGAGATGCGGCAACACGGTCATTTTGGTAATATATCTCAAGAGCTCGATCTTATTATCCTCCCAGGCAGAAACCATGCTGTCAGAGGATTTCCATGAAGAACAGGGCATCCTGAGTTTCTTGTATGGACTTTGTGGAGTGTCAGTTGTATGCATCTGTATATGCAACGTATCATCTCAAACATTTCTGACTCAAGAGAATCTTAAACAGCTTCGCAAAATACACCTGGGGAATACACTTCTTGCAACCCTGTGTCTTACATGTGGGTCACAACATAGCCTACTGTTCTGGCTAGCTGCCTCCTGCCTGCCTGCTCAAAACCCGTGCAGCTCGGCAATGGTCTGTGAGTGTAGAATGCACTATTTTACCCCTGGTTCAGTTTGTGCATCTTCTCTGCTTGTAAACTGCAGCTTTGACACCAAGTCATCCAGGATAACATATATTTCCTGATTCTCAGGTTGCCTCTCCCTAATTTTAAATTCACTTGCGATCTCATTTAGATCGACCAGACGGTGTCCAGGACTGAACCTCCCATCGCTTTCCTTTATGATAGCCTTCACCCTGTGAGCATCTTCCCATCTTCCCGCCGAAGCATATACACTGCACAACAGAGCATAGTGAGCACAGTTGCTTGGTTCCAGCTCGATCAACCTGAGGGCTATACGTTCCCCAAGTTTCCATTCCCCTCTGAACCGGCACAACCCAAGCAAACCACCCAATGCACGTGCCTTCAGCTCCTCTGGCACGCTCTTCAAGAGGCTCTCTGCTTCTTCCAGAAGGCCAACACTCCCATACAGATTCGCCATGCACCAATAGTGTGCGAATGTTGGCCTGAGACTGTACGTCGTGGTCATCTGGTTGAAATATACCTTCCCAGCATCCAGTAGACCTAAACGGGTACACGCGCAGAGTACACCAATGAAAGTGACTTGATCTGGTCGCAGAACCCATTGGTTATCTGAACCATTCTTCCCTGAAAAGGCAAGCACTAGATATATAAACTTGAAAATGCATGGAGCCTAAGAGAAGCACAAGCATATATAGAAACCAATGTACGCACCTCGTCCAATCATCTGATGGAACAACTCAATCCCATCACCAGGCTCGCCATACACGCAATGCCCGATGATCATTGCATTCCAGCAAACAGTATTCCGGATGTTGAGCCGATCAAACACCTTCCTCGCAGCCGCCACCCTCCGGCATTTGCCATACATATCAACCAGCGAAGTCCAAAACAAGAGGTTATCCTCCTCGAAGCGGCGCAAGTATGCACAATGCACCTCCCTGCCAGAACCCAGCCTCCCCAGCCTGGCGCACGCGGTGGCCGCCCCGACCATCGTCGTTGCAGTGCCCCTGACCCCGACCCCTGCCATCCACCGCACAACCTCCAGCGCCTGCTCGGGCCGCTTCGCCTTCACATACCCATTGATCATGACGTTCCAGGACACGACGTTCCTGAGGAGCATTCCGTCGAACAGCTGGCGTGCGGCGTCAACGCCACCGCCCGGAGCAGCAGCGTGGGCCGTCATCATGGTGTTGTGGGACGCGATGTCCCTGAAGGGCATTTCGTCGAACAGGTGGCGCGCGGAGGGGAGGCTGCCGGCGGCGCCGTAGAAATGGAGGAGCGCGTTGGCGGCGTGGGGCGGCGGCGCGAAGAGCAGGCCGCGGCGGAGCAGCTGCGCGTGGAGCGCGAGCGCGGCGGGGAGGTGGCCGCGCGGGGAGCGCGCGGAGGCGGCCGCGGAGAGCAGCGGCGGGAAGGCGAAGGCGTCGGGGAAGCCGGAGGGGGCGTGGGCGCGGAGGAGGTGGGTGAAGAGGGAGAGCAGCGCGGAGAAGGGGACGCGCGGGGCGACGGCGCGGAGGGCGGCGGAGAGGGAGAAGAGCGGGAGCGGCGGGGGAAGGTGGCGGAGGAGGAGGCGCACGAGGTGGGTGGCGGAGGTGGCGGTGGAGGCGGCGGCGGAGAGGAGGAGGCCCGAGGGGACCGGGTGGCCGAGCAGGAGGCCGCGGCGGAGGAGGAAGGCGTGCGCGCGGAGCACGGCGCCGCGGGAGCGGAGGCCGCGGCGGAGGAAGGCGTGGAGGTCGTCGGCGGCGGCGGCGGCGGGGGAGGCCGAGGTGGAGGTGGCCGCCATTACGGGGGGAGACGGGGACGACCTCGGGGCGGCGGCGCCATGCGGGGTCGGGCGGGCCAGACTCGGCGCCTGCTTTGGTTGGGCTCGGGCTGCGAGACTGACGAGCGGGGCCCACTTGCAGGCCGGGGTTTTGTTGGTCACCGAGGTTGGATCTGCCACTTCAGTTGAGATCTGAACTGCGTAGATTAGTTCACCATCTAAAAAAATAGTGTTACCCCTCAAAAAAAATCTAAAAAAATAGTGTTGATTATTAATTTGGATTCCACTGCCAGGGAAGTCAAAATGCTTAAAAGCAGAGTAAATCCGGTTTCTTTTATGTATGACAGAGTCATTTCATACCGAGACATTGCATTCGAGTCGAATCATCCTTCTAGTGAATAGTTAAATTATAATCCTAGAAACATCCATTTACACGGTGCAACTTTCTTCCGTCAATCCACTCGTCATTTTTGGTTTTATTCCAAAGTTTGTGCTACTTCTATATTTAAACCGAAGATATAATTTATGATCCATTTGGATGTGTGTCATTGGTGCATTGGACTTGAGAAAAATCGGTCATCACGCATGGTTTTTGAAGTTGCCTGCAAGACATTGTCACTGCCGAGCCCTGCAATATCATGCTCTGCAACAAATTCCTGTGAGATGTTGTCCTAGTTACTGACTGACCATACGCAATGTGTACTGGGTATTTTAACAAAGATTGAAATGCGAATTTTGAAACTATAATGAGATTTCTATGAAACCAATGTGGCATGCTTAACTTATTTCATGCCATAGGTTGAGAGAATGTTTCTGTTTTTGCTTTTTGTGATACTATATATATTTTGAAAGAGCATCATCATGTTCCATACTTGACTTGAAACCTAAATGAAATTTTAAAATTTCATGGAACCAAGATTAAGTATATGACTGATAATTAGATCAAAATCTAATTGTAGCCTCTATTAGACCCAAATAAACATTAATTTAATTCAATGTTCAGGTTGGTAATCTTGGTCCGCTAGCGAGTAGGGGGTTGGTAGGTGAATCCGCCGGTTAATTGGCTAGTCGGTGACCCTCCGAGTAAGGATTAATCTGTCAATTAACCGATTTATCCGCCGATAGTGTTAATATTTATTTAAAAATCTACAGAAACATAACTACAACTGTCATTGAGTTGCAAGAAATGTAGTTACGACCCAACAATTACAGTTCCTGCACATAGGCTCTTTGTTTAGCACATACGGGCGAGTAGTAAAGGATCTGCCTTTAGGTGAGATCAAATTTGCTGAAAGTTGGCAATGCACATCTATGTTAGGCTTCGCCGCTTCAAGCTCCAGATGCTCCAGGCACCCTTTGGAGTAGGTTTTGGGCACATCACAAGGTTTGCACTTAAATGCCAATCCCCGCTGGCCCCAAAAGCTAGCCCGGAGGGGCCGTATCCCGGAAGTTCCGGATCCCCTATTCTAGTGAAGGACAACCAAGACTTAGACACTTCACCACCAGATATTTAGAAGAAATGTGGGTGCATATATATCTCAAACATGTATAGTTGATTCCCGTCGTACTTTCAAGGTGCGCCCCCTCTTAATAGTGTAGCTTCCCTAAGACTAAAATAAAGTGTAAAAAGCATCTTGAACCGCTTTTTTCGTAGGGGGGGTCCAACTATCAATGGCTTCTTTTCTTGATGGGGTGGCACAATTTATAAACTTAAGCATATGATTAAAACGATAATTATGTCGCTATTATCACCAAAAACACAATTAAATGTATAAGTGCCCTTTCAATGCCCTCAAGGTTTATCAATGGCCTTAAGGTTTATCGAAACAGTAAGAGTAATTAAAAAATGGTCAATGATCAGCACCTGGCACACACAATTAAAGTACTTGTCTTGATCCCCCAATGAAACCGGTGAGATTGTCAATTTCACTAGCCTTGCTTGCTACAAGGATTAATGCAATTTTGTGTTTGTGATTATTGCAACAAAGAAATAAAAGTTCAAATTGAAAATGGAAATAAAAGTGTGTTGATCGAAGTTGAAAGCAGTTGAGATGTATGGACCGGGGTCCATAGTTTCAGTAGTGGCATCTCTCCATAAAACATGGCATGATGAAAACATTACAATTGCGTATCGATTAAATTATTATTTTTTATAACTATGATCATACATGGCATAATTTCATATAGGCATCACGTCCATACATCTATAGACTGTTAATCCAACTGCATTTATGGCTAACACTCCATCCTAAGACCTCTATCCAGCATGCATCTCAATGGTATTAAGTAAAACAGAGTATTTTCATTAAGCATGATGACATGATGTTTATAATATATTATCTTCACCCAACGTTTAAGGGACAAGTACGCAACTATATTTTTACTCTTAGTTGAAACAACACAATACAAGCATTTTCGTTGAACTCAACTAACATACACAACTCTCTCTTAAAGACCATTCATGTAAACATGGCTAGTGCAACATTAATAGATCAGAGAGTATATATGTATATAAATTATGCAACAAATAACTCTTATGAATCCAAGAATAAAACATGTACAAATCTGACCATAAAGTGAAAATTCGTCACATTGCAACAAACACATCAAAAAAATTACATCGGATGAAGCCTAAGCATGTAGGGTAGCTCATGTGATTATTGTATTGAAGAAAATGTAGACATTGCCACCTAGCTGCACCTATGGAACCATATATGTGGTAGCTCCAAAGGATGAAGCCTAAGCATGTAGGGTAGCTCCAAAGGAGCACTATTACACATGGACATGATTGCAGCAAGGTTGATGTAGATGGTCGTCATGAAGGATCTCCCCTCTTAAAGAGTATCGAGGAAAATCATCCAGACTGGATCACGTGTACAAAGAGGTGCGGCGGTGGAAAAAATATTCTTGATCATTATTTTAAGGGTTTTGGGGAGTATATAAAGGCGGAAAAAGAAAGAGGAAGTGGACGCCCCATGTGGGACCCACTCATGCACCATGCGCTCTTGCGTTCCAGCCTTAGGTCGTTTGGTGGGGCCATAGGGGAGGCTCTGTGCTGGCACATGTTCCCTTGGCTCCTTCTCATCTCAAAACTTCTAGAAATATATTTTTTGATTTTATTGGTCCCTGGAAATTGGTTTTCGTGAAAAACCAAAAAAAAACATTGGCACTGAATTGGAAAACACCAACATGGTTCTTCTAAGAGAATCTTATGGTTTCAGACCATCCAAATACTCTAGGCTGCTAAAATGATAACCTCCATGAACAAAGGAACTACTAATTTTAATTTGGTGACCGCAGCTTCAAAGGTCAGAGAATTTATAGTTTTTTAGAGCATAAAAATTATAGCACCTAGCAGCAGATTGCAAGGTTCCCTTCACTAGATACTCGATGTTGCACAATCATAGGAATGTGGTGGAAGTTTTTCATGTGCAACAAATTCTTTGTGTTTAGTCTATCACGAAGTAATCATGAGAGAATCACTTTGTGCTTCAATTGACATGGGATGTTCCAAACCCAAAAGAAGTGAAGTGGGGTAGATTGATGTCCAATAAGGACCTTATATGCTTTTCCGCTGAAGAAAATGAGGTGATCCCACAAGTAGCTCCAACTATCATCTACATCAGCAATGTCAACTTGAATGCAAATTTCATCATGGCTTAAAAGTCATGGAAGTCTCTATTGCGACAAGGGAAGATGAAATAGGTCCTCTAAATATTCTAGAGTCAACACTTGTTAATTGTGAGATGTGGCGTCAATTATGAGTTTTAGAAGCCTGTTGTGCATGCATCCACTTTCCATAAATCATACCAGAAGTAAACTTACTTCCCGTTTTTCAATGCGACATCTAGTTATTTTTACCTTAAAAGATCCCTCGAAGCTATTGCCAGATATAGAACCATCACTATAGTAGGTGCTCTAGATTAGCTTAACCCAAGGGATGCCAGCTCCATCGATGAATTTGTGTAAATTCTTTAGTGTGATATGCACTAGTAGAAAAAGGGTCAAATGTGAGACACATTAGTCCCGGTTTGTAACAGAACCGGCACTAATGTGTCCATTAGTGCCGGTTCCAACGGCTAGGCGGGAGGAGCTCTTTAGTACCGGTTCGTGGCAAACCTTTAGCACCCGTTCGTGCCACGAACCGGTACTAAAGAAAGTGGTGGCAGGATGTTGTCAGAGTGGGGCCCTTCCAGCACCTTTAGTACCGGTTCGTGGCACGAACCGGTACTAAAGGTCGTCCTATATAAACCCTTCATCCACCCGCACTCTGTTCTTCCCCCTTTCCCCTCTCCCTCTCCTCTGTTCTTCCCTTCTTCCTCTCGAGTTCATCACAAAATTTGCCCCAAATTTGTCAAGATTTGCAGGCCCTCATCCATTCAAATGATCACCAAGGTTAGCAACTTTGTCCTTTCATCTCTCATTGCTAGATTAGCTCTTGCATTGGTTTATATAGTGATTAATTGTGGGTTTTAGTAATTTGGGAGGAATTATATGTGGTAGTATTTGATTTATATGCAATTTGAGGTCAAAATAAAAAATTGATGTTTGTGTGATTTGGATATATAGTTACTCGTATAATAATTATCTTACCCGTACGTTGTTTGTTATACATAGTGCCATGGTTTTGATATCCGTCCCCGTCGGCCCTCATCCTTGTTATGATTCGGATGTGGTATATTCTCTTTTAAAACTATTTGTTGCATTTCGTGTTTATGACAAATTATGCCCATCAAGTTGACATAGACATTTTTATCTAGGAGGTATGTGAACCGGAAATTCCAACCGACCCTATTGTCGAGAGGTTAAATTTAGTTGAAAGAGAAAATGAGTACTTGAAAGAAAAATTGAAAAGAATTGAGGGGGAAAAGATGGAATTGGAGTTTCATGTTGCCGATGTCGTCGATGATCACAAGATCAAGATGGAGAAAATGCGCTTGAAGATTAGAAAGATTAGAAAATATGCCATCGATAGTGAGGCTTGGTATCATTATGCTGTTGGATCAATTGTTACCTTAGTTGCGATCTTGATCGCATTTGTTGTTGCATTTAAATGCTTTAGCTAGAGAGTTATTTGTTTGTTGCATTTAAGTGTTGTATGAACTTTATGTATGAACTTGCATTAATTTGGTCTATTCGGTGTTGTGTAATGAAGATGAGCCGACAATGGATGTACGATGACCGATGCTCTCCCCAGTTCGTTGAGGGCGTGCGTACTTTTCTGCTTGCGGCTGAGGCAAACAAGCGGGCGGATGGTTTTATGCCTTGTCCATGTGTTGGCTGTAAGAATGGTCGCAATTACTCCATGTCAAGAACCATTCACGTCCACCTGTTTGAGTCCGGTTTCATGCCCCACTATAATGTTTGGACCAAGCACGAAGAAAGAGGGGTTATGATGGAAGACAATGAAGAAGAAGAGGACGACGACAGCTATCCTGGCCATGGGTTCCCTGAATACGATGATACAACAATAGGGTAAGAAGCTGAGCCGATAATGCGGGAAGAAGCTGAGCCGGCAATGCGGGAAGAAGCTGAAGAAGAGGCATCAGATGAGCCCGTTGATGATCTAGGTCGGGCCATTGCCGATGCAAAGAGAAACTGCGCAAGTGATTTGGAGAAGAAGAAGTTGCAGCGCATGTTAGAGGATCACAAAAAATTGTTGTACCCAAATTGCGTAGGTGACAAGAAAAAGCTGGGCACCACACTGGAATTGCTGCAATGGAAGGCAGAGAATGGTGTATCTGACAAGGGATTTGGAAAGTTGCTGGTAATGATAAAGGATATGCTTCCAAAGGACAACGAATTGCCCGAGAGTACGTACGAAGCAAAGAAGGCTGTCTGCCCTCTAGGGTTAGAGGTGCAGAAGATACATGCATGCCCTAATGATTGCATCCTCTACCGCGGTGAGTACGAGGATTTGAACGCTTGCCCGGTATGTGGTGCATTGCGCTATAAGATCAACCGCGATGAGCATGGTGATGTTGAGGGCGAGCGCCTCAGGAAGAAGATTCCTGCTAAGGTGATGTGGTATTCTCCTATAATACCACGGTTGAAACGTTTGTTCCAAAACAAAGAGCATGCCAAGGAGATGCGATGGCACAGAGAAGACCGTAAGAAATACGGAAAGTTGAGAGTACCCGCTGACGGGTCGCAGTGGAGAAAAATCGAAAGAAAGTACAGGAAGGAGTTTGCAGATAACGCAAGGAGCGTATGGTTTGGTCTAAGCGCAGATGGCATTAATCCTTTTGGGGAGCAGAGCAGCAACCATAGCACCTGGCATGTGACTCTATGTTTGTATAACCTTCCTCCTTGGTTGTGCATGAAGCGGAAGTTCATTATGATGCCAGTGCTCATCCAAGGCCCTAAGCAACCCGACAACAACATTGATGTGTACCTAAGGCCATTAGTTGAAGAACTCTTACAACTGTGGAATGGAACAGGAGTACGTGCGTGGGATGAGCACATGGGGGAAGAATTTGACCTAAAGGTGTTGCTGTTCGTGACCATCAATGATTGTCCTGCTCTCAGTAACCTTTCAGGACAGACAAACAAGGGATACCGCGGATGCACGCACTGTTTGGATGATACCGACAGTATATATTTGAATAGTTGTAAGAAGAATGTGTACCTGGGACATCGTCGATTTCTTCCGAGCAGGCATCCCGTAAGAAAGAGAGGCAAGCATTTCAAAGGTGAGGCGGATCACCGGACGAAGCCTCGCCACCGTACTGGTGCTGATGTACATGATATGGTCAAGTATTTGAAGGTGATATTTGGAAAGGGTCCTGGCGGACAACCTGTTCCGAAATAACGCTGACGGACGCGCACCCATGTGGAAGAAGAAATCTATATTTTGGGACCTGCCATATTGGAAAGACCTAGAGGTCCGCTCCGCAATCGATGTGATGCACGTGACGAAGAATCTTTGCGTGACCCTGCTTGGCTTCTTGGGCGTGTATGGGAAGACAAAAGATACACCTGAGACATGGGAGGACCAGCAACGTATGCACGGAGAAGACGGCATACATCAGGGTCATGCAAGCTATGCTCTTACCAAAGAAGAGAAGGAAATCTTCTTTGAATGCCTGCTCAGTATTAAGGTACCATCTGGCTTCTCGTCGAATATAAAGGGAATAATAAACATGGCAAAGAAAAAGTTCCAGAACCTAAAGTCTAATGACTGCCACGTGATTATGACGCAACTGCTTCCGGTTGCATTGAGGGGGCTTCTACCGGAAAACGTTCGATTAGCCATTGTGAAGCTATGTGCATTTCTCAATGCAATCTCTTAGAAGGTAATCGATCCAGAAATCATACCAAGGTTACAGAATGATTTGGTGCAATGTCTTGTCAGTTTCGAGTTGGTGTTCCCACCATCCTTCTTCAACATCATGACGCACGTCCTAGTTCACCTATGCGAAGAGATTAACGATTTGGGTCCTGTATTTCTACACAATATGTTCCCCTTTGAGAGGTTCATGGGAGTCTTAAAGAAATATGTTCATAACCATGCTAGGACAGAAGGAAGCATCTCCAAGGGCCATCAAAATGAGGAGGTCATTGAATTTTGTATTGACTTTATTCCTGACCTTAAACCGATTGGTGTTCCTGAATCGCAGCATAAGGGCAGACTGGATGGAAAAGGCACACTAGGAGGGGAACAAATAATATGTATGGACGGACATTCTCTCACTGAAGCACACTACACAGTTCTACAGAATTCCGCCTTGGTGGCTCCGTATATGGATGAACACAAGAATTTGCTACGCTCCAAACACCCGGAGCGGTCTGATGACTGGATTACACGTGAACAAACCAGGAGTTTCGCCAGCTGGTTGCAGACACGTACCATGCATGACACCTCTATTGAAGATGACCTGTACTTGTTGTCCCAGTTACCATCTTCGAATATAATGACTTTAAAAGGGTACGAGATAAATGGTAATACATTTTACACGATCGCCCAAGATAAGAAGAGCACCAACCAAAACAGTGGTGTCCGCTTTGATGCAGAAACCAAGACGGGAAAGGAAACATATTATGGTTATATACAGGACATATGGGAACTTGACTATCGACGTGGTTTAAAGGTCCCTTTGTTTCGGTGCAAATGGGTCAATATGACACGAGGCGGGGTAACGGAAGACCCGCAGTACGGAATGACAACAGTGGATCTCAACAATCTTGCGTATGCAGACGAACCATTCGTCCTAGCCAATGATGTGGCACAGGTTTTCTATGTGAAGGACATGTCTACCAAGCCAAGAAAAAGAAAAGATAAGGAAGCGAATGCATCGTATGATGAGCTAAAGCGGCACATAGTTTTTTCTGGAAAGAGAAACATCGTGGGAGTGGATGACAAGACAGACAAGTCAGAAGATTATGAAAAGTTTGATGAAATTGCTCCATTCACAGTGAATATTGACCCGAGCATCCCATTAAATAATGAAGATTTTCCATGGTTACGGCGCAAAGGGACACACGCGAAGAAAAAGTTTCACACCCAAAGATCTGGGATGTGATCGGCTTCACTATCATCACTTTCTTCTGTGTTTTACACCCAGAGGGGAATCTCTATAATAGTTAGGGTAGTTATGTGTTTTGGCATTTGAAACGCGAAGAAATTTTATGTGCAAACAAATTCTTTCATGCCTTTACTGATTTTTAAAGTTAAGTTATTCACAAACTAGTGATTCACACTAATTTCAAATAATTCAAAATTTAAACTATTCAAATTTGAAAACTACGGGCACTAACAGAAAGTTTGTAATTTTTTGTACCTAAAGCAAAAATATTCACAAAGAAACTCTAAATACACAAAAAAACAACACAAAAATAAATAAAGCAAAAAAAAGCCCGCCTACTAGGCCAGAGCGGCCTGCATACGACTAGAAACCCAACCTGTTGTTGGGCCAGGATGCAGGCCCGCAAAGGCCAAGTGGGCCCACAGGACAGCAAAGAACACGTAGGCCCAGTAGGCCTGCTTTGGAGAGGAGCTCGAGAGAGCGACCGCAAGGGGGTTTATAAACCAGTGCGGTCGCCCCTCGGCTAGCGAGGTGGGACTAAACTTGCCGCACCGCACCTGCGCCAGCGCACCCCCTTTAGTACCGGGTCGTGGCGAAGGGTCAAATGTGAAGCACAATAGTGCCGGTTGGAATTTCAGCCGGCACTAATGTGTACACTAGTGCCGGTTCGTGGCGGCGATCAATAGCACCGGTTCGTGGCGAACCTTTAGTACCGGTTCATGCCACGAACCGGTACTAAAGAGGCTGTGTCAGCCTCCGGTCAGGCTATGGCCCCACCATCACCATTTAGTGCCGGTTCGTACCACGAACCGGTACTAATGAGGTTGTGTCAGGTAAGGCTGGGGCCCCACGAGCACCTTTAGTACCGGTTCATGGATGAACCAGACGTAAGCTGTTTTTTAGTCCCACCTCACGAAGTGAGAGGGACTAGGAGCGGTTTATAAGCCCTGAGTGCAGAGACGATGAAGAAGAGGCTCAATGCTCACGTTGCTTAGCTTCAAGCCTTCAGGAATACGGTAGACTGCACGGAGCTATGTGCAGTGCAGTTTACACTATTCCGAAAGGCTTGAAGCAAATTAACGAGCATTGCACCTCTTTTTTATTTTTAATAACTTATTACAACTCCGGACTTCTTCTGTTATGGCAAAAACTAATTGCACGTTGACATTTTTTTTTAAGTTATAACTCCAGACTTTGACCATCAAGTTTTGCAGAAAAGAAGAAAAACTATAGTTGAAAAGAAAAAAACTATATAAAAAAACTACTCAGAAATAAATAGAAGAAAATAAATATAGCAGAAAAGAAAAAACTACTCAGAAATAAATAGAAGAAAAATAAAGCAGAAAAGAAAAAAATTATATTTGCTATTTTTTAATCGTTTACAAAATGACCGTGAAATTGAAAATCACTACAAAATGAACTCTGAAAATGTTGAATTTTAGCAAACTAGATGAAAAACTACTCACAAATAAATAGAAGAAAATAAATATAACAGAAAAGAAAAAACTGTACAAAAAACTATGCAAAAATAAATAGAAGAAAATAAAGCAGAAAAGAAAAAAAACTATAAAAAAAATTGGGGCGCTGCCCTGTGGGCCTGATAGGCCACAGGTGTGTAATTACAGGCCTTAAAGGCCCAGCAGACTCACAGGGCAGCGCGCAGAGTTTAGGCCCACAAGCCTGCTATATAGAGGAGTTCGAAGTGGTAGCTGCGGCTGGGTTTATAAACCAGTGCGGCTGCCCTTCGCCCGGCGAGGTGGGACTAAACTTTGGGGTGGCAGCGCGAGGCCTTTAGTACCAGTTGGAGCCACCAACCGGTACTAAAGACCACCCTTTAGTACCGGTTGGACCACCCTTTAGTACCGGTTGGTGGCTCCAACCGGTACTAAAGGCCTCGTCTTCCCGCCTCTTCGCCTGGCCAAAGTTGACCTTTAGTACCGGTTGGTGGCTCCAACCGGTACTAAAGGCCTCTCCTATATATACAACACTTACGAAAATTTCATTCTCCATCTGTTTCTTCCTCTGTTTCCCCATTGAAGCACCGCCCGCGCGCCCCGATCGATCGACGCCGTCGCCGTCGCCGCCCCCGTCCCCGTCGCCGCCCTCGTCTTCGTCGCCGCCCCGGGCCCGTCCCCGTCGCGCCGTCCCCGCGTCGCCGCCCCCTCGTCACGCCCCGGCCCGTCACCGCCCCCGGCCGTCGCCTCGCCGTCGCCGTCGCCCCGCTGTGAGCTCTCCCCCTCTAACCCCTCTCCCTCGCCCCCGGCGGCCACCATGGGCGCCGCCCCTCCCCGAGCCCATACACACACACAAGCATGATGAACACACACACACGTACATATGTATGAATTAATGCATGTATATATTAGTATATACGTATTTTGTATGTTTAATTAGTTTAGATTATTTAGATTATTATTTTTTCACTATTATATATGTATGAATGCATGTTAGATGGATATAATTAGTGTTTAATTAGCATGGAAATTTTTTATATAATGTTGTTTTTTAGTTTTTTAATGGATGTATAGAAGTTGTGTTTTCTGTTTTTAGTGTTAGATGCTTAATTAGTATGAAATAGTATATAGATTTTTGACATATGCAATGATAGCATAATTAGTGTTATATAGAAATGTTAGAAATTTTAGTTATCAAAATCCAATCATTAAAAAAATGTTAGTTTTTGCGGGCATATAGCTAGTATTTGTTCTCGATGATGCCCCGCCCGCATCCTCGCCGTCGACCCGTCCGCGACGATGTCCGGCTGACCCATGTCTGGGACTGGGCTCCGCCGGGCTGGCACTGGGAGGTGCTGCCTGGAGGGGCGCGCCGCTTGATGAGGAACCTGGCCCCGGGTCCCGTCGTCGACCCTGATCTCGTTTGGTGGCGTTCGCATGGGCCAGTTTCGGTGCGGAGGGACCCGGCCCCGCCGGAGGTGGTACGTCGCCGTGTCAGGGAGGAGGACGAGCACGTCCATCGCTACATGGTTGCGTTAGAGGGCGGCAGGTTCTCCAATACCTGGCAGTTTCTTCAGGGATCTCACTTCAGCTATGATCCTGTGAGGGTTCCTTCTCTTTGGGTGTCCACCGCCCGCGCCGCAGGAACCGCGAGTGTCCTAGATTCTTCTATAGTATTCGATCTTTAATTAGCTACCTAGCCAGTGATGTACTATTCAATATTATATATTATTCGAGACGATGTATTCGAGATTATATCTATTATTCTAGATGATGTATTCGAGATTATATTTATTATTCGAGATGATGTAATTTGAATACTAAATTGTTTTATATTTCTTTTGGATTAGTTAAATAAAAGCTATGGCAGACAATACCGACAGAGAGGGAGAACAGACCATGTTCGATATGATACGCGGGCCAGATGATGATCAGAATGAAGAAGTTTATGACGACTCCGAATTTCTAAACAACATCGGAGAGGGTGATATGATATTCGATCGCGACGACCGAATTGATGAAGTCATGAACTACGATTATGGCGATGACGAAGAACACGTTGATCCTGAAACAACAAAGACCGGCGAGGTATATTTATATAAGCAGGCATCTGGTGATCATCACATGTTTTAAATGACTTGAAGATATATTAATGAATCGATCTTTGTTCTTTCAGCCATCCAGATCGAGCAAATCTTCAGGCAAAAGGACGAAACGAGGCCCGAACAAAAAGTTGAAGGAGGGCGTAAAGTACAATATCGAGGAAGTCAGACCTAATGGTGAACCATTAGCGCCTAAGAAGATTGCGGACAAGTTCGTTCATCAGTGCGGAGTTCTTGTGAAGGACCAACTCCCGATCAAACTTCAAGAATGGAGAGAGCCAGCAAAGCCACGTCCAGATGTTACTTTTGTCGACAAGAATCAAAAAGATCTGCTTTGGGATACTATCATGGAACATTTGACCCTACCAGATCATTTCACAAAAGCAGATGTGCAGAAAGTCAAGGACGCTGCTCTTAGGAAGATGGCGGTTGCATTCAAGAACAACAAGAATCGTGAATGGGACAAGTACGTCAAGGGAGGAAGGAAGACTCCAGTATTCGAGGGAACACTAGAGAACCAACGTGCTCATTGGGACGATTTCGTGAAATTCAAGGATTCGAAATTAGCTAAGGAACGGTCGAGAATAAACAAGAAGAATGCCGAAAAAAAGGATAAGTTCCATAAGTTGGGGCCAGGTGGCTATGCGGTGGCAATGCCTAAGTGGGATAAGTTTGAGAAAGAGATGGAGGACGCAGGTGTCACTCCGGTTACTAAGAGCTGGCCCCCCAGGTGCAGGACTTGGTTCTATGCGCATGGGGGGGAGTTGGACCCGAAGACAGGCAATGTTTCGACGAAGGCAAGTCTGAAGGGAGCCGACGATGCGATACTTGTTGCAATAGAAGAGGCACGATCGGGGGTGTTCCAGCCCAACAGAGAGAACGACGAGCTTACGCGTGCCCTGGGAAATCCTGAACACCCGGGAAGAACACGAGGCAAGGGCGCTATTCCGTGGTATGAGGGGTTTTCAGACTGGAACACCGACTACAGAACCCGTGCGAGAAAGAAGATTGCGGAGGAGAAGAAGAGGAAGATGGAGGAGGAGCAGAGGAAGCGGGACTATGAACGCCTTCAAGGCCTAGAAGCAAGTCAAGTGGAATTGGCAGTCAAATTCCAGCGGCAGCAGGAGCAGATCGACTCACTTACCCAGCAAAGGGGGTCTCAGCAGCTGCAGCAGCTAGCGGATGATCCAGCATTGGATAGCACCGCCCCATCCATGCCGAGAAGCAGCATGGGTTCCGCCCTGGACGACGCAATGCTAGGTAGATACCCCGTGGATGACATCACGGAGAACACTAACTGCGAGCTACGCGTCAAAATGAAGAACATATCCATGAAGGTGGCGGACACCGTTGCTTTTACAAATCCCCCCGAGGCAACCTTCCATTGCAACCCGATTCCAGCGGGCTATGCTCGTGTCGTGGTTGATGAGGTGGTGGACCCACCATATTCGGAGCTACAACTTAACATTCCTAGAGGTGACGACGAGCGGTTTCTCGGAGAGGCCAAACATCGTATCATCCTATGGAAAAAGGATTGCATCATCTTTCGAAGGCCACCGACACCGCGTTAGCCGACTCCTCGTCGAAGTCCGCCACCGAGTCAGCAGACTCCCGCTCCTGCAAGTCCACCAAGTCCGGCAAAGTGTCAGGCCACTCCTCCTTCAAGTCCGGCAAAGTGTCAGGCCACTCCTCCTCCTCCAAGTCCGCCACAGCGTCAGACGTCCACTCCTCCTCCAAGTCCGGCACAACCTCAGGCCACTCCTCCAAGTCCGGCACAGCTTCAGGCCACTCCTCCTCGTCCAACTCAGCCCTATCAGCTGTCTCCACCGCCTCAGCAATCACAGAAGAGACACCCCGCAGCTATGGTGCGTAGCGGTACGAGTCGAGGTAGTACAGGAAGTACAGACGGAGGCAAGCGATATAAATATGGTCCAAGCCTCACGCCTCTTCCGCAGAGGCCTTATGACAAGTCCGAGGAGGAAAACGCAGCCATATCGAAGGCCGAGGTGGAAGCCCATTTTGCACCGAAACCGCCACCGCCGCCAAGGGAGAAAGTGCCTGAGGAAACGATTGACCACTTCATTCGGATGGCTCAACCACCAGCTCCCAAGCCTGTTGACACAGACTATGAGCGCCACATCAGGAAGTTAAATCGAGCATGTCTACGTAAGGAGGCGACCTCGGGATCGAGCAAACAACAAGTAGCTGCCAAAAAACGCGGGAAAACCATTCCCCAGCTGGGAGAATAGGCGGCGCAATCGATCCCCTCGCTTGTTGTGCCAACAACACGTGACAGTACGCGCGCCCAATATTATTGTGGGCAAACAGTTTACGTTCCCGATGTGGGCAATGTGGTAATAACCAACGACCATATAATGCAGGCTGAAGTTCTCAACATCACTGTTGGACAGCTCTTCGAGATCGATCCCATGCCTGTGCTTAGAGAGGATGAAATAAAACGGAAATATGTCCGGGGCCAACCTTTGGTCGAGCCAGACAAGGTCAAGAACCTCCCAACGAGAATGTATGAATTGCATCAATGGTACATGAACATTACCAAGATTTCAGATCGATTGTCCCTCATGGTGAATGTCAAGGAGGAGCATTACTTCCATGAGAAAGCTCTGTCCGTTGAGTATTCTGAACTATTTCAGTTATACAATCAAGACGCACTCGACAAATCTATCGTCAGTTGCTATTGTCTGTAAGTGATTACTTTCTGTAATTTAAGTCTCAAGCTAGCTGTAGTGATCCTTTTGATCAATCATTACCTGTAATTATCCTCACTATATTCTTTTCTGTGGTATTATGCAGGATGAAGATGTATGAAATGAGAAAAGGTGGACGCTTTGGCATTGGGTTCATTGACCCAAACACCGTTAATGAATACACATGGCTAATAAATCCACATCATCAAAAGGACGTAGAGGACAACATGCTAGAGTTCTTGAAGCGCCTCAAATACAATGAAGATATATTACTTCCTTACAACTTCCAGTGAGTCACACTGTCTTGTACTACAAATTCTCTGTTTTTGCTTACTAGCTAGCTACATGTTTTTGCTTACATATGCCCGCTTATTAAGACATGCAAACGTGTGTGCATGCAGATTTCACTGGGTCTTGTGTATAATTAAAGTTGACGACGGGACAGTTGAAATACTGGACTCACTACTCAAAGCAAATACTGACTATAACATCTTGTTTGGGATAGTCAACAGGCAATTTCAATCATTATTAACTATATATCTCGGCCTATTTAGTTCGTCATTTCATGATATGAACTATTTAATAACCCCTTTATTTATTTTCTTTGTCGGCGGGCAGGGCTTGGGCAAGGTTCATCAGCGTCACGGAAGGCAAATGGAAAAAAAGCTTAAATGGTTTCGACCCAAGGTAAGTAATTAAGTAGTACTAGCTAGCTAGCTAGCTGCCATCTCTTTAATTATCATGCTTGATTAATTATTATCTGATCAAATTCCATTCTCGTAAAGGCCCTAAAGCAGGCGCAGGGGACTGATCTATGTGCATTTTGCGTTTGCGAGAACATTCGCATGATGGCGTCCGAAAGGAGCAGATCTCAAAGAGAGGAATGGGTACGCTTGTCAGAACACTATTCACAATTTTTACACCATTATCGATATCTAGTCACATAACTAATACACATGCATATTGATCTCCTTCTTAACAGTTCAAAGAGGTGCGGGAGAAGCTCCTAGAAACGGAGCGCGTAGAAGCACTTCAAGAGGAAATAGCGGGATTTTTGCTCGACCAGGTCATAAATCCGAAGGGAGAATACTATTACCCGCTATCGCCCTCATGAAAACCACTTCCAATTGTCATCGTGCTCCGAAGGCACCAATTAGGCTAATGCCACTGGCTCCGAAGGCAACATGCATATGTAGGAGAAATTGTATATAGATATACATGTGTATATGTGTGAATTAATTAATATGGTGGTTTGTGAGACATTGATGATATATATATGCATGATTGGTTCTACTAGAAATTCTATATATATATATATATATATATATATATATATATATATATATATATATATAACGTGTACAATGTGTAGTATCGTAAAATACCAGCAAACAAAAAAATTAAAATGAAAACACAAAATTAAATGAAAAAGAAGTCATAAAACTAAAAAAAACAAACCTTATAATACCGGTTAGTCTTACCAACCGGCACTAAAGGGCTCCAGGCCCCCGGAGCTGGCTCGTGCCACGTGGTTGCCCTTTAGCACCGGTTCGTGCCGAACCGGTACTAAAGGGGGGGGGGGGCTTTAGTGCCCACACTTTAGTGCCGGTTATGGAACCGGCACTAAAGGGCCTTACGAACCGGTGCTATTGCCCGGTTCTGCACTAGTGATGGTAGGCCCCCAGATTTGGCCCAATGTTCATACTAGGAAAGGACAGTTGCTTTGTTTTATGAATCGCATGTCAACAGCACACACCAATGTGGCAGGCTTTGAGAATGAACCTCACCAACAAAATACTTGATGGATGTATTGATTTTCACTCAAGTAGATGCTCTTCGATTCTTACAAGGAAATCCATGAATTCAGATGAAGTGGATCTCGAGATCCTATGGGTGGCTTAGAAGCTCAAACCCTAGAATAAGATCAAGCTCAACTACTTTCTTCTCAAATCTTGTCTAACCCTAGAAACTATCTTTACCATACAAAATGGGACGAGCCTAAAGCCCACTTGGAGATGCATCAATCACAGGATGGAACGTAGGACAGATCATGAGTGCCATCAACATGCAACGGTGACAAGTCCTAAGTGCCTTCGGCCCATAGCTCCTCAAAGAATTCATCCCCCGTGAGTACAATTTCTCAGCGTGTACTATAAAAAAAAAAGGCCCATAGTAAAAGCCCACCAGCGGCCAGATTTACAACGTGCCTCCTGGAATGCGTTCTTTCGTTCGTGATTAGCGCGTACGTGAGAACTGGAGGATTGCAAGACGAAGAAGAATCCAAGGGTGGCCGAAGCGGTTGAACCGGTACTGCCAAGATGGGTCGCTCCGTCGGAAGGGATAGCAAAATTCCGAGTCGATGGGGCTGTCTCCAGAGACGGTAACTTTGGTTCGTTTAGTGCTGTATGCAGAAGTTCTTCGGGAGCTTATTTGGGAGCCTCGGCCATCAAGATCGAAGGAATTTCGGATTCGGCGACTTTGGAAGCTTTGGCTTGTCGTGAAGCGCTTGCTCTTGCTATGGATCTTGGCCTTGCTAGAACCCTCATAGCAAGCGACTGTCAAAAAGTTGTGAATGATATAAAAAACTGCACAGGTGGTGTCTATCCTAGTACTATTAGAGAGATAGTGGAATCAAAGAATAAGTTTGATTGTTGCACCTTCATGTTTGAGGAGGGCAACGAATGTTGAGGCACATAGCCTCGCCAAGCATGCTTTTGGTTTGGATTTTGGGCGCTATGTGTGCCTGTTAAACCCTCCAAACAACTCTTGTATCTCTTTGAACATCTTTGAGTAATAAATAAAATATGTTTAGACTCAAAAAAGAAAAGATTGGCGCGTACGTGGGTGGGATTAGGAGCTACCGCCGCCGTCGTGTGCCCTTGACGTTCTTCGTCTGATCTCCCTGCTCTGCTTCCGGCAATCTGATTCATCTGGCGAGTTGAGGACTGAACGTAGTACTACTTCATTGCTTCAGCCAACAAACTAGCAGGTTAGCACATCACACTATACTCATTTCTCCCAATTCTCCTCTCATATCAGTGTTAAAATTATACATTAGATTTAGTTGTTTTGTTTTGTGATTTAAGATTCTTTCAAGAATTAATATCTTGTACACGTTCTAGAAATTATCTTGGTGCAAATTATCCGGTATGAGTTCCTATTAGTGATGTATAAATTTCCTATATCGACCATATGCAGTATATAACTAATTCTGAAATTAAAATTTCTCAACAATGAACAGAAAAAAACGCTTCCAAACAACGCTAAGATTAATTCATTTTCTAAGCGAGTTGCTTTTGAAACTGAGATTCCTTAACTATGAGGTGAAAAAATGTTGCCAAACACAATTAAAATTAATTCATTTACTAGGCATGTTAGAATTGTCAACGTACTTAAATTGTTAATGAGGCTGATGTGTAATTTCTCAACCCTGTTCACGGTAATTATCAGTTGTATTGGATTTTTTTACTATACTTGGATTGGCCCCATTAGAGCATCTCCAGCCGAACCCCCAACATGGCCCCTCAGTCGATTTCTTCGCGCCGGCGCCCAAAAATCGGCCCAGTCGCGCCCCCAGGAGCCCGTTTTTCGCCGGTTTGGGCCGAAATTTGCGCCGGCGGACCCAGACCGAACTTGGCACGCTGGGGAGCGCCTGGGGGCGCCGGTGAACGCGATTTTGGCGCGAATGAGGATGGGCCCGCCAAGTTAGCGAGACGCCGCTTTATCGCCCTCATCATCTCGGCGACGACGTGGCGGAAAACGGCTTCGACCGCCGCCATCTCCAAGAGCCGGAGGTGCGCCTCCTCTACGAGGCCAAGTATCCGGCGCCCCCAGACATGCGTGTGCCGGGGGCGTGGAGGCTGAGCGCCGGGTGGCGTCCCGGTGCCATCGGTGCCCGAAGGGGGGGGGGGGCAAGGCGGGCCCAGACCGCCCGCATCCGCTCGTCCCTCACGGAGGAGCAGCGGAACGAGCCGAGGTATGTCGCCGACAGTGAAACACTATGGACGATGTACTTCGAGCACCGCCGCCAAGAGCAGATCGCCTCCATCAACGGCATCATCCCCCACAGCCGGCTCAATGCCGAAGGGCGCCGCGAGTGTTTGGGCGTGCCAGGCCACACCCTCCAGGCCGTCCTCGACCACATCGAGACCGGCAACATGCCGCACCTCGAGTACCCGGCGCGGCCGTCCTTCTCTCGCCGTCATGGCAGCTCCTGGACGCCGCGGCGAATTGAGCCAATGTATCCTCATCGTCGGGCTCCGGCTCGCTGGCTCTCCGCCCGTCAAACCAGAGCCGGAGGAGACACCACTGCTCCGGCGCCGCACCCGCAACGGCGCCCTCGTCATCAATGAGGGTGCCCGCCCCGCCCCGCGCTCCCTCCGCCTGGTCCGACCGAAGCCCGAGCCGGGCCTGCTCCCCGTGAAGCCGGAGCACGTCGACATGGTGGCCCCCGACGACGAGGCCACCCTAAAATGGGCGAAGGAGGACTACATCCGCGAGCAGGTGTGCCGCCAGCGCTTGGCATACACGGAGCTCCAGGCCTGGTGCCGCGGGCGCGAGGAGGGCGGCGTCATCGTCCTCGAGAACGACGAGCACTAGTAGAAAAACACCTAATAGTCCCGGTTCGTAAGGGCCTTTAGTCCCGGTTCATGAACCGGGACTAATGGGTCGTTACTAATACCTCCACCCATTAGTCCCGGTTCAAACACGAACCGGGACCAATGTGCCTCCACGTGGCCCTGTGCGCCGAGCCCAGTCAGGGGGCCTTTGGTCCCAGTTCGTGGCTCCAACCGGGACCAAAAGGCATCAGCATTCCAGTGGCTGGGATTTTTGTTTTTTTAAAGGAGGGGGGGTTGGGGGTTTTGGGGGGTTAATTTAGGTGTTTAATATATTGTGTTAGCTAGCTAATTAATAGAGAGAAGTGGCCTCTCTTATGTCCGTGCTTGGTCGACGCTACGTACTATATATACATAAGTGATCGAGAGAACCATTGAGTACAGAAGTTCGTCATGCATACCGAGAGAAGTGATCGATCGACCTCTCCTTCTCCGAGAGATTGGTCGAACAACAAGTTTTCGTATCATGTATCCGACGCTACTGGCTACATACATGTACAATATGTATAAGATCTCTTAATTACAAACCCCTAGCAATTGAAATCAATTTCCACATGGTATTCTCTGGCTTTACTGATGACGTGGTCAAGAAAGAATCCCGCCAATTCCTCTTGAATTGCTTTCATGCGATCTGGTTCTAGGAGTTCATTCCGCATCTGCCACGTCTAATTTGAAGAAGGGGGTTAATTAATATATATATATATATATGAATGAAACTCAACAGAAATGATGGTGTAATAAAATGAAATTGTGAATATTATTTCTTACGCACTTCATATTTTCTTTTAGAGTAGCCCCGCTTGTTTTTCAAAGTCGCGGTGTGGATGAACTCGCACACGTAGTATCCACAGAAATCATTCCCTTGTTCCTGCCACAAGCACTCTACGAGAAATAGAGGTCAATCAAACTGATAATGAAGCATTATAAATGGCATTGATGAAAGTATAGCTATAGAATCAACGGGAGATGCGCGCAACTAGCTAGCCAGTAGTACTTACTTTCGGGTATGTATATCGCAGCTCCTTCGGCAGTCCCGGAGCTTCTGCAGTGAACTGTTTCCAAACCCTGCAAGACAAATAAAATAATTATTATTACTTGAGATATCAGGAAATGAACAAAAAGTTGCCGATATGGTGCGATAATGATCGATTGAACTTACTTGTTGAGCAATTCAGTCATGTCCGCATAGGTTTCGGGATCTTTCCGTCTGGAGTCTAAGACGGTTACTAGTCCCCGCTCAAGCTTAATTCCAGAAGAACATAGTGGTACCTGCGCACGCATGCATAACTCATCAATTACATTACTATAACCTCGCTCGAGTAATAAGGGAAACCGAATATGCACACGACAGTAACACTCGCTGTCCGTTGTAAGGAAAGAGTATGGTATCTTTGTTTTAATTTTTGATCAACGATCGTAGCAAGTTGTCCTCGGCCTCTTTGACGTCCTTTTTAACCAGAAATTCATCTATGATATTTGTGTTAATGAACCCAATATCATAAATTTCTTGTTTTTTGCACTTGACGATCTTCAATCTGCATAATATATTGAGGATAATTAATTATAAATACATGCAATGAAAGAGCCAAGCTATATATAGAGACTGAATGACAGAAATAGTACTTACAAGCAGTAGCAGAAGACCATTAATTTATCGAGGGCCTTTTGATTGAAGAACGTGAAGAACTCATCAAATGGAACACAAAACAGATCATTTGAAACGAGGTCGTGCTCCTCTTTAATGTTCAGATACAAATTATTCGTCCACTCAGACTCTCTGTAGGTTTTCATGTACCAACTATGGAATCTTCGCATCATTGTTGTCAGAGATTTTTCATCTTTGACCAGAGGCTTCCCGTACTCGTATCTGTGTTCGTCCACCTCCAAGAAATCAGGAAGTTGATCGTCAGGCAGGTAATCTTCAAGATTACCATAACCGGCCACCGTCCCCGGAGCATTAGACACATTGAGCGGGGGGGCACGATTGCAGTGCTTGTTCGCCGAGCTGGGCAATTTTTTCCCCTTTGCTCGTTCTTTTAACCTTTTATCACTGACAGTAGTTCCCGACCGCTGGGCTTGGAGATATGTCTGTTCAGTAATGCGTTGATAGTTGGTTCTCGGTGGAGACTTTGGTGGTTTCCTTAGGGCATCGATAGTGCGCTTTGCTTTCACCGGATCTACCTTCTCCTCCGGAGGTGGATGTCTCTTTGCTTTCACCCCTTCAAAGAACTCCTTCACGTGGGTCCGCACAATCGTATCATTTTCCTCCTCGGTCCTCTCGTACGGTAACTTCTCTAGAGGCTTGAGAGGTGGACCGTATTTGTATTGCCTCCCGCCTCTGGTTGTGCTGCTAGACGCCGGAGCAGACGGAGCGGCTGCAGCATCTGTCTTCTTTCGTGCTTGCTTACGAGGTGGAGGAGAAGGAGTACGACGCGCCGGAGCAGCCGGGGCGGCGGCGGGTCTCTTCCACCCTTGCTGGCGAGGCGGAGAAGGAGGAGGCTGCTGGCTGCTCGGGAGCGCCAGCGCATGCGGAGAAGGAGGCGGAGTGCCGCCACGTGCCGGAGAAGGAGGCGGAGTGCCGCCACGCGTGCCCTGATCGTCACTCGCCGGAGGAGGAGGCGGAGTGCCCTGACTCGCCGGAGGAGGAGGAGGAGGCGGAGGCGTCCAGTTCGGAAGGTTGATGAGCTCCTTCCGCCATAGGCATGGATTCTTCAGAGCAGAACCCAGCCTAGTCTCCCCTTCACCGGTAGGGTGGTCAAGCAGGAGGTCCTCAAATCCCTCCGTTATTTCATCCACCATCACCTTAGCATATCCTTCTGGAATCGGCTGGCAGTGATAAGTTGTGCCGGGTCCACCAAGATAAACAGAGCCAACAACCGCCTTAACATTCAAATTCATCCATCGCGCCATAATGTGGCAATGTTGAGACTCCATGATAGCATCCACGGGATAGCCGGTAGGAGCCGTCAAGACATGCTCCGGCTGAAGCAGCTCGGTGGAAGCCACGCTGCTTCTCCGCTGAGATGGCGGGGTAGCTTTGGGGGAAACTTCGACAGGTCGTTTGCTGCGATCTACTGCATCTCGTTCCTCTTCTCATTCCTCTAGCCCTATTACCCTTTCGTGCAGCGCCTGCAGTTGGCCCTGCTCCAGTTTCTTCCTCCTCTCGTGGGTTTTGTAACCCCATGCGTCCGAAAAACCAATCTTCCACGCAATGGAGCCTGGCGTGCCTCGTGTCCGTCCAAGGTGCTCAGGATTCCCGAGGGCCATTGTGAGCTTGTCCTTCTCCCTGTTTGGTACGAATGTCCCTTTCTGCGCTGCATTGATATATTGTCGAAGGTTCTTGACTGGTAGTTCCAGTTGCTCGTTCGTCCAATGGCACATCCCTGATACAGGGTCCAAGGTTCCGCCAGCCCCGAAGAACCAAGTCCGGCAACGGTCTGGCCATCTCATTGTCTCTGGTTCGATCCCTTTTTCAAGTAGATTATTCTCCTCCTTGGACCACTTAGGACGGGCTTTGAGGTAGCCACCTTGTTGGGGAACGTAGTAATTTCAAAAAATTTCCTACGCACACGCAATATCATGGTGATGGCATAGCAACGAGAGGGGAGAGTGTTCGTCCACGTACCCTCGTAGGCCGCAAGCGGAAGCGTTATGACAACGCGGTTGATGTAGTCGTACGTCTTCAAGATCCGACCGATCCAAGCACCGAACGTACGGCACCTCTGAGTTCAGCACACGTTCAGCTCGATGACGATCCCCGGGCTCCGATCCAGCAAAGCTTCGGGGATGAGTTCCCTCAGCACGACGGCGTGGTGACGATGATGATGTTCTACCGGTGCAGGGCTTCGCCTAAACTCCGTGACGATATGACCGAGGTGGAATATGGTAGAGGGGGGCACCGCACACGGCTAAGGAACGATCCGTAGATTAACTTGTGTGTCATGGGGTGCCCCCCTGCCCCCGTATATAAAGGAGCAAGGGGGGAGGAGGCCGGCCCTAGGAGGAGGCGCGCCAAGGGGAGTCCTACTCCCACCGGGAGTAGGACTCCCTCCTTCCTTGTTGGAGTAGGAGAAGGGGGAAAGAGGGGGAGAGGAGGAAGGAAAGGGGGGCCGCACCCCTTGTCCAATTCGGACCAGAGGGGGGCTGCGCGCCTCCTTCCTTTCGGCCTCTCTCCTCTATTCCCGTATGGCCCAATAAGGCCCATATACTCCCCGGCGAATTCCCGTAACTCTCCGGTACTCCGAAAAATACCCGAATCACTCGGAACCTTTCCGAACTCCGAATATAGTCGTCCAATATATCGATCTTTATGTCTCGACCATTTCGAGACTCCTCGTCATGTCCCTGATCTCATCCGGGACTCCGAACTCCTTCGGTACATCAAAACTCATAAACTCATAATATAACTGTCATCGAAACCTTAAGCGTGCGGACCCTACGGGTTCGAGAACTATGTAGACATGACCTAGATCTATTCTCGGTCAATAACCAATAGCGGAACCTAGATGTTCATATTGGCTCCTACATATTCTACGAAGATCTTCATCGGTCAAACCGCATAACAACATACGTTGTCCCCTTTGTCATCGGTATGTTACTTGCCCGAGATTCGATCGTCGGTATCCAATACCTAGTTCAATCTCGTTACCGGCAAGTCTCTTTACTCGTTCCGTAATACATCATCCCACAACTAACTCATTAGTTGCAATGCTTGCAAGGCTTAAGTGATGTGTATTACCGAGAGGGCCCAGAGATACCTCTCCAACAATCGGAGTGACAAAACCTAATATCGAAATACGCCAACCCAACATGTACCTTCGGAGACACCTGTAGAGCACCTTTATAATCACCCAGATGTTGTGACGTTTGGTAGCACACAAAGTGTTCCTCTGGTAAATGGGAGTTGCATAATCTCATAGTCACAGGAACATGTATAAGTCATGAAGAAAGAAGTAGCAACATACTAAACGATTGTGTGCTAAGCTAACGGAATGGGTCAAGTCAATCACATCATTCTCCTAATGATGTGATCCCGTTAATCAAATGACAACTCTTTTGTCCATGGCTAGGAAACTTAACCATCTTTGATTCACGAGCTAGTCAAGTAGAGGCATACTAGTGACACTATGTTTGTCTATGTATTCACACATGTATTATGTTTCCGGTTAATACAATTCTAGCATGAATAATAAACATTTATCATGAAATAAGGAAATAAATAATAACTTTATTATTGCCTCTAGGGCATATTTCCTTCAGTCTCCCACTTGCACTAGAGTCAATAATCTAGTTCACATCACCATGTGATTTAACACCAATATTTACATCTGTATGTGATTAATACCCATAGTTCACATCGTCATGTGATCAACGCCCAAAGGGTTTACTAGAGTCAATAATCTAGTTCACATGGCTATGTGATTAACACCCAAAGAGTACTAAGGTATGATCATGTTTTGCTCATGAGAGAAGTTTAGTCAACGGGTCTGTCACATTCAGAGCCGTATGTATTTTGCAAATATTCTATGTCCACAATGCTTTGCACGGAGCTACTCTAGCCAATTGCTCCCACTTTCAATATGTATCTAGATTGAGACTTAGAGTCATCTGGATTGGTGTAAAAGCTTGCATCGTTGTAACTTTTTACGACTAGCTCTTTTATCACTTCCATAATCGAGAAACATCTCCTTAGTCCCCACTAAGGATATTTTTGACCGTTGTTCTAGTGATCTACTTTTAGATCAAAATTGTATTCTTTTGCCAAACTCAGAGCAAGGTATACAATAGGTCTAGCACACAGCATAGCATACTTTATAGAACCTATGACTGGGGCATAGGGAATGATTGTTCATTCTTTTCTATTTTCTGCCATGGTCGGGTTTTGAGTCTTACTAAATTTCACACCTTGCAACACAGGCAAGAACTCTTTCTTTGACTGTTCCATTTTGAACTACTTCAAAATCTTGTCAAGGTATGTACTCATTGAAAAATCTTATCAAGCGTCTTGATCTATCTCTATAGATCTTGATGCTCAATGTGTAAGAAGCTTCACCAAGGTCTTTCTTTGAAAAACTCCTTTCAAACACTCATTTATGCTTTCTAGAAAAATTCTACATTATTTCCGATCAACAATATGTCATTCACATATACTTATCAGAAATGTTGTAGTGCTCCCACTCACTTTCTTGTAAATACAGGCTTCACCGCAAGTCTGTATTAAAACTATATGCTTTGATCAACTTATCAAAGCGTATATTCCAACTCCGAGATGCTTGCACCAGTCCACTGATGGATCGCTGGAGCTTGCACATTTTGTTAGCACCTTTCGGATCGACAAAACCTTCTGGTTGCATCATATACAAATCTTCTTTAAAAAATCCATTAAGGAATGCAGTTTTGACATCCATTTGCCAGATTTCATAAAATGTGGCAATTGCTAACATGATTCAGACAGACTTAAGCATAGATACGAGTGAAAAACTCTCATCGTAGTCAACACCTTGAACTTGTCGAAAACCTTTTGCGACAATTCTAGCTTTGTAAATAGTAACACTATCAGCGTCCGTCTTCCTCTTGAAGATCCATTTAATCTCAATGTCTCGCCGATCATTGGGCAAGTCAATCAAAGTCCATACTTTGTTTTCATACATGGATCTTATCTCAGATCTCATGGCCTCAAGCCATTTTGCGGAATCTGGGCTCACCATCGCTTCTTCATAGTTCGTAGGTTTGTCATGGTCTAGTGACATAACTTCCAGAACAGGATTACCGTACCACTCTGGTGCGGATCTTACTCTGGAAGACCTATGAGGTTCTGTAGTAACTTAATCTGAAGTTTCATGATCATCATCATTAACTTCCTCACTAATTGGTGTAGTAGTCACAGGAACAGATTTCTGTGATTAACTACTTTCAAATAAGGGAGCAGGTACAATTACCTCATCAAGTTCTACTTTCCTCCCACTCACTTCTTTCGAGAGAAACTCCTTCTCTAGAAAGGATCCATTCTTAGCAACGAATGTTTTGCCTTTGGATTTGTGATAGAAGGAGTACCCAACAGTTTCCTTTGGGTATTCTATGAAGATGCACTTCTCCGATTTGGGTTCGAGCTTATCAGGTTGAAACTTTTTCATATAAGCATCGCAACTCCAAACTTTAAGAAACGACAACTTAGGTTTACTGCTAAACCATAGTTCATACGGTGTCGTCTGAACGGATTTAGATGGTGTCCTATTAAACATGAATGCAGCTGTCTCTAATGCATAACCCCAAAACGATAGTGGTAAACCGATAAGAGACATCATAGATTGCACTATATCCAATAAAGTACGGTTATGACGTTCGGACACACCATAACATTGTGGTGTTCCAGGTGGCGTGAGCTGTGAAACTATTCCACATTGTTTTAATTGAAGACCAAACTCGTAACTCAAATATTCGTCTCCGCGATCAGATCGTAGAAACTTTATTTTCTTGTTACGATGATTTTTCCACTTCACTCTGAAATTCTTTGAACCCTTCAATTATTTCAGACTTATGTTTCATCAAGTAGATATACCCATATCTGCTCAAATCATTTTGTGAAGGTCAGAAAATAACAATACTTGCCACGAGCATCAACACTCATTGGAT
Organism: Triticum timopheevii; assembly: GCA_963921465.1. Lineage (NCBI taxonomy): Eukaryota > Viridiplantae > Streptophyta > Magnoliopsida > Poales > Poaceae > Triticum > Triticum timopheevii. The sequence goes on from OY997271.1 coordinate 14,364,809, forward strand.
CGCATACATCGGTATGTATTATTTCCAATAAGTCAGTAGCTTGTTCCATTGTTCCGGAGAACGGAGTTTTAGTCATCTTGCCCAAAAGGCACGGTTCGCAAGCATCAAATGATTCATAACCAAGTGATTCCGAAAATCCATCTTTATGGAGTTTCTTCATGCGCTTTACACCGATATGACCCAAACGGCAGTGCCACAAACAAGTTGCACTATCATTATTAACTTTGCATCTTTTGGAATCAATATTATGAATATGTGTATCACTACGATCGAGATCCAACAAACTATTTTCATTGGGTGTATGACCATTGAAGGTTTTATTCATCTAAACAGAACAACAATTATTCTTTGACTTTAAATGAATAACCGTATCGCAATAAACATGATCAAATCATATTCATGTTCAATGCAAATGCCAAATAACATTTATTTAGGTTTAAAACTAATCCTGAAGGTATAGGGAGTGTGCGATGATGATCATATCAATCTTGGAACCACTTCCAATACACATCGTCACTTCACCCTCAACTAGTCTCTGTTTATTATGTAACTCCTGTTTCGAGTTACTAATCTTTAGCAACCGAACAAGTATCAAATACTCAGGGGTTACTATAAACACTAGTAAGGTACACATCAATAACTTGTATATCAAATATACCCTTGTTCACTTTGCCATCCTTCTTATCCACCAAATATTCAAGGCATTTCCGCTTCTAGTGACCATTTCCTTTGCAGTATAATCACTCAGTTTCAGGCTTTGGTCCAACTTTGGGCTTCTTCGCGGGAGTGACAACTTGCTTGTCATTCTACTTGAAGTTCCCTTTCTATCCCTTTGCCCTTTTCTTGAAACTAGTGGTCTTGTCAATCATCAACACTTGATGCTCTTTCTTGATTTCTACCTTCGTTGATTTCAACATCACGAAGAGCTCGGGAATCGTTTTTGTCATCCCTTGCATACTATAGTTCATCACAAAGTTCTACTAACTTGGTGATGGTGACTAGAGAATTCTGTCAATCACTATCTTATCTGGAAGATTAACTCCCACTTGATTCAAGCGATTGTAGTACCCAGACAATCTGAGCACATGCTCACTAGTTGAGCGATTCTCCTCCATCTTTTAGCCATAGAACTTGTTGGAGACTTCATATCTCTCAACTCGGGTATTTTCTTGAAATATTAACTTCAACTCCTGGAACATCTCATATGGTCCATGACGTTCAAAACGTCTTTGAAGTCCTGATTCTAAGCCGTTAAGCATGGTGCACAAAACTATCAAGTAGTCATCATATTGAGCTAGCCAAACGTTCATAACGTCTGCATTTGCTCCTGCAATAGGTCTGTCACCTAGCGGTGCATCAAGGACATAATTCTTCTGTGCAGCAATGAGGATAAACCTCAGATCACGGATCCAATCCGCATCATTGCTACTAACATCTTTGAACACAATTTTCTCCAGGAACATATCAAAATAAACATATGAAAGCAACAACTCAAGCTATTGATCTACAACATAATTTGCAAAATACTACCAGGACTAAGTTCATGATAAATTAAAGTTCAATTAATCATATTACTAAAGAACTCCCACTTAGATAGACATCCCTCTAGTCATCTAAGTGATCACGTGATCCAAATCAACTAAACCATAACCGATCATCATGTGAGATGGAGTAGTTTTCAATGGTGAACATCACTATGTTGATCATATCTACTATATGATTCACGCTCGACCTTTCGGTTTCCGTGTTCCGAGGCCATATCTGCATATGCTAGGCTCATCAAGTTTAACCTGAATATTCCGCGTGTGCAAAACTGGCTTGCACTCGTTGTAGATGGACGTAGAGCTTATCACACCCGATCATCACGTGGTGTCTGGGCATGACGAACTTTGGCAACGGTGCATACTCAGGGAGAACACTTCTTGATAATTAGTGAGAGATCATCTTAAAATGCTACCGTCAATCAAAGCAAGATAAGATGCATAAAGGATAAACATCACATGCAATCAATATAAGTGATATGATATGGCCATCATCATCTTGTGCTTCTGATCTCCATCTCCGAAGCACCGTCATGATCACCATCGTCACCGGCACGACACCTTGATCTCCAACGTAGCATCGTTGTCGTCTCGCCAACTATTGCTTCTACGACTATCGCTACCGCTTAGTGATAAAGTAAAGCAATTACAGGGCGTTTGCATTTCATACAATAAAGCGACAACCATATGGCTCCTGCCGGTTGCCGATAACTTGGTTACAAAACATGATCATCTCATACAATAAAATATAGCATCACGTCTTGACCATATCACATCACAACATGCCCTGCAAAAACAAGTTATACGTCCTCTACTTTGTTGTTGCAAATTTTACGTGGCTGCTACGGGCTTAGCAAGAACCGTTCTTACCTACGCATCAAAACCACAACGATAGTTTGTCAAGTTGGTGTTGTTTTAACCTTCGCAAGGACCGGGCGTAGCCACACTCGGTTCAACTAAAGTGAGAGAGACAGACACCCGCCAGTCACCTTTAAGCACGAGTGCTCGTAACGGTGAAACCAGTCTCGCGTAAGCGTACGCGTAATGTCGGTCCGGGCCGCTTCATCTCACAATACCGCTGAGCCAAAGTATGACATGCTGGTAAGCAGTATGACTTGTATCGCCCACAACTCACTTGTGTTCTACTCGTGCATATGACATCTACACATAAAACCTAGGCTCGGATGCCACTGTTGGGGAACGTAGTAATTTCAAAAAATTTCCTACGCACACGCAATATCATGGTGATGGCATAGCAACGAGAGGGGAGAGTGTTCGTCCACGTACCCTCGTAGACCGTAAGCGGAAGCATTATGACAACGCGGTTGATGTAGTCGTACGTCTTCACGATCCGACCGATCCAAGCACCGAACGTACGGCACCTCCGAGTTCAGCACACGTTCAGCTCGATGACGGTCCCCGGGCTCCGATCCAGCAAAGCTTCGGGGATGAGTTCCGTCAGCACGACGGTGTGGTGACGATGATGATGTTCTACCGGCGCAGTACTTCGCCTAAACTCCGCGACGATATGATCGAGGTGGAATATGGTGGAGGGGGGCACCGCACATGGCTAAGGAACGATCCGTAGATTAACTTGTGTGTCATGGGGTGCCCCCTGCCCCCGTATATAAAGGAGCAAGGGGGGAGGAGGCCGGCCCTAGGAGGGGGCGCGCCAAGGGGAGTCCTACTCCCACCGGGAGTAGGACTCCCTCCTTCCTTGTTGGAGTAGGAGAAGGGGGGAAAGAGGGGGAGAGGAGGAAGGAAAGGGGGGCCGCACCCCTTGTCCAATTCGGACCAGAGGGGGGCTGCGCGCCTCCTTCCTTTTGGCCTCCCTCCTCTATTCCCGTATGGCCCAATAAGGCCCATATACTCCCCGGCGAATTCCCGTAACTCTCCGGTACTCCGAAAAATACCCGAATCACTCGGAACCTTTCCGAACTCCGAATATAGTCATCCAATATATCGATCTTTACGTCTCGACCATTTCGAGACTCCTCGTCATGTCCCCAATCTCATCCGGGACTCCGAACTCCTTCGGTACATCAAAACTCATAAACTCATAATATAACTGTCATCGAAACCTTAAGCGTGCGGACCCTACGGGTTCGAGAAATATGCAGACATGACCTAGAACTATTCTCGGTCAATAACCAATAGCGGAACCTGGATGTTCATATTGGCTCCTACATATTCTACGAAGATCTTCATCGGTCAAACCGCATAACAACATACGTTGTCCCCTTTGTCATCGGTATGTTACTTGCCCGAGATTCGATCGTCGGTATCCAATACCTAGTTCAATCTCGTTACCGGCAAGTCTCTTTACTCGTTCCGTAATACATCATCCCACAACTAACTCATTAGTTGCAATGCTTGCAAGGCTTAAGTGATGTGTATTACCGAGAGGGCCCAGAGATACCTCTCCGACAATCGGAGTGACAAAACCTAATATCAAAATACGCCAACCCAACATGTACCTTCGGAGACACCTGTAGAGCACCTTTATAATCACCTAGTTACGTTGTGACGTTTGGTAGCACACAAAGTGTTCCTCTGGTAAACGGGAGTTGCATAATCTCATAGTCACAGGAACATGTATAAGTCATGAAGAAAGCAGTAGCAACATACTAAAGTATCGTGTGCTAAGCTAACGGAATGGGTCAAGTCAATCACATCATTCTCCTAATGATGTGATCCCGTTAATCAAATGACAACTCTTTTGTCCATGGCTAGGAAACTTAACCATCTTTGATTCACGAGCTAGTCAAGTAGAGGCATACTAGTGACACTATGTTTGTCTATGTATTCACACATGTATTATGTTTCCGGTTAATACAATTCTAGCATGAATAATAAACATTTATCATGAAATAAGGAAATAAATAATAACTTTTTTATTGCCTCTAGGGCATATTTCCTTCACACCTGACCCCGTGCGATGGTGAAGCTTCTTCTTCGCAGCATTTTCCTTGTTCGTCGCCGACATCTTCTTACTCTTTTTCGATGTCTTGTGGGCCACAAATGCGGGCCAGTGATCTTTGATCTTCTCATATTTGCCGATGAATTCTGGTGTCTTTTTTTCGACAAAATGGTTCAACTCTTTCCTCCACCTCCTGAATAGGGTTGCCATCTTCTTAAGAGCACAAGACTTGATTAATTGCTCTTTAACTGGCTTCTCCGGATCCTCCTCTCGTAGTAGGGTGAAATTTGCCTTCAGCTGAGTCCAAAGATCTTCTTTCTGCATATCATTGACACAAGACACCTCGGGGTCGTCCTTAGGCTTATACCATTGCTGAATGCTGATCGGGATCTTATCCCTAACAAGAACCCTACACTGAGCAGAAAATGTGTTCTTTGTCCGGATGGGTTCAATCGGTTCGCCGTCGGGCGCGATTTCTATGATCTCAAACCTTTCATCCGAGCTCAACTTTTTCTTCGGGCCTCGTCTCCTTACCGAAGTTGTGCTCGATCCGGAGGGCTAGAAATTAAAAGGAAGAAAGACGAGAGTAATTAATATGTGTACATATACCAAAACAATGAATGCATCAATTAACTAGTCAGCACGGGCTTAACTAATATATATATATATATATATATATATATATATATATATATATATATATATATATATACCTGGCCGGACTCGGTTCGGTCACCGGAGCTGTCAGCACGGTCTCCTTCTTGTACCTCCATTGGGTCATCACCGGAGCTATCATGAACATAACCCTCTTCTTGTACCGGCATTAATGGGCCGGAGCCATCATGAACATGGCCCTCTTCTTCACCCAGTCCTTCCTGACCAACGACGTCATTGAAAAATGACGCAATGACATCAGTTCCTTCTGCGATTATCTCCCCCAACATCGCTTCTGTTGCTTCGTCTCGGTTGTGCTCCATAGTTTCTGCAAATATTTACAACATGTCAATTATTATTCAAACATGGTACAGATGGATATATATTAGTGGCAAACGTAGAACTAGCTAGCTAATCACAATAAGGAATCATGTTAGTGGCCTCGACGCTGCTTCTCTAGGGTTTGGGATTGCCTCGACACAACGCTTCAAGGGTTTGGGGTGGCCTCGATGACAACGCTCTTTTAACTTGGTAAATTTGGGTGGCCTCGAGAGTTTTGGTCGAGCGAGAGGGCCGAGGGGGGGTGCTGCCATTGTATAGGGTTATCACGGTCGAGAGGGGGTATATATATCGACCGCCCCTCATGTCGAAGTTATCTCGAGGGGGCGGCGAGGGCGAAGGCGACAGACCCGATAAAACATAAGAAAACGAAGAAGAAATAAAAAGAGGAGAAGAAGAAAGGAATAGAGGAGAAGATCGAAGAAAAAAAAGAAGAAAAAAAAGGAGAAGAAGAAAGGAATAGAGGAGAAGAAGAAAAAAAGAATTTTTCTATTTTTTCTTCTTCTCCTCTATTCCTTTCTTCTTCTCCTCTTCCTTTTCTTCTTTTTTGTTCTTCTTATTTATTTCTCCTCTATTCCTTTCTTTCTTCTTCTCCTCTTCTTTTTCTTCTTCTCCCTCGAGAAAGGAAAATAATTAAGGAAAAGGAAGAAAAGAGGAAGAAGGAAGAAGGAAGAAGAAGAAGAAAGGAATAGAGGAGAAGAAGAAAAATAGAATTTTTTCTATTTTTTCTTCTTCTCCTCTATTCCTTTCTTCTTCTCCTCTTCTTTTTCTTCTTTTTTCTTCTTCTTATTTATTTCTCCTCTTCTTCTCCTTTTCTTCCTCTTCTTATTTTCCTTTTTCCTCTCATTCTTTTTCTTCTTCTTGTTCCTTCTTCCTTCTTCCTCTTTTCTTCCTTTTCCTTATTTTACTTTTTCCTCTACACTAACCTAATTAAAATGCACTAACCTAAAATCGATATCTACTAACAACCTAAATAAAAAAGTAATACATATATGAAAAAACATATATAAACAAAAAAATGCTATGAATATTATATTCATACATACATAGCCACATCCATTCATCATATAGCTACCACATACATATATACATTAATTATATATATTAAAAAATGCAATGAACAAAAAATACACATGTATGTATGAAAAAAAAAGCACTGAACACAGAGCCTCGACGGTGGCGGCTCACAACGGGGGCGGCCGGCGAGGGCGACGGCAGCGGCGGTGAGGGCGTTGGTGACGACCACGGCGGGCAGGGATAGGGGCATGGCCGGCGAGGGCGACGGCGGAGGCGGCGAGGGCGTCGGCGACGACCACGGCGGGCCGGGGCAGGGGCGTGGCCGGCGACGACGGCGACGGTGACGGCGACGACGGGCGCGGGCGGGCGGCGTCGGCGGGGGCGGCCAGCGGGCGGCGGGCGGCAGCGGGGCAGCGCCTGGCGGCGACGGGGTAGGAGCGACGACGGGGGCGCGCGGACGGCGTCGGGGCGGCGCGCAGACGGCGTCGGGGCGGCGCGCGGACGGCGTCGGGGCGGCGCGCGGACGGCGTTTGGGCGGCGGACGGCGTCGGGGCAGCGGACGACGTCGATCTGGGCAGCCTGGCAGCGTCGATGGCAACTGGCGATGTGTTCGTCAATTTTTCCTAAGTGCTGTATATATAGCAAAAGCATTGGTCCCGGTTCGTGAAACCAACCGGGACCAATGCACCCTTTAGTCCCGGTTGGTGCCACCAACCGGGACCAAAGGCCTCTTTTCAGCAACCCAAAGGGCGGGAAGCGGCGGCCTTTGGTCCCGGTTGGTGGCACCAACCGGGACTAATGCTTACCCCTTTAGTCCCACCTCGCTAGTTGAGAGGGGCGCGCAGTGGTTTATAAGCCCCACTGCCGCACCCCTCTCGAGCTCCTCTCCGCCGTAGGCTTGCGGGCCTATTTGCTACTGCTTTGCCTTCTGCGCCTTCTGGGCCTACTGCGGGCCTGAATCCTGGCCCATGGTAGGGTTTCTAGTCGTATTCAGGCCGTGGTGGCCCAGCAGGAGGCATTTTTTTGTTTTTTGTTTTCTTTCTTGCTTTATTTATTTTATTTTGTTTCTACTTACAACAAAATACTTATTGTTGCTATTCTTAATTATTTTCCAGTTTTTTGTTTTGTTTTCTGCATTATATATTTTCTTTTGTTTTTTGCTTTATTTTTTAATTTTTTTTTGCTTTTAGTTTTAGAAAAATTATAAACTTTTTGTTAGTGCCATTAGTTTTCAAATTTGAAAACACTTTTTGTTTTTCTGTTTTCTTTCTTGCTTTCTTTATTTTATTTTGTTTCTACTTACAACAAAATACTTATTTTTGTTATTTTTAATTGTTTTTTGTTTTGTTTTCTGCATTATTTATTTTCTTTTGTTTTTTGCTTTATATTTAATTCTTTTTGCTTTTAGTTTTACAGAAATTATAAACTTTCTGTTAGTGCCATTAGTTTTCAAATTTGAAAACACTTTTTTTGTTTTCTTTCTTGCTTTATTTATTTTATTTTGTTTCTACTTACAACAAAATACTTATTATTGCTATTTTTAATTATTTTCCAGTTTTTTTGTTTTGTTTTCTGCATCATTTTTTTCTTTTGTTTTTTTGCTTTATTTTTTAATTCTTTTTGCTTTTAGTTTTAAAAAAATTATAAACTTTCTGTTAGTGCCATTAGGTTTCAAATTTGAAAACACTTTTTTTGTTTTTTTTGTTTTCTTTCTTGCTTTATTTATTTTATTTTGTTTCTACTTACAACAAAATACTTATTGTTGCTATTTTTAATTATTACGAGGGCCGTACCATAAGACATTAAAGCATTTCAAATGAACTATGAAAAAGTTGAAAGTTTGCATGGTATCATAAATTCACCCACATAGCATGTGCATGTACAAAACGGACAATGGTATCATACTCGTGTGTTACAAAGTTGGCATGGTATCATCATAATAGTTGCGGGAGAAAGTCTTCACCTCTTCTTCGCTTGTGTCATTTGCTTATTGCGCCGTAACCATGGATAATCTTCATCGCTTATCAGGATGCTGGGGTCAGCCTTGACTTTGAAGGGAGGAATTTCATGAAACTTTTCATAATCTTCAGACATGTCTGTCTTGCCCTCCACTCCCACGATGTCCCTTTTTCCTAAATAAACTATGTGGCGCTTTGGCTCATCGTATGATGTATTCGCTTCCTTATCTTTTCTTTTTCTCGGTCTGGTAGACATGTCCTTCACATAGATAACCTGTGCCACATCATTGGCTAGGACGAACGGTTCGTCAGTGTACCCAAGATTTTTCAGATCCACTGTTGTCATCCCGTACTGTGGGTCTACCTGTACCCCGCCTCCTGACAGATTGACCCATTTGCACTTAAACAAAGGGACCTTAAAATCATGTCCGTAGTCAAGTTCCCATATGTCCACTATGTAACCATAATATGTGTCCTTTCCCCTCTCGGTTGTTGCATCAAAGCGGACACCGCTGTTTTGGTTGGTGCTCTTTTGATCTTGGTTAATCGTGTAAAATGTATTCCCATTTATCTCGTATCCTTTCCAAATCGTAACAGTCGAAGATGGTCCCCTGGACAACAAGTACAGCTCATCACAAACAGTGTTGTCACCTCTGAGACGTGCTTCCAACCAACTGCTGAAAGTCCTGATGTGTTCACATGTAATCCAGTCGTCGCACTGCTCCGGGTGTTTGGAGCGCAGACTGTTCTTGTGTTTATCGACATACGGGGTCACCTAGGTAGAGTTCTGTAGAACTGTGTAGCGTGCTTGAGACCAAGAATATCCGTCCCTGCATATTATTGAGTCCCTTCCAAGCGTGCCTTTTCCAGTTAGTCTCCCCTCATACCGCGATTGAGGGAGACCTATCTTCTTAAGGCCAGGAATGAAGTCAACACAAAACCCGATGACATCCTCTGTTTGATGGCCCATGGAGATGCTTCCTTCTGGCCTAGCGCGGTTACAGACATATTTCTTTAGGACTCCCATGAACCTCTCAAAGGGGTACATATTGTGTAGAAATACGGGGCCCAGAATGACAATCTCGTCAACTAGATGAACTAGGACGTGCGTCATGATATTGAAGAAGGATGGTCGGAACACCAGCTCGAAACTGACAAGACATTGCACCACATCACTCCTTAGCCTTGGTATGATTTCTGGATTGATCACCTTCTGAGAGATTGCATTGAGGAATGCACATAGCTTCACAATGGCTAATCGGACGTTTTCCGATAGAAGCCGCCTCAATGCAACCGGAAGCAGTTGCGTCATAATCACGTGGCAGTCATGAGACTTTAGGTTCTGAAACTTTTTCTCTGACATATTTATTATTCCTTTATTCGATGAGAAGCCAGTCGGGACCTTCATACTAAGCAGGCATTCAAAGAAGATTTCCTTCTCTTCTTTGGTAAGAGCATAGCTGGCAGGACCTTCATACTGCTTTGGAGGCATGCCGTCTTTTTCGTGCAAACGTTGCAGGTCCTCCCGTGCCTCAGTTGTATCTTTTGTCCTCCCATACACGCCCAAGAAGCCTAGCAGGTTCACGCAAAGGTTCTTCATCACGTGCATCACATCGATCGAAGAGCGGACCTCTAGGTCTTTCCAGTAGGGTAGGTCCCAAAATATAGATTTCTTCTTCCACATGGGTGCGTGTCCCCCAACGTCACTCGGAACAGCTAGTCCGCCGGGACCCTTTCCAAAGATTACGTGTAAATCATTGACCATAGCAAGTACGTGATCACCGGTACGCATGGCGGGCTTCCTCCGGTGATCTGCCTCGCCTTTGAAATGCTTGCCTTTCTTTCGACATTGATGGTTGGTCGGAAGAAATCGACGATGGCCCAGGTACACATTCTTCCTGCAGCTTCCCAGGTATATACTATCGGTGTCAAGTAAACAGTGCGTGCATGCGTCATATTCCTTGTTTGTCTGTCCTGAAAGGTTACTGAGAGCGGGCCAATCGTTGATGGTCACGAACAGCAACGCCTTTAGGTGAAATTCCTCCTGTTTGTGCTCATCCCACGTACGTACACCGTTTCCATTCCACAGCTGTAAAAGTTCTTCAACTAATGGCCTCAGGTACACATCAATGTCGTTGCCGGGTTGCTTAGGGCCATGGATGAGAACTGGCATCATAATGAACTTCCGCTTCATGCACATCCAAGGAGGAAGGTTATACATACATAGAGTCACGGGCCAGGTGCTGTGATTGCTGCTCTACTCCTCGGAAGGATTAATGCCATCCGCACTTAAAGCAAACCATACGTTCCTTGGGTCACTTGCAAACTCATCCCAGTACTTTCTCTCGATTTTTCTCCACTGCGACCCGTCAGCGGGTGCTCTCAACTTCCCGTCTTTCTTACGGTCCTCACTGTGCCATCACATCAACTTGGCATGCTCTTCGTTTCTGAACAGACGTTTCAACCGTGGTATTATAGGAGCATATCACATCACCTTCACATGAACCCTCTTCCTGGGGGGCTCGCCGTCAACATCACCAGGGTCATCTCGTCTGATCTTATACCGTAATGCACCGCATACCGGGCATGCGTTCAGATCCTAGTACGCACCGCGGTAGAGGATGCAGTCATTAAGGCATGCATGTATCTTCTGCACCTCCAATCCTAGAGAGCATACGACCTTCTTTGCTGCGTATGTACTGTCGGGCAATTCATTATCCTTTGGAAGCTTCTTCTTCAATATTTTCAGTAGCTTCTCAAATCCTTTGTCAGACACAGCATTCTCTGCCTTCCACTGCAGCAATTCCAGTATGATACCGAGCTTTGTGTTGCCATCTTCGCAATTGGGGTACAACCCTTTTTTATGGTCCTCTAACATGCGATCGAACTTCAGCTTCTCCTTTTGACTTTCACATTGCGTCCTTGCATCGACAATGACCCGGCGGAGATCATCATCATCAGGCACATCGTCTGGTTCCTCTTGATCTTCAGCAGCTTCGCCTGTTGCAGCATCATCGTGCACATCGTCTAGTTCCTCTTGATCTTCAGTAGCATCACCGTATTCAGGGGGCACATAGTTGTCATCATACTTTTCTTCTTCGCCGTCTTCCATCATAACCCCTATTTCTCCGTGCCTCGTCCAAACATTACAGTGTGGCATGAAACCCTTGTAAAGCAGGTGGGTGTGAAGGATTTTTTGGTCAGAGTAAGACTTCATATTCCCACATATAGGGCATGGACAACACATAAAACCATTCTGCTTGTTTGCCTCAGCCACTTCGAGAAATTCATGCACGCCCTTAATGTACTCGGAGGAGTGTCTTGAATCGTACATCCATTACCGGTTCATCTGCGTGCATTATATAAAATTAAGTGTGTCAAAAATCATTACAGAACATCATGAATAGATAATTAAGTGACCAAATTAATAGAAGTTCATCATCACATTAAAACCAAAGTACATACATAGTTCTCATCTAACAACATAAAGCTCTACAGAGCATCTAAATTAATTAAACCATACATTGAAACTATGTAAAACATTTCAATGCGAAAACAAATACGATCATAATCGCAACCAATGTAACAACTGATCCAACGACATAATGATACCAAGCCTCAGTATGAATGGCATATTTTCTAATCTTTCTAATCTTCAAGCGCATTGCATCCATCTTGATCTTGTGATCATCCACGACATCCGCAACATGCAACTTCAATATCATCTTCTCCTCCTCAATTTTTCTAATTTTTTCCTTCAAGAAATTGTTTTCTTCTTCAACTAAATTTAACCTCTCGACAATAGGGTCGGTTGGAATTTCCGGTTCAACAACCTCCTAGATAAATAAAATCTATGTCACGTTGGTCGGCATAATTGTCATAAACAATAGATGAACCAATAGTTATGAAAAGATAATATATACCACATCCAAATCATAGACAGGACGAGGGCCGACGGGGGCGGATACCAAAACCATCGCACTATATAAGATGCAATAATAAAAGTAAGAAAATTATACAAGTATCTATATATATATATATATATATATATATATATATATAAACATACAAGTAAGAATTTTTTTCTCCTTTCAGAAAGAAGATAAGAACAAGAGGCTCACCACGGTGGTGCCGGCGACGAGATCGGCGTGGGCGATCGACGGCGGTGAAGACGGGGACGGGACGTGACGGACCGCTAAACCTAGACAAATATTGAGGAAAATGGAGCTTGGAGGTCGAGCTTGGAGAGGAGAAAGCTTAAGTAGTGTGGCTCGGGCATTCCATCGAACACCTCGTGTGCATAGGAGGTGAGCTAGAGCACCACAAATCTCTCTCCTCGCCGGCCACGAAAAACAGAGCACTGAGAGTGCTCTGCTCGCGGGCGTATATATAGGCAATTAATTGGTCCCGGTTCGTGGCTTGAACCGGGACTAAAGGGAAGCCTTTGGTCCCGGTTTAGGCCACCAACCGGGACCAATGGTGGTGGGCCAGGACCAAGGCACATAGGAGCCGGGCAGATAATCTGCTCTGCCTTCCTCGTCCAGTCCTGTCAAAGGAAAAGGGGAAATTAAAACCCGCGTAGAGTCAAACTATGAAAAGCAAGTGTCCCGTAAAGGGATAGAATCACTTACCTCGTCGGCTTGGCGCTGCGAGCGAAATCCGCGATCTTCAGTCGCGGATGCGGGGGCTTCGGCGCCCTTAAACAGCACCCTCCAGGCGCCTTCATACGTCGTGTCGAAGAGCCCGCTCAGCGCCTGGTGCTGTTCCGGATTGAACTCCCACAGATTGAATGCCCGCTCTTGGCATGGGAGAATCCGGCAGACGAGCATGACTTGGACCACGTTAACCAGCCTGAGCTTCTTCACCAGCTTCTGGATACAGGCTTGGAGTCCGGTCAGCTCCTCCGAACTACCCCACGGCAAGCCCTTCTCTTTCCAGGAGGTGAGCTGCATGGGGATACCAGATCTGAACTCGGGGGCCGCCGCCCACGTAGGGTCGCGCGGCTCGGTGATATAGAACTACCCCGATTGCCACCCCTTGATGGATTCCACGAAGGCCCCTTCGAACCAAAGGACGTTGGGCATCTTGCCCAACATGGCGCCTCTGCACTCCGCTTGAGTGCCCTTCACTACCTTCGGCTTGACATTGAAGGTCTTGAGCCACAAGCCGAAGTGGGGCTGGATGCAGAGGAAGGCCTCGCACATAACGATAAACACCGAGATGTTGAGGATGAAGTTCGGGGCCAGATCATGGAAATCCAGGCGTAGTAGAACATGAGCCCCCGAACAAAGGGGTGAAGTGGAAAGCCCAGTCCTCGGAGGAAGTGGGGAAGAAAAACGACCCTCTCATGGGGCCTGGGGGTGGGGATGAGCTGCCCCTCGTCGGGCAGCCGGTGCGCGATGTCGCCGGACAGGTAGCCGGCGCTGCACAGTCTTTCGATATGCTCCTCCGTAACAGAGGAGGTCATCCACTTGCCTCCCGCTCCAGACATGACTGGGGAAGGTTGAGACGAGATGTGCGGGCTTGAGCGTTGGAGCTCGAGTGCGCGGAGATGGATAAGCAAAGGAGGAAGAAGGCGTAGGTGAAAAGGTGAATCCTTATCCCTTATATGGGCGGGCGAAGTCTACGCGTCCCCCACCGGCCTGGTAAAACTCGCTTATCCCCCAAGCGTCACCATCAATGGCGTGGTTGGGTTACCCACGTCCGTATTGATGAGAATCCCCGATTAAGGGGGAACACGATCTCTGCTTCGACAAGATGTGCCAAGGAAACCGCTTCGCTAAATGCGCTGAGGTGGTAGAGTAAAAAACGATTCAAGTAATGGCTTGGTAGTGGCGTGACGTCATGCCGCAAAAAAAATGTTAGCAGATTGAACTTGTGTATATATTATTCTCTCTACGGTGGAATGTGGAATTTATTTTGCAGAGCCGGACACTATCCTGGTGTTCACAATCTTCTATCATTCGGAGGAGGAACCCACCTTGCAATGCCAAGCAATATACGCGCCGGACTTATCGTCATTGAAGCCTGGTTCAGGGGCTACTGAGGGAGTCCTGGATTAGGGGGTGTCCGGATAGCTGGACTACCATCATCAGCCGAACTATCATCGGCCGGACTATCATCGACCGGACTCCAAGACTATGAAGATACAAGATTGAAGACTTCGTCCCGTGTCCGGATGGGACTTTCCTTGGTGTGGAAGGCAAGCTTGGCGATACGGATACGTAGATCTCCTACCATTGTAACTGACTCTATGTAACCCTAGCCCTCTCCGGTGTCTATATAAACCGGATGGCTCTAGTCCGTAGAACAACAATAACAACAACAACCATTACAATCATACCATAGGCTAGCTTCTAGGGTTTAGCCTCCTTGATCTCGTGGTAGATCCACTCTTGTAAACATCCACAATATCAATATCAATCAAGCAGGACGTAGGGTTTTACCTCCATCAAGAGGGCCCGAACCTGGGTAAAACATCGTGTCCCTTGTCTCCTGTTACCATCCGCCTAGACGCATAGTTCGGGACCCCCTACCCGAGATCCGCCGGTTTTGACCCCGACACTCTCCCTCTCTCCTTGCTGGATCAAGGCATGGGAGACGTCATCGGGCTGTACGTGTGTTGAAAGCGGAGGTGCCATCCGTTCGGCACTAGGATCTCCGGTGATTTGGATCACGACGAGTACGACTCCTTCAACCCCGTTCTCTTGAACGCTTCCGCTTAACGATCTACAAGGGTATGTAGATGCACTCTCCCTCCCCTCGTTGCTGGTTTCTCCATAGATAGATATTGGTGACACGTAAGAAGAATTTTGAATTTCCGCTACGTTCACCTACAATAAGTAGCACTTAGCAATTTTGCAGAGTTCATCACCACAGTTGCCCCCCGACGACGCCGAGCACATCGTCGCCGCCAGGCTGCCCCGACGCCGCCCACCGCCCCCGCCGTCGCCGTCGCCGTCGCCCGCGCCCTCGCCGTAGCCCGCGCCCTCGCCCGACACTATCGCCGCGCGTCGTCCCTGCCCCGACGCGCGCCGCCCCTGCCCGGCCGCGCGCCGCTCCTGCCCCGACGCCATCGTCGTGCCACTCCCCGCGCCCCTGCTCGCCCCGACGCCGCCCGCCGCACGCTCCTCCCTCTGTGAGCACCGCGCCTCTGCGGCCCCGCCGCCGCCTTGCTATTTTTTTAGTTATACATGCTATTTTTTATATGTTTTTAGATTCATATATGTATGTATGTATTTTTTTATATATATATATTTTTATGTTTGTTCATATATATGTATGTATTTTTTACATGTTTTTTGTATGTATTTATGTATTTTTTCAATTGTAATGATGTTTTAAAGTATACATATATGCAAAAGTTAGATTTTTAGAAAAGTTTTATCTATATATGTTCTCTGATTTAGTACATTTTAGGTTAGTTTAATTTTTAGAAAAAAATTATATATCTAGCTAGGAAAGGAAGAAGAAGAAAAAGAATGAGAGGGAAAAGGAAAATAAGAAGAGGAAGAAAGGAGAAGAAGAGGGGAGGAAGAAGAGGAGAAATAAATAAGAAGAGGAAAAGAGAAGAAAAAGAAGAGGAGAATATTTTCTATTTTTCTTGTTCTCCTCTATTCCTTTCTTCTTCTCCTCTTTTTTTTCTTCTTATTTTCTTCGATCTTCTCTTCTATTCCTTTCTTCTTCTACACTTTTTATTTCTTCTTGTGTCTTCTTATTTTTTATCGGGTATGTCTTTGTCCATATACCCCATCCCGATAACTTCAACACGAGGGGGGGGGTCGATATACCCCCTCCCCGATAACATTATTTTCCCATGTATGTATGTCGTCGTTGTCGATATAACCCCTCCCGGATAACTTCGACAAGAGGGGCGGTCGATATATAAACCCCCTCTCGACCGTGATAACTTATACCATGGCAGCACCCCCCTCGGCCCTCTCGCTCGACCAAAACTCTCGAGGACACCCAAACCCTAGAGAAAAAACGATGTTGGTCTCCTACCCCCTCCCGCCGCGCCCATACCCGACAAACTCTCTCGAGGCCACACAAATTTACCAAGTTAAAAGAGCGTTGTCGTCGAGGCCACCCCAAACCCTTGAAGCGTTGTGTCGAGGCCACCCCAAACACTTGAAGCATTGTCGAGGCCACCCCAAACCCTAGAGAAGCAGCGTCGAGGCCACTAATTAATATGATTCCTTACTGTGATTAGCTAGCTAGTTCTACATTTGCCATGAATATATCCATATCTGTCATGTTTGAATAATAATTGCCATGTTGTAAATATTTGTAGAAACTATGGACACCCCCGAGACAAAGCAACAGAAGTGATGTTGGAGGAGATAATCACACATGGAAGTGATGTCGTCTTATCGTTTCTGAACGACACCGATGGTATGGAAGGACAGGGTGAAGAAGCAGGCAATTATGATGGCTCCTTTGACCCAATGCCGGTGCAAGAAGGAGACCGTGAGGACGGCTCCGGTGACCCAATGACGGTGCAAGAAGGAGACCGTGATGACGTCTCCGATGACCGAACCGAGTCTGGCCAGGTATATATATTAATTAAGCCTGTGCTGACTAGCTAATTGATGCATTCATTATTTTGGTATATGTACACATATTAATTAAATCTTGTCTTTCTTCTTTTTTCCAGCCCTACGGATCAAGCACAACTTCGGTAAGGAGACGAGGCCCGAAGAAAAAGTTGAGCTCGGATGAAAGGTTTGAGATCACAGCAATCGCGTGCGACGGCGAACCGATTGAACCCATCCGGACAAAGAACGCATTTCTTGCTCAGTGCGGGGTTCTTGTTAGGGACAAGATCCCGATCAGCATCCAGCAATGGTATAAGCCTAAGGAGAAAGACCCTCAGGTGTCTTATGTCAATGATATGCAGAAAGATGATCTTTAGACTGAGCTGAGGGCAAATTTCACCCCTAATGCCAGAGGAGGATCTGGAGAAGCCAGTTAAAGAGCAATTAATCAAGTCTTGTGCTCTTAAGAAGATGGCAGGCCTAATCAGGAGGTGGAGGAAAGAGCTGAAAAAGTTTGTCGACAAAGAAGAGACACCAGAATTCATCGACAAATATGAGAAGATCAGAGATCACTGGCCCGTATTTGTGGCCCACACGACATCAGAAAAGAGTAAGAAGATGTCGGTGACAAACAAGCAAAATGCTGCGAAGAAGAAGTTTCACCATAGCACGGGGTCAGGTGGCTACCTCATAGCCCGGCCTAAGTGGTCCAAGGCTGAGAATGATCTGCTTTATAAAGGGATCGAACCAGAGACAATGAACTGGCCAGACTGTTGCCGGACTTGGTTCTTCGGGGCTGGTGGAACCTTGGACCCTGTATCAAGGAAGTGCCATTGGACGGACGAGCAACTGAAAACACCAGTCAACAGGCTTCGACACTATATCGATGCAGCGTAGCAAGGGATGTTCGTTCCAGACAGGGAGAAGGACGAGCTCACAATGGCCCTCGGGAATCCTGAGCACCCTGGACCGGTAGAACATCATCATCGTCACCACGCCGTCGTGCTGAGGGAACTCATCCCCGAAGCTTTGCTGGATCGGAGCCCGGGGATCGTCATCGAGCTGAACGTGTGCTGAACTCGGAGGTGCCGTACGTTCGGTGCTTGGATCGGTCGGATCTTGAAGACGTACGACTACATCAACCGCGTTGTCATAACGCTTCCGCTTGCGGTCTACGAGGGTACGTGGACGAACACTCTCCCCTCTCGTTGCTATGCCATCACCATGATATTGCGTGTGCGTAGGAAATTTTTTGAAATTACTACGTTCCCCAACAAGGTGGCTACCTCAAAGCCCGTCCTAAGTGGTCCAAGGAGGAGAATGATCTGCTTGAAAAAGGGATCGAACCAGAGACAATGAGATGGCCAGACCGTTGCCGGACTTGGTTCTTTGGGGCTGGCGGAACCTTGGACCCTGTATCAGGGATGTGCCATTGGACGAACGAGCAACTGGAACTACCAGTCAAGAACCTTCGACAATATATCAATGCAGCGCAGAAAGGGACATTCGTACCAAACAGGGAGAAGGACAAGCTCACAATGGCCCTCGGGAATCCTGAGCACCTTGGACGGACACGAGGCACGCCAGGCTCCATTCCGTGGAAGATTGGTTTTCCGGATGCAGGGGGTTACAAAACCCACGAGAGAAGGAAGAAACTGGAGCAGAGCCAACTACAGGCGCTGCACGAAAGGGTACAAGGGCTAGAGGAACGAGAAGCAGATAGCAGCAAACGACCTACCGAAGCTTCCCCCGAAGCTACCCCGCCATCTCAGTGGAGAAGCAGCGTGCCTTCCACCGAGCTGCTTCAGCCGGAGCATGTCTTGACGGCTCCTGCTAGCTACCCTGTGGATTTTATCACGGAGGCTCAAAATTTCCACCTTATGGCGCAATGGCAGAACTTAAAAGTCAAGGCGGCTATCGGCCAAGTTCGACCTTCTGAACCCGGTGCAACTTTTCACTTTCGTCCGATTCCAGAAGGATATGCTAGGGTGACGGTGGACGAAATAACGGAGGGATTTGAGGACCCCCAGCTTGACCACCCTACCAGTGAAGGGGAGACTCGGCTGGATTCTGCTCTGAAAACTCCATGCCTATGGCGGAAGGAGTTCATCAAGCTTCCGAACTGGACGCCTCCTGCTCCTCCTCCGGCGAGTCAGGGCACTCCGCCTCCTCCACCGCCTCCTCCTCCGGCGAGTGACGATCAGGGCACTCGGCCTCCTTATCCGGCGTGTGGCGACACTCCGCCTCCTTCTTCGCCTGCGCCGGCGCGCCCGAGCAGCCAGCAGCCTCCTCCTTCTTCGGCGCGTGGCGGCACTCTGCCTCCTTCTCCACCTGCGCCAGCGCGCCCGAGCAGCCAGCAGCCTCCTCCTTCTCCGCCTCGCCAGCAAGGGTGGAAGAGACTCGCCGCCGCCCCGGCTGCTCCGGCGCGTCGTAGTCCTTCTCCTCCTCCTCGTAAGCAAGCATGAAAGAAGACAAATGCCGCAGCCGCTCCATCTGCTCCGGCGTCTAGTAGTATAGCCAGCAGAGGCGGGAGGCAATACAGATACGGTCCTTCTCTCAAGCCTCTAGAGAAGTTACCGTACGAGAGGACCAAGGAGGAAAACGCGAAGATCATGCAGGCCGAAGTGGACGACTTCTTTGAAGGGTTGAAAGCAAAGAGACATCCACCTCCGGAGGAGAAGGTAGATCTGGTGAAAGCAAAGCGCACTATCGATGCCCTGAGGAAACCACCAAAGTCTCCGCCGAGAACCAACTATGAGCGCATTACTGAACAGACATATCTCGAAGCGGAGCGGTCGGGAAGTACTCTCAGTGATAAAAGGTTAAAAGAACGAGCAGTTGGGAAAAAAATTGCCCAGCTCGGCGAACAAGCAAAGCAATCGTGCCCCCCGCTCAATGTGTCTAGCGGCGACATCGTCGCTAATGCTCCGAGGACGGTGGCCGGTTATGGCAATCTTGCAGATTACCTGCCTGACGATCAACTTCCTGATTTCTTGGAGGTGGACGAACACAAATACGAGTACGGGAAGCCTCTCGTCAAAGATGAAAAATCTCTAACAACGATGATGCGAAGATTCCATAATTGGTACATGAAAACCTGCAGAGAGTCTGGGTGGACGAATGCTTTGTATCTGAATATTAAAGAGGAGCACGACCTCGTTGGAACTGATCTGTTGACTATTCCATTTGAGGAGTTCTTCGAGTTCTTCAATCAAAAGGCCCTCGATAAATTAACGGTCTTTTGCTACTGTCTGTAAGTACAATTTCTGTCATTAAGTCTCTATATATAGCTCGGCTCTTTCATTGCATGTATTTATAATTAATTATCCTCACTATATTATGCAGATTAAAGATCGTCGAGTGCAAAAAACAAGAAATTTATGATATTGGGTTCATTAACACAAATATCATAGATGAAATTCAAGTTAAAAAGCACGCCAAAGAGGTCGAGGCCAACTTGCTACAATCGTTGATCAAAAATCAAAACAAAGATTTAATACTCTTTCCTTACAACTTCAAGTGAGTGTTACTATTGTGTGCATATTTGATTTCCGTTATTACTCGAGCGAGGTTATAGTAATGTAATTGATGAGTTATGCATGCATGCGCAGCTTCCACTTTGTTCTTCTGGAGATTAAGCTTGAGCGGGGAGTAGTAAACGTCTTAGACTCGAGACGCAAAGATCCCGAAACCTATGCGAACATGACTAATTTTCTCAACAAGTAAGTTCAATCGATCATTATCGCACCATATCGGCAAATTTTTGTTCATTTCTGATATCTCAAGTAATAATAATTATTTTCTTTGTCTTGCAGGGTTTGGAAACAGTTCACCGCAGAAGTTCCGGCACTGCCGAAGGAGCTGCGATATATATACCCAAAAGTAAGTACTACTAGCTAGCTAGTTGCGCGCATCTCCCGTTGATTCTATAGTTGTACTTTCATCAATGCCATTTATAATGCTTCATTATCAGTTTGATTGACCTCTATTTCTCGTAAAGTGCTTGTGGCAGGAAGAAGGGAATAATTTCTGTGGATACTACGTGTGCGAGTTCATCTACAACGCGACTTTGACAAATAAGCGGGGCTACTCTAAAAGACAATATGAAGTGTGTAAGCAATAATATTCACAATTTCATTTTATTAAACCATCATTTCTGTTGAGTTTCATTCATATATGTATTAACCCCCTTCTTCAAATTAGACGTGGCAGATGCGGAATGAACTCCTAGAACAAAATCGCATGAAAGCAATACAAGAGGAATTGGCGGGATTCTTTCTTGACCACGTCATTAATAAAGCCGGAGAATACCATGTGGAAGTTGATTTCAATTGCTAGGGGATTGTAAGAGATCTTACATATTGTATATGTATGTAGCCAGTAGCGTCGGATAGATAATACGGAAACTTGTTGATTGACCAATCTCTCGGAGAAGGAGAGGTCGATTGATCACTTCTCTCGGTATGCATGACGAACTTCTGTACTTAATGGTTCCCTTCATTTTCTTACTAGCTAGCGTGTCGAGGGTCACTCGATGTACAGTACGTAGCGTCGACCAAGCACGGACATAAGAGAGGACACCTCTCTATTAATTAGCTAGCTAACACAATATATGAAACACCTAAATTAACCCCCCCCCCCAAAACCCCCAACCCCCCCCCCCCCCCCCTTCAAAAAAGGAAAAACAAAAACCCCAGCCACTGAAATGCTGACGCGTGGATGCCTTTTGGTCCCGGTTGGTGCCACCAACCGGGACCAAAGGCCCTCCTTCCTGGGCTCGGCGCACCGGCCACATGGAGGCCCATCTGTGCCGGTTCATGTTAGAACTGGGACTAAAGGGGGAGGCATTAGTAACGACCCTTTAGTCCCGGTTCAAGAACCGGGACAAAAGGCCCTCACCAACCGGGACAAATGCCCTGTTTTCTACTAGTGCTAGCTAGTAGTACTTACTTTCAGGTATTTCCATCGCACTTCCCACGGTAGTCCCGAAACTTGTGTGGTGAATACTTTCCAAACCCTGTGAGACAAAGAAAATAATTACTTGATATCATGAAATGAACAAAGTTGCCGATATGGTGCGGTAATGATCGATTCAACTTACTTCTCGAGCATTTTAGACATGTCCGCATAGTCGTCGGGATCTTTTCGTCTCGAGTCTAAGACGTTTACTAGTCCCTGCTCAAGCTTAATCTCTAGGAGAATATAGTGGAACCTGTGCACGCATGCATAACTCATCAATTACATTAATTACTATAACCTTGAGTAATAATTAAGGGAAACCGAATATGCACAAGACAGTAACACTCACTTGAAGTTGTAAGGAAAGAGTATTGTATCTTTGTTTTGATTTATTACCAACAATCGTAGCAAGTTCTCCTTGGTTTCTTTGGGATGAAATGTAACTGTAAATTGATCTATGAGATTTGTGTTAATGAAACCAATATCATACATTTCGGCTTTTCTGCATTCGACGGTCTTCAATCTACATAATATAGTGAGGATAATTATATATACATGCAATGAAAGAGCTGAGCTATATATAGAGACTTAATGATAGAAGTAGTACTTACAGACAGTAGCAAGTGACCGTTAATTTATCGAGGGCCTTTTGATTGAAAAATTGGAAGAATTCCTCAAGTGGAACAGACAACTGCTCAATTCCAACGAGGTCGTCCTGATCCTCTTTAACTTTCAGCGTCAAAGTATCATTTTTTTCTCCCCTGCAAACTTTCTGCGGGTTTCCATGTACCAATCATGGAATCTTCGCATCATCGTTGTTAGAGTAGTTCCATCTTTGACGAGAGGCTTCCCGTACTCATATTTGAATTCGTCCACCTCCATTATATCAAAATGTGCATCGTCGTGCATGTAATCTGCAGGATTGGTACCGCGCAAGATCCTCGGATGATTAGCAACAATATTGCTAGACACCTTGAGCGGGGGGGCACGATTGGTTCGCTTGTTCGCCGAGTGATGTCTACTACACAACCTTCTTCTTATAGATGTTGTTGGGCCTGCAAGTGCACAGGTTTGTAGGATAGTAGCAAATTTCCCTCAAGTGGATGACCTAAGGTTTATCAATCCGTAGGAGGCGTAGGATGAAGATGGTCTCTCTCAAGCAACCCTGCAACCAAATAACAAAGAGTCTCTTGTGTCCCCAACACACCCAATACAATGGCAAATTGTATAGGTGCACTAGTTCGGCGAAGAGATGGTGATACAAGTGCAATATGGATGGTAGATAAAGGTATTTGTAATCTGAAATTATAAAAACAGCAAGGTAACTAATGATAAAAATGAGCGTAAATGGTATTGCAATGATAGGAAACAAGGCCTAGGGTTCATACTTTCACTAGTGCAAGTTCTCTCAACAATAATAACATAGATAGATCATATAACAATCCCTCAACATGCAACTAAGAGTCACTCCAAAGACACTAATAGCGGAGAATGAACGAAGAGATTATGGTAGGGTACGAAACCACCTCAAAGTTATTCTTTCGGATCAATCTATTCAAGAGTTCGTACTAGAATAACACCTCAAGACACAAATCAACCAAAACCCTAATGTCACCTAGATACTCCATTGTCACCTCAAGTATCCGTGGGCATGATTATATGATATGCATCACACAATCTCAGATTCATCCAACCAATACAAAGTACTTCAAAAAGTGCCCCAAAGTTTCTACCAGAGAGTCAAGAACGTGTGCCAACCCCTATGCATAGGTTCATGGGCAGAACCCGCAAGTTGGTCACCAAAACATACATCAAGTGGCACATGATATCCCATTGTCACCACAGATAAGCATGACAAGTCATACATCAAGTGTTCTCATAAAAGACTCAATCCGATAAGATAACTTCAAAGGGGAAACTCAATTCATCACAAGAGAGTAGAGGGGGAGAAACATCATAAGATCCAACTACAATAGCAAAGCTCGGGATACATCAAGATCGTGCCATAGAGGGAACACGAGAGAGAACTCGAGAGAGAGAGAGATCAAACACATAGCTACTGGTACATATCCTCAGCCCCGAGGGTGAACTACTCCCTACTCGTCATGGAGATGGCCGGGATGATGAAGATGGCCACTAGTGAGGGATCCCCCCTCCGGCAGGGTGCCGGAACAGGCTCCCGAGAGGTTTTTGGTGGCTACAGAGGCTTGCGGCGGCGGAACTCCCGATCTATCTTGATATTCGATGGTTTTAGGGTACGTAGGCTTATATAGGCGAAAGAAGTCGGTCGGGAGGGGGGGTCGAGGGGTCCACGAGACAGGGGGCGCGCCCCCCTATCTCCTAGGCTCCTCGAGTATCTTCTGACGTGGACTCCAAGTCTCCAGGATGATAATCTTCCAAAAAATTACGTTGCCGAAGGTTTTATTCCGTTTGATATTCCTTTTCCTCGAAATACTGAAATAGGCAATAAAACAGCAATATGGGCTGGGCCTCCGGTTAATAGGTTAGTCCCAAAAATAATATAAAAGTGTATAATAAAGCCCATAATCATTCAAAACAAGTAATATAATAGCATGGAACAATCAAAAATTATAGATACGTTGGAGACGTATCAAGCATCCCAAAGCTTAATTCCTACTCGTCCTCGAGTAGGTAAATAATAAAAACAAAATTTTTGATGTGGAATGCTACCTAGCATGATTCTCAATGTAATTTCTCTTTATTGTGGCATGAATGTTTAGATCCAAATGATTCAAAATAAAAGTTCATATTGACAAAAGAAATAGTAATACTTCAAGCATACTAATCAAAGCAATCATGTCTTCTCAAAATAACACGGCAAAAGAAAGTTCATCCCTACAAAATCATATAGTTAGGCTATGCTTCATTTTTGTCACACAAAGATGTTCCCAACTTCTATACCCCCGATGACAAGCCAAGCAATTGTTTCATACTTAAATAATCTCAAACTTTTTCAACCTTCATGCAATACATGAGCGTGAGCCATGGATATAGCACTATGGGTGGAATAGAATATGATGATGGGGGTTGTGTGGAGAAGACAAAAAAGGGGAAAGTCTCACATTGATGAGGATAATCAACGGGCTATGGATATGCCCATCAATTGATGTCAACATGAGGAGTAGGGATTGCCATGTAATGGATGCACTAGAGCTATAAATGAATGCTCAACAAAAGTAAACTAGTGGGTGTGCATCCAACTTGCTTGCTCACGAAGACCTAGGGCATTTGAGGAAGCCCATCATAGGAATATACAAGCCAAATTCTATAATGAAAAATTCCCACTAGTATGAAAAAGACAACCTATGAGACTCTCAAAATAATATAAGTGAAGCATGAGAGTTCATTAATTTCTACAAAATATAACCACCGCCGTGATCTAAAATATATAAGTGAAGCATTAGAGCAAACGACAAACTACTCCAACAAGATATAAGTGAAAATCAATGAGTAGCTAAATAATTATGCAACTATGCGAAGACTCTCTCTCATTAAAGAATTTCAGATCTTGGTATTGTATTCAAATAGAAAGCAAAGCAAAATAAAATGACATTGCAAGGATTGCACAACTCATGTGAAGAAGCAAAAACTTAGGCTCAACCGATACTAACCGATAGTTGTTGAAGAGGAAAGGTGGGATGCCTACCGGGGCATCCCCAAGCTTAGATGCTTGAGACTTCTTAAAATATTATCTTGGGGTGCCTTGGGCATCCCCAAACTTGAGCTTTTATGTCTCCTTAATTCCTCTCATATCATGGTTTCTCTTTTTATCAAAAGCTTCATTCACAACCAACTCAACAAGAACTCGTGAGATAGGTTAGTATAAACCAATGCAAAACCTTATCATTTTCTACTATAACAAATCACTAAAATTATTATTAAACATTGCATACTAAATGCCTCTGCATATTTAATACTCATATCCTCAAATAGAATCATTAAACAAGCAAACATATGCAAACAATGCAATGCCAAAACAGTACAGTCTGTAAAGAATGCAAGAGTATCAATACTTCCCTGACTCCAAAAATTATTAACTAAAATTCCCAGTGTAATAAATTTATCAGAGCTTAATATTCAAAAAGATTCAACATTATACCATTCTCTGACTTTTCTAGAGAATTTTTGCAACATGTATACTTTCTGTTTTCAAACAGCAACATGTATACTAGCAAAATAAGCATGATAAAGGCTATCCTTGACTTTTTTGTTGAAACTAAAGATGCAAAATATTATTCTAAATAACAGCAAGAAAATACTAACAAAATAAAATGACGCTCCAAGCAAAACACATATCATGTGGCGAATAAAAATATAGCTCCAAGTAAAGTTACCGATGAACGAAGACGAAGGAGGGGATGCCATCCGGGGCATCCCCAAGCTTAGGCTCTTGGTTGTCCTTGAATATTACCTTGGGGTTCCTTGGACATCCCCAAGCTTAGGCTCTTGCCACTCCTTATTCCATAGTCCATCGAATCTTTACCCAAAACTTGAAAACTTCAACCACACAAAACTCAACACAAAACTCGTAAGCTCCGTTAGTATAAGAAAATAAATCACCACTTAGGTACTATAATGAACTCATTCTAAATTCATATAGGTGTAATACATACTATATTTCAAGTTTTCTATGGTTCATACCATTACATACTAGCCATAGATGCATCAAAATAAGCAAACAACACAATGAAAACAGAACCTGTCAAAAACAGAACAGTCTGTAGTAATCTGTATCAAACGTATACTTCTGGAACTCAAAAAATTGTGAAATAAATTGGTGGACCTGAGTAATTTGTAATCATCTGCAAAAAGAATCAACCTAAAAGCACTCTCCAGTAAAAAAATGGCAGCTAATCTTGTGAGCGCAAAAGTTTCTATTTTTTACACCAAGATCACATAAACTTCACCCAAGTCTTCCCAAAGGTTCTACTTGGCACTTTATTGAAACAAAAGCTATAAAACATGATTACTACAGTAGCATAATCATGTGAACACACAAAAACAGTGAGGGTGAATATTGGGTTGTCTCCCATCAAGCGCTTTTCTTTAATGCCTTTAGCTAGGCATGATGATGGCAATGATGCTCACATAAAAAGATAAGGATTGAAACATAACGGGAGCATCATGAAGCATATGACTAGCACATTTAAGCCTAACCCACTCCCTATGCATAGGGATTTTGTGAGCAAACAACTTATGGGAACAATAATCAACTAGCATAGGAAGGAAAAACAAGCATAAGTTCAAAACTTGAAGCACATAGAGAGGAAACTTGACATTATTGCAATTCCTACAAGCATATGTTCCTCTCTCATAATAATTTTCAGTAGCATCATGAATGAATTCAACAATATAACCAGCATATAAAGCATTCTTTTCATGATCTACAAGCATAGAAATTTACTACTCTCCACATAAGCAAAATTCTTCATTCGGAATAGTGAGAGTATCATATGAGACTTGAACACTAAAAGTTGTTTCCACATTAAAAGAGTAATGTTCAGAAAAAGGGTAATCGTAATCATGACAAGATTTGTAATCATAAAGAAACTTAGGGAACTTGCAGCGCCCGCCAGCGCGAGAGGAGACCCCGTTGCCTCCCGCTCCGCACAAGCTTTGCCCGCGGGAGGCACCGGCGACGGCGAGGGGGCGGAGGGGATCGAGGGGCCGAGCGCCTCGGTGGCTGGGGTCGCCGCCCGTGTCGCCCCTAGGGCCGGAGCGACCCGGGGGCTTTAGATTTGATAAAAGTCCATATTTCCCGCTTTTAGTTTCTTTATTAAGTTTCGCGTTGTAAATCTAACACTTGGGCGGTCCAGTCACGGTGTTAGCGCGGTTTGTTCATCTACAAGAGGTGGTGGGCTCGATCCCTAACGAAAACTGTTTTTGTGATTTTTATCTTCACGATCCACCGCAACGATTTTTATCTTCGCGAGCCACCACAAATGGGCCGGCCCAAGATCGGCTGCGCCCTATGCGAATCCGCGACTCCTTGCTTCGCTTAGCGTGGAATTTCCTATTGGACGCACTCTGCATCAAACTGTCCAGGTTTTGCATGGTGAACATCCAGCGATTGTTCCACTGGTCGGGCTGTTTCAGCTTTCATCATCCACGTTTTTGGGAACCTTCTAAATGTTTCCAGCCGGTTTTTTCTGATTTCGGGAAATTTCTAGAAGTTCCTGAACCGGTATTTTTCGTTGTTCTGTTTTTTTCTTCCTTTTTTTCCTTTTACTGTTTTTTCTCTTTTTTCCTTGTTCTGTTTCCTTTTCTTTGTTTTTTCCTGTTTTATTTTTTATTTTTTATTTAACTATTTTTTTGTCCTGCTTTTTTCATAAAAATGTTTAAAATTTATTCCCATTCCCAAAAATTGTTCGCCGGTTTCAAAAAGTATTCTCAAAAAAAATGTTTGCGTTTTTGCAACAAATGTTCAAAAAATGCAAAATTATTTTTTTTTAAATATTTGAAATTTGTTTGCCTTTCCAAGAAATGCCAGGATATTTTCAAATAAATGGCTGCATTTTTTGTAAAAATGTTTGTGTTTTACAAAATTTGTTCAAAGATTTCAAAAAATGTTCTGGATTTCCAATATTTGTTCATGTTTTAAAAAATGTTTGTGCTTCCAAATTTGTTCAGGATTTTTGAAATGGTTCTCTGTTTCAAAATTTGTTCTCATATTTAGAATATTGTTCACAAATTCTGAAAATGTTCAAAATCCAAAATTTGTTTGTGATATCATACAATTGTTTTCTTTTGTGAAAACAAAATCGTACGTTAAAAATTTGGAAAATTGTAAAGGGTATTTTTCAAACAGTGTCAAGTCTTAATTTGTTCTCACTTCTAGAAAAATGTTCGTGCTTTCCGAAATCTATTCTAGTTCTCAAATTTTGTTCACAAATTGTAAAAGTGTTCAAAAAATTCATAATTTTTTTGTGTCTCCAAACAATATACAGGTTTTTAAGTTCAAAAAACTGTTCGTGTTTTGTAACAAATGTTCCAAGTTTTCGAAAAATGTCCAGTTTTCAAAAGTCTTTCACTTATTAAAAAAATGTTCACAATTTAGAATTTTTTCTGGAATTTAAAAATTGTTCTCAGTTTCTATTTAATTTTTATAATTGTTGGTGCTCCCATAAATTGTTTTCGTCAAAAAAAATCTGTTTCCAGATTTTGTTCAAAATAAAAAAAATATCATGTTTCTGGAAAAAGTGCGGGAATTTCAAGATGATTTCATGATTTCAGAAAATTTCAAAATTTGTTCGTGATATTTTTTCAACGAGAGTTAACTTTGATGCTTCGATAGTTCTTTTAGTTTCGTGATGCCTATTTGGCGCAATAGTAGTCTGGTCGTAGTGGCTTTGATCGAGGACACTGCAACGCATCATCGCAGGTTTGAACCCCACGTAATGCGAATGGTTTTTGCGATTTTTACCTTCGCACCGCAATGGGCCGGCCCAAGTAGATTGCCCCCTGTGTGATTGAGCGACTGCTTGCCGCAATGAGCAGCATATAGGAGGTCTCAGTTAGGGGCGCAAAGGAATCGGGTGAAGATGGCGACGAGGTGGGCCGGGCCGTCGACTAGGCCCATACGCACTCTCTCGGTCTGTAGCTCCTCCACTGGCATTTTTTCTCCCAAGAAACAAATGTAGCTCCACTGGCATTTCTCTCTTAAAAAAAAAAGTTAGAAACTCAACTGGCACAGCACGTCAATTGTCCTAAAATAAAAACAGCACTGAAAATTGCTCTTTTAAAAGTTACATATAAATATAAAAGACATTTATTTACACCTCAGAGTAACAGGGCAACCAAGTAACTCCCCTTGATTAGCGTTGAAAAACCAACTAAAAAGAAACAGCATCGGAAAGCACACGAACTATTTCCGAAAGTCCTCTTTGGTGCATGCTCCGATCCTAGCAGGCTATTTCTTTTTCTCTATGCCGCTGCGCTCTGGCCCACGAACTTTGATTTTGCGAGCTTTCGTTCGCAATCCGATAAAACTTTTATATACCATGGCATGGCAATCAAAAACTGTGTATAAAATACGAAGAGTAGGAGCAAAATATGGTTACCCCCTCATCCTTCACGAACAAAAAGGGAAAATATAATGCTGAAGAGAAAAACAAAAATAATAATTAAGAGAAAAAAAAGGAGTTTTGACAGCTGTGGGGTTTGAACCCACGCCCTTTCGGACCAGAGCCTAAATCTGGCGCCTTAGACCACTCGGCCAAGCTGTCTTTGGTGACAACAATAGACAAAGCACATATTACTAGGATGATCACCTTCACGGTCTTCTTCCCAAGTTACTGACGCCCCTGCAGATCTCAACGCAGTCAGCACACAACTGTGCTCCAGATTTTCACATGCTAAATCCAGATAGGAAGTTCAACGCCTACGTTGTTGTGGCAAATCTTGTTTGTTGCTGTGAAGTCGAAACTGCGGTGCCGGGTCCTGGTGGCGGCCTGCGATGACAAGCAGCAGGCCGTTTGTTCAGGGATATTCCGTGGCACCAGCTGTGCCTAGTTCCTTTTCGTAGTTTCCTGTCGGAGTCAGAGATGCGCTCTCTAGTCGCACGTGGCTGAGTTCTGGTGCGGATCTTCATTTAGCTCCATGTGGGCTCTGCAATGTGTGTTGGGTCGACGGTCGTCTATGGCGAAGTGAGACTCACTTTCCTCAAGGTTGAAGGATGGCATGACGATTTCTAGGGGAGGAGCGATGACAATGACGCATGCATGCTGCGTCGACGAGACCCCTCTTTCGGGAGGTGTGGCTACACAAGACCTAGCTTCTATTAAACTTGCCTTGTGTCAACGGTCACTGCAGGAATAAGGGAAAAGGAAACATTTCATGGCTGCATCCTTCATCCTATGCCAAATGTAATGAAGAATAATTTGTTCTCGCCAGAATAACTTCAGGTCACAGTACTGTCCATCGTTCTTTGACCAAGTTTACATGTGAGCAATCAAAGTGACATGAGTCTGGAGATTAATTGGGCAAACATGGCCTACATTTGTTGGATCACAAGCTGAAGAATTTTGACTCAAGAATTAGATGATGAGGTTCACATTGACCAAGGATAAATCACACGAGTGTCGTCACATCTACATTCACACACCCTCTGCATAAAGCACAGCAGGATATACTCCCTCCGTTCCTAAATGCAAGTCTTTGTAGAGATTCCATCATAAACCGCATACGGATGTATATAGATGCATTTTAAGTTTAGATTCATTCGTTTTGCTCCGTATGTAGTCCACCTAGTGGAATCTCTGCAAAGACTTATATTTAGGAACGGAGGGAGTAAAATATTACACCCTAGAACATTTCGCACATAACTTGATAAGATTCAAAGAAGAAGAAAAGCAGTGACAACAACAGAGAGGAAAGATGAAAACAAGGACTACCCACATCAATGTCTCTGATGACTTTGTACATACCTGTTCCGTTCATGATCATGCTGCTTCTAAACTTTTACTGGTCCCTTCAGTTAAAGAAGATCCTCCTTAATCTGCTAAATTCCATAACTATTGTCATCTATGGATTCATAAAGACTGATGATTGTCCCGCAAAAAAATAAAAATAAAGACTGATGATTGGATTTGTTCTTATTATTTCTGCTACAGGGCATATGCTTTCAAAGTAAAGGCTAAAAAATATTGTAACAAAAGCAAAAGCCTAAAGGTATAGCATTCAGGTTCCGTATAAGTGTTTCATGGTAGTTTACTGCACTGGTATGCGGATCATTAACTCCATTTGTCCAGCAAACTGACAAAACACCAAGGAATCTGTGTATTTCAGCTATTTGATATTTCTGCAACAATGGCTCAAATGGCATTATCAAAATTTCATTAGGAGACATTGGCCTGACCATAAAAAATGGTTAAGAAAAAAATAAAAGAGTAAGAAACTCTACACAAGACTTGGATTCTAAGTATTAAACTTTCCTTGTGCCAGTTACGATCAACTTGTCGGTGCAGGAAAACGGCAAAAGAAACTCTCATGTCTGCACCCTTCATCATATGCCAGGTGTATGACCAATATTTTGTAGGTGACTGCTAAGTGAGATGCAGCTCGTCCGCTTCGATCTGGACGCTCACCACACAAATCTCCTAGTACACCTGACAACTCTTTTAACATAGGAGAATGGTTTACCAGTTTACCAGGAAGGATAGTACTGTGGCCTGTCGGTGTTGCAGCATTTGATCTCATCTTAATGCTCTCGCTGTTTGTTAACTGCAATTGCACACAAAACCAAATAAGATTCAGGAAAGAGGACAAGCAACACCTAAAGGAAGATCCTCTGTTCTGTTCTGTTCAGTTGATGGTTGTGTCACTTCTAAGCTTTTACTGACCCAATATTAGTCTACTAAATCCAATGAAATCGCCACCCTTTGTCTACCATGAAATTGCCATGCTCGTGGATTCCATCTTCATTCATTTTGTGGCAAGGTTGGATTCGTCTTTGCATTTCCTCGGGTCAATAAGTACAAAAATAATATTAAAAACCTGTAAAAGGGGAATGGCTAAAGAAATATCCTTCAGGTTCCATATCTCTGTGTCATGGTAGTTTACTGCACTGATACTATGGATAAGCGATCCAATTTATCCAGAAAGTAACACAGCTCCAAAAAAAGTGTGTATTCAGTTATTTGCTATTTCTACAACAATGGTTAAAATGGCGTTATAATAAAAAAAACACCAGGAGACGTTGGCCTGACCGGCTGACCATAAGAAAGGTGTATGAGAATAAAAAGAGACTCTACCACAAGACTTGACTCCTGTTAAAGCTGACTTGTGCCAAGCTCAGTCAACTGCCAGTGCAGAAAGAAGGCAAAGGAAAAGACCTCATGGCCTCACCCTTCATCCTATGTCAAATGTATGAACAATAGTTTGTTCTCACCAGAATAACTACAGGTCCCCATAAAATATAACTACTGGTCAGACCACTGTCCATTGTTCTTTGACCAAGTCCAAGTGATATGAGTCTGTACATTAACTGACCAAGCATGGCCCTACATTGGTTAGATCACCAAGCTGAAGACTCGTAATCAAAGAACTAGATGATCAGGTTTATATTGACTAAGGAGAAATCAACCAGTGCCATCACATTGACATCAACACAACGTCAGCACAAAACAGTGCAGGATCTAAGAGATTACACCCTAGAATATTTTCTTGTCCTTTGTTAAAAGCACTTACACACATGACTAAATACAATTCAAAGAGGAAAAAAAGGCAGCAACAACAACAGTGAAGAAAGATGAAAACGAGGACTACACTACATCAATGTCTCCGAAGACTTTGTACATACCTGTTTTGCTCATGATCGTGTTGCTTCTGAACTTTGACTGATCCCTTCAGTAAAAGAAGATCCTTCTTAGTCTGCTAAATTCCATAATATTATCATCTATGGTCACCATCAAATTGCCATATCCGTGAATTCCATTTTTGCTAAAACTGTCATGTGACCAAGTTTACAGTTTTGATATTTCTAAGCACCATTGCTTTTTCCAACTCTAGGTTAATTTTGTGGCTATGGATTTATACAGATTGATGTGCCACATGATTGGATTTGTTTCACTTATTTCTGCATCAATGCAGGCATCAGCTAGTCAATAAGTTAATGCCCAAAATGCTATAAAAGAAAGGAAAGGCTAAAAAGATATCAATTGACACGAACCAGCAGAAATGCTGCAATAGGATCCTATCGGTAACATCTCAACCGCGAGTGTATACTGCACTATTTTATCCTGGTATGTGGCAGGAGACCTATCTGCCGCTCCAACCTAGCGCACATGTGCGGCGTGGTGGGCTGGCCCAGTTCGGTGCACCCTGTTGGTTTGTGTGGTCTTTTTTGGGGGGTTTTCTTGGATTTTTGTCGGTTTTCTGGTTTTAAAAATACAAAAAAAATACTCAGGAACTTAAAGAAAAAACTCATATATTTAAATAAAATACAAAAGCATGCTCGTGAATTTTAGCAATGTTCATAGATTTAGAAAATGTGCACAGAATTTATTTAAAAAATGTTCATGAAATTTGAAAAACGTTTGATTTTTTTAAAATAAATTTACCGAAAAATAATGTTTCTTTTAGGAAAATATTAATGACTTTACAAGATTGTTCATGAAACTTTAAAAAGCATATTCACAAATTTTAGAAAAAATGTTCCCAGATTTAGGGAAATGGTCGTCTATTGAAACAATATTCATGTATTATAAAAAGAAAAAGGAAACCAGAAATATAAAAAGAAGAGAAAAAATAGAAAAAGAAAAAAACTGGAAGAAAAATAAGAAAACCGGAAAAAAACGGAAGAAAACCCAGACAAAACCATGAAAATAAAGAATAAAACAGTTAGAAATGGGCTGGCCTAGTGCTCATCTTCCCCTGTGTCAACTGACTATATAAGTACAGCGAGCGACATATAGAATTTAACGCAAAAGGTCAAGTCAGGTGGTCTGACAGGCAGGCCTGATTTGTCGAGGTACTCTCAACATGGTCTCCGTTGCCCAGTAGCAGTAGCCTAACATGCTGCAACATTTTATTTTATTTTCAGCAAATGCTACACAACATGTTGGATGCTAAAATAAGAGAGAAGCTCAAAGTACTCTGTAATGATCACTAGAGTTTAAGAACATACAGGAGACTAATATCAGCATTAGTGCAGATGCAACGTTCAGCTAGTCAATACGTAAAAGCTCAAAAGCTGTAAAAAACGGAAAGGCTAAAAGGGTTGCATTCAGGTTCCGTATCAGTGTCATGGTAGTTTACTGTACTGGTATTATGGGGCCACTATCTCAATTTGTCCAGCAAACTGACAAAACTACAGAGAATCTGTGTATTCAATTATTTGCTATTTCTACAACAATGGCTCAAAATGGCATTATCAGAATTTCATCAGTAAACATTCGCCTGGCCGGCTGACCATAAGAAAGTGTAAGAAAAAAGAGTAAGAAACTCTACGCAAGACTTGGCTTCTCTTAAACTTGCCTTGTGCCAGTTACGGTCAACTGCCAATGCAGGAAAAAGGTAAAGGAAAGATCTCATGGCGGCATCCTTCATCCTACGCGAACTGTAAGCCCAACAATTTGTTCTCACCAGAATAACAACAGGCCAGCCCTTCAGCTCTGTTAATTTGTCACAGCATTACCCAAACTTGTAATTTGTCAAGCAATATGAACTCCAGCAGGAATGCAGCAATGCAATCCTCTCGGTAAACATCTCAAGAGCTCAATCTTATTGTCCTCCCAGTCAGAAGGACCAAGCTGTCAGTGGATTTCCATGAAGAACAGGGCATCCTGAGTTTCTTGTATGGACTATGGAGTGTCACTTGTACACATCTGTATATGCGAAGTATCATCTCAACATTTCTGATTCATGAGAATCTTAAACAGCTTGGCCCAGATACGCCTGAGGATACACTTCTTGCAACCCTGTGTCTTACATTTGGGTCACAACATAGCCTACTGTTCCAGCTAGCTGCCTCCTGCCTGCCTGCCTGCTCAAAACCCATGCAGCTCGAAATGGTCCGCAAGTGTATACTGCACTATTTTATCCCTGGTTCAGTTTGCGCATCTTCTCTGCTTGTAAACTGCAGCTTTGACACCAAGTCATCCAGGATAACATATATTTCCTGATTCTCAGGTTGCCTCTCCCTAATTTTAAATTCACTTGCGATCTCATTTAGATCGACCAGACGGTGTCCAGGACTGAACCTCCCATCGCTTTCCTTTATGATAGCCTTCACCCTGTGAGCATCTTCCCATCTTCCCGCCGAAGCATATACACTGCACAACAGAGCATAGTGAGCACAGTTGCTTGGTTCCAGCTCGATCAACCTGAGGGCTATACGTTCCCCAAGTTTCCATTCCCCTCTGAACCGGCACAACCCAAGCAAACCACCCAATGCACGTGCCTTCAGCTCCTCTGGCACGCTCTTCAAGAGGCTCTCTGCTTCTTCCAGAAGGCCAACACTCCCATACAGATTCGCCATGCACCAATAGTGTGAGAATGTTGGCCTGAGACTGTACGTCGTGGTCATCTGGTTGAAATATACCTTCCCAGCATCCAGTAGACCTAAACGGGTACACGCGCAGAGTACACCAATGAAAGTGACTTGATCTGGTCGCAGAACCAATTGGTTATCTGAACCATTCTTCCCTGAAAAGGCAAGCTCTAGATATATAAACTTGAAAATGCATGGAGCCTAAGAGAAGCACAAGCATATATAGAAACCAACGTACGCACCTCGTCCAATCATCTGATGGAACAACTCAATCCCATCACCAGGCTCGCCATACACGCAATGCCCGATGATCATTGCATTCCAGCAAACAGTATTCCGGATGTTGAGCCGATCAAACACCTTCCTCGCAGCCGCCACCCTCCGGCACTTGCCATACATATCAACCAGCGAAGTCCAAAACAAGAGGTTATCCTCCTCGAAGCGGCGCAAGTATGCACAATGCACCTCCCTGCCAGACCCCAGCCTCCCCAGCCTGGCGCAGGCGGTGGCCGCCCCGACCATGGTCGTCGCAGTGCCCCTGACCCCGACCCCCGCCATCCACCGCACCACCTCCAGCGCCTGCTCAGGCCGCTTCGCCTTCACATACCCATTGATCATGACGCTCCAGGACACGGCGTTCCTGAGGAGCATTCCGTCGAACAGCTGGCGTGCGGCGTCAACGCCGCCGCCCGGAGCAGCAGCGTGGGCCGTCATCATGGTGTTGTGGGACGCGATGTCCCTGAAGGGCATTTCGTCGAACAGGTGGCGCGCGGCGGGGAGGCTGCCGGCGGCGCCGTAGAAATGGAGGAGCGCGTTGGCGGCGTGGGGCGGCGGCGCGAAGAGCAGGCCGCGGCGGAGCAGCTGCGCGTGGAGCGCGAGCGCGGCGGGGAGGTGGCCGCGCGGGGAGCGCGCGGAGGCGGCCGCGGAGAGCAGCGGCGGGAAGGCGAAGGCGTCGGGGAAGCCGGAGGGGGCGTGGGCGCGGAGGAGGTGGGTGAAGAGGGAGAGCAGCGCGGAGAAGGGGACGCGCGGGGCGACGGCGCGGAGGGCGGCGGAGAGGGAGAAGAGCGGGAGCGGCGGGGGAAGGTGGCGGAGGAGGAGGCGCACGAGGTGGGTGGCGGAGGTGGCGGTGGAGGCGGCGGCGGAGAGGAGGAGGCCCGAGGGGACCGGGTGGCCGAGCAGGAGGCCGCGGCGGAGGAGGAAGGCGTGCGCGCGGAGCACGGCGCCGCGGGAGCGGAGGCCGCGGCGGAGGAAGGCGTGGAGGTCGTCGGCGGCGGCGGCGGCGGGGGAGGCCGAGGTGGAGGTGGCCGCCATTACGGGGGGAGACGGGGACGACCTCGGGGCGGCGGCGCCATGCGGGGTCGGGCGGGCCAGA
Source organism: Triticum timopheevii (assembly GCA_963921465.1). Taxonomy (NCBI): domain Eukaryota; kingdom Viridiplantae; phylum Streptophyta; class Magnoliopsida; order Poales; family Poaceae; genus Triticum; species Triticum timopheevii. The sequence goes on from OY997271.1 coordinate 14,402,117, forward strand.
CTCGGCGCCTGCTTTGGTTTAGGCCTGCTGGGCTCGGGCTGCTGGCGCTGACGGGCGGGGCCCACTTGCAGGCCGGGGTTTTGGATCTGCCACTTCCGTTGAGATCTGAAATGCGTAGATTAGTTCACCATCTAAAAAAAATAGTGTTGATTAATTTGGATTCCACTACCAGGGAAGTCAAAAAAATAGTGTTCTTTGATATCGCTTCATACCGAGACATTGCATTCGGGTCGAATCACCCTTCTAGCGAATATACTAGTTAAATAATAGTCCTAGAAACATCCGTTCACGCGGTGCAACTTTCCTCCCACCGATCCACCCGTCATTTTGGGTTTTATTCCAAAGTTTGCGATGCTTTTTATCTTTTGAACCGAAGATATAATTTACGATCCATTTGGATGTGTGCCATTGGTCCACTGCGCATGAGAAAAATCGGTCAGGCTTTTGAAGTTGCCTGCGAGACATTGTCACTGTGGAGCCCCGCAATATGATGCTCTGCAAAAAAATCCTGTGAGATGTTGTCCTAGTTACTGACTGGCCGTACGCAATGTGTACAGGGTATTTTAACAAAGATTGAAATGTGAATTTTGAAACTATAATGAGATTTCTATGAAACCAATGTGGCATGCTTAACTTATTTCATGCCATAGGTTGAGAGAATGTTTCTGTTTTTGCTTTTTGTGATACTATATATATTTTGAAAGAGCATCATCATGTTCCATACTTGACGTTGAAACCTAAATGAAATTTTAAAATTTCATGGAACCAAGATTAAGTATATGACTGATAATTAGATCAAAATCTAATTGTAGCCTCTATTAGACCCAAATAAACATTAATTTAATTCAATGTTCAGGTTGGTAATCTTGGTCCGCTAGCGAGTAGGGGGTTGGTAGGTGAATCCGCCGGTTAATTGGCTAGTCGGTGACCCTCCGAGTAAGGATTAATCTGTCAATTAACCGATTTATCCGCCGATAGTGTTAATATTTATTTAAAAATCTACAGAAACATAACTACAACTGTCATTGAGTTGCAAGAAATGTAGTTACGACCCAACAATTACAGTTCCTGCACATAGGCTCTTTGTTTAGCACATATGGGCGAGTAGTAAAGGATCTGCCTTTAGGTGAGATCAAATTTGCTGAAAGTTGGCAATGCACATCTATGTTAGGCTTCGCCGCTTCAAGCTCCAGATGCTCCAGGCACCCTTTGGAGTAGGTTTTGGGCACATCACAAGGTTTGCACTTAAATGCCAATTCCCGCTGGCCCCAAAAGCTAGCCCGGAGGGGCCGTATCCCGGAAGTTCCGGATCCACTATTCTAGTGAAGGACAACCAAGACTTAGACACTTCACCACCAGATATTTAGAAGAAATGTGGGTGCATATATATCTCAAACATGTATAGTTGATTCCCGTCGTACTTTCAAGGTGCGCCCCCTCTTAATAGTGTAGCTGCCCTAAGACTGAAATAAAGTGTAAAAAGCATCTTGAACCGCTTTTTTCGTAGGGGGGGTCCAACTATCAATGGCTTCTTTTCTTGATGGGGTGGCACAATTTATAAACTTAAGCATATGATTAGAACGATAATTATGTCGCTATTAACACCAAAAACACAATTAAATGTATAAGTGCCCTTTCAATGCCCTCAAGGTTTATCAATGGCCTTAAGGTTTATCGAAACAGTAAGAGTAATTAAAAAATGGTCAATGATCAGCACCTGGCACACACAATTAAAGTACTTGTCTTGGTCCCCCAATGAAACCGGTGAGATTGTCAATTTACTAGCCTTGCTTGCTACAAGGATTAATGCAATTTTGTGTTTGTGATTATTGCAACAAAGAAATAAAAGTTCAAATTGAAAATGGAAATAAAAGTGTGTTGATCGAAGTTGAAAGCAGTTGAGATGTATGGACCGGGATCCATAGTTTCAGTAGTGGCATCTCTCCATAAAACATGGCATGATGAAAACATTACAATTGCGTATCGATTAAATTATTATTTTTTATAACTATGATCATACATGGCATAATTTCATATAGGCATCACGTCCATACATCTATAGACTGTTAATCCAACTGCATTTATGGCTAACACTCCATCCTAAGACCTCTATCCAGCATGCATCTCAATGGTATTAAGTAAAACAGAGTATTTTCATTAAGCATGATGACATGATGTTTATAATATATTATCTTCACCCAACGTTTAAGGGACAAGTACGCAACTATATTTTTACTCTTAGTTGAAACAACACAATACAAGCATTTTCATTGAACTCAACTAACATACACAACTCTCTCTTAAAGACCATTCATGTAAACATGGCTAGTGCAACATTAATACTTTAATAGATCAGAGAGTATATATGTATATAAATTATGCAACAAAGAACTCTTATGAATCCAAGAATAAAACATGTACAAATCTGACCATAAAGTGAAGATTTATCACATTGCAACAAACACATCAAAAAAATTACATCGGATGAAGCCTAAGCATGTAGGGTAGCTCATGTGATTATTGTATTGAAGAAAATGTAGACATTGCCACCTAGCTGCACCTATGGAACCATATATGGGTAGCTCCAAAAGATGAAGCCTAAGCATGTAGGGTAGCTCCAAAGGATCACTATTACACATGGACATGATTGCAGCAAGGTTGATGTAGATGGTCGTCATGAAGGATCTCCCCTCTTAAAGAGTATCGAGGAAAATCATCCAGACTGGATCACGTGTACAAAGAGGTGCGGCGGTGGAAAAAATATTCTTGATCATTATTTTAAGGGTTTTGGGGAGTATATAAAGGCGGCGAAAGAAAGAGGAAGTGGACGCCCCATGTGGGACCCACTCATGCACCATGCGCTCTTGCGTTCCAGCCTTAGGTCGTTTGGTGGGGCCACATAGGGGCCATAGGGGAGGCTCTGTGCTGGCACATGTTCCCTTGGCTCCTTCTCATCTCAAAACTTCTAGAAATATATTTTCTGATTTTATTGGTCCCTGGAAATTGGTTTTTGTGAAAAACCAAAAAAAAAACATTGGCACTGAATTGGAAAACACCAACATGGTTCTTCTGAGAGAATCTTATGGTTTCAGACCATCCAAATACTCTAGGCTGCTAAAATGATAACCTCCATGAACAAAGGAACTACTAATTTTAATTTGGTGACCGCAGCTTCAAAGGTCAGAGAATTTATAGTTTTTTAGAGCATAAAAATTATAGCACCTAGCAGCAGATTGCAAGGTTCCCTTCACTAGATACTCGATGTTGCACAATCATAGGAACGTGGTGGAAGTTTTTCATGTGCAACAAATTCTTTGTGTTTAGTCTATCACGAAGTAATCATGAGAGAATCACTTTGTGCTTCAATTGACATGGGATGTTCCAAACCCAAAAGAAGTGAAGTGGGGTAGATTGATGTCCAATAAGGACCTTATATGCTTTTCCGCTGAAGAAAATGAGGTGATCCCACAAGTAGCTCCAACTATCATCTACATCAGCAATGTCAACTTGAATGCAAATTTCATCATGGCTTAAAAGTCACGGAAGTCTCTATTGCGACAAGGGAAGATGAAATAGGTCCTCTAAATATTATAGAGTCAACACTTGTTAATTGTGAGATGTGGCGTCAATTATGAGTTTTAGAAGCCTGTTGTGCATGCATCCACTTCCCATAAATCATACCAGAAGTAAACTTACTTCCCATTTTTCAATGCGACATCTAGTTATTTTTACCTTAAAAGATCCCTCGAAGCTATTGCCAGATATAGAACCATCACTATAGTAGGTGCTCTAGATTAGCTTAACCCAAGGGATGCCAGCTCCATCGATGAATTTGTGTAAATTCTTTAGTGTGATATGCACTAGTAGAAAAAGGGTCAAATGTGAGACACATTAGTCCCGGTTTGTAACAGAACCGGCACTAATGTGTCCATTAGTGCCGGTTCCAACGGCTAGGCGGGAGGAGCTCTTTAGTACCGGTTCGTGGCGAACCTTTAGCACCGGTTCGTGCCACGAACCAGTACTAAAGAAAGTGGTGGCAGGATGTTGTCAGAGTGGGGCCCTTCCAGCACCTTTAGTACCGGTTCGTGGCACGAACCGGTACTAAAGGTCGTCCTATATAAACCCTTCGTCCACCCGCACTCTGTTCTTCCCCCTTTCCCCTCTCCCTCTCCTCTGTTCTTCCCTTCTTCCTCTCGAGTTCATCACAAAATTTGCCCCAAATTTGTCAAGATTTGCAGGCCCTCATCCATTCAAATGATCACCAAGGTTAGCAACTTTGTCCTTTCATCTCTCATTACTAGATTAGCTCTTGCATTGGTTTATATAGTGATTAATTGTGGGTTTTAGTAATTTGGGAGGAATTATATGTGGTAGTATATGATTTATATGCAATTTGAGGTCAAAATAACACTTAGTTTGCATATGTAGGTGTGGTTTACTTAGTGCCTTCTAAATCTCCGTCGTAACCACCGTCGATCGCCCGCACCGTCCCGTCGCCGGCACCACCTTGTGGTGAGCCTCTTGTTCATGAAATTTTACCCGTTTGCATATGTTTGTGTGATTTGGATATATAGTTACTCGTATAATAATTATCTTACCCGTACGTTGTTTGTTATACATAGTGCCATGGTTTTGATATCCGTCCCCGTCGGCCCTCGTCCTTGTTATGATTCGGATGTGGTATATTCTCTTTTAAAACTATTTGTTGCATTTCGTGTTTATGACAAATTATGCCCATCAAGTTGACATAGATATTTTTATCTAGGACGTATGTGAACCGGAAATTCCAACCGACCCTATTGTCGAGAGGTTAAATTTAATTGAAAGAGAAAACGAGTACTTGAAAGAAAAATTGAAAAGAATTGAGGGGGAGAAGATGGAATTGGAGTTGCATGTTGCCGATGTCGTCGATGATCACAAGATCAAGATGGAGAAAATGCGCTTGAAGATTAGAAAGACTAGAAAATATGCCATCGATAGTGAGGCTTGGTATCATTATGCTGTTGGATCAATTGTTACCTTAGTTGCGATCTTGATCGCATTTGTTGTTGCATTTAAATGCTTTAGCTAGAGAGTTATTTGGTTGTTGCATTTAAGTGTTGTATGAACTTTATGTATGAACTTGTATTAATTTGGTCTATTCGGTGTTGTGTAATGAAGATGAGCCGACAATGGATGTACGATGACCGATGCTCTCCCCAGTTCGTTGAGGGCGTGCATACTTTTCTGCTTGCGGCTGAGGCAAACAAGCGGGCGGATGGTTTTATGCCTTGTCCATGTGCTGGCTGTAAGAATGGTCGCAATTACTCTACGTCAAGAACCATTCACGTCCACCTGTTTGAGTCCGGTTTCATGACCCACTATAATGTTTGGACCAAGCACGAAGAAAGAGGGGTTATGATGGAAGACAATGAAGAAGAAGAGGACGACGACAGCTATCCTGGACATGGGTTCCCTGAATACGATGATACAACAATAGGGGAAGAAGCTGAGCCGGTAATGCGGGAAGAAGCTGAGCCGGCAATGCGGGAAGAAGCTGAAGAAGAGGCATCAGATGAGCCCGTTGATGATCTAGGTCGGGCCATTGCCGATGCAAAGAGAAACTGCGCAAGTGATTTGGAGAAAAAGAAGTTGCAGCGCATGTTAGAGGATCACAAAAAATTGTTGTACCCGAATTGCGTAGGTGACAAGAAAAAGCTGGGCACCACACTGGAATTGCTGCAATGGAAGACAGAGAATGGTGTATCTGACAAGGGAATTGGAAAGTTGCTGGTAATGATAAAGGATATGCTTCCAAAGGACAACGAATTGCCCGAGAGTACGTATGAAGCAAAGAAGGCCGTCTGCCCTCTAGGGTTAGAGGTGCAGAAGATACATGCATGCCCTAATGATTGCATCCTCTACCGCGGTGAGTACGAGGATTTGAACGCTTGCCCGGTATATGGTGCATTGCGCTATAAGATCAACCGCGATGAGCATGGTGATGTTGAGGGAGAGCGCCCCAGGAAGAAGATTCCTGCCAAGGTGATGTGGTATTCTCCTATAATACCACGGTTGAAACATTTGTTTCAAAACAAAGAGCATGCCAAGGCGATGCAATGGCACAGAGAAGACCGTAAGAAAGACGAAAAGTTGAGAGTACCCGCTGACGGGTCGCAGTGGAGAAAAATCGAAAGAAAGTATGGGAAGGAGTTTGCAGATAACGCAAGGAGCGTATGGTTTGGTCTAAGCGCAGATGGCATTAATCCTTTTGGGGAGCAGAGCAGCAACCATAGCACCTGGCCTGTGACTCTATGTTTGTATAACCTTCCTCCTTGGTTGTGCATGAAGCGGAAGTTCATTATGATACGAGTGCTCATCCAAGGCCCTAAGCAACCCGGCAACAACATTGATGTGTACCTAAGGCCATTAGTTGAAGAACTCTTACAACTGTGGAATGGAACAGGTGTACGTGCGTGGGATGAGTACATGGGGGAAGAATTTGACCTAAAGGCGTTGCTGTTCGTGACCATCAATGATTGGCCTGCTCTCAGTAACCTTTCAGGACAGACAAACAAGGGATACCGCGGATGCACGCACTGTTTGGATGATACCAACAGTATATATTTGAATAGTTGTAAGAAGAATGTGTACCTGGGACATCGTCGATTTCTTCCGAGCAGGCATCCCGTAAGAAAGAGAGGCAAGCATTTCAAAGGTGAGGCGGATCACCGGACGAAGCCTCGCCACCGTACTGGTGCTGATGTACATGATATGGTCAAGTATTTGAAGGTGATATTTGGAAAGGGTCCTGGCGGACAACCTGTTCCGAAGGACGCTGACGGACGCGCACCCATGTGGAAGAAGAAATCTATATTTTGGGACTAGCCATATTGGAAAGACCTAGAGGTCCGCTCCGCAATCAACGTGATGCACGTGACAAAGAATCTTTGCGTGACCCTGCTTGGCTTCTTGGGCGTGTATGGGAAGACAAAAGATACACCTGAGACACAGGAGGACCAGCAACGTATGCACGGAGAAGACGGCATACATCAGGGTCATGCAAGCTATGCTCTTACCAAAGAAGAGAAGGAAATCTTCTTTGAATGCCTGCTCAGTATTAAGGTACCGTCTGGCTTCTCGTCGAATATAAAGGGAATAATAAACATGGCAAAGAAAAAGTTCCAGAACCTAAAGTCTAATGACCGCCACGTGATTATGACGCAACTGCTTCCGGTTGCATTGAGGGGGCTTCTACCGGAAAACGTTCGATTAGCCATTGTGAAGCTATGTGCATTTCTCAATGCAATCTCTCAGAAGGTAATCGATCCATAAATCATACCAAGGTTACAGAATGATTTGGTGCAATGTCTTGTCAGTTTCGAGTTGGTGTTCCCACCATCCTTCTTCAACATCATGACGCACGTCCTAGTTCACCTATACGAAGAGATTAACGATTTGGGTCCTGTATTTCTACACAATATGTTCCCCTTTGAGAGGTTCATGGGAGTCTTAAAGAAATATGTTCATAACCGTGCTAGGCCAGAAGGAAGCATCTCCAAGGGCCATCAAAATAAGGAGGTCATTGAATTTTGTATTGACTTTATTCCTGACCTTAAGCCGATTGGTGTTCCTGAATCGCGGCATAAGGGCAGACTGGATGGAAAAGGCACGCTAGGAGGGGAACAAATAATATGTATGGACGGACATTCTCTCACTGAAGCACACTACACAGTTCTACAGAATTCCGCCTTGGTGGCTCCGTATATGGATGAACACAAGAATTTGCTACGCTCCAAACACCCGGAGCGGTCTGATGACTGGATTACACGTGAACAAACCAGGAGTTTCGCCAGCTGGTTGCAGACACGTACCATGCATGACACCTCTATTGAAGATGACCTGTACTTGTTGTCCCAGTTACCATCTTCGAATATAATGACTTTCAAAGGGTACGAGATAAATGGTAATACATTTTACACGATCGCCCAAGATAAGAAGAGCACCAACCAAAACAGTGGTGTCCGCTTTGATGCAGAAACCAAGACGGGAAAGGAAACATATTATGGTTATATACAGGACATATGGGAACTTGACTATCGACGTGGTTTAAAGGTCCCTTTGTTTCGGTGCAAATGGGTCAATATGACACGAGGCGGGGTAACGGAAGACCCGCAGTACGGAATGACAACAGTGGATCTCAACAATCTTGTGTATGCAGACGAACCATTCGTCCTAGCCAATGATGTGGCACAGGTTTTCTATGTGAAGGACATGTCTACCAAGCCAAGAAAAAGAAAAGATAAGGAAGCGAATGCATCGTATGATGAGCTAAAGCGGCACATAGTTCTTTCTGGGAAGAGAAACATCGTGGGAGTGGATGACAAGATAGGTAAGTCAGAATATTATGAAAAGTTTGATGAAATTGCTCCATTCACAGTGAATATTGGCCCGAGCATCTCGTTAAATGATGAAGATTTTCCATGGTTACGGCGCAAAGGGACACATGCGTAGAAAAAGTTTCACACCCAAAGATCTGGGATGTGATCGGCTTCACTATCATCACTTTCTTCTGTGTTTCACACCCAGAGGGGAATCTCTGTAATAGTTAGGGTAGTTATGTGTTTTGGCATTTGAAACGCGAAGAAATTTTATGTGCAAACAAATTCTTTCATGCCTTTACTGATTTTTAAAGTTAAGTTATTCACAAACTAGTGATTCACACTAATTTCAAATAATTCAAAATTTAAACTATTCAAATTTGAAAACTACGGGCACTAACAGAAAGTTTGTAATTTTTTGTACCTAAAGCAAAAATATTCACAAAGAAACTCTAAATACACAAAAAAACAACACAAAAATAAATAAAGCAAAAAAAAAGCCCGCCTACTAGGCCAGAGCGGCCTGCATACGACTAGAAACCCAACCTGTTGTTGGGCCAGGATGCAGGCCCGCAAAGGCCAAGTGGGCCCGCAAAGGCCAAGTGGGCCCAAAGGGCAGCAAAGAACACGTAGGGCCAGTAGGCCTGCTTTGGAGAGGAGCTCGAGAGAGCGACCGCAAGGGGGTTTATAAACCAGTGTGGTCGCCCCTCGGCTAGCGAGGTGGGACTAAACTTGCCGCACCGCACCTGCGCCAGCGCACCCCCTTTAGTACCGGGTCGTGGCAAAGGGTCAAATGTGAAGCACAATAGTGCCGGTTGGAATTTCAGCCGACACTAATGTGTACACTAGTGCCGGTTCGTGGCGGCGATCAATAGCACCGGTTCGTGGCGAACCTTTAGTACCGGTTCATGCCACGAACCAGTACTAAAGAGGCTGTGTCAGCCTCCGGTCAGGCTATGGCCCTACCATCACCATTTAGTGCCAGTTCGTACCACGAACCGGTACTAATGAGGTTGTGTCAGGTAAGGCTGGGGCCCCACGAGCACCTTTAGTACCGGTTCATGGATGAACCAGACGTAAGCTGTTTTTTAGTCCCACCTCGCGAAGTGAGAGGGACTAGGAGCGGTTTATAAGCCCTGAGTGCAGAGACGATGAAGAAGAGGCTCAATGCTCATGTTGCTTAGTTTCAAGCCTTCAGGAATACGGTAGACTGCACGGAGCTATGTGCAGTGCAGTTTACACTATTCCGAAAGGCTTGAAGCAAATTAACGAGCATTGCACCTCTTTTTTATTTTTAATAACTTATTACAACTCCGGACTTCTTCTGTTATGGCAAAAACTAATTGCACGTCGACATTTCTTTTTTTTTAAGTTATAACTCCAGACTTTGACCATCAAGTTTTGCAGAAAAGAAAAAATAGCAGAAAAGAAGAAAAACTATAGCTGAAAAGAAAAAAACTATATAAAAAAACTACTCAGAAATAAATAGAAGAAAATAAATATAGCAGAAAAGAAAAAACTACTCAGAAATAAATAGAAGAAAAAATAAAGCAGAAAAGAAAAAAAATATATTTGCTATTTTTCAATCGTTTACAAAATGACCGTAAAATTGAAAATCACTACAAAATGAACTCTGAAAATGTTGAATTTTAGCAAATTAGATGAAAAACTACTCACAAATAAGTAGAATAAAATAAATATAACAGAAAAGAAAAAACTATACAAAAAACTACGCAAAAATAAATAGAAGAAAATAAAGCAGAAAAGAAAAAAACTATAAAAAAATTGGGGCGCTGCCCTGTGGGCCTGATAGGCCACAGGTGTGTAATTACAGGCCTTAAAGGCCCAGCAGACTCACAGGGCAGCGCGCAGAGTTTAGGCCCACAAGCCTGCTATATAGAGGAGTTCGAAGTGGTAGCCGCGACTGGGTTTATAAACCAGTGCGGCTGCCCTTCGCCCGGCGAGGTGGGACTAAACTTTGGGGTGGCAGCGCGAGGCCTTTAGTACCGGTTGGAGCCACCAACCGGTACTAAAGACCACCCTTTAGTACCGGTTGGTGGCTCCAACCGGTACTAAAGGCCTCGTCTTCCCGCCTCTTCGCCTGGCCAAAGTTGGCCTTTAGTACCAGTTGGAGCCACCAACCGTTACTAAAGGCCTCTCCTATATATACAACACTTACGAAAATTTCATTCTCCCTCTGTTTCTTCCTCTGTTTCCCCATTGAAGCACCGCCCGCGCGCCCCGATCGATCGACGCCGTCGCCGTCGCCGTCCTCATCTTCGTCGCCGCCCCGGGCCCGTCCCCGTCGCGCCGTCCCCGCGTCGCCGCCCCCGCGTCACGCCCCGGCCCGTCACCGCCCCCGGCCGTCGCCTCGCCGTCGCCGGCGCCCCGCTGTGAGCTCTCCCCCTCTAACCCCTCTCCCTCGCCCCCGGCGGCCACCATGGGCGCCGCCCCTCCCCGAGCCCATACACACACACACAAGCATGATGAACACACACACACACGTACATATGTATGAATTAATGCATGTATATATTAGTATATACGTATTTTGTATGTTTAATTAGTTTAGATTATTTAGATTATTATTTTTTCACTATTATATATGTATGAATGCATGTTAGATGGATATAATTAGTGTTTAGTTAGTATGGAAATTTTTTATATAATGTTGTTTTTCAGTTTTTTAATGGATGTATAGAAGTTGTGTTTTCTGTTTTTAGTGTTAGATGCTTAATTAGTATGAAATAGTATATAGATTTTTGACATATGCAATGATGGCATAATTAGTGTTATATAGAAATGTTAGAAATTTTAGTTATCAAAATCCAATCATTAAAAAAATGTTACTTTTTGCGGGCATATAGCTAGTATTTGTTCTCGACGATGCCCGGCCTGCATCCTCGCCGTCGACCCGTCCGCGACGACGTCCGGCTGACCCATGTCCGGGACTGGGCTCCGCCGGGCTGGCACTGGGAGGTGCTGCCTGGAGGGGCGCGCCGCTTGATGAGGAACCCGGCCCCGGGTCCCGTCGTCGACCCTGATCTCGTTTGGTGGCGTTCGCGTGGGCCAGTTTCGGTGCGGAGGGACCCGGCCCCGCCGGAGGTGGTACGTCGCCGTGTCAGGGAGGAGGACGAGCACGTCCATCGCTACATGGTTGCGTTAGAGGGCGGCAGGTTCTCCAATACCTGGCAGTTTCTTCAGGGATCTCACTTCAGCTATGATCCTGTGAGGGTTCCTTCTCTTTGGGTGTCCACCGCCCGCGCCGCAGGAACCGCGAGTGTCCTAGATTCTTCTGTAGTATTCGATCTTTAATTAGCTACCTAGCCAGTGATGTACTATTCAATATTATATATTATTCGAGACGATGTATTCGAGATTATATCTATTATTCTAGACGATGTATTCGAGATTATATCTATTATTCGAGATGATGTAATTTGAATACTAAATTGTTTTATATTTCTTTTGGATTAGTTAAATAAAAGCTATGGCAGACAATACCGACAGAGAGGGAGAACAGACCATGTTCGATATGATACGCGGGCCAGATGATGATCAGAATGAAGAAGATTATGACGGCTCCAAATTTCTAAACAACATCGGAGAGGGTGATATGATATTCGATCGCGACGACCGAATTGATGAAGTCATGAACTACGATTATGACGATGACGAATGATCCTGAAACAACAAAGACCGGCGAGGTATATTTATATAAGCAGGCATCTGGTGATCATCACATGTTTTAAATGACTTGAAGATATATTAATGAATCGATCTTTGTTCTTTCAGCCATCCGGATCGAGCAAATCTTCAGGCAAAAGGACGAAACGAGGCCCGAACAAAAAGTTGAAGGAGGGCGTAAAGTACAATATCGAGGCAGTCAGACCTAATGGCGAACCATTAGCGCCTAAGAAGATTGCGGACAAGTTTGTTCGTCAGTGCGGAGTTCTTGTGAAGGACCAACTCCCGATAAAACTTCAAGAATGGAGAGAGCCAGCAAAGCCACGTCCAGATGTTACTTTTGTCGACAAGAATCAAAAAGATCTGCTTTGGGATACTCTCATGGAACATTTCACCCTACCAGATCATTTCACAAAAGCAGATGTGTAGAAAGTCAAGGACGCTGCTCTTAGGAAGATGGCAGTTGCATTCAAGAACCACAAGAATCGTGAATGGGACAAGTACGTCAAGGGAGGAAGGAAGACTCCAGTATTCGAGGGAACACTAGAGAACCAACGTGCTCATTGGGACGATTTTGTGAAATTCAAGGATTCGAAATTAGCTAAGGAATGGTCGAGAATAAACAAGAAGAATGCCGAAAAAAAGGATAAGTTCCATAAGCTGGGGCCAGGTGGCTATGCGGTGGCAATGCCTAAGTGGGATAAGTTTGAGAAAGAGATGGAGGATGCAGGTGTCACTCCGGTTACTAAGAGCTGGCCCCCCAGGTGCAGGACTTGGTTCTATGCGCATGGGGGGGAGTTGGACCCGAAGACAGGCAATGTTTCGACGAAGGAAAGTCTGAAGGGAGCCGACGATGCGATACTTGTTGCAATAGAAGAGGCACGATCGGGGGTGTTCCAGCCCAACAGAGAGAACGACGAGCTTACGCGTGCCCTGGGAAATCCTGAACACCCAGGAAGAACACGAGGCAAGGGCGCTATTCCGTGGTATGAGGGGTTTTCAGACTGGAACACCGACTACAGAACCCGTGCGAGAAAGAAGATTGCGGAGGAGAAGAAGAGGAAGATGGAGGAGGAGCAGAGGAAGCGGGACTATGAACGCCTTCAAGGCCTAGAAGCAAGTCAAGCGGAATTGGCAGTTAAATTCCAGCGGCAGCAGGAGCAGATCGACTCACTTACCCAGCAAAGGGGGTCTCAGCAGCTGCAGCAGCTAGCAGATGATCCAGCATTGGATAGCACCGCCCCATCCATGCCGAGAAGCAGCATGGGTTCCGCCCTGGACGATGCAATGCTAGGTAGATACCCCGTGGATGACATCACGGAGAACACTAACTGCGAGCTACACGTCAAAATGAAGAACATATCCATGAAGGTGGCGGACACCGTTGCTTTTACAAATCCCCCCGGGGCAACCTTCCATTGCAACCCGATTCCAGCGGGCTATGCTCGTGTCTTGGTTGATGAGGTGGTGGACCCACCATATTCGGAGCTACAGCTTGACATTCCTGGAGGTGACAACGAGCGCTTTCTCGGAGAGGCCAAACATCGTATCATCCTATGGAAAAAGGATTGCATCATCTTTCGAAGGCCACCGACACCGCGTCAGCCGACTCCTCGTCGAAGTCCGCCACCGAGTCAGCAGACTCCCGCTCCTGCAAGTCCACCAAGTTCGGCAAAGTGTCAGGCCACTCCTCCTCCAAGTCCGGCAAAGTGTCAGGCCACTCCTCCTCCTCCAAGTCCGCCACAGCGTCAGATGTCCACTCCTCCTCCAAGTCCGGCACAACCTCAGGAAACTCCTCCAAGTCTGGCACAGCTTCAGGTCACTCCTCCTCGTCCAACTCAGCCCCGTCAGCCGTCTCCACCGCCTCAGCAATCGCAGAAGAGACACCCCGCAGCTATGGTGTGTAGCGGTACGAGTCGAGGTAGTACAGGAAGTACAGACGGAGGCAAGCGATATAAATATGGTCCAAGCCTCACGCCTCTTCCGCAGAGGCCTTATGACAAGTCCGAGGAGGAAAATGCAGCCATATCGAAGGCCGAGGTGGAAGCCCATTTTGCACCGAAACCGCCACCGCCACCAAGGGAGAAAGTGCCTGAGGAAACGATTGACCACTTCATTCGGATGGCTCAACCACCAGCTCCCAAGCCTGTTGACACAGACTATGAGCGCCACATCAGGAAGTTAAATCGAGCATGTCTACGTAAGGAGGCGAGCTCGGGATCGAGCAAACAACAAGCAGCTGCCAAAAAATGCGGGAAAACCATTCCCCAGCTGGGAGAACAGGCGGCGCAATCGATCCCCTCGCTTGTTGTGCCAACAACACGTGACAGTACGCGCGCCCAATATTATTGTGGGCAAATAGTTTACGTTCCCGATGTGGGCAATGTGGTAATAACCAAGGACCATATAATGCAGGCTGAAGTTCTCAACATCACTGTTGGACAGCTCCTCGAGATCGAGCCCATGCCTGTGCTTAGAGAGGATGAAATAAAACGGAAATATGTCCGGGGCCAACCTTTGATCGAGCCAGACAAGGTCAAGAACCTCCCAACGAGAATGTATGAATTGTATCAATGGTACATGAACATTACCAAGATTTCAGATTGATTGTCCCTCATGGTGAATGTCAAGGAGGAGCATTACTTCCATGAGAAAGCTCTGTCCGTTGAGTATTCTGAACTATTTCAGTTATACAATCAAGACGCACTCGACAAATCTATCGTTAGTTGCTATTGTCTGTAAGTGATTTCTTTCTGTAATTTAAGTCTCAAGCTAGCTGTAGTGATCCTTTTGATCAATCATTACCTGTAATTATCCTCACTATATTTTTTTCTGTGGTATTATGCAGGAAGAAGATGTATGAAATGAGAAAAGGTGGACGCTTTGGCATTGGGTTCATTGACCTAAACACCATTAATGAATACACATGGCTAATAAATCCACATCATCAAAAGGACGTAGAGGACAACATGCTAGAGTTCTTGAAGCGCCTCAAATACAATGAAGATATACTACTTCCTTACAACTTCCAGTGAGTCACACTGTCTTGTACTACAAATTCTCTGTTTTTGCCTACTAGCTAGCTACATGTTTTTGCTTACATATGCCCGCTTATTAAGACATGCAAACGTGTGTGCATGCAGATTTCACTGGGTCTTGTGTATCATTAAAGTTGATGACGGAACAGTTGAAATACTGGACTCACTACTCAAAGCAAATACTGACTATAACATCTTGTTTAGGATAGTCAACAGGTAATTTCAATCATTATTAACTATATATCTCGGCCTATTTAGTTCGTCATTTCATGATATGAACTATTTAATAACCCCTTTATTTATTTTCTTTGTCGGCGGGCAGGGCTTGGGCAAGGTTCATCAGCGTCACGGAAGGCGAATGGAAAAAAAGCTTAAATGGTTTCGACCCAAGGTAAGTAATTAAGTAGTACTAGCTAGCTAGCTATCTGCCATCTCTTTAATTATCATGCTTAATTAATTATTATCTATTAAAATTCCATTCTCGTAAAGGCCCTAAAGCAGGCGCAGGGGACTGATCTATGTGCATTTTGCGTTTGCGAGAACATTCGCATGATGTCGTCCGAAAGGAGCAGATCTCAAAGACAGGAATGGGTACGCTTGTCAGAACACTATTCACAATTTTTACACCATTATCGATATCTAGTCACATAACTAATACACATGCATATTGATCTCCTTCTTAACAGTTCAAAGAGGTGCGGGAGAAGCTCCTAGAAACGGAGCGCGTAGAAGCACTTTAAGAGGAAATAGCGGGATTTTTGCTCGACCAGGTCATAAATCCGAAGGGAGAATACTATTACCCGCTATTGCCCTCATGAAAACCACTTCCAATTGTCATCGTGCTCCGAAGGCACCAATTAGGCTAATGCCACTGGCTCCGAAGGCAACATGCATATGTAGGAGAAATTGTATATAGCTATACATGTGTGTATGTGTGAATTAATTAATATGGTGGTTTGTGAGACATTGATGATATATATATGCATGATTGGTTCTACTAAAAATTATATATATATATATATATATATATATATATATATATATATATATGCATAACGTGTACAATGTGTAGTATCGTAAAATACCAGCAAACGAAAAAGAATTAAAATGAAAACATAAAATTAAATGAAAAAGAAGTCATAAAACTAAAAAAACCAAACCTTATAATACCGGTTGGTCTTACCAACCGGCACTAAAGGGCTCCAGGCCCCCGGAGCTGGCTCGTGCCACGTGGTTGCCCTTTAGCACCGGTTCGTGCCGAACCGGTACTAAAGGGGGGGGGGGGGGGGAGGGGGGGCTTTAGTGCCCACACTTTAGTGCCGGTTATGGAACCGGCACTAAAGGGCCTTACGAACCGGTGCTATTGCCCGGTTCTGCACTAGTGATGGTAGGCCCCCAGATTTGGCCCAATGTTCATACTAGGAAAGGACAGTTGCTTTGTTTTATGAATCGCATGTCAACAGCACACACCAATGTGGCAGGCTTTGAGAATGAACCTCACCAACAAAATACTTGATGGATGTATTGATTTTCACTCAAGTAGATGCTCTTCGATTCTTACAAGGAAATCCATGAATTCAGATGAAGTGGATCTCGAGATCCTATGGGTGGCTTAGAAGCTCAAACCCTAGAATAAGATCAAGCTCAACTACTTTCTTCTCAAATCTTGTCTAACCCTAGAAACTATCTTTACCATACAAAATGGGACGAGGCTAAAGCCCACTTGGAGATGCATCAATCACAGGATGGAACGTAGGACAAATCATGAGTGCCATCAACATGCAACGATGACAAGTCCTAAGTGCCTTCGGCCCATAGCTCCTCAAAGAATTCATCCCCCGTGAGTACAATTTCTCAGCGTGTACTATAAAAAAAAAAAGGCCCATAGTAAAAGCCCACCAGCGGCCAGATTTACAACGTGCCTCCTGGAATGCGTTCTTTCGTTCGTGATTAGCGCGTACGTGAGAACTGGAGGATTGCAAGACGAAGAAGAATCCAAGGGTGGCCGAAGCGGTTGAACCGGTACTGCCAAGATGGGTCGCTCCGTCGGAAGGGATAGCAAAATTCCGAGTCGATGGGGCTGTCTCCAGAGACGGTAACTTTGGTTCGTTTAGTGCTGTATGCAGAAGTTCTTCGGGAGCTTATTTGGGAGCCTCGGCCATCAAGATCGAAGGAATTTCGGATTCGGCGACTTTGGAAGCTTTGGCTTGTCGTGAAGCGCTTGCTCTTGCTATGGATCTTGGCCTTGCTAGAATCCTCATAGCAAGCGACTGTCAAAAAGTTGTGAATGATATAAAAAACTGCACAGGTGGTGTCTATGCTAGTACTATTAGAGAGATAGTGGAATCAAAGAATAAGTTTGATTGTTGCACCTTCATGTTTGAGGAGGGCAACGAATGTTGAGGCACATAGCCTCGCCAAGCATGCTTTTGGTTTGGATTTTGGGCGCTATGTGTGGCTGTTAAACCCTCCAAACAACTCTTGTATCTCTTTGAACATCTTTGAGTAATAAATAAAATATGTTTAGACTCAAAAAAGAAAAGATTGGCGCGTACGTGGGTGGGATTAGGAGCTACCGCCGCCGTCGTGTGCCCTTGACGTTCTTCGTCTGATCTCCCTGCTCTGCTTCCGGCAATCTGATTCATCTGGCGAGTTGAGGACTGAACGTAGTACTACTTCATTGCTTCAGCCAACAAACTAGCAGGTTAGCACATCACACTATACTCATTTCTCCCAATTCTCCTCTCATATCAGTGTTAAAATTATACATTAGATTTAGTTGTTTTGTTTTGTGATTTAAGATTCTTTCAAGAATTAATATCTTGTACACGTTCTAGAAATTATCTTGGTGCAAATTATCCGGTATGAGTTCCTATTAGTGATGTATAAATTTCCTATATCGACCATATGCAGTATATAACTAATTCTGAAATTAAAATTTCTCAATAATGAACGGAAAAAAAACGCTTCCAAACAACGCTAAGATTAATTCATTTTCTAAGCGAGTTGCTTTTGAAACTGAGATTCCTTAACTATGAGGTGAAAAAATGTTGCCAAACACAATTAAAATTAATTCATTTACTAGGCCTGTTAGAATTGTCAACGTACTTAAATTGTTAATGAGGCTGATGTGTAATTTCTCAACCCTGTTCACGGTAATTATCAGTTGTATTGGATTTTTTTACTATACTTGGATTGGCCCCATTAGAGCATCTCCAGCCGAACCCCCAACATGGCCCCTCAGTCGATTTCTTCGCGCCGGCGCCCAAAAATCGGCCCAGTCGCGCCCCCAGGAGCCCGTTTTTCGCCGGTTTGGGCCGAAATTTGCACCGGCGGACCCAGACCGAACTTGGCATGCTGGGGAGCGCCTGGGGGCGCCGGGGAATGCGATTTTGGCGCGAATGAGGATGGGCCCGCCAAGTTAGCGAGACGCCGCTTCGTCGCCCTCATCATCTCGGTTCCCGTGAGAATCAATGTCAAGGTTGGCCAAGGCTGCCGCGCTGCCGCGCCGGTCAACCTCCATTGATGCGTCACGGGCGGCGCAGTGAAGGCGCCGCCGATGCGAGTCCCGCCCGCTCCCGCCACGCGTCGCTCGGCATGCAACCTCTCGCCGCCCCGCTGCGGCTATAAAAGGCGACCTCCCCGCCGGTGAACGCCACAACTCACATTTCCCCCTCGCATCCGCCGCACAAAGCAGCACTCGCCCCTCCCGCCGACGAGCAAATGACCGAGAGGTTTCCAGGCGATTACGTGGCGGAAAACGGCTTCGACCGCCGCCATCTCCAAGAGCCGGAGGTGCGCCTCCTCTACGAGGCCAAGTGTCCGGCGCCCCCAGACATGCATGTGCCGGGGGCGTGGAGGCTGAGCGCCGGGTGGCGTCCCGGTGCCATCGGTGCCCGAAGGGGGGGGGGGGGGCAAGGCGGGCCCAGACCGCCCGCATCCGCTCGTCCCTCACGGAGGAGCAGTGGAACGAGCCGAGGTATGCCGCTGACAGCGAAACACTATGGACGATGTACTTCGAGCACCGCCGCCAAGAGCAGATCGCCTCCGTCAACGGCATCATCCCCCACAGCCGGCTCAATGCCGAGGGCGCCGCGAGTGTTTGGGCGTGCCAGGCCACACCCTCCAGGCCGTCCTCGACCACATCGAGACCGGCAACATGCCGCACCTCGAGTACCCGGCGCGGCCGTCCTTCTCTCGCCGTCATGGCAGCTCCTGGACGCCGCGGCGAATTGAGCCAATGTATCCTCGTCGTCGGGCTCCGGCTCGCTGGCTCTCCGCCCGTCAAACCAGAGCCGGAGGAGACACCGCTGCTCCGGCGCCGCACCCGCAACGGCGCCCTCGTCATCAATGAGGGTGCCCGCCCCGCCCCGCGCTCCCTCCGCCTGGTCCGACCGAAGCCCGAGCCGGGCCTGCTCCCCGTGAAGCCGGAGCACGTCGACATGGTGGGCCCCGACGACGAGGCCACCCTAAAATGGGCGAAGGAGGACTACGTCCGCGAGCAGGTGTGCCGCCAGCGCTTGGCATACACGGAGCTCCAGGCCTGGTGCCGCGGGCGCGAGGAGGGCGGCGTCATCGTCCTCGAGAACGACGAGCACTAGTAGAAAAACACCTAATAGTCCCGGTTCATGAACCGGGACTAATGGGTTGTTACTAATACCTCCACCCATTCGTCCCGGTTCAAACACGAACTGGGACCAATGTGCCTCCACGTGGCCCTGTGCGCCGAGCCCAGTCAGGGGGCCTTTGGTCCCAGTTGGTGGCTCCAACCGGGACCAAAAGGCATCAGCATTCCAGTGGCTGGGATTTTTGTTTTTTTTTAAAGGAGGGGGGGTTGGGGGTTTTGGGGGGTTAATTTAGGTGTTTCATATATTGTGTTAGCTAGCTAATTAATAGAGAGAAGTGGCCTCTCTTATGTCCGTGCTTGGTCGACGCTACGTACTATATATACATAAGTGATCGAGAGAACCATTGAGTACAGAAGTTCGTCATGCATACCGAGAGAAGTGATCGATCGACCTCTCCTTCTCCGAGAGATTGGTTGAATAACAAGTTTTCGTATCATGTATCTGACGCTACTGGCTACATACATGTACAATATGTATAAGATCTCTTAATTACAAACCCCTAGCAATTGAAATCAATTTCCACATGGTATTCTCTGGCTTTACTGATGACGTGGTCAAGAAAGAATCCCGCCAATTCCTCTTGAATTGCTTTCATGCGATCTGGTTCTAGGAGTTCATTCCGCATCTGCCACGTCTAATTTGAAGAAGGGGGTTAATTAATATATATATATATATATATGAATGAAACTCAAAAGAAATGATGGTGTAATAAAATGAAATTGTGAATATTATTTCTTACGCACTTCATATTGTCTTTTAGAGTAGCCCCGCTTGTTTTTCAAAGTCGCGGTGTGGATGAACTCGCACACGTAGTATCCACAGAAATCATTCCCTTGTTCCTGCCACAAGCACTTTACGAGAAATAGAGGTCAATCAAACTGATAATGAAGCATTATAAATGGCATTGATGAAAGTATAGCTATAGAATCAACGGGAGATGCGCGCAACTAGCTAGCCAGTAGTACTTACTTTCGGGTATGTATATCGCAGCTCCTTCGGCAGTCCCGGAGCTTCTGCGGTGAACTGTTTCCAAACCCTGCAAGACAAAGAAAATAATTATTATTACTTGAGATATCAGGAAATGAACAAAAAGTTGCCGATATGGTGCGATAATGATCGATTGAACTTACTTGTTGAGCAATTCAGTCATGTCCGCATAGGTTTCAGGATCTTTCCGTCTCGAGTCTAAGACGGTTACTAGTCCCCGCTCAAGCTTAATTCCAGAAGAACATAGTGGTACCTGCGCACGCATGCATAACGCATCAATTACATTTCTATAACCTCGCTCGAGTAATAAGGGAAACCGAATATGCACATGACAGTAACACTCGCTGTACGTTGTAAGGAAAGAGTATGGTATCTTTGTTTTGATTTTTGATCAACGATCGTAGCAAGTTCTCCTCGGCCTCTTTGACGTCCTTTTTAACCAGAAATTCATCTATGATATTTGTGTTAATGAACCCAATATCATAAATTTCTTGTTTTTTGCACTTGACGATCTTCAATCTGCATAATATATTGAGGATAATTAATTATAAATACATGCAATGAAAGAGCCCAGCTATATATAGAGACTAAATGACAGAAATAGTACTTACAGGCAGTAGCAGAAGGCCATTAATTTATCGAGGGCCTTTTGATTGAAGAACATGAAGAACTCATCAAATGGAACACACAACAGATCATTTGAAACGAGGTTGTGCTCCTCTTTAATGTTCGGATACAAATTATTCGTCCCCTCAGACTCTTTGCAGGTTTTCATGTACCAACTATGGAATCTTCGCATCATTGTTGTCAGAGATTTTTCATCTTTGACGAGAGGCTTCCCGTACTCGTATCTGTGTTTGTCCACCTCCAAAAAATCAGGAAGTTGATCGTCAGGCAGGTAATCTTCAAGATTACCATAACCGGCCACCGTCCCCGGAGCATTAGACACATTGAGCGGGGGGCATGATTGCAGTGCTTGTTCGCCGAGCTGGGCAATTTTTTCCCCTTTGCTCGTTCTTTTAACCTTTTATCACTGACAGTAGTTCCCGACCGCTGGGCTTGGAGATATGTCTGTTCAGTAATGCGCTGATAGTTGGTTCTTGGCGGAGACTTTGGTGGTTTCCTCAGGGCATCGATAGTGCGCTTTGCTTTCACCGGATCTACCTTCTCCTTCGGAGGTGGATGTCTCTTTGCTTTCACCCCTTCAAAGAACTCCTTCACATGGGTCCGCACAATCGTATCATTTTCCTCCTCGGTCCTCTCATATGGTAACTTCTCTAGAGGCTTGAGAGGTGGACCGTATTTGTATTGCCTCCCGCCTCTGGTTGTGCTGCTAGACGCCGGAGCAGACGGAGCGGCTGCGGCATCTGTCTTCTTTCGTGCTTGCTTACGAGGCGGAGGAGAAGGAGTACGACGCGCCGGAGCAGCCAGGGCGGCGGCGGGTCTCTTCCGCCCTTGCTGGCGAGGCGGAGAAGGAGGAGGCTGCTGGCTGCTCGGGAGCGCCGGCGCATGCGGAGAAGGAGGCGGAGTGCCGCCACGCGCCGGAGAAGGAGGCGGAGTGCCGCCACGCGTGCCCTAATCGTCACTCGCCGGAGGAGGAGGCGGTGGAGGAGGCGGAGTGCCCTGACTCACCGGAGGAGGAGGAGGAGGCGAAGGCGTCCAGTTCGGAAGGTTGATGAGCTCCTTCCGCCATAGGCATGGAGTCTTCAGAGCAGAACCCAGCCTAGTCTCCCCTTCACCGGTAGGGTGGTCAAGCAGGAGGTCCTCAAATCCCTCCGTTATTTAATCCACCATCACCTTAGCATATCCTTCTGGAATCGGCTGGCAGTGATAAGTTGTGCCGGGTCCACCAAGATAAACAGAGCCAACAGCCGCCTTGACATTCAAATCCATCCATCGCGCCATAATGTGGCAATGTTGAGACTCCATGATAGCATCCACGGGATAGCTGGCAGGAGCCGTCAAGACATGCTCCGGCTGAAGCAGATCGGTGGAAGCCACGCTGCTTCTCCGCTGAGATGGCGGGGTAGCTTCGGGGGAAGCTTCGGCCGGTCGTTTGCTGCGATCTACTGCTTCTCGTTCCTCTTCCCATTCCTCTAGCCCTATTACCCTTTTGTGCAGCACCTGCAGTTGGCCCTGCTCCAGTTTCTTCCTCCTCTCGTGGGTTTTGTAACCCCCTGCGTCCGGAAAACCAATCTTCCACGGAATGGAGCCTGGCGTGCCTCGTGTCCGTCCAAGGTGCTCAGGATTCCCGAGGGCCATTGTGAGCTCTTCCTTCTCCCTGTTTGGTAGGAATGTCCCTTTTTGCGCTGCATTGATATATTGTCGAAGGTTCTTGACTGGTAGTTCCAGTTGCTCGTTCGTCCAATGGCACATCCCTGATACAGGGTCCAAGGTTCCGCCAGCCCCGAAGAACCAAGTCCGGCAACGGTCTGGCCATCTCATTGTCTCTGGTTCGATCCCTTTTTCAAGCAGATCATTCTCCTCCTTGGACCACTTAGGACGGGCTTTGAGGTAGCCACCTTGTTGGGGAACATAGTAATTTCAAAAAAATTCCTACGCACACGCAATATCATGGTGATGGCATAGCAATGAGAGGGGAGAGTGTTCGTCCACGTACCCTCGTAGCCCGCAAGCGGAAGCGTTATGACAACGCAGTTGATGTAGTCATACGTCTTCACGATCCAACGGATCCAAGCACCGAACGTACGGCACCTCCGAGTTCAGCACACGTTCAGCTCGATGATGATCCCCGGGCTCCGATCCAACAAAGCTTCGGGGATGAGTTCCGTCAGCACGACGGCGTGGTGACGATGATGATGTTCTACCTGTGTAGGGCTTCGCCTAAACTCCGCGACGATATGACCGAGGTGGAATATGGTGGAGGGGGGCACCGCACATGGCTAAGGAACGATCCGTAGATTAACTTGTGTGTCATGGGGTGCCCCCCTGCCCCCGTATATAAAGGAGCAAGGGGGGAGGAGGCCGGCCCTAGGAGGGGGCGCGCCAAGGGGAGTCCTACTCCCACCGGGAGTAGGACTCCCTCCTTCCTTGTTGGAGTAGGAGAAGGGGGGAAAGAGGGGGAGAGGAGGAAGGAAAGGGGGGCCGCACCCCTTGTCCAATTCGGACCAGAGGGGGGCTGTGTGCCTCCTTCCTTTCGGCCTCTCTCCTCTATTCCCGTATGGCCCAATAAGGCCCATATACTCCCCGGCGAATTCCCGTAACTCTCCTGGATATTCATATTGGCTCCTACATATTCTACGAAGATCTTCATCGGTCAAACCGCATAACAACATACGTTGTCCCCTTTGTCATCAGTATGTTACTTGCCCGAGATTTGATCGTCGGTATCCAATACCTAGTTCAATCTCGTTACCGGCAAGTCTCTTTACTCGTTCCGTAATACATCATCCCACAACTAACTCATTAGTTGGAATGCTTGCAAGGCTTAAGTGATGTGTATTACCGAGAGGGCCCAGAGATACCTCTCCGACAATCGGAGTGACAAAACCTAATATCGAAATACGCCAACCCAACATGTACCTTCGGAGACACCTGTAGAGCACCTTTATAATCACCTAGTTACGTTGTGACGTTTGGTAGCACACAAAGTGTTCCTCTGGTAAACGGGAGTTGCATAATCTCATAGTCACAGGAACATGTATAAGTCATGAAGAAACAGTAGCAACATACTAAACGATCGTGTGCTAAGCTAACGGAATGGGTCAAGTCAATCACATCATTCTCCTAATGATGTGATCCCGTTAATCAAATGACAACTCTTTTGTCCATGGTTAGGAAACTTAACCATCTTTGATTCACGAGCTAGTCAAGTAGAGGCATACTAGTGACACTATGTTTGTCTATGTATTCACACATGTATTATGTTTCCGGTTAATACAATTCTAGCATGAATAATAAACATTTATCACGAAATAAGGAAATAAATAATAACTTTATTATTGCCTCTAGGGCATATTTCCTTCAGTCTCCCACTTGCACTAGAGTCAATAATCTAGTTCACATCACCATGTGATTTAACACCAATATTCACATCTGTATGTGATTAATACCCATAGTTCACATCGTCATGTGATCAACTCCCAAAGGGTTTACTAGAGTCAATAATCTAGTTCACATGGCTATGTGATTAACACCCAAAGAGTACTAAGGTATGATCATGTTTTGCTCATGAGAGAAGTTTAGTCAACGGGTCTATCACATTCAGAGCCGTATGTATTTTGCAAATATTCTATGTCCACAATGCTTTGCACGGAGCTACTCTAGCCAATTGCTCCCACTTTCAATATGTATCCAGATTGAGACTTAGAGTCATCTGGATTGGTGTAAAAGCTTGCATCGTTGTAACTTTTTACGACTAGCTCTTTTATCACTTCCATAATCGAGAAACATCTCCTTAGTCCCCACTAAGGATATTTTTGACCGCTGTTCTAGTGATCTACTTTTAGATCAAAATTGTATTCCTTTGCCAAACTCAGAGCAAGGTATACAATAGGTCTAGCACACAGCATAGCATACTTTATAGAACCTATGACTGAGGCATAGGGAATGACTGTTCATTCTTTTCTATTTTCTGCCGTGGTCGGGTTTTGAGTCTTACTAAATTTCACACCTTGCAACACAGGCAAGAACTCTTTCTTTGACTGTTCTATTTTGAACTACTTCAAAATCTTGTCAAGGTATGTACTCATTGAAAAATCTTATCAAGCGTCTTGATCTATCTCTATAGATCTTGATGCTCAATGTGTAAGCAGCTTCACCAAGGTCTTTCTTTGAAAAACTCCTTTCAAACACTCATTTATGCTTTCCAGAAAAATTCTACATTATTTCCGATCAACAATATGTCATTCACATATACTTATCAGAAATGTTGTAGTGCTCCCACTCACTTTCTTGTAAATACAGGCTTCACTGCAAGTCTGTATTAAAACTATATGCTTTGATCAACTTATCAAAGCGTATATTCCAACTCCGAGATGCTTGCACCAGTCCATTGATGGATCGCTGGAGCTTGCACATTTTGTTAGCACCTTTCGGATCGACAAAACCTTCTGGTTGCATCATATACAACTCTTCTTTAAAAAATCCATTAAGGAATGCAGTTTTGACATCCATTTGCCAGATTTCATAAAATGTGGCAATTGCTAACATGATTCAGACAGACTTAAGCATAGATACGAGTGAAAAACTCTCATCGTAGTCAACACCTTGAACTTGTCGAAAACCTTTTGCGACAATTCTAGCTTTGTAGATAGTAACACTATCAGCGTCCGTCTTCCTCTTGAAGATCCATTTAATCTCAATGTCTCGCCGATCATTGGGCAAGTCAATCAAAGTCCATACTTTGTTTTCATACATGGATCTTATCTCAGATCTCATGGCCTCAAGCCATTTTGCGGAATCTGGGCTCACCATCGCTTCTTCATAGTTCGTAGGTTCGTCATGGTCTAGTGACATAACTTCCAGAACAGGATTACCATACCACTCTAGTGCGGATCTTACTCTGGAAGACCTACGAGGTTCTGTAGTAACTTAATCTGAAGTTTCATGATCATCATCATTAACTTCCTCACTAATTGGTGTAGTAGTCACAGGAACAGATTTCTGTGATGACTACTTTCAAATAAGGGAGCAGGTACAATTACCTCATCAAGTTCTACTTTCCTCCCACTCACTTCTTTCGAGAGAAACTCCTTCTCTAGAAAGGATCCATTCTTAGCAACGAATGTTTTGCCTTTGGATTTGTGATAGAAGGAGTACCCAACAGTTTCCTTTGGGTATTCTATGAAGACGCACTTCTCCGATTTGGGTTCGAGCTTATCAGGTTGAAACTTTTTCATATAAGCATCGCAACTCCAAACTTTAAGAAACGACAGCTTAGGTTTACTGCTAAACCATAGTTCATACGGTGTCGTCTGAACGGATTTAGATGGTGTCCTATTAAACATGAATGCAGTTGTCTCTAATGCATAACCCCAAAACTATAGTGGTAAACCGATAAGAGACATCATAGATTGCACTATATCCAATAAAGTACGGTTATGACGTTCGGACACACCATAACGTTGTGGTGTTCCAGGTGGCATGAGTTGTGAAACTATTCCACATTGTTTTAATTGAAGACCAAACTCGTAACTCAAATATTCGTCTCCGCGATCAGATCGTAGAAACTTTATTTTCTTGTTACGATGATTTTTCCACTTCACTCTGAAATTCTTTGAACCCTTCAATTATTTCAGACTTATGTTTCATCAAGTAGATATACCCATATCTGCTCAAATCATTTTGTGAAGGTCAGAAAATAACAATACTTGCCACGAGCATCAACACTCATTGGATCGCATACATCGGTATGTATTATTTCCAATAAGTCAGTAGCTAGTTCCATTGTTCCTGAGAACGGAGTTTTAGTCATCTTGCCCAAAAGGCATGGTTCGCAAGCATCAAATGATTCATAACCAAGTGATTCCGAAAATCCATCTTTATGGAGTTTCTTCATGCGCTTTACACCGATATGACCCAAACGGCAGTGCCACAAACAAGTTGCACTATCATTATTAACTTTGCATCTTTTGGCATCAATATTATGAATATGTGTATCACTACGATCGAGATCCAACAAACTATTTTCATTGGGTGTATGACCATTGAAGGTTTTATTCATGTAAACAGAACAACAATTATTCTTTGACTTTAAATGAATTACTGTATCGCAATAAACATGATCAAATCATATTCATGTTCAATGCAAATGCCAAATAACATTTATTTAGGTTTAACACTAATCCTGAAGGTATAGGGAGTGTGCGATGATGATCGTATCAATCTTGGAACCACTTCCAATACACATCGTCACTTCACCCTCAACTAGTCTCTGTTTATTATGTAACTCCTTTTTCGAGTTACTAATCTTTAGCAACCGAACAAGTATCAAATACTCAGGGGTTACTATAAACACTAGTAAGGTACACATCAATAACTTGTATATCAAATATACCCTTGTTCACTTTGCCATCCTTCTTATCCACCAAATATTCAAGGCATTTCCTCTTCTAGTGACCATTTCCTGTGCAGTATAATCACTCAGTTTCAGGCTTTGGTCCAGCTTTGGGCTTCTTCGCGGGAGTGACAACTTGCTTGTCATTCTACTTGAAGTTCCCTTTCTATCCCTTTGCCCTTTTCTTGAAACTAGTGGTCTTGTCAATCATCAACACTTGATGCTCTTTCTTTATTTCTACCTTCGTCGATTTCAACATCACGAAGAGCTCGGGAATCGTTTTTGTCATCCCTTGCATACTATAGTTCATCACAAAGTTCTACTAACTTGGTGATGGTGACTAGAGAATTCTGTCAATCACTATCTTATCTGGAAGATTAACTCCCACTTGATTCAAGCGATTGTAGTACCCAGACAATCTGAGCACATGCTCACTAGTTGAGCGATTCTCCTCCATCTTTTAGCCATAGAACTTGTTGGAGACTTCATATCTCTCAACTCGGGTATTTGCTTGAAATATTAACTTCAACTCCTGGAACATCTCATATGGTCCATGACGTTCAAAACGTCTTTGAAGTCCCGATTCTAAGCCGTTAATCATGGTGCACAAAACTATCAAGTAGTCATCATATTGAGCTAGCCAAACGTTCATAACTTCTGCATTTGCTCCTGCAATAGGTCCGTCACCTAGCGGTGCATCAAGGACATAATTCTTCTGTGCAGCAATGAGGATAAACCTCAGATCACGGATCCAATCCGCATCATTGTTACTAACATCTTTGAACACAATTTTCTCCAGGAACATATCAAAATAAACATATGAAAGCAACAACTCAAGCTATTGATCTACAACATAATTTGCAAAATACTACCAGGACTAAGTTCATGATAAATTAAAGTTCAATTAATCATATTACTAAAGAACTCCCACTTAGATAGACATCCCTCTAGTCATCTAAGTGATCACGTGATTCAAATCAACTAAACCATAACCGATCATCACGTGAGATGGAGTAGTTTTCAATGGTGAACATCACTATGTTGATCATATCTACTATATGATTCACGCTCGACCTTTCGGTCTCCGTGTTCCGAGGCCATATCTGCATATGCTAGGCTCGTCAAGTTTAACCTGAGTATTCCGCGTGTGCAAAACTGGCTTGCACCCGTTGTAGATGGACGTAGAGCTTATCACACCCGATCATCACGTGGTGTCTAGGCACGACGAACTTTGGCAACGGTGCATACTCAGGGAGAACACTTCTTGATAATTAGTGAGAGATCATCTTAAAATGCTACCGTCAATCAAAGCAAGATCAGATGCATAAAGGATAAACATCACATGCAATCAATATAAGTGATATGATATGGCCATCATCATCTTGTGCTTCTGATCTCCATCTCCGAAGCACCGTCATGATCACCATCGTCACCGGCGCGACACCTTGATCTCCATCGTAGCATCGTTGTCGTCTCGCCAACTATTGCTTCTATGACTATCGCTACCGCTTAGTGATAAAGTAAAGCAATTACAGGGCGTTTGCATTTCATACAATAAAGCGACAACCATATGGCTCCTGCCAGTTGCCGATAACTCGGTTACAAAACATGATCATCTCATACAATAAAATATAGCATCACGTCTTGACCATATCACATCACAACATGCCCTGCAAAAACAAGTTAGACGTCCTCTACTTTGTTGTTGCAAATTTTACGTGGCTGCTACAGGCTTAGCAAGAACCGTTCTTACCTACGCATCAAAACCACAACGATAGTTTGTCAAGTTGGTGTTGTTTTAACCTTCGCAAGGACCGGGCGTAGCCACACTCGGTTCAACTAAAGTGAGAGAGACAGACACCCGCCAGTCACCTTTAAGCACGAGTGCTCGTAACGGTGAAACCAGTCTCGCGTAAGCGTACGCGTAATGTCGGTCCGGGCCCCTTCATCTCGCAATACCGCTGAGCCAAAGTATGACATGCTGGTAAGCAGTATGACTTGAATCGGCCACAACTCACTTGTGTTCTACTCGTGCATATGACATCTACGCATAAAACCTAGGCTCGGATGCCACTGTTGGGGAACGTAGTAATTTCAAAAAAATTCCTACGCACACGCAATATCATGGTGATGGCATAGCAACGAGAGGGGAGAGTGTTCGTCCACGTACCCTCGTAGACCGTAAGCGGAAGCGTCATGACAACGCGGTTGATGTAGTCGTACGTCTTCACGATCCGACCGATCCAAGCACCGAACGTACGGCACCTCCGAGTTCAGCACACGTTCAGCTCGATGACGATCCCCGGGCTCCGATCCAGCAAAGCTTCGGGGATGAGTTCCGTCAGCACGACGGCATGGTGACGATGATGATGTTCTACCGGCGCAGGGCTTCGCCTAAACTCCGCGACGATATGATCGAGGTGGAATATGGTGGAGGGGGGCACCGCACACGGCTAAGGAACGATCCGTAGATTAACTTGTGTGTCATGGGGTGCCCCCCTGCCCCCGTATATAAAGGAGCAAGGGGGGAGGAGGCCGGCCCTAGGAGGGGGCGCGCCAAGGGGAGTCCTACTCCTAGGACTCCCTCCTTCCTTGTTGGAGTAGGAGAAGGGGGGAAAGAGGGGGAGAGGAGGAAGGAAAGGGGGGCCGCACCCCTTGTCCAATTCGGACCAGAGGGGGGCTGCGCGCCTCCTTCCTTTCGGCCTCTCTCCTCTATTCCCGTATGGCCCAATAAGGCCCATATACTCCCCGGCGAATTCCCGTAACTCTCCGGTACTCCGAAAAATACCCGAATCACTCGGAACCTTTCCGAACTCCGAATATAGTCGTCCAATATATCGATCTTTACGTCATGTCCCCGATCTCATCCGGGACTCTGAACTCCTTCGGTACATCAAAACTCATAAACTCATAATATAACTGTCATCGAAACCGTAAGCGTGCGGACCCTACGGGTACGAGAACTATGTAGACATGACCTAGAACTATTCTCGGTCAATAACCAATAGCGGAACCTGGATGTTCATATTGCATCCTACATATTCTACGAAGATCTTCATCGGTCAAACCGCATAACAACATACGTTGTCCCCTTTGTCATCGGTATGTTACTTGCCCGAGATTGGATCGTCGGTATCCAATACCTAGTTCAATCTCGTTACCGGCAAGTCTCTTACTCGTTCCGTAATACATCATCCCACAACTAACTCATTAGTTGCAATGCTTTCAAGGCTTAAGTGATGTGTATTTCCGAGAGGGCCCAGAGATACCTCTCCGACAATCGGAGTGACAAAACCTAATATCGAAATACGCCAACCCAACATGTACCTTCGGAAACACCTGTAGAGCACCTTTATAATCACCTAGTTACGTTGTGACGTTTGGTAGCACACAAAGTGTTCCTCTGGTAAACGGGAGTTGCATAATCTCATAGTCACAGGAACATGTATAAGTCATGAAGAAAGCAGTAGCAACATACTAAACGATCGTGTGCTAAGCTAACGGAAGGGGTCAAGTCAATAACATCATTCTCCTAATGATGTGATCCCATTAATCAAATGACAACTCTTTTGTCCATGGCTAGGAAACTTAACCATCTTTGATTCACGAGCTAGTCAAGTAGAGGCATACTAGTGACACTATGTTTGTCTATGTATTCACACATGTATTATGTTTCCGGTTAATACAATTCTAGCATGAATAATAAACATTTATCATGAAATAAGGAAATAAATAATAACTTTATTATTGCCTCTAGGGCATATTTCCTTCACACCTGACCCCGTGCGATGGTGAAGCTTCTTCTTCGCAGCATTTTCCTTGTTCGTCGCCGACATCTTCTTACTCTTTTCCGATGTCTTGTGGGCCACAAATGTGGGCCAGTGATCTTTGATCTTCTCATATTTGCCGATGAATTCTGGTGTCTTTTTTTGCGACAAAATGGTTCAACTCTTTCCTCCACCTCCTGAATAGGGTTGCCATCTTCTTAAGAGCACAAGACTTGATTAATTGCTCTTTAACTGGCTTCTCCGGATCCTCCTCTGGCGGTAGGGTGAAATTTTGTTGGAAATATGCCCTAGAGGCAATAATAAATGAGTTATTATTATATTTCCTTGTTCATGATAATCGTTTATTATCCATGCTATAATTGTATTGATAGGAAACTCAGGTACATGTGTGGGTACATAGACAACACCACGTCCCTAGTAAGCCTCTAGTTGACTAGCTCGTTGATCAATAGATGGTTACGGTTTCCTAACCATGGACATTGGATGTCATTGATAACAGGATCACATCATTAGGAGAATGATGTGATGGACAAGACCCAATCCTAAGCCTAGCATAGAGATCGTGTAGTTCGTATGCTAAAGCTTTTCTAATGTCAAGTATCTTTTCCTTAGACCATGAGATTGTGCAACTCCCGGATACCGTAGGAATGCTTTGGGTGTACCAAACATCACAACGTAACTGGGTGACTATAAAGGTGCACTACAGGTATCTCCGAAAGTGTCTGTTGGGTTGGCACGAATCAAGACTGGGATTTGTCACTCCGTGTAAACGGAGAGGTATCTCTGGGCCCATTCGGTAGTACATCATCATAATGTGCACAATATGATCAAGGGGTTGATCACGGGATGATGTGTTACAGAACGAGTAAAGAGACTTGCCGGTAACGAGATTGAACAAGGTATCGGGATACCGACGATCGAATCTCGGGCAAGTACAATACTGCTAGACAAAGGGAATTGTATACGGGATCGATTGAGTCCTTGACATCGTGGTTCATCCGATGAGATCATCGTGGAACATGTGGGAGCCAACATGGGTATCCAGATCCCGCTGTTGGTTATTGACCAGAGAACGTCTCGGTCATGTCTGCATGGTTCCCGAACTCGTAGGGTCTACACACTTAAGGTTCGATGACGCTAGGGTTATAGAGGAAGTTTGTATGTGGTTACCGAATGTTGTTCGGAGTCCCGGATGAGATCCCGGACATCACAAGGAGTTCCGGAATGGTTCGGAGGTAAAGATTTATATATGGAAAGTTGTTGTTCGGGTTCCGGAAAAAGTTCAGGTTTTTTTTCGGTATTGTACCAGGAAGCTTCCAGAAGGTTCCGGAGGATTCCGGAGGGGTCCGAAGGTCCGGAAACTGTTCCACCACGTCCAATACAGCAGCATGGGCTGTAGGGGGGCACCCTAGACTTAATGGGCCAGGGGCACCAGCCCCCCCAAGGCCCATGCGCATGGGAGGGGGAAAACCCTAAAGGGGGAGGCCTCCACTTGACTTGGGAGGCACTCCTCCCCCCTTGGCCGCCGCCCCCAACCCTAGATGGGATCAAGGGGGGCCGGCCCCCTCTTCCCCCCACCTATAAATAGTGGAGGGGTGGGAGGGCAGCCGCACCAGATGTTCTGGCGCAGCCCTCCCCCTCTCCCGTGACACCTCCTCCTCTCCCGCAGGTGCTTGGCGAAGCCCTGCAGGATTGCCACGCTCCTCCACCACCACCACGCCGTTTTGCTGCTGCTAGATGGAGTCTTCCTCAACCTCTCCCTCTCTCCTTGCTGGATCAAGGCGTGGGAGACGTCACCGGGCTGTACGTGTGTTGAACGCGGAGGTGCCGTCCGTTCGGCACTCGGATCTCCGGTGATTTGGATCACGACGAGTACGACTCCTTCAACCCCGTTCTCTTGAACGCTTCCGCTTAGCGATCTACAAGGGTATGTAGGTGCACTCTCCTTCCCCTCGTTGCTGGTTTCTCCATAGATAGATCTTGGTGACACGTAGGAAAATTTTCGAATTTCTGCTATGTTCCCCAACAGTGGCATCATGAGCTAGGTCTATTGCGTAGATTCTTTGCACGAGTAGAACACAAAGTAGTTGTGGGCGTTGATTTTGTTCAATATGCTTACCGTTACTAGTCCAATCTTGTTTCGACGGTATTGTGGGATGAAGCGGCCCGGACCGACCTTACACGTACTCTTACGTGAGACAGGTTCCACCGACTGACATGCACTTGGTGCATAAGGTGGCTAGCGGGTGCCAGTCTCTCCCACTTTAGTCGGAACGGATTCGATGAAAAGGGTCCTTATGAAGGGTAAATAGCAATTGACATATCACGTTGTGTTTTTGCGTAGGTAAGAAACGTTCTTGCTAGAAACCCATAGCAGCCACGTAAAACATGCAAACAACAATTAGAGGACGTCTAACTTGTTTTTGCAGGGTATGCTATGTGATGTGATATGGACAAGAAGAATGTGATGAATATATGTGATGTATGAGATTGATCATGTTCTTGTAATAGGAATCACGACTTGCATGTCGATGAGTATGACAACCGGCAGGAGCCATAGGAGTTGTCTTTATTTATTGTATGACCTGCGTGTCATTGAACAACGCCATGTAATTACTTTACTTTATTGCTAACCGGTAGCCATAGTAGTAGAAGTAATAGTTGGCGAGACAACTTCATGAAGACACGATGATGGAGATCATGGTGTCATGCCGGTGACGATGATGATCATGGAGCCCCGAAGATGGAGATCAATGGAGCTATATGATATTGGCCATATCATGTCACTACTATATAATTGCATGTGATGTTTATTATGTTTATGCATCTTGTTTACTTAGAACGACGGTAGTAAATAAGATGATCCCTTACAACAATTTCAAGAAGTGTTCTCCCCTAACTGTGCACCGTTGCTAAAGTTCATCGCTTCTAAGCACCACGTGATGATCGGGTGTGATAGATCCTTACGTTCACATACAACGGGTGTAAGACAGATTTACACATGCAATACACTTAGGGTTAACTTGACGAGCCTAGCATGTATAGACATGACCTCGGAACACGGAGACCGAAAGGTCGAGCATGAGTCGTATAGTAGATACGATCAACATGAAGATGTTCACCGATGATGACTAGTCCGTCTCACGTGATGATCGGACACGGCCTAGTTGACTCGGATCATGTAATCACTTAGATGACCAGAGGGATGTCTATCTGAGTGGGAGTTCATAAGATGAACTTAATTATCCTGAACATAGTCAAAAGCCCTTTGCAAATTATGTCGTAAGCTCGCGCTTTAGTTCTACTATTTTAGATATGTTCCTAGAGAAAATATAGTTGAAAGTTGACAGTAGCGATTATGCAGACAGTAGAAAGCTTATGTCCTTAATGCACCGCTCAGTGTGCTGAACCCCAAATGTCGTTTGTGGATGTTGCGAACATCGAACATACACGTTTTGATAACTACGTGATAGTTCAGTTAAATGGTTTAAGTAGAGGCACCAAAGACGTTTTCGAAACATCGCGGAACATATGAGATGTTTCGAGGGCTGAAATTGGGATTTCAGGCTCATGCCCACGTCAAGAGGTATAAGACCTCCGACGATTTTCTTAGCCTGCAAACTAAGGGAGAAAAGCTCAATCATTGAGCTTGTGCTCAGATTGTCTGAGTGCAACAATCACTTGAATCGAGTGGGAGTTGATCTTCCAGATGAGATAGTAATGTTTCTCCAAAGTCATTGCCACCAAGCTGCAAGAGCTTCGTGATGAACTATAACATATCAGGGATAGATATGATGGTCCTTGAGGTATTCGCGATGTTTGACACCGCGAAAGTAGAAATCAAGAAGGAGCATCAATTGTTGATGGTTGGTGAAACCACTAGTTTCAAGACGGGCATGGGAAAGAAGGGATACTTCATGAAACAGCAAATCAGCTGCTGCTCTAGTGAAGAAACCCAAGGTTGAACCCAAACCCGAGACTAAGTGCTTCTGTAATAAGGGGAACAACCACTGGAGCAGAATTACCCTAGATACTTGGTAGATGATAAGGCTGGCAAGGTCGATAGAAGTATATTGGATATACATTATGTTAATGTGTATTTTACTAGTACTCCTAGTAGCACCAGGGTATTAAGATACCGATTCGGTTGCTAACTGTTAGTAACTCGAAATAAAAGCTACGGAATAAACGGAGACTAGCTAAAGGTGAGCTGACGATATGTGTTGGAAGTGTTTCCAAGTTTGATGTGATCAAACATCGCACGCTCCCTATACCATCAAGATTAGTATTAAACCTGAATAATTGTCATTTGGTGTTTGCGTTGAGCATAGACATGATTGGATTATGTCTATCGCAATACGGTTATTCATTTAAGGAGAATAATGGTTACTCTGTTTATTTGAATAATACCTTCAATGGTCTTGCACCTAAAGGAATGGTTTATTGAATCTCGATCGTAGTGATACACATTTTCATGCCAACAGATATAAGATAGTAATGATAGTACCACTTACTTGTGGCACTGCCATGTGAGTCATATTGGTATAAAACGCATGAAGAAGCTCCATGTTGATGGATCTTTGGACTCACTCGGTTTTGAAAAGTTTGAGACATGCGAACCATGTCTATTGGTGTATACGCATGAAGAAACTCCATGCAGATGGATCATTTGGACTCACTTGATTTTGGATCACTTGAGATATGCAAATTATACCACATGGGCAAGATGACTGAAAGCCTCGTTTTCAGTAAAATGGAACAAGATAGCAACTTGTTGGAAGCAACACATTTTGATGTGTGTGCAGTCCAATGAGTGCTGAGGCATGCAGTGAATATCGTTATGTTCTTACTTCACTGATAATTTGAGTAGATACTGAGTATATTTACTTGATGAAACACAAGTCTGAATTATTGAATGGTTCAAGTAATTTCAGAGTGAAGTTGAAGATCATGGTGATAAGAGGATAAAATGTCTATGATATGATCATAGAGATGAGTATCTGAGTTACGAGCTTTGGCACACAATTAAGACATTGTGGAAATTGTTTCACAATTAATACCGCCTAGAACACCATAGTGTGATGGTGTGTCTGAACATCATAGTTGCACCCTATGGAATATGGTGCGTACCTTGATGTCTCTTATCGAATTACCACTGTCGTTCATGGGTTAGGCATTAGAGACAACCGCACTCACTTTAATAGGGTACCACATAATTCCGTTGAGACGACACCGTTTGGAGAAACCTAAGTTGTCGTTTCTTAAAAGTTTGGGGCTGCGACGCTTATGTGAAAAAAGTTTCAGGTTGATAAGCTCGAACCCAAAGCGGATAAAATGCATCTTCATAGGACACCCAAAACAGTTGGGTATACCTCCTAATTCAGATCCAAAAGCAATAGGGATTGTTTCTTGAATCGGGTGCTTTCTCGAGAAAAGTTTTGTCTCGAAAAGTTGAGTGGGAGGATGGTGGAGACTCGATGAGGTTATTGAACCATCACTTCAACTAGTGTGTAGCAGGGCACAGGAAGTTGTTCCTGTGGCGCCTACACCAATTGAAGTAGAAGCTTATGATAGTGATCATGAAGCTTCGGATCAAGTCACTACCGTA
The DNA here is from genome assembly GCA_963921465.1 of Triticum timopheevii. NCBI lineage: Eukaryota > Viridiplantae > Streptophyta > Magnoliopsida > Poales > Poaceae > Triticum > Triticum timopheevii. Next base: position 14,439,231 of record OY997271.1, read on the forward strand.
CCTCGTAGGGTGACAAGGATGCGTACTACTTCAGAGTGGTACAGTAATCCTGTCTTGAAGGTCATGTTGCTAGACAACAATGAACCTACGAGCTATGGAGAAGCGATGGTGGGCCCAAATTCCGACAAATGGTTAGAAGCCATGAGATCCGAGATAGGATCCATGTATCAGAACAAAGCATGGACTTTGGTGGACTTGCCCTATGATCGGCAAGCCATTAAGATAAATGGATCTTTAAGAAGAAGACGGACGTGGACGGTAATGTCACCGTCTATGAAGCTCGACTTGTGGCGAAGAGTTTTTCACAAGTTCAAGGAGTTGACTACGATGAGATTTTCTCATCTGTAGCGATGCTTAAGTCCGTCGGATTCATGTTAGCATTAGCTGCATTTATGAAATCTGGCAGATGGATGTCAAAACGAGTTTCCTTACCAGTTTTCGTAAGGAAAGGTTGTATGTGATACAATCAGAAAAGGTATGCTGGCTCTAGTGATCCTTCTAAGGACTGGAGTAAGCATCTCGGAGTTGGAATGTACACTTTGATAAGATGATCAAAGATTTTGGGTTTATACAAAGTTTATGAGAAACTTGTATTTCCAAAGAAGTGAGTGGGAGCACTATAGAATTTCTGATGAGTATATGTTCTTGACATATTGTTGATCAGAAATGATGTAGAATTTCTGGAAAGCATATAGGGTTATTTGAAAGGTGTTTTTCAATAGAAAACCTGGATTAAGCTACTTGAACATTGAGCATCAAGATCTACGAGGATAGATCAAAAATGCTTAATGGTACTTTCAAATGAGCACATACCTTGACATGATCTTGAAGGTGTTCAAGATGGATCAGTCATAGAAGGAGTTCTTGCCTGAGATGTAAGGTATGAAGTTAAGACTTAAAGCTCGACCACAGCAAAAAAGAGAGAAAGGACGAAGGTCGTCCCCTATGCTTTAGACGTAGGCTCTACAGTATGCCATGCTAAGTACCGCACCTGATGTGTGCCTTGCCGCTTGTCTGGCAAGAGGGTACAAAGGTGATCAAGGAGTGGATCACTAGATAGCGGTCAAAGTTATCCTTAGAGGAATAAGGATATGTTTCTCGATTATGGAGGTGATAAAGAGTTCGACATAAAGGGTTACGTCGATGCAAGCTTTAACACCTATCCGAGTGACTCTGAGTAGCAAACCGGATACGTATACAACCATTTGGAATAGCTCCAAGTGGAGCGTGGAAGTAGCATTTACAATATGACATATAGAATTGCGAAGTACATACGGATCTGAATGTTGCAGACCCGTTGACTAAAACCTCTCTCACAAGCAAAACATGATCAAACCCCAGAACTCATTGAGTCTTAATCACATGATGATGTGAACTAGTTTAATGACACTAGTAAACTCTTTAGATGTTGGTTGCATGGTGATGTGACCTGTGAGTGTTAATCACATGGTGATGTGAACTAGATTATTGACTCTAGTGCAAGTGGGAGACTGTTGGAAATATGCCCTAGGGGCAATAATAAATGAGTTATTATTATATTTCCTTGTTCATGATAATCGTTTATTATCCATGCTATAATTGTATTGATAGGAAACTCAGGTACATGTGTGGGTACATAGACAACACCACGTCCCTAGTAAGCCTCTAGTTGACTAGCTCGTTGATCAATAGATGGTTACGGTTTCCTGACCATGGACATTGGATGTCATTGATAACGGGATCACATCATTAGGAGAATGATGTGATGGACAAGACCCAATCCTATGCCTAGCATAGAGATCGTGTAGTTCGTATGCTAAAGCTTTTCTAATGTCAAGTATCTTTTCCTTAGACCATGAGATTGTGCAACTCCCGGATACCGTAGGAATGCTTTGGGTGTACCAAACGTCACAACGTAACTGGGTGACTATAAAGGTGCACTACAAGTATCTCCGAAAGTGTCTGTTGGGTTGGCACGAATCGAGACTGGGATTTGTCACTCCGTGTAAACGGAGAGGTATCTCTGGGCCCACTCGGTAGGACATCATCATAATGTGCACAATGTGATCAAGGGGTTGATCACGGGATGATGTGTTACGAAACGAGTAAAGAGACCTGCCGGTAACGAGATTGAACAAGGTATCGGGATACCGACGATCGAATCTCGGGCAAGTACAATACCGCTAGACAAAGGGAATTGTATACGGGATTGATTGAGTCCTTGACATCGTGGTTCATCCGATGAGATCATCGTGGAACATGTGGGAGCCAACATGGGTATCCAGATCCCGCTGTTGGTTATTGACCAGAGAACGTCTCGGTCATGTCTGCATGGTTCCCGAACCCGTAGGGTCTACACACTTAAGGTTCGATGACGCTAGGGTTATAAAGGAAGTTTGTATGTGGTTACCGAATGTTGTTCGGAGTCCCGGATGAGATCCCAGACGTCACGAGGAGTTCCGGAATGGTCCGGAGGTAAAGATTTATATATGGAAAGTTGTTGTTCGGGTTCCGGAAAAAGTTCGGGTTTTTTTCGGTATTGTACCGGGAAGCTTCCAGAAGGTTCCGGAGGATTCCGGAGGGGTCCGGAGGTCCGGAAACTGTTCCACCACGTCCAATACAGCAGCATGGGCTGTAGGGGGGCGCCCTAGCCTTAATGGGCCAGGGGCACCAGCCCCCCCAAGGCCCATGCGCATGGGAGGGGGAAAACCCTAAAGGGGGAGGCCTCCACTTGACTTGGGAGGCATTCCTCCCCCCTTGGCCGCTGCCCCCAACCCTAGATGGGATCAAGGGGGGCCGGACCCCTCTTCCCCCCCACCTATAAATAGTGGAGGGGTGGGAGGGCAGCCGCACCAGATGTTCTGGCGCAGCCCTCCCCCTCTCCCGTGACACCTCCTCCTCTCCCGCAGGTGCTTGGCGAAGCCCTGCAGGATTGCCACGCTCCTCCACCACCACCACGCCGTTGTGCTGCTGCTAGATGGAGTCTTCCTCAACCTCTCCCTCTCTCCTTGCTGGATCAAGGCGTGGGAGACTTCACCGGGCTGTACGTGTGTTGAACGCGGAGGTGCCGTCCGTTCGGCACTCGGATCTCCGGTGATTTGGATCACGACGAGTACGACTCCTTCAACCCCATTCTCTTGAACGCTTCCGCTTAGCAATCTACAAGGGTATGTAGATGCACTCTCCTTCCCCTCGTTGCTGGTTTCTCCATAGATAGATCTTGGTGACACGTAGGAATTTTTTTGAATTTCTGCTACGTTCCCCAACAAATTTGCCTTTAGCTGAGTCCAAAGATCTTCTTTCTGCATATCATTGACATAAGACACCTCAGGGTCGTCCTTAGGCTTATACCATTGCTAGATGCTGATCGGGATCTTATCCCTAACAAGAACCCTACACTGAGCAGAAAATGCGTTCTTTGTCCGGATGGGTTCAATCGGTTCGCCGTCGGGCGCGATTTCTATGATCTCAAACCTTTCATCCGAGCTCAAATTTTTCTTCGGGCCTCGTCTCCTTACCAAAGTTGTGCTCGATCCGGAGGGCTAGAAATTAAAAGGAAGAAAGACGAGAGTAATTAATATGTGTACATATACCAAAACAATGAATGCATCAATTAACTAGTCAGCACGGGCTTAACTAATATATATATATATATATATATATACCTGGCCGGACTCGGTTCGGTCACCGGAGCAGTCACCACGGTCTCCTTCTTGTACCTCCATTAGGTCATCACCGGAGCTATCATGAACATAACCCTCTTCTTGTACCGGCATTAATGGGCCGGAGCCATCATGAACATGGCCCTCTTCTTCACCCAGTCCTTCCTGACCAACGACGTCATTGAAAAATGACGCAATGACATCAGTTCCTTCTGCGATTATCTCCCCCAACATCGCTTCTGTTGCTTCATCTCGGTTGTGCTCCATAGTTTCTGCAAATATTTACAACATGTCAATTATTATTCAAACATGGTACAGATGGATATATATTAGTGGCAAACGTAGAACTAGCTAGCTAATCACAATAAGGAATCATGTTGGTGGCCTCGATGCTGCTTCTCTAGGGTTTGGGATTGCCTCGACACAACGCTTCAAGGGTTTGGGGTGGCCTCGATGACAACGCTCTTTTAACTTGGTAAATTTGGGTGGCCTCGAGAGTTTTGGTCGAGCAAGAGGGCCGAGGGGGGGGGGTGCTGCCATTGTATAGGGTTATCACGGTCGAGAGGGGGTATATATATCGACCGCCCCTCATGTCGAAGTTATCTCGAGGGGGCGGCGAGGGCGAAGGCGACAGACCCGATAAAACATAAGAAAACGAAGAAGAAATAAAAAGAGGAGAAGAAGAAAGGAATAGAGGAGAAGATCGAAGAAAAAAAAGAAGAAAAAAAAGAGGAGAAGAAGAAAGCAATAGAGGAGAAGAAGAAAAAATAGAATTTTTCTATTTTTTCTTCTTCTCCTCTATTCCTTTCTTCTTCTCCTCTTCCTTTTCTTCTTTTTTGTTCTTCTTATTTATTTCTCCTCTATTCCTTTCTTTCTTCTTCTCCTCTTATTTTTCTTCTTCTCCCTCGAGAAAGGAAAATAATTAAGGAAAAGGAAGAAAAGAGGAAGAAGGAAGAAGGAAGAAGAAGAAGAAAGGAATAGAGGACAAGAAGAAAAAATAGAATTTTTTTTCTATTTTTTCTTCTTCTCCTCTATTCCTTTCTTCTTCTCCTCTTCTTTTTCTTCTTTTTTCTTCTTCTTATTTATTTCTCCTCTTCTTTTCCTCTCCACTTCTTCTCCTTTTCTTCCTCTTCTTATTTTCCTTTTTCCTCTCATTCTTTTTCTTCTTCTTCTTCCTTCTTCCTTCTTCCTCTTTTCTTCCTTTTCCTTATTTTACTTTTTCCTCTACACTAACCTAATTAAAATGCACTAACCTAAAATCGATATCTACTAACAACGTAAATAAAAAATTAATACATATATGAAAAAACATATATAAACAAAAAAATGCTATGAATATTATATTCATACATACATAGCCACATCCATTCATCATATAGCTACCACATACATATATAGATTAATTATATATATTAAAAAAATGCAATGAACAAAAAATACACATGTATGTATGAAAAAAAGCACTGACCACAGAGCCTCAACGGTGGCGGCTCACAACGGGGGCGGCCGGCGAGGGCGACGGCGGCGGTGGCGAGGGCGTCAGCGACGACCACGGCGGGCTGGGGCAGGGGTGTGGCCGGCGAGGGCGACGGCGGCGGCGGCGAGGGCGTCGGCGACGACCACGGCGGGCCGGGGCAGGGGCGTGGCCGGCGACGACGGCGACGGTGACGGCGACGACGGCCGCGGGCGGTCGGCGTCGGCGGGGGCGGCCAGCGGGCGGCGGGCGGCGTCGGGGCAGCGCCTGGAGGCGACGGGGCAGGAGCGACGACGGGGGCGCGCGGACAGTGTCGGGGCGGCGCGCAGACGGCGTCGGGGCGGCGCGCGGACGGCGTCTGGGCGGCGGACGGCGTCGGGGCAGCGGACGACGTCGATCTGGGCAGCTTGGTGGCGTCGATGGCAACTGGCGATGTGTTCGTCAAATTTTCCTAAGTGCTGTATATATAGCAAGAGCATTGGTCCCGGTTCGTGAAACCAACCGGACCAATGCACCCTTTAGTCCCGGTTGGTGCCACCAACCGGGACCAAAGGCCTCTTTTCAGCAACCCAAAGGGCGGGAAGCGGCGGCCTTTGGTCCCGGTTGGTGGCACCAACCGGGACTAATGCTTACCCCTTTAGTCCCACCTCGCTAGTTGAGAGGGGTGCGCAGTGGTTTATAAGCCCCACTGCCGCACCCCTCTCGAGCTCCTCTCCGCCGTAGGCTTGCGGGCCTATTTGCTACTGCTTTGCCTTCTGGGCCTTCTGGGCCTACTGCGGGCCTGAATCCTAGCCCATGGTAGGGTTTCTAGTCGTATTCAGGCCGTGGTGGCCCAGTAGGAGGCATTTGTTTTGTTTTTTGTTTTCTTTCTTGCTTTATTTATTTTATTTTGTTTCTACTTACAACAAAATACTTATTGTTGCTATTCTTAATTATTTTTCAGTTTTTTGTTTTGTTTTCTGCATTATATATTTTCTTTTGTTTTTTGCTTTATTTTTTAATTTTTTTTGCTTTTAGTTTTAGAAAAATTATAAACTTTCTGTTAGTGCCATTAGTTTTCAAATTTGAAAACAGTTTTTTTGTTTTTTTGTTTTCTTTCTTTCTTTCTTTATTTTATTTTGTTTCTACTTACAACAAAATACTTATTGTTGCTATTTTTAATTGTTTTTTGTTTTGTTTTCTGCATTATTTATTTTCTTTTGTTTTTTGCTTTATTTTTTAATTCTTTTTGCTTTTAGTTTTAAAAAATTTATAAACTTTCTGTTAGTGCCATTAGTTTTCAAATTTGAAAACACTTTTTTTGTTTTCTTTCTTGCTTTATTTATTTTATTTTGTTTCTACTTACAACAAAATACTTATTATTGCTATTTTTAATTATTTTCCAGTTTTTTTGTTTCGTTTTCTGCATCATTTATTTTCTTTTGTTTTTTTGCTTTATTTTTTAATTCTTTTTGCTTTTAGTTTTAGAAAAATTATAAACTTTCTGTTAGTGCCATTAGGTTTCAAATTTGAAAACACTTTTTTTGTTTTTTTTGTTTTCTTTCTTGCTTTATTTATTTTATTTTGTTTCTACTTACAACAAAATACTTATTGTTGCTATTTTTAATTATTACGAGGGCCGAACCATAAGACATTAAAGCATTTCAAATGAACTATGAAAAAGTTGAAAGTTTGCATGGTATCATAAATTCACCCACATAGCATGTGCATGTACAAAACGGACAATGGTATCATACTCGTGTGTTACAAAGTTGGCATGGTATCATCATAATAGTTGCGGGAGAAAGTCTTCACTTCTTCTTCGCTTGTGTCATTTGCTTATTGCGCCGTAACCATGGATAATCTTCATCGCTTATCAGGATGCTGGGGTCAGCCTTGACTTTGAAGGGAGGAATTTCATGAAACTTTTCATAATCTTCAGACATGTCTGTCTTGCCCTCCACTCCCACGATGTCCCTTTTTCCTGAAAGAACTATGTGGTGCTTTGGCTCATCGTATGATGTATTCGCTTCCTTATCTTTTCTTTTTCTCGGTCTGGTAGACATGTCCTTCACATAGATAACCTGTGCCACATCATTGGCTAGGACGAACGGTTCATCAGTGTACCCAAGATTTTTTAGATCCATTGTTGTCATTCCGTACTGTGGGTCTACCTGTACCCCGCCTCCTGACAGATTGACCCATTTGCACTTAAACAAAGGGACCTTAAAATCATGTCCGTAGTCAAGTTCCCATATGTCCACTATGTAACCATAATATATGTCCTTTCCCCTCTCGGTTGTTGCATCAAAGCAGACACCGCTGTTTTGGTTGGTGCTCTTTTGATCTTGGTTAATCGTGTAAAATGTATTCCCATTTATCTCGTATCCTTTCCAAATCGTAACAGTCGAAGATGGTCCCCTGGACAACAAGTACAGCTCATCACAAACAGTGTTGTCACCTCTGAGACGTGCTTCCAACCAACTGCTGAAAGTCCTGATGTGTTCACATGTAATCCAGTCGTTGCACTGCTCCGGGTGTTTGGAGCGCAGACTGTTCTTGTGTTTATCGACATACGGGGTCACCTAGGTAGAGTTATGTAGAACTGTGTAGCGTGCTTGAGACCAAAAATATCCGTCCCTGCATATTATTGAGTCCCTTCCAAGCGTGCCTTTTCCAGTCAGTCTCCCCTCATACCGCGATTGAGGGAGACCTATCTTCTTAAGGCCAGGAATGAAGTCAACACAAAACCCGATGACATCCTCTGTTTGATGGCCCATGGAGATGCTTCCTTCTGGCCTAGCGCGGTTACAGACATATTTCTTTAGGACTCCCATGAACCTCTCAAAGGGGTACATATTGTGTAGAAATACGGGGCCCAGAATGACAATCTCGTCAACTAGATGAACTAGGACGTGCGTCATGATATTGAAGAAGGATGGTGGGAACACCAGCTCGAAACTGACAAGACATTGCACCACATCACTCCTTAGCCTTGGTATGATTTCTGGATCGATCACCTTCTAAGAGATTGCATTGAGGAATGCACATAGCTTCACAATGGCTAATCGGACGTTTTCCGATAGAAGCCCCCTCAATGCAACCGGAAGCAGTTGCGTCATAATCACGTGGCAGTCATGAGACTTTAGGTTCTGAAACTTTTTCTCTGACATATTTATTATTCCTTTTATATTCGATGAGAAGCCAGTCGGGACCTTCATACTAAGCAGGCATTCAAAGAAGATTTCCTTCTCTTCTTTGGTAAGAGCATAGCTGGCAGGACCTTCATACTGCTTTGGAGGCATGCCGTCTTTTTCGTGCAAACGTTGCAGGTCCTCCCGTGCCTCAGTTGTATCTTTTGTCTTCCCATACACGCCCAAGAAGCCTAGCAGGTTCATGCAAAGGTTCTTCGTCACGTGCATCACATCGATCGAAGAGCGGACCTCTAGGTCTTTCCGGTAGGGTAGGTCCCAAAATATAGATTTCTTCTTCCACATGGGTGCGTGTCCCCCAACGTCACTCGGAACAGCTAGTCCGCCGGGACCCTTTCCAAAGATTATGTGTAAATCATTGACCATAGCAAGTACGTGATCACCAGTACGCATGGCGGGCTTCCTCCGGTGATCTGCCTCGCCTTTGAAATGCTTGCCTTTCTTTCGACATTGATGGTTGGTCGGAAGAAATCGACGATGGCCCAGGTACACATTCTTCCTGCAGCTTCCCAGGTATATACTATCGGTGTCAAGTAAACAGTGCGTGCATGCGTGATATTCCTTGTTTGTCTGTCCTGAAAGGTTACTGAGAGCGGGCCAATCGTTGATGGTCACGAACAGCAACGCCTTTAGGTGAAATTCCTCTTGTTTGTGCTCATCCCACGTACGTACACTGTTTCCATTCCACAGCTGTAAAAGTTCTTCAACTAATGGCCTCAGGTACACATCAATGTCGTTGCCGGGTTGCTTAGGGCCATGGATGAGAACTGGCATCATAATGAACTTCCGCTTCATGCACATCCAAGGAGGAAGGTTATACATACATAGAGTCACGGGCCAGGTGATGTGATTGCTGCTCTGCTCCCCGGAAGGATTAATGCCATCCGCACTTAAAGCAAACCATACGTTCCTTGGGTCACTTGCAAACTCATCCCAGTACTTTCTCTTGATTTTTCTCCACTGCGACCCGTCAGCGGGTGCTCTCAACTTCCCGTCTTTCTTACGGTCCTCACTGTGCCATCACATCAACTTGGCATGCTCTCCGTTTATGAACAGACGTTTCAACCGTGGTATTATAGGAGCATATCACATCACCTTCACATGAAACCTCTTCCTGGGGGGGCTCGCCGTCAACATCACCAGGGTCATCTCGTCTGATCTATTACCGTAATGCACCGCATACCGGGCATGCGTTCAGATCCTAGTACGCACCGCGGTAGAGGATGCAGTCATTAGGGCATGCATGTATCTTCTGCACCTCCAATCCTAGAGGGCATACGACCTTCTTTGCTGCGTATGTACTGTCGGGCAATTCATTATCCTTTGGAAGCTTCTTCTTCAATATTTTCAGTAGCTTCTCAAATCCTTTGTCAGGCACAGCATTCTCTGCCTTCCACTGCAGCAATTCCAGTACGATACCGAGCTTTGTGTTGCCATCTTCGCAATTGGGGTACAACCCTTTTTTATGGTCCTCTAACATGCGATCGAACTTCAGCTTCTCCTTTTGACTTTCACATTGCGTCCTTGCATCGACAATGACCCTGCGGAGATCATCATCATCGGGCACATCGTCTGGTTCCTCATGATCTTCAGCAGCTTCGCCTGTTGCAGCATCATCGTGCACATCGTCTGGATCCTCTTGATCTTCAGTAGCATCACTGTATTCAGGGGGCACATAGTTGTCATCGTACTTTTCTTCTTCGCCGTCTTCCATCATAACCCCTATTTCTTCGTGCCTCGTCCAAACATTACAGTGTGGCATGAAACCCTTGTAAAGCAGGTGGGTGTGAAGGATTTTTCGGTCAGAGTAAGACTTCGTATTCCCACATATAGGGCATGGACAACACATAAAACCATTCTTCTTGTTTGCCTTAGCCACTTCGAGAAATTCATGCACGCCCTTAATGTACTCGGAGGTGTGTCTTGAATCGTACATCCATTACCGATTCATCTGCGTGCATTATATAAAATTAAGTGTGTCAAAAATCATTACAGAACATCATGAATAGATAATTAAGTGACCAAATTAATAGAAGTTCATCATCACATTAAAACCAAAGTATATACATAGTTCTCATCTAACAACATAAAGCTCTGCAGAGCATCTAAATTAATTAAACCATACATTGAAACTATGTAAAACATTTCAATGCGAAAACAAATACGATCATAATCGCAACCAATGTAACAACTGATCCAACGACATAATGATACCAAGCCTCGGTATGAATGGCATATTTTCTAATCTTTCTAATCTTCAAGCGCATTGCATCCATCTTGATCTTATGATCATCCACGACATCCGCAACATGCAACTTCAATATCATCTTCTCCTCCTCAATTTTTCTAATTTTTTCCTTCAAGAAATTGTTTTTTTCTTCAACTAAATTTAACCTCTCGACAATAGGGTCAGTTGGAATTTCTGGTTCAACAACCTCCTAGATAAATAAAATCTATGTCACGTTGGTCGGCATAATTGTCATAAACAATAGATGAACCAATAGTTATGAAAAGATAATATATACCACATCCGAATCATAGACAGGACGAGGGCCGACGGGGGCGGATACCAAAACCATCGCACTATATAAGATGCAATAATAAAAGTAAGAAAATTATACAAGTATCTATATATATATAAACATACAAGTAAGAATTTTTTTTCCTTTCAGAAAGAAGATAAGAACAAGAGGCTCACCACGGTGGTGCCGGCGACGAGATCGGCGCGGGCGATCGACGGCGGTGAAGACGGGGACGGGACGTGACGGACCGCTAAACCTAGACAAATATTGAGGAAAATGGAGCTTGGAGGTTGAGCTTGGAGAGGAGAAAGCTTAAGTAGTGTGGCTCGGGCATTCCATCGAACACCTCATGTGCATAGGAGGTGAGCTAGAGCACCACAAAGCTCTCTCCTCACCGGCCACGAAAAACAGAGCACTGAGAGTGCTCTGCTCGCGGGCGTATATATAGGCAATTAATTGGTCCCGGTTCGTGGCTTGAACCGGGACTAAAGGGAAGCCTTTGGTCCCGGTTCAGGCCACCAACCGGGACCAATGGTGGTGGGCCAGGACCAAGGCACATTGGTCCCGGTTCGTCCCACCAACCGGGACCAAAAGGTCCAGACGAACCGGGACCAATGGCCCATGTGGCCCGGCCGGCCCCCGGGGCTCACGAACCGGGTCCAATGCCCCCATTGGTCCCGGTTCTGAATTGAACCGAGACTAATGGGCTGACCCGGCCTGGACCAATACCCCCTTTTCTACTAGTGGAGGAGGACGAGGCCGGACCGTCCAGCGCCCTACCGCGCGTCGGCGACCGTGGGCAGGGGTGCAGCAGGGACGACGGCGGCTCCGGCGGGGTGCGCAACGACGACGACGGCGGCGGCGGCGGCGGCGGCGGCGACTACATCCGTTTCTACAGGCTTCCCGGCATGTAGATGGCGGTGGACGCGGCGCAGTGGCTAGGCGTAGTAATAGGCGAAGTTTGCATGTTTTATCTTTTTTTTTACAAATTTCAATGAAATTTCGCCGAGTTCGTGCTTGATCGCCGAGTTTGCACAAATTTCTACGAAGTATCGCTGAGCTCGCACGATATTGGCGGCGACCTGGTGGGCGACGAGTGGGAACGGAGTCGCCCCCACACGCCGAGCTTGTGCCGGTTCGCCCCCAGGCGGCTTTTTTCGCCGCCCCGAGGGACCGAACGGCTGGAGATGCTTTTATACCTAAATCCTGGCTTCGCCCATGAACGTGACGACCTTGACGTGTGCCTGCGGCCGGCCCGGCGTCTAGTACTACTCGCGAAATGAATCCTTAAAGAAGTTTGCAAGCAATGGGCAACCGGCCGAAGGAATCTTTGCTTAAGATAATTATAAACCAGACAGGCCAGAGCACTAAGTGTCGAGGGAGCAATAGCTATTATCGCCAACCAAACCATTTCTTGCTCATGGCTGCTCCTCCCAACGCATCCACCCTCGTCGGCCCGGACGCCCGGTCCCGTTCAAGGACGTCGTCGGCGACGACGACGACAACGGAGCCGCCCCACTGGACGAGTACGACGACATCGTCTCCGCCCTGCCGACCAGCACAACGCTCGGGCTGCGTCACTACCAAGGCGCCTGGGTCAGCGAGTGGAGGGTCCGGCGACGTGCTCCTGGGTAGCCCACCCAAGTGCGGCACCACGTGGCTCAAGGCGCTGTCCTTCGCTGTCATGGCGCGCGGCGCGTACCCGCCCGCCGGCGCCGGGCACCCGCTCCGCCGCCTCAACCCGCACGACTGCGTCCCCTTCATGGATGAGCTGTTCAGCGCCGGGCAGCAGGCCAAGCTGGACGTGCTGCCGTCGCCGAGGCTCATGAACACGCACATGCACCACTCCCTCCTCCCGGCCTCCGTCGCCGACAACCCCGACTGCAAGATCGTCTATGTCTGCAGGGAGCCCAAGGACATGGTGGTGTCGATGTGGCACTTCCTCCGCGGCGTGTGGCGGTTCACCTTCGCGGAGCTGTTCGAGTGGGCGTGCGAGGGGAAGACGCCCAACGGGCCGGTATGGGACCACATCCTCGGGTACTGGAGGGCGAGCAGGGCGGCGCCGGAGAGGGTCCTGTTCCTGAGGTACGAGGAGATGCTGGCCGACCCCGCCGGCCACGTCCGCGAGCTGGCGCGGTTCCTCGGGCGGCCCTTCTCGGCCGCCGACGAGGCGGCGGGGCTGCCGGCGAGCGTCGTGGAGCTGTGCAGCTTCGGGGCGCTGAGAGGCGTGAGCGCCCGGAGCGCGGGGTCCTGCAGCGGCTCGCGCGTCGAGTTCTCGCACCAGTCCTACTTCAGGAAAGGGGCGGTGGGAGACTGGGCCAACCACATGACGGCGGACATGGCGCGGCGCTTCGACGCCATTGTTGAGGACAAGCTCCGCGGGTCGGGTCTCGCTTTCGACTGACTCATCGTTCCCCAACTTTGAGCCGATCGAGGTTGGACTTGAAAACGAGAGCGTGTGTCCTTGGCAGAGCAGCTGATTGCGAGCATTTGGACGGCTAAGTTTCAATAATAAATACTGTGGTTTTTTATCCCAATGAATAATTGAGTTGGTGAGGGTAGTTCGACTGTCACTCCACCAAAAGTAACTTGTACAAGTCCTATTAGAACAAGCAACTTACAAACAGTGGGGCATCTCCTCGTCATTTTTCACCATTCTATTTTAGTGATCACAATATATATATATATATATATATATATATATATATATATATATATATATATATATATATATATGGTGTGGCTAGATCTCAGTCGACTGAAACTTAACAAAATCTCAGTCAAGTGAAAAAAAAATAATTACATGAATCTTCATGCAAGATCTAACAAATATAACATCGACTGAGACTTCGTTAAGTCTCAGTGGACTGAAATTTAGCAATTTCGAAATATACATGCCATGTGTTCTTCACGGAGCCGGCTTCACAGACTTCCAGGAGGCAAGTCAGGGAGCTAGTGTACTCGCTCGTGCAAAACAAGGGGAGACAAGATAAAGCCACGTAGTAGTACTGCAGACGGGAAACTGTTGATGGCTATTGTAGATATGCATGTTGTGTTGGGGCCTTGGGGGAACTTTTTTTACTGTTTTGACCCATGCATGATTCGACCTTTGTTTGGAAAAAAAATTGGATGTGGGCCTTTTTTGAGACGCTAATAACCATGGCGTCTTAGTTACGGTCTTCGGCGTCTGGCCATGATCCACCTCCTGGTCAGTTTTGTTGATCATCGACGCGGCAAAGGGCAAACGCGAGAACCTTGGCATCTAGGTCCGAAAGGTATGGTCGTGTACGAGTAACGGCACAAATCAAATACGTGAAGGGCATAATTGGAATTTGGAGAAACAAGAAGTGTTGTGGTAGTGTTGTTGCCAAACCAGTGAAATCACTTGATGAACAACACACAGAGAGGGAGAGAGCGGAGCATGAAGGAAAGAGAGAGAGAGTTTTACGTCGCTTGACTTTGCGACTTTTATGTTAGTGTACTGTTGGGGGGTTGTGCCCCCCCCCCCCCCCCCCCCACACACACACACACAAACCTTGTACAATTCTCTAAAGAGAAACGTTAGTATTTCCCCCCTCAAATGTTCACATTTTGTGTTCCGCCCCCTCAGGAATTCTAGTGTAGCTCCGCCACTGCCTCTGTATATACACTAACAAACTCCTGGTTATCCAGGTATGCTGCGCCATCCCACAGGCTGCTTCCTCTGTGTCATGCTAACTGGAGGAATAAATCAAAAGGAAGAGAGGAAGGTGCATGCGGCACTTCCATCCTAGCTACGTGCATCTGGACGTCACATCCACCACAAAGTCTAATTAGCGAAACTATGGATCCCGGTCAATTCATCTCAATTGCTTTCAACCTCGATCAACGCACTTTTATTTTCGTTTACAATCTGAACTTTTATTTCTTTGTTGCAATAATCACTTCCATACACAAAGTGCATTAATCCTTATAAGATTGAACTGAACTTACACACACAACTCTCTCTTGGAGATCATTCATGTAAACGTGGCCAACAGAAGATTAATAGATTGGAGAGTATATATGTATATAAATTATGCAGCAAAGAACTCATATGAATGCATGAATAAAAACATGTGCAAATGTGTTCATGAAGTGGAAATTCATCACACCGCAACAAAACACGCCTTAAAAATTACATCAGATGAAGCATAATCATGTAGGCCAGCTCGTGTAATTGATGTATTTAAGAAAAAGGTTGATATTGCCACCTAGCTGCTCCTATGGATCCATAGTCCAAAGGAGGACTACTCGCACATGGAGATGGCGGCGGCAAAGTTGATATAGATGGTTGTCATGAGGAATTCCTCCTCCAGCAGAGTACCGAGAAAAGGCCTCCAAATTGGATCGCGATGGAACAGAGAGGTGCGGCGGTAGAGAATCCTCAATCATTATTTTAAGGGTTTTTTGGAGTATATAATGGTGGCTGGAGAAATAGGTGGTGGAGGTGGCCCATCCGCTGCAACCCTAGGCTACGTGGTGGGACCACGTAGGGCCCACGGGGGAGTCTCTGTGCTGGCATATGTGCCATTGGCTTCGTCTCGTCTCGAAACTTCCAGAAATAATTTTTCTGATTTTATTAGTCCCCAAAAACTGGTTTTCCAGAAAAGTCCAAAAACAAGGGGAAATTTGGCACTTGGCACTGAATTAATAGGTTAGTATAGAAAAATAATAAAATTTGATATCATAACTATTCCATTATGATATAATTATAGCATGAAGCAAAAAAAAAAACTATAGATACGCCTAGGATGTATCATGCAGCCCTCTGGATTTTCTATACATACGCCACCCCATGTTCATTACTGTTGGAAATTTCACGGATATGGTTCTTTTTCTGTGATAATCTCATTGTTTGAGGCCATCTAAATACTCCAGGCTGCTAAAATGATAACCTCCTGAACAAAGGAACTCCTAGTTTCGATTTGGTGACCGCAAACGGCTTCAAGGCTCGGAGAATTTAGAGTTTATTAGGGCAAAAAAATTCTCGCACCGAGCAGCAAAAGAGAAAAATTGTTGCAAGGTTCCCTTCATTGGACACTCCATAGTTGCACAATCGTAGGAAGGTGTGGAAAAGTTTTTCATGTGCAACAATCTCTCTCTGTCTAGTAGTCCATCATGAAGGAGCTGCATGTCTGCGTGTCGACGCCTACGCGCGTGGTGCAACCGTGCACTGCGCCACGCCGGCCGGCAGCGGCGCCACGCGGTACCAAGATTAGTTAACTCCCTAGCTCGCCGCGTCAACGAACGCATTGACAAGCCCTGGTCTTCACGCCATGTAGGAGTACGTAACATGCATATGCGCCGGTAGCTAGTCTCGCCGTATTTACATGCTACACTAGCAGCAGCTCTACGTCGGCAAGGTGATGAAGTAACCACGACGCGAGACCGAGGAAGAAGAAAGGAGAGATGGCTAAGTCGACCAACGGACCAATGGACCGACAGCTTGGACGGTAGCTAGTGGCCTACTAGTGCATATACAAAATACAAATACTAGATAGGAGTACATGGTTGTTTGCATTTCGCATGTATGTTATGTATGGGGCACATAGGTACGTGCTTGCGACGCCATTGACCATCCTACAGTAACCCACGCTGGAGCGTAATGCACCAAGCAATTTTGCATTACCTGTATATGTTATATATGCACTTAGGGTTGCTTCGCGGGGAGAAATATAATGGGGAAAAAAAAATGCATGGCCTTCATAGGTTCCTATTTTTTCACGTCGAAGCATATGTATTTGACTCTCAACTGGCTTGGCACTTGATTGATTGATGCAAGTGTGCATGCAATAATTACTCGGTGTTACGCACATCACGTTCGGTAGCTTAGCGAGGAGAAAATAGCTACTAGTTGAGAGGCAGGAATAAGTAGCTGACGATCGGTCACCTCGCTTAAACTTATGCAACTGTGCATGCAATAATGACCGTCTCGTGGCCGTGGTGCGTCCATGCACGCACGCTTCGCAGGTAAGAAAAGCTACCGCCCCGTTGCTGGCCCGGCACGTACCCTCCGGCAGCTTTGCCTCTAGGTCAACGCCCCTAGCTAATCCATGGCGCCCAGCCGCTATAAGACACACGCACCCTAGTACCAGAGCAACACCAACAACCACAACCAGCAAGAGCTAGCCAGAGAAACACCATCGATCCAGCATCCAACCGGTCACTAGCTTGTCAAGCCGCAGCTAGCAATGGCGGTGCGGTGGCCGTCGACCGCCGTGGCCGCGCTGTGGATCGGCGCGAGCATCCTGGTCCTGTGCACGCTCATGGCGTCGTCGGCGTCGGCCCAGCAGCCCAAGGTGGTGCCCAAGGTGCCCAAGGGAAGCAACGTGGTGGTGATCAGGCCCAAGTCTGGGAAGCGCAACAGCCAGTTCACCTGCACCGACACCAAGAAGAAGCGCCCCGGTTGCCAGGCCACCTGCCCCAACCGCTGCCCTAAAGAGTGCCTCGTCCTCTGCCCCACCTGCATGACCTTCTGCCGTACGTATATACTATAAATAAGTATTGTATAAATCTCAGTCGACTAATACCTGTCATGTCTCAGTTAATGCTATATTACTTTGATATCCGTGTAAGAATTTCTTTTTAGTTTTTTTCTTTCTTTTTTACATGTTATGTTACTACTTGACTGAGACTTCAATATGTCTCGGTTGACTGATATCTAGCCACAATCATACTATATATACACCCTTCTAAAGATTAATTTAATTTGAATCTAATTTTTGTAGAAGTGGATTTTGTGCAACTCGGCGTATATATGATGTACTTTTTGCAGTGTGTGACTTCTACGCGGGGGTGTCGTGCGGCGACCCGCGCTTCACCGGCGGCGACGGCAACAACTTCTACTTCCACGGCAAAAAGAACCAGGACTTCTGCATCCTCTCCGACGACGACCTCCACATCAACGCCCACTTCATCGGCAACCACAACCCCGCCACGAGCCGCGACTTCACCTGGATCCAGGCCGTGGGCGTCCTCTTCGCCCACCACCGCCTCCACCTCGGCGCCGTCCGCTCGGCCCACTGGGACTCCGCCGTCGACCACCTCGACCTCGCCTTCGACGACGAGCGCATTGACCTCCCACCCACCGACGGCACGCGCTGGTCCTCCGCGTCTGTGCCAGGCCTCTCCATCACCCGCACGGCGCAGGCGAACAACGTGGTCGTCGAGCTCAAAGGGGTGTTCCGGATCGTGGCCAATGCCGTGCCCATCACCGCCGAGGAGTCGAAGGTGCACAGCTACGGCGTCACCGCCGACGACTGCCTCGCGCACCTCGACCTCGGGTTCAAGTTCCAGACGCTCTCCGACGACGTCCACGGCGTGCTCGGCCAGACCTACCGCTCCGACTACGTCAACAAGCTCAACGTCACCTCGAAGATGCCCATCATGGGCGGCACCGCCGACTACGTCTCCTCGGCCCTGTTCGCCTCGGACTGCGCCGTCACGAGGTTCGGCCGCCCCACCACGGCAACCTCACGCACCGCCGGCGGCATCGCCATGGTCACGGACGCCAAGTACGTGTAGGCCATCGAAGAGTCAAAACCAGCCCGGTACTTGCATGCGTGCTAGCGTACGTGCTGCGTCTGGCGTCAACCTTCAACTAAGTAACGTGCACTGGCGATCTCTACGTATCTGATCTGCTAAGTAATGTTTGTTAAAGTATTTTGTCATGGATTGACCATCCTGGCGATTAATTCGTTGGTATATACTCCTATGTAAGTGGATATGTATTGTTTTGACAATAATTAATGAAAAAAATTCTACTTTTTTTCTTATCTTATTTTACCTTATATATTAATAATAAAGCAAGTATTGCTTCTCGTCGCCCATCTAAAAATTACCCTCAAAGTCCCTCTCTCCGGAAATACTTGTCGGAGGAATGGATGTATGTAGATGTATTTTAGTTCTAGATACATTCATTTTTATGCATTTCTCCGACAAATATTCCCGCACGGAGGGAGTATGTATTACCCGCTATGCCGCCCTGAAAACAATTTGTTTTTTTTTTCAAAGTCGCTGTCCAGCTCAGACTTTTATAGGTATGATACCCACTCTATAACACATGCACCCTAGCCACATAGTGGCTACAGCCTCTCTCTCTCCGACCCAGAAGACCAGGGTTTGAACCCCAGGTTCCATCATTTCCCCACGTACGTATTCATGGGCCACGAGGTGTGGCGCCTCTATTTTTTTTTTACCATTTCGTTTTTTTGTCTTCTCTTTTCTTCTTTTTGTTTTTTCTATTTCTTCTTTAATTAATTCGGGGTTTATAAATTTCAAAAAGTTGAGACTTTTGAATAAAATGTTTGAGAAAAAAATATATTTTTATGAATTTAAAATGTTTGAAAAATCATAAAATTTTCGTGGTTTCATAAAATGTTGGTGATTTTACAAAAATGTTCACAAATTATTAAAAAATCACAATTTGGAAAAACAATATGGAGAAATAAATTCATGTTCTTGATTTTGAGAAAATGACTGTGTATTCAAAACATATTTGTGAATCTAAAAAAAATGTCCATGAAATTTTAGAAACTATCCAAAAAAATAAATTTGTTTGTGAATTTCAATATTTTGCCCTAATTTTAAAAAAATCATCGATTCAAAAAATGTTCATGAATTCAAAAACTATTCATGTATTCAATGAATGTTCGTCTAAATAAAACAAATGTTTTTGAATTTTAAAAAATGCCTAATTTTTCTAAAAAATGTTTGTCGATTCAAAAAATTGTCTGCCGTTTCAAAAGTCTTTTATGTCTAGGTTTTGATTAGTTTCTGGAAAGTCTTTATACGTCTAGGCTTTGGGAGTAGTTCGTGGTCGATGAGATTTATTATAAGTTTTAGACATTTCCTTGTGCTACACAATGACAAGTGTGTCGTGTGGATGCAAGCTCATTGCCTTGGGATTTACAATGTTGAATGCATTGTGATCACGTGGACAACACGTCCATCATCAGCGAGGGTCGAAAGAAGGATAAGTGGCAAAATGATAAGTGATGTCTACTACACAACCTTCTTTTTATAGACGTTGTTGGGCCTGCAAGTGCACATATTTGTAGGACAGTAGCAAATTTCTCTCAAGTGGATGACCTAAGGTTTATCAATCTGTAGGAGGCGTAGGATGAAGATGGTCTCTCTCAAACAACCCTGCAACCAAATAACAAAGAGTCTCTTGTGTCCACAACACACCCAATACAATGGTAAATTGTATAGGTGCACTAGTTCGGCGAAGAGATGGTGATACAAGTGCAAAATAGATAGTACATAAAGGTATTTGTAATCTGAAATTATAAAAACAGCAAGGTAGCAAGCGATAAAAGTGAGCGTAAACGGTATTGCAATGATAGGAAAACAAGGCCTAGGGTTCATACTTTCACTAGTGCAAGTTCTCTCAACAATAATAATATAGATAGATCATATAACAATCCCTCAACATGCAACAAAGAGTCACTCCAAAGACACTAATAGCGGAGAACAAACGAAGAGATTATGGTAGGGTACGAAACCACCTCAAAGTTATTCTTTCGGATCAATCTATTCAAGAGTTCGTACTAGAATAACACCTTAAGACACAAATCAACCAAAAGCCTAATGTCACCTAGATACTCCATTGTCACCTCAAGTATCCGTGTCATGATTATATGATATGCATCACACAATCTCAGATTCATCTATTTAACCAACACAAAGTATTTCAAAGAGTGCCGCAAAGTCTCTACCGGAGAGTCAAGAACGTGTGCCAACCCCTATGCATAGGTTCATGGGCAGAACCCGCAAGTTGGTCACCAAAACATACATCAAGAGGCACATGATATCCCATTGTCACCACAGATAAGCACGGCAAGACATACATCAAGTGTTCTCATAAAAGACTCAATCCGATAAGATAACTTCAAAGGGGAAAACTCAATTCATCACAAGAGAGTAGAGGGGGAGAAACATCATAAGATCCAACTACAATAGCAAAGCTCGGGATACATCAACATCGTGCCATAGAGGGAACACGAGAGAGAACACGAGAGAGAGAGAGAGATCAAACACATAGCTACTGGTACATACCCTCAGCCTCGAGGGTGAACTACTCCCTCCTCGTCATGGAGAGTGTCGAGATGATGAAGATGGCCACTGGTGAAGGATCCCCCCTCCGGCAAGGTGCCGGGAAGGGTTCCCGAGAGGCTTTTGATGGCTACAAAGGCTTGCGGCGGCGGAACTCCCGATCTATCTTCTCCGTGGATGTTTTTAGGGTACGTAGGCTTATATAGGCGAAAGAAGTCGGTCGAAGGGGTGCTCGAGGGGTCCACAAGACAGGGGGCCGCGCCCTGTAGGGGGGGAGCCCCCTATCTCCTAGGCTCCTCGAGGATCTTCTGACTTTATCTCCAAGCCTCTAGGATGATATTCTTCCAAAAAATCACGATGCCGAAGGTTTCATTCCGTTTGGACTCCGTTTGATATTCCTTTTCTTCAAAATACCGAAACAGGCAAAAAAATAGCAATATGGGCTGGGCCTCCGGTTAATAGGTTAGTCCCAAAAGTAATATAAAAGTGTATAATAAAGCCATAATCATTTAAAACAGATAATAATATAGCATGAATGCTTCATAAATTATAGATACGTTGGAGACGTATCAGCATCCCCAAGCTTAATTCCTACTCGTCCTCAAGTAGGTAAATAATAAAAGAAAGAATTTATGAAGTGTGAATGCTAGAGGTGCACAAGTTTGATCAATGATAATTTCAATCACCTTTACTAGCATCATGATATGTCATAACAGTACTTCATCTCATAAAACTTTTCACGATAAAGTAACAAGCAATTCACATGTCAAAGCATAGACCATAAACTTTCTTGAAAACTAGCAAACTTCATTCTTAGTCATCAAACAATTGCAATTCATCTTACTTTCAGGAAGACTCTATGTCAGAGCTTTGATTTAGCAAACTTCACATACTCAACTATCATATAGTCTTCTACAATTGCTAACACTCACGCAATAC
Source organism: Triticum timopheevii (assembly GCA_963921465.1). NCBI lineage: Eukaryota > Viridiplantae > Streptophyta > Magnoliopsida > Poales > Poaceae > Triticum > Triticum timopheevii. Next base: position 14,461,075 of record OY997271.1, read on the forward strand.
TTGTGGTTATGAAGTTTTAATCAGACACAGAGAAAGATTGGGGCTTATAATGTTGCCTCCAAACGTATTCACCTTTGGGTGATGTCAACAATAATAGTTCATGCTAACGTACATCCAATTGAATATATATATCAGGATCACCCTAACACAAAGTGATTGCCAAAGGATAAAATGAAAAAGGGAAAGGTGAAGATCACCTTGACTCTTGCATAAAGTAAAAGACATAAAGTAAAAGATAGGCCCTTCGCAGAGGGAAGCAGAGGTTGTCATGCGCTTTAGGGTTGGATACACAAAATCTTAATGCGAAAGAACGTCACTTTATATTGCCCCTTGTATATGGACCTTTATTATGCAGTCCGTCGCTTTTATTGCTTCCATAACAAGTTCGTACAAAGCTTATTTTCTCCACACTAATAAGTCATGCATATTTAGAGAGCAATTTTTATTGCTTGCACCAATGACAACTTACTTGAAGGATCTTACTCAATCCATAGGTAGGTATGGTGGACTCTCATGGCAAAAACTGGGTTTAAGGATATTTGGAAGCACAAGTAGTATCTCTACTTGGTGCTAGGAATTTTTGGCTAGCATGAGGGGGAAAGGCAAGCTCAACATGTTTGAATGATTCATGACAATATACTTTAACTGAGATGCGAGAAAACATAACCCATTATGTTGTCTTCCTTGTCCAACATCAACTCTTTAGCATGTCATACATAATGAGTGCTCACAATTATAAAAGATGTCTATGATAATATATTTATATGTGAAACCTCCCTTCCTTCAATATTCTTTTAATGAATTGTCCAAATGACCAATACAATGCTTGCTAACCGTCAATAAATTTACAACCTCTACTTCTTAGATGTGAAGTCATTACTCCACATGGGATAAGGAAAAGAGACATATATAATTTCAGATTTATGACAATCAACTCATTCAACCATTTACTCATAGGATATAAGTGAAGCACACAAGTAAATGAAAAACTACTCCAAAAAGATATAAGTGAAGATCAATGAGTAGCTAAATAATTATGCAACTATGTGAAGACTCTCTCTCATTTAAGAATTTCAGATCTTGGTATTGTATTCAAGCAGCAAGAAAAACAAAACAAAATAACTTTGCAAGGATAGCACAGCTCATGTGAAGAAGTAAAAACTTAGGCTCAACCGATACTAACCGATGATTGTTGAAGAAGAAAGGTGGGATGCCTACCGGGGCATCCCCAAGCTTAGATGCTTGAGACTTCTTGAAATATTATCTTGGGGCGCCTTGGGCATCCCCAAGCTTGAGCTTTTGTGTCTCCTTAATTCCTCTCATAACATGGTTTCTTTTTATCAAAAGCTTCATTCACAACAAACTCAACAAGAACTCGTGAGACATGTTAGTATAAACCAATGCAAAACCTTATCATTTTCTACTGTAACAAATCACTAAAATTATTATTCAACATTTCATACTAAATGCCTCTGCATATTTAATACTCCTATCCTTAAATAGAATCATTAAACAAGCAAACATATGCAAACATAACAGCAATCTGCCAAAACAGTACAGTCTGTAAAGAATGCAAGAGTATCAATACTTCCCTAACTCCAAAAATTATGAACTTAAATTCCCACTGTAATAAATTTATCAGAGCTTAATATGCAAAAAGATTCAACATTATACCATTCTCTGACTTTTCTAGGGAATGTTTGCAACAGCGGTAAACTTTCTGTTTTCAAACAGCAACATGTATACTAGCAAAATAAGCATGGCAAAGGCTATCCTTGACTTTTATATTGAAACTAAAGATGCAAAACATTATTCTTACTAATAGCAAGCAAAAACTAGCAAAATAAAATGACGCTCCAAGCAAAACACATATCATGTGGCGAATAAAAATATAGCTTCAAGTAAAGTTACCGATGAACGAAGACGAAAGAGGGGGTGCCTTCCGGGGCATCCCCAAGCTTAGGCTCTTGGTTGTCCTTGAATATTACCTTGGGGTGCCTTGGGCATCCCCAAGCTTAGGCTCTTGCCACTCCTTATTCCATAGTCCATCGAATCTTTACCCAAAACTTGAAAACTTCAACCACACAAAACTCAACACAAAACTCGTAAGCTCCGTTAGTATAAGAAAGTAAAACCACCACTTAGGTACTGTAATGAACTTATTATAAATTCATATTGGTGTAATATCTACTGTATTCTAACTTCTCTATGGTTCATACCCTCCGATACTACTCATAGATTCATCAAAATAAGCAAACAACACAATGAAAACAGAATCTGTAAAAAAAAAATAGTCTGTAGTAATCTGTATAAAACGTATACTTCTGGAACCCCAAAAATTATGAAATGAATTGATGGACCTGAGAAATTTGTCTATTAATCATCTGCAAAAAGAATCAACCTAAAATCACTCTTCTATAAAACAAGATCTCGTGAGCGCAAAAGTTTCTGTTTTTACAGCAAGATCTTTGTCGGTGTCAAAACCGGCGGATCTCGGGTAGAGGGTCCCGAACTGTGCGTCTAGGCGGATGGTAATAGGAGACAAGGGACACGATGTTTTTAGCCAGGTTCGGGCCCTCTCGATGGAGGTAAAACCCTACTCCTGCTTGATTAATATTGATGATATGGGTAGTACAAGAGTGGATCTACCACGAGATTAGAGAGGCTAAACCCTAGAAGCTAGCGTATGGTATGATTGTTGTTCGTCCTACGGACTAAAACTCTCCGGTTTATATAGACACTGGAGAGGGCCAGGGTTACACAGAGTCGGTTACAATAGGAGGAGATCTTCATATCGTATCGCCAAGCTTGCCTTCCACGCCAAGGAAAGTCCCATTCGGACACGGGACGGAGTCTTCAATCTTGTATCTTCATAGTCCGGGTGTCCGACCAAAGGTCATAGTCCGGCAATCCGGACACCCCCTAATCCAGGACTCCCTCAGTAGCCCCTGAACCAGGCTTCAATGACGACGAGTCCGGTGCTCAAGTTGTCTTCGGCATTGCAAGGCGGGTTCCTCCTCCGAATACTTTATAGAAGATGTTGAACACCAGGATAGTGTCCGGCTCTGCAAAATAAGTTCCACATGCCACCATAGAGATAATAACATTTGCACCAATCTAATCTGCTGACGTATTCTGCAGTGTGACATCACGCCACGGCCGGGCTTTTATTCATTTTACTATTCCACCTCAGTGCGTTTAGCGAGGCGGTTTCCTTGGCACGTCTTGTCAAAGAAGAGATCGTGTCCCCTTATTCCGAGATTCTCATCAATACGGGCATGGGTAACCCAACCGCGCCGTTAACCGCGGCGCTTGGGAGATAAGAGAGTTTTATTAGGCCGGTGGGGGCTCGTAATTTTGGCCGCCCATATAAGGGGATGAGAATCCGCCCTTTCCATTCACGCCTTCTTCCTCCTTTGCTTATTCGCCCCGGCGCGCTCGAGCTCCAACGCCCAAGCCCGTGCTTCCCACCTCAACCTTGTTCGATCATGTCCGGAGCGGGAGGTAGATGGATGGCCTCCTCTGTCACGGAGGGGCAAATCAAAAAGTTGAGGAAGGCCGGATACCTGTCTGACGACATCGCGCACCGGCTTCCAGATGCGGGGCAACTCATCCCCACCCCCAGGCCCCCTGAGAGGGTTGTTTTTCTCCCCCATTTCCTCCGCGGACTGGGTTTTCCTCTTCACCCGTTCGTCCGGGGGCTCATGTTCTACTATGGCCTGGACTTCCACGATCTGGCCCCGAACTTTATCCTCAACATCTCGGCGTTCATCGTCATGTGCGAGGCCTTCCTCTGCATCCAGCCCTACTTCGGCTTATGGCTGAAGACTTAAAATGTCAAGACGAAAGTGGTGGGCGGCCGCCAAGCGGAGTGCGGAGGTGCCATGGTGGGCCGGATGGTCAACGTCCTATGGCTCGAGGGCTCCTTCGTGGAGACAATAAAAGGATGGCAATCGGGGTGGTTCTACATCACCGAGCCACGCGACCCCAAATGGGAAGCGGCCCCCGAATTCCGATCTGGCTTTCCCACACGGCTCACCTCACGGGAAGTGACGGGCCTAACGTGGGGAGATTCGGAAGAGCTGACCAGACTCCAAAACTGCGTCAAAAAGTTGGTGAGCAAGAACCTCAAGCTCGTCAACATAGTCCAGGTCATGCTTATCCGCCGGGTCCTCCCATGCCAACAACGGGCCTTCAAATTGTGGGAGTTCGATCCGGCACAGCACCCAACCTTGAGCGGGCTCTTCGACACCATGTATGAAGATGCTTGGAAGGTGCTATTCAAGGGCGCCGAGGCCCCCGCGACCGCTACCGAGGATCGCGGATTTAGCTCGCGGTGCCAGGCCAACGAGGTAAGCTATTCTACCCTTAACGGGACTCTTGTCTTTCATAGTTTGACTCTATGCGGGATCTAAAGTTCCCTACTTTTTATAGGACTGGCTGAAGAAGTCCGGGCAGGTTATCTGTCCGGCTCCCCTACCGGAAGACCCAGCGAACGCCCGATTGACGGAGCTGCTGGTTCCGGCACCTCACGTGGTGCCGGAGAAGAAGGCCAAGAAGAAGGCCACGGGGACTCGGAAGAGCTCCCGGCGCCTGGTGGTGTCGGATTCATCGCCCGACAACCCCGATGCACCCTCCGCCTCCGAAGACGACGAGAAGGAAGAAGAAGAAGAAGAAGCCTCTCCCCCTCCAATGGGGGGAGGAAAGAAAAGAAAGGCCGCCCCAACTGGGGAGGCCGGAGGGTCCAAGAAGGGGAAGACCCTTCTGCCGGACTACGCCTCCGATGCCGAAGACGGCGGGGAGGAATGGCCATCCAGGGTCAAGCCCCTGGCAAAATCATAAGTGTTCGGCTACCCGAATGACTTATGGCGCTCCTCTTATTATTCGATAGTTTCTGACGCGGAATTTAATTATGCAGTCCGCCCAGAGCCCAGCTCGACGATTCGTCGAGCGGCTCCTTGGATTCGTTGGATGTGAACAGTGCTTCACTTTCGACGGCCTCCTCCCCTCTCCCTACGGACGACGCTGAGGTGGAGTCCCGAAAGGGACTAAACCAGGAGGAGGTGGTCCTGGAGGCGCCTCAAGGCGACCTCCCGGACTCCAGGCCCAAAGGGGGTAAAGCCCCAGAGGGATCTAAGTCCGGCTCCGGGCCGGACACTGCTCCAGAACCATCAACGGTTCCAGAGTCCAACAGGCGGCGCCTTCATAAGAAGGGCAAGCCTGCGACACCGGCGACCTCCGTCCATCCAGAGGCACCGAACAATTTGTTGGAGGTGCTTAATGGCGTCTCCATCGACGAGGAACACCGCACTGTTATGAGTGCGGTGATTCAGAAGGTTCAGTCCGCCAAGAGCGGGCTGACGGAAGCCTGTACAAGCCTGTTAACAGGCTTTGAGGTATGTGTTAAAAAACATGTAAAAAAATGTTACCGCATAGACAGTAGCCCCTGATGCTCAGTTCGGCGTTCGGAAAGAAAAGCCGAGCTGAGGATCTAAAAAGATATACGCAGGAGTCTAATAAAAATATGTCAATATGGGAATGCAGGATGCGCTGCTGACCTCTGCCGCACTGACTGCGGAGGTCAATGCCTTGAAGGAGAACCTCGAGCGGTCCGAGAACGAGCTCGGCCGTGCCAAGAAGTAGCTCGAGGACAAGGAGGGTATGTAATACCGCATGTAAATGTATATACTTGGTTGCAAATAATGACAGGACCAACTTAAATGTTGCAGGGGCCACAGCCGAGGTGGCGACCCTGAAGGAGGCGGTCTCCAAGGCCGAAAACAGTGCAGCCTTGGAGCGCACCGAGCGAGAGAAGCAGGAGGCGCAGGTGGCGGAGGTGCGACAAGAGCTCCAGGCTCTCGTGGAAAAACACGAGGGTTTGGAGCGTGACTCGAAGACTCGAGAGTCCGAGCTCGCCTTGGCTCTTGAGAGTGCCAAGACCGCTAAGGCCGGAGCGCAGAAGGCCCTCCAGGAGATCGAGGCGATGAAGAAGATAGCGGCGGGTAAGGCATTCTTTATGCAAAGCAAGAATATAAAAGTTAATTATCTGCTACTTACCCAAATCCGGAGCTCTCCAGGAGCGTTCGCCGATCTGCCCCGTAGTGTGTCTAATGCCGCCGCATACTACTAAGCCGAAGAGGGGAGCTTGACGGAAAAAGTGTTCTGGTCTCAGTATGCTGAGGCCGAACATCTGGTGCCCCTGAGCGACCAGCTGAAGCAGCTGGTCGAGCTCCACAAGGTGGCCGAACAGGCCATGAAGGGCCTCATAGCTCGGCTGTGGCCTGGAGAAGCCATGCCTGGGAGCTACTTCGGTCTGGTGCGGCGGCTAGTGGAGGCGTGTCCGTGGATTGAGGTCGTCAAGCACTCTGTCTGTATCGAAGGTGCCCGTCGGGCCCTTGCCCGTGCTAAGGTCCACTGGGGCCAGCTGGACGCTGAGAAGCTATTGACGGACGTGCCACCGCCGTGCAAGGAGTATCGCACGCCTGAGATGTATTATAAGGGCGTCCTGAAGGGTGCTCGCCGTATAGCGGACGAATGCTCCAAAGATGTAATTTTTGAGTAGACTCGCATTTGTTATCCTGTACGCTGAAAACTTTGTTCATGTGCGTTAAGCAACGCTTGTTAATTTAAAATATTACCTTCTGTGCAGCCGTTTATCAAATCTGAGAGATGCAAGTCGTTGGCTTCGACCCCCATGCCACGAGTGCTGGGGTGTTCGGGATAAACCTGAGCGCTCTTGTTCCCATTCTTGGGTCCATCTAGGGAGGCGCTCAGCACAACGAACCAGGCCGTCGGACTTATAATGCTTTATCACTCTCACTTAGCCATAAGATTCTATAATTTTAAATTTCGGCAAAGCCCCTAGTATTCGGAAGACCGAGTTTGGGGCGCTATCCACTCCTAGGCCGTATAAGTCCGGTTCCTCGCTCTAAGCGGCATAAGTCTTTAAGGACTCGAAAAACCTCGCGAACAGCGACCGGTCTCTTGTACTATCATGACGGTCAGTTTTAGCTTTCTCTACTGAGGTGTTAACCCAGCTCAACTGGGGCACAATCGCAGTAGTTCTCCCAGTGCTACCTTAGCCAACATTGCGGAACGTAAGGTACCAAAACATGGGAGCCGGGCAAACCCAACTATTGACCAAAGACATGATTCGGAGCCGATGCATATAGTGCTATAAGTTCGGGGTGCCGCACTCATGAGAGTGTTCGGTCTTCTCACACCATGTTATGGGGTGCTTAAGCCCCTGGTGTATTGGCCGTACCAAAGTGTACGGTTGCAGAATGTCATGACTGAACATATTTGTATATATAAAAAATAGATGAATACAATAATAGATAAGAGCTATGTATTGTTTATTAAAAAAGGGCTGCTGCGAAAGCAGAACGATACAAGTAGTGCGATAAGCAAGAGATGGGATTGTTTGACATGTCCCCCTCCAGGGGCAAGCTGCGGGATTTTAAGTAAAAACAGGTATTAAGCTCGTTATAGAGACCACCTGGACATTTGACGCGGCTTGTTTTCTCCCTGGCTGTTGCATCGTATGTTCGGCGAGTGTGTTACCGGACAGGCCTTCCGAATAGTTGGGTCCTGAAAGTGTATAAAAAGGAAACGGCGGAATAGGGAGCCCCTTAGTGCGGTTGAGCCGCATTCTGGGCGTGCCGTAGTTGTGCCCCTCCCCTTATGCCCATGGTATCTCTAAGGCATAGTTATGTATGCGTGGTACCGATATCACCATCTGGCGAGGGCTAGGGTTGGGGCCGCACTGCTATGCTTGCTCGGAACGTGCCAGCCGGATCTGTTGTAGGTTACTTCGGGCTCGCATGACGTTGTCTGGACGTTTGACGCCTGGATTGGAGAATTGCCTTGAGAGGCTACTCTGTACTTCCGCTGCCAGGGCCGCCGTGTGCTCCTCCGTTCGGAGGGAGCGTTCGGTGTTTCCATTTACCGTGATGACTCCGCGAGGTCCTGGCATCTTGAGCTTAAGATAAGCGTAGTGCAGCACCGCATTGAATTTTGCAAATGCGGTTCATCCGAGCAGGGCGTGATAACCACTGCGGAATGGGACTATGTCGAAGATTAACTCTTCGCTTCGGAAATTGTCCGGTGATCCGAAGACCACTTCGAGTGTAACCGAGCCTGTATAGCTGGCTTCTACGCCTGGTATGACGCCTTTAAAGGTTGTCTTTGTGGGTTTAATCCTTGAGGGATCGATACCCATTTTTCGCATTGTATCCTGATAAAGCAGGTTCAGGCTGCTGCCGCCGTCCATTAGGACTCTGGTGAGGTGAAATCCGTCGATAATTGGGTCTAGGACCAATGCGGCGAATCCGCCGTGACAGATGCTAGTGGGGTGGTCCCTTTGATCAAAAGTGATCGGGCAGGAGGACCATGGGTTGAACTTTGGGGCGACTGGCTCCTACGCATAGACGTCCTTGAGAGCATGCTTCCGCTCCCTTTTGGGGATGTGGGTTGCGTATATCATGTTCACCGTCCGCACTTGCGGGGGGAATCCCTCTGTCCTCTGTTGTTCGGCGGCCGTGGCTCCTCCTCGTCATCGCTACGCAGCCCCTTGTCTCTGGTTTCGGCACTTAACTTGCCTGCCTGCTTGAACACCCAACAATCCCTGTTGGTGTGGTTGGCTGGTTGTTCGGGGGTGCCGTGTATCTGGCACGAGCGGTCGAGTATCCGATCTAAGTTGGATGGGCCTGGAGGGTTTCTTTTGAATGGCTTCTTCCGCTGACCGGGTTTAGAGCCTCTGAATCCGGCGTTGGCTGCCGTATCCTCAGTATTGTCGCCGTTAATGCGGCACTTGTGCTTGTTGCGATGTGACCTGCCATTGTTGTCCTTGGTATCCGAATTGTCAGGGCTCTTGGTTATGTTATTGTTGCGAGCTAGCCAGCTGTCTTCTCCCGCACAAAAGCGGGTCATGAGTGTCGTGAGGGCTGCTATAGATTTCGGATTTTCCTGTCCTAGGTGCCGGGCAAGCCATTCGTCTCGGATGTTGTGCCTGAAGGCAGCAAGGGCCTCGGCGTCCGGACAGTCGACTATTTGATTTTTCTTAGTTAGGAACCGTGTCCAGAATTGCCTGGCCGATTCCTATGGCTGCTGGATTATGTGGCTTAGGTCATCGGCGTTTGGTGGTCGCACGTAAGTGCCCTGGAAGTTGTCAAGTAATGCGGATTCCAGGTCCTCCCAACAACTAATTGACTCTGCTGGCAGGCTGTTAAGCCAATGTCGAGCTGGTCCTTTAAGCTTGAGCGGGAGGTGTTTGATGGCGTGTAGATCATCACCACGGGCCATGTGGATATGAAGGAGATAATCCTCGATCCATACCGCGGGATCAGTTGTGCCATCGTATGATTCGATGTTTACGGGTTTAAAGCCCTCGGGGATTTGATGATCCATTACTTCGTCTGTGAAGCATAGTGGGTGTGCGGCGCCCCTGTATTGGGCTATATCACGATGCAGCTCAGATGAGCTTGGTCTGTTGTATTCGGCCTGGCCGTACTTATCATGTCCGGCGTGACGGCTAGCGTCACGTGAAGCGGGGCGCCCATGCGATCCGTAGATTGATCTTGCTTGCCTTGCCTTATTCTCCAATATGTCTCGCAGGTCTGTTGCGTCTCCCTGTACTCGGGTATGCTTTGAGCGGTGCCGGGGTGTGGCTTGGATCGAGGACCTGAAGGCCTCTCTGTCGCGGCCACGGGGTGGCCAATCGGGCGCATCGTACGCTGGTGATGTAGGTTTAGTTGCTTCCTCCTCAAGTTGGGGTAGTAGCCTGCGCTTTGGGTAGCTCTTGGAGGGACGCTCGAGTTTATACTCTTCGGCCGCCAGGACTTTGGTCCATCTGTCGGCTAGCAAGTCTTGGTCAGCTCTAAGCTGCTGCTGTTTTTTCTTGAGGCTGCTTGCCGTGGCCATAAGCCTGCGTTTGAAACGCTCTTGTTCGACGGGATCCTCTGGCACAACGAATTCGTCGTCGTCGAGGCTTGCCTCGTCTTCGGAGGGAGGCATATAGTTGTCGTCCTCAACCTCTCTGCTGGCCGCTCTCTCATGAGGGCTGGCTCCTTCGTCCTCCTGCACTGAATCCTACTGGAGGGGGTTATCTTCGGCACTGTCCGGTGTGTTGTTATCTCCGGTGCCGGAATCGCCGTTTTTGCTTTGGCGAGACTTAGAGCGGCGCCGCTGACGTCGGCGCCTGGGTTGCTTCTTGGAGGGGTCATCCTCCATTTTTTCCTCGCCATCCCCTGCTTTGGGGGTATCCACCATGTATATGTCATATGACGAGGTGGCTTTCCAGTTCCCTATAGGTGCTGGTTCTTGGTCGTCTCCTTCATCGGCGTCCATACCGTCGATGTCTTCGGAGTCAAAGTAGAGCATGTCGGTTAAATCGTTGATAGTGGCTACGAAGTGGGTGGTGGGTGGGCCTCGAATTTCTTCGTTGTCCGTATCCCAACCACGCTGACCGTAGTTCGGCCAGGGCTCTCCTGACAAAGAGAGAGATTTTAGTGAATTCAGGACATCGCCAAAGGGCGAGTGCTGAAAGACGTCCGTGGCGGTGAACTACATGATCGGAGCCCAACCGGGCTCGATCGGAAGAGGTGCGGGATATACGGAGTCCGGAACGGAGTCCAGCACCTTGGAGCCACGGGCCCTGCAAAGGACTAGGCTGGTATTCGGCTCTATCGCCGTAGAGATTGCGACTCCCGGGGTGGCGTCCAACCGTCCATCCACGACTAGCACAGTCGGCTCCGAGCTAATGGTCGGAGCGGGCACCTGAGCGACGCTTTGGGCGTTGTCCGGCGGCAGAGCTAGATCATGCCCATCGTGACAGTGCGGCGTGCTCGGCCGTGGCTCGAATCGGTCGAAGATCAAGTCCCCGCGGATGTCGGCCGTGTAGTTTAAACTTCCGAACCTGACCTGATGGCCAGGGGCGTAGCTTTCGATCTGCTCCAGATGGCCAAGCGAGTTGGCCCGCAGTGCGAAGCCGCCGAATACGAAGATCTGTAAGGGGAGAAAGGTCTCACCCTGGACCGCGTCGTGGTTGATGATCCAAGAAGCCATCAGACCTAAGGGCGACGACATATAGGAACTCTCAATGAAAGCACCAATGTCGGTGTCAAAACCGATGTATCTCGGGTAGGGGGTCCCGAACTGTGCGTCTAGGTGGATGGTAACAGGAGACAAGGGACACGATGTTTTTATCTAGGTTCGGGCCCTCTCGATGGAGGTAAAACCCTACTCCTGCTTGATTAATATTGATGATATGGGTAGTACAAGAGTGGATCTACCACGAGATCAGAGGCTAAACCCTAGAAGCTAGCCTATGGTATGATTTTTGTTCGTCCTACGGACTAAAACTCTCCGGTTTATATAGACACCGAAGAGGGTTAGGGTTACACAGAGTCAGTTACAATAGGAGGAGATCTTCATATCGTCTCGCCAAGCTTGCCTTCCACGCCAAGGAAAGTCCCATCCGGACACGGGACGGAGTCTTCAATCTTGTATCTTCATAGTCCGGGAGTCCGGCCAAAGGTCATAGTCCGGCAATCCGGACACCCCCTAATCCAGGACTCCCTCAGTCATAAAGACTTCACCCAAGTCTTCCCAAAGGTTCTACTTGGCACTTTATTGAAACAAAAAGCTATAAAACATGATTACTACAGTATCATAATCATGTGGACACACAAAAACAATATGGGTAAATATTGGGTTGTCTCCCAACAAGCGCTTCTCTTTAATGCCTTTTTAGCTAGGCATGATGATGGCAATGATGCTCACATAAAAGATAAGAATTGAAACATAAAGAGAGCATCATGAAGAATATGACTAGTACATTTAAGTCTAACCCACTTCCTATGCATAGGGATTTTGTGAGCAAACAACTTATGGGAACAATAATCAACTAGCATAGGAAGGTAAAACAAGCATAACTTCAAGATTTTAAGCACATAGAGAGGAAACTTGACATTATTGCAATTCCTACAAGCATATGTTCCTCTCTCATAATAATTTTCAGTAGCATCATGCATGAATTCAACAATATAACCACCACCTAAAACATTCTTTTCATGATCTACAAGCATAGAAAATTTACTACTCTCCGCATAAGCAAATTTCTTCTCATGAATAGTAGTGGGAGCAAACTCAACAAAATAATTATCATGTGAGGCATAATCCAATTGAAAACTAAAATCATGATGACAAGTTTCATGTTTATCATTATTCTCAATAGCATACAAGTCATCACAATAATCATCATAGATAGCAACTTTTTTCTCATAATCAATTGAAACCTCTTCCGAAATAGTGGAATCATCACTAAATAAAGTTGACACTCTTCCAAATCCACTTTCATGTTCATCACAATAAGATTCAACATCCTCCAAAATAGTGGGATCACTACTTCCTAAATTTGACACTCTTCCAAACCCACTTTCATCAATATAATCATCATAAATAGGAGGCATGCTTTCATCATAATAAATATTCTCATCAAAACTTGGGGGACAAAAAATATCATATTCATCAAACATAGCTTCCCCAAGCTTGTGGCTTTGCATATCATTAGCATCATGGATATTTAAGGAATTCATACTAACAACATTGCAATCATGCTCATCATTCAAAGATATAGCACCAAACATTCTAATGCATTCTTCTTCTAGCACTTGAGCACAATTTTCTTTTCCATCATACTCATGAAAGATATTAAAAAGATGAAGCGTACGAGACAAACTTAACTCCATTTTTTGTAGTTTTCTTTTATAAACTAAACTAGTGATAAAACAAGAAACAAAAAGATTCGATTGCAAGATCTAAACATATACCTTCAAGCACTCACCTCCCCGGCAACGGCGCCAGAAAAGAGCTTGATGTCTACTACACAACCTTCTTTTTGTAGACGTTGTTGGGCCTGCAAGTGCACAGGTTTGTAGGACAGTAGCAAATTTCCCTCAAGTGGATGACCTAAGGTTTATCAATCTGTAGGAGGCGTAGGATGAAGATGGTCTCTCTCAAACAACCCTGCAACCAAATAACAAAGAGTCTCTTGTGTCCCCAACACACCCAATACAATGGTAAATTGTATAGGTGCACTAGTTCGGCGAAGAGATGGTGATACAAGTGCAAAACAGATAGTAGATAAAGGTATTTGTAATCTGAAATTATAAAACAACAAGGTAGCAAGCGATAAAAGTGAGCGTAAACGGTATTGCAATGATAGGAAACAAGGCCTAGGGTTCATACTTTCACTAGTGCAAGTTCTCTCAACAATAATAACATAGATAGATCATATAACAATTCCTCAACATGAAACAAAGAGTCACTCTAAAGACACTAATAGCGGAGAACAAACGAAGAGATTATGGTAGGGTACGAAACCACCTCAAAGTTATTCTTTCGGACCAATCTATTCAAGAGTTCGTACTAGAATAACACCTTAAGACACAAATCAACCAAAACCCTAATGTCACCTAGATACTCCATTGTCACCTCAAGTATCCGTGGGCATGATTATACGATATGCATCACACAATCTCAGATTCCTCTATTCAACCAACACAAAGTACTTCAAAGAGTGCCCCAAAGTCTCTACCGGAGAGTCAAGAACGTGTGCCAACCCCTATGCATAGGTTCATGGGCGGAACCCGCAAGTTGGTCACCAAAACATACATCAAGAGGCACATGATATCCCATTGTCACCACAGATAAGCACGGCAAGACATACATCAAGTGTTCTCATAAAAGACTCAATCCGATAAGATAACTTCAAAGGGGAAAACTCAATTCATCACAAGAGAGTAGAGGGGGAGAAACATCATAAGACCCAACTACAATAGCAAAGCTCGGGATACATCAACATCGTGCTATAGAGGGAACACGAGAGAGAACACGAGAGAGAGAGAGAGAGATCAAACACATAGCCATTGGTACATACCCTCAGCCTCGAGGGTGAACTACTCCCTCCTCGTCATGGAGAGCGTCGGGATGATGAAGATGGCCACTGGTGAAGGATCCCCCCTCCGGCAAGGTGCCGGGAAGGGCTCCCGAGAGGTTTTTGATGGTTACAGAGGCTTGCGGCGGCGGAACTCCCGATCTATCTTCTCCGTGGATGTTTTTAGGGTACGTAGGCTTATATAGGCGAAAGAAGTCGGTCGGGGGGGTGCTCGAGGGGTCCATGAGACAGGGGGCCGCGCCCTGTAGGGGGGGGGGGGGGGCTATCTCCTGTGCTCCTCGAGGATCTTCTGACTTGATCTCCAAGCCTCTAGGATGATATTCTTCCAAAAAAATTATGATGCCGAAGGTTTCATTCCGTTTGGACTCCGTTTGATATTTCTTTTCTTCAAAATACTGAAACAGGCAAAAAGAACAGCAATATGGGCTGAGCCTCCGGTTAATAGGTTAGTCCCAAAAGTAATATAAAAGTGTATAATAAAGTCATAATCATTTAAAACAGATAATAATATAGCATGAATACTTCATAAATTATAGATATGTTGAAGACGTATCAATAAGTCACCGTGTTAAAATAGAGGACGCTCATATGTCAGGGAATTGAGTCATGCTTATTTGGCCAGCATGTAATTTTTTTATCTACCGTTGCAATGCACGGACATATTTTCTAGTTAATAATAAAGGGATTATTGCTTCTGGTGGTACGCCATATAATTCATCCTATAAGTTGACAAAAATTACCCATCAATACCGCGCGTAAGTCAAAAAACGATTTGTTTTTTCCAAAGTCTCAGCCGTGCTAAGTTGTTTTTTAAAGAAGATACGACATATATTTCACAAACATGCAAGCGGTCTAGTGGCTAAAGCCTGTCTCATCCATTGCGGAGGCCAGGTTCTGCTGATTTTCCCTCTCGTTTCTGTCGCGCACCTCCTCCCCAGTGCGGGTTCATCTTTTCTTTTCTTGTCTCATTTATTTTTTTTGTTTTTCCTTCTTTAAATTAATTCAACATTTCCAAATTTCAAAACATTGCAAATTTTGATAAACATGTTCGAGAAATTATAAAATGTCTATGAATTCAAAAATGTGTGGGAAATCATAAAATTTTTGTAGTTACAAAAATATTAGTGATTTTACAAAATTGTTCACAAATTAATCATGTATTCAAAACAAATCCGTGAATCTGGCAAAAATGTCCATGAAATTTTAGAAAATATTCAAAAAACTCAAAAATTGCTAGTTTGTGGTTGATGAGATTTGTTTTTAAAGTTTTTAAAGTGTCGTGCAGTGGCAAATACATTGCCTTAGGATTTACCATGTCAAATACATTGTGATCACGTGGACATCGCGTCCATCATCAGCGAGGGGGGGAAGAAAGATAAGTGCCAACATGGTGAGTCACTGTGTTAAAATAGGTCATGCTCATATGTCAGGGTATTGAGTCATACTTATTTGGCTAGCGTGTAATTTTTTCTCTCTCCCATTATAACGCACGGGCATGTATACTAGTAAAAATTAAGTTTAGAGTATATATATGTACTAGCAAACACGCCCATGCGTTGCATCGGGAGAGATAATTAGCGTGTCTACCAAATCACCCATCAGTGCCACATGCAGCATCCGGTCGGTGCTACCCGGAGACAGGGAGGTGTCCACCAAACATCCATCAGCACGGACGCTAACATCCAAACGGTGCCACTTGATGGTAGCAGAGAGGCGTACATCGAGGAGGCGAGGACACACTAAGAATCATACACACTTTCAGTACGATTTCTGTATGCAGTTCTGATCAAACTAAACATGAATAAATCAAAGCGCAACGAAGTCACATATTGACTACCGACGTAAGTCGTACTCCCTTCATCTATTTTTACAGAGCTTATTTTCCAACTCCGTTGTGATAAAATTGGAGCATTTTTTAAGCTTAGTTTTGGACATAGTTTTTTTTCTTCTGTAATTACAGGTAGCTCACTGAAACCTTCATGCATTCCTTTTTTATTTTACCTGTTTTTCTTCTTTTATTAACCAATACTGCTACCCAGAATCGTTTTAATTTTATTGGCCTATTTTTTTTATCTAATTGCATGTAGCCCACCGAAACCTTTCCGTCAATCAGTTTAATTGTATCGGGTCTTTCTCTCTTTAATTGGGACCGCATCACACTTTATGTCTTTATCGGGTCTTTATTTTTTTTATTGGCATGTGCAATCACAGATCTAAATCACATTTTGTGCCTACATTGTGTCTTTATTTTTTTATTGGCATGTGCAGCCACACATCAGAATTTGTGATGTCAATTCCTAAACATACTTTTAGAAATAATTAGCATGCAAGATAATAGCATATTTGGAATCTACACAATTTTTGAGGGATTTCCATATATAACATGTTTATTTTCAAGTTAGGTTGGAAGATATGTTTTTTAAAAGCATTTGAATCTGTCAAAAAAAAGTTAAAAATAGAGTAGCTGGGTAAAAACTGCAACATTGTGCAGCCCATCAGCTAAGCCATGCTTGGGCAAGGCAATTTTATCCTACGCCAACAAAAATTGGTGAGAAAATACAGAAAAAGGGGAGGAGGTGCGAATCAAACCTAGGTCTCTAGCATGGAGGGGTGACGGTCAAGCCACAGTGCTACTTGAATGTTTGTCACTAAAGAAGGGCTCGCTTTAAATAACCTAAAGCCGACGGTGATTTGTGAAGGGAAAGAGGACTCCTTTTTTTCACTTAGCGGTGGCATGGTGGGTAATCATTGATAACTCTGGGGGCAATCTTATGACGGACGACAAGAAACAATAGTCTCTTTATTATTAGGCATAGATAAGAAGGCCATATGGAATGTGTGCTGTCTATTGTCTTTTCTCTGAATTGCTAAAGTGCAGATATTCAAAGTGTTTTACATAATTCATTGGGTTTCTATCCATATGAAACTATTGCGGGTGTCGAAAAAAATACTAACATGTGAAGATAGGTTTCCCTTGGGTTGTGCTCCAACAAAAGGAAACAATTTTGTTAAATCCTACTACTAATTGAACTATTAGAACATCTTGGAAAACAGAGGGTGTATATGGCTAGGCAATGTTGGCCCTTATGGGTTTACTTAGTTACTTTATGTGAACTCCGAAGATATCTTTTTCATGTTTTCTATAGAAAATAGATGTTTTTAGTGTTTCATGTTAACATATTAATGGTATCAATAAATGATGATTATCTTTCTTTAACATAGTAAAACCGCAGATGCCACATACAGTCAATCCCATGAATGCATGATATCTCCTTTTCGTTGACCCGGTATTGGTACTAAAAAGAGTATCCCTTAACTATTTCCCCAGAGGTGACCCTGGGTTATCGAACCCACGAAAGAAAGATCCCCTTGAAGCGATGATCTCTAGCAAGCTTTTGCTAAAGTGTCAAATCCAGTTTTTGACTGGATCAGTAAGCAAATAGTGATTCAAACACTTATAATAAAAAGAAGGTACGGGGTAAGGTCTTAATGCTTGCAACCTTGTATTGGTGTTGGGATAAAAATGCTATTAGTTTGTGCTCAGAAAGTCACCCATCAAGAGGTGCTTGCTTCGTTTGGAATGGGGAATGTGTCCAAATAACATCCTGACCGACACGAGTCCTGCATCAAGAATCAGTTTTCCTACCGAACGCCGTATGTGTCTCGTGGGGTTGCCTCGATAATTAAGATAATAATATCAGACAAAATCTTTGGGCGTTCAATGACTACACCTCATAAATCCAAGGATATAATCCATGTTACCCTACTAAGCCTTACTGTTACCGGTGTTCGGTATAACACTTCATGGTCTCCTTGCTCCTATCCTCACCGGTGCTCGATCTTCATGCTTTAGGTACCTGCAGGGATGAAGATCGCGGACAAGACAAGAGATACTTCACGATGCAATTTTATTTCACACATACAAGACGTTGTGTCAAAGACTTCCAATGATGCCTTCACCAAATACCTGGGGCCTCAAGGCTCCTGCTTCACCCCATACCTTACCATACTACTCACACATGGAGATCAGATCGCGAGAAGAAATCATTGAAGAACACATCTTGAGATTGATTAATTGCAATATGTCTTACAATAGATGCCTTGTGCGATGCACAATTACAAGTATGAACTAGATGAGAGAGGGCTATGCTGGTGAAAATGGCGCGTCTAGGGTTTGTGGCTGAAGATGATGATGAATGGGTTGTGGTTGTGCTTGGCGCTCCTTTTCCGCCTCTCCTGTTGATATTTCGATGGGGTCCCCTTAATAAAAGTTGTTCAGTGGACGAGTTGTCTCGGTTTCCACGCCAAACGACCGCTCATGCGAGCGCTCACAGTCGCATGGAACACTTTCATTTGCTCTGGAGCCCTTCTGATGCTTCTTGATGATTTATTCTTTCACCATTTTCCTTCTTTTCCTTTCTCCCACGTGATATCTCCCCTTTTTAGCCCAATTCATGTGAAAAAATATTAAACAGAGGATTTATGGAATCCTTTGCATTCATTAGTCATTAATGGCAATATTGGAGCGAATATCTCTCTCTTAGTGAAATATCTCGACTTAAACAAGGTTGATATGAGTATCAAAATATCACTCATCAATGCACACATGCACACTCTGTCCCTATAAGCACCTCTGAGATACTGAGCTGGCATAACATCTTGATATTGACGAAGTTGCCTCATGTGCCTTGTAATCAATGGGAACGTCTCCTGCCACTAAACGAAGATTGTCTAAAAGGCTGAAATAAATTCAGAAAAATGTGAACACCAGTGCTAAGTCTAAGACTTGAACCCTAGTGGGCTGATTACACTATAAGGAGCATAACCATCTCAGCTGCGCTCAACTCACATAGATGATGATCAGTTGCGAGGCCCTAAATAACTATCTCCACATTGACAACCAAGAAATATATTCTCAAGAGGGCACATAGTGTTTGAAACACAATGGAACCAAGTTGACACGTGTTCTGTTGTTTTTCCTTTCAGAATCGCTAAAACATCAGCGCATGAACGTATTGAAAATTCTATCTTTTTTGTTCAATGGTATTTATCCAATCAATTTTTTATTCGACTTGTTACAGTCGCATTTGTGTGTGTGTGTGTGTGTGTACCTCAATAGTGTAAAACAAAATTGATTGGAAGTTCCAAAATTTTGTGTCACTTGCAGCCTCGACAATCACTTATTATTTATAGCTGTGTATTATTTTTCTATTTTTTTTGCGTATTAGACCGGATGCTTAATTCCCGTAATTCAATATGATGATGTATGCTACTTCCTCCATATAACAAAAGTATTTCTAGAATATTATTTTTTCATGTGGTTTTATACATATGACGGTAGTCAATGTTGTATCTTAAAGATTGAGTGCCAAAACTAGCACTTTTTTGTAATACGGAGATAGTAGTTGCTTGTTTGTCCCATCTTCATTGCCTATTCATCACCTTTGTGCTTCCACTTTGAAGTATGGATTTTCATACCAAAAATCAAAATGCATTCAAAAGCTCTTGATCTCTAGTTACTGAAGGTTGAAATGACTTCAAGCGGTGACTTCATGCAGTTGGTCAGATCTATCCAAGCCATATGTCAATCTTTATATTTGTTGTTGTCCACGACTACGTTGGCTTTGTGTAGAGCGTCCGATCTGGCTATCTGTAGGAAGAGAAGCGATGTTACGGTTTTTACCATTTTGATTATAATTTTTTTAGCACATCAATGGTGGTAGATTGAACATGTCCATGTTCGAACTTGTACTAGTGTCGATTTTTCTTTTTCATTGCTTCTGTCGGATTTCGGGTTCTGGCGGACCCTTAAGGTTCGAACTCTGGGGTGCATGCGGAGATCACTCCCCCTACCAACTCACGTTTCGTCGCCTCACAAAGGATCTAGACTACACGAAGAACAACACAAGGGACGCGAGGTTTATACTAGTTCGGGCCACCATTGTGGTGTAATACCCTACTCTAGTTTGTGGTGTGGTGGATTACCTCAGGGGCTGATGATGAACAATACAAAGGAAGAACTGCCTCGCGAGGGGGGTAGTTCTTGTGTTGGTGGATCTGGCTAAGGTTCTCTTCGTCGACCTTCAGATGCCTCTATACTATGGTGGCTAGCCCTATTTATAGAGCGAGGCCCTGGTCCTCTTTCCAAATATTGAGTGGGAAGGGCGCCAACAATCGGCCATTTTGAAGGGGAACATCTAGTACACTTATCCTGATTAAAGTTGGTCCTCGCCTGCCAAAGACTCTGACGATGACGCCTTCCTGGGCTCCACGATGACCTTCATCCTGCCGTTCTGCTGGTCTTGGTCTTGTTGCACCAAAATGGTTGACTTTACTTGATACCCTTTCCTGCGCTTGCCCCCTTTCCACCAAAGAGAAAACAAGGACTCAGGCCGGCGCCCGCCTGGCGCCCGCCTGGCTTTGGTCGTCATGGCTTGCGTCATGGGCACCTCGTGAGGTGCCCCGCCTTGATCTCTCCGCCTCCTCACGAGCCAGCCTGACGAGGCTACACCCGAGGAAGATTCCTGTCGTCCGCCCTGCGAGGCTTGGCCCCTCGCGAGGGTCTTGAGCTTGTGTTGACGAATGTGAGCCGTACTGGGCCATTCCTTGAGCCACGCCGTAGGGCACAGGCAGGCAAGTCTGGGTACCCCCATTCTCGGAACACTGACAGTAGCCCCCGGGCCCAAGGCGCGCCCGAACTTGGCTTAGCAGAGAAGCGAAGGGGCAAGTGCGAAGCACCGCGGGCCCCAACAGCCTGCGGCCTTGGGTGCCGCATGGCAGTTGATTGGACGTGGGCGCCCCCGCTTCCCCACGACGCCTCGGCAACCACATGACTTGACAAAAGAGCGGCCCCGGGCCAGGCTTACCTTCTTTGCCTTCACCAGTCATTTGTCCCAGATCCCCTTTCTCGCTCTCCTCCTTCTTGCTCCCGAAATCCTCCAGATCTGCTTCAACCCCGCATCTTAGCAAGCCATGGCACCTCGTCAGACTCCGGTCGGAGCCTGGTACTCACCCGCTCTAGATCCTCCGAACGTGTCGGAGAAGAACCTCGCCCTCACGTGCCAGATGATGGCGGCGCAAGGCAACATGGGGGCAGCCGCGCTTAAGGTTGGCTCCGCCCTGCCTGAGGACAAGGGGAGCATGCACCTTCTACCCGCTCTTCGTGAGCGTCATCGCCGCCGGTCTGGTGCCTCCCTTTTCCGAATTCTTCCTTTCTGTTCTTTGCCAATACAACCTGCAAGCTCTGCACCTCCACCCCAACTTTGTTCTTCTTCTGGCGGTTTTCGCCTATTATTGCGAGGCTCATGTTGGGGTAAAGCCCTCGGTGGCCTTGCTGCGCCACTACTTTTACCTCCGGGTTTCTCGCGGCTCCATCACCGCATGCGCGAGCTTTGTCGCGTACTCGAGCTCCAATGCCATCTCGAAGCCTGGGAAGAGGATCGAAGGCTTCCGGAGCAAGTGGGTCATGGTGGATGCCGGGCGCATCCACCCTCGGCTGATGCTGCCTATGGGGCAGCCTGAGGCCGTCGACGCCTGGTCCCGCGCGGAGCTCGTCGATCCCCGCGCGAAGCCGGTGCTGAGGAGGATGGACGCGGACCTATGGCCAGGCAACATGGCGACGGCGAAGCTGCCCTGGGCCACGCTCCTGAGGGAGTTCCTGGAGCACCGGGTGGCTCCGCGTCGGGAACGCTCGCTCCCACTATGGAGGCTCGGGGAAGCCGATGCCGCCCTTCGCCCGAGCTCCGCGGCCCTGGCCAATGAAGACCTGGCCGCGGTCCTCCATTCCTTGGTTGGAGGAGACGTGGCGAGACTGGAGGGTGCTCCTGTACCCCTGTTCCTTCGGGATGACTGGGAGCAGGTGGTGAATTCCATGCCCGCCTTCAACGGGGAGGGGCCTGTGCCTGCGGAGGTTCCCGAGGATCTGGCGGCCCTGGCGACGATGAATGTATCTTCCGGCGACTCCGACAGGGAGGAGGAAGAAGAGAGGGAGGAAGAGGAGTCTGACTCTGAGGCGACCGACGGAGAGTCGGGGAAGTCCCTCCCCCAGCGCAGGTCCCGTGCCCTCCGCCTCATGCCGGGCGACGATGAGGGCGGCGACGAGCGAGGCGGGGAGAGCTCGCCCTGGTCCCGAGGAAGGACAAGACGGGGCTGGTTCCCCGCGGGCCTGCCCCGGCTCCAAGGCAGCCTGAAGCCAGCTTCAACTCCTCTGACGTGCATCCTGCTTTCGAGTTTCCTGAGGCTGACCCCAGCAGCCGGCTCTCGGGCTTCAAGTTCGGTCGGAGGCTGCTTGAGTCCGTGTGCGATGACCAGTAAGTGCTTGATTTTTGTTTTGCTTCCTGCTCCTGTTGCTGAGGCTTGACGTTCATATTCCTTGGCTAGGCCGGTGCGTGCGGCGAAAAGGCTGAAGGGGGGCCCCGAGGCTTCGCCTGGGGGAACGCTTCCAACTACGGGAGAAGGAGGTGGCAAGGCTTGAACCTCCCCTGCCCGGTCATCCTCGCGAGGCCAGGTGGGGTGTGCTGGTGTGAGCTCAGCCCCCGTGGCCCAGGCGACTCCCGAGGCGTCCCTGCCTGATGCCACTGCTGTAGCCACCAGGGCTCAGAAGGTCCCGACACATGGTGCTGTGATCACGCTGCCGTCTTCTCCTCCTACTCCGCCAACTGCCGTTTCTCCGACTCCTTCTACTGTCTTGGATCACACTGCTGCTGATCTGGACCAGCTGCGAGAAGATCTTCAGGGCGCTGACCCCCACCTGGTGGCCGGGCGCCTGGAGTTGGCCTCTGGCTGGGTCCACTCTGACGCCTCAGTTCGAGCGGCGCTGGTCCAGGCTGCGACGGCTTGCGACGAGGAGAAGCAGGCCATCCTCCAAGCCAAGGCCGCTCATGACGCCCCCTTGGGCGAGGTTGCGGATGTCCGGGGCCGCTGCAAGGTGCTGGAGAGCGAGCTGCAAAGCCTGCGCGACCAGCTCGCCAAGGAGGTCCGTGACCGCCAGGAGAAGGAGAAGGAGATGAATACTCGAGAGGCTGCTGTCAAGGACCGGGACGCCGAGCTTGATGAACGCCGTGGTCGATTGGATACGCTGGAGTAGGCGTTGGAGGCGAAGAGGATCGAGCTGGACGGCAAGGCGAGGGTCCTGGCCGAGTACCGTGTGGCCTTCGCGAAGCTGGAGGAGAGGGCTCGCGCCTCGTTGAAGACACTTTACGACGGCGGCCTGGAAAAGCTGCTAGCTGGCGCCGAGGACGGCCCCGCCAAGTTGCTTCCCTTCTTGGTCTGTGCACTTGAAGATGTTGCCATCGGCTTTGGCCCCACGGCTGAGGCCGAGGCGCGTGTCCTTTCTTCTGCAGCGCTAGCGCGTGTCTTCACCCACGTCTATCTTCGCGACCCCAACGTCGATCTTGACAGCCTGCTGGAGCCTGCGAGTGGCGAGCTTGCCGCTGCCACTGCTCAAGCGGTGAAGGGTCGAGCGGAAGCCCTGCTGGCAAAGTTCTGCGCCTTCAGCACCAAGCCAAGGCGAGATGCTGCCGACCCTGGGGCTCCGCGAGGTGAAGCCGCCCAGGCAACCCCACCACCAGCGATGGCACCACCGGAAAGTGACCCCTCCGCGGCTCCTGTCCTGTTTTAGTTCCTGCAACATGCATCATGCCTCGTGGAGGCTTTTAAACTTGTGTTTGGCGTTGTGAAAACAACCTATGGACTGTAATATTTGCTTTTGAATTCCTTGAGATTTGCGCTTTTCCTTCCTACTTGCTTGTGTTCTACGTCGGTAGAGCCCGACCCCGCGCATACCTCAGCCGCTGTTAGCCCCGACCGGAAACCAGGACGGGACCAAGGAGTCAGGGGTTACGTGATCAGTTAGGCTCCTGAGTCGCGATGCTCAGGAGTCCCCCTTGACGCACGAACACCAAGTAGGAAGGAAAGGTGTAGGAGTGGATCTACCGTTCTACGTCGGCAGGGCTCGGCCCCACGCATACCTCAACCGCCATTAGCCCGGGACGGGACCAAGGAGTGAGGGGCTACGTGACTAGTTAGGCTCCTGAGTCGCGATGCTCAGGAGTTCCCCTTGACGTTCAAACAGCCTTCGTACCTTGGCTCCACTCGGGGAGGGATGCGCGACGAACCAGGCCCGAGGGGCCTGGCTGGGTGGCATGCGCCTGGGTGTGACCCAGGCGTAGCCTGATACGTCTCCAATGTATCAATAATTTTTGATTGCTCCATGCTACTTTATCTACTATTTTGGACTATATTGGGCTTTATTTTTCCACTTTTATATTATTTTTAGGACTAACCTATTAACCGGAGGCCCAGCCCAGAATTGTTGTTTTTTGCCTATTTCAGTATTTCAAAGAAACAGAATATCAAACGGAGTACAAACGGAATGAAACCTTCGGGAACGTGATTTTCTCACCGAACGT
Organism: Triticum timopheevii; assembly: GCA_963921465.1. Classification (NCBI taxonomy): domain Eukaryota; kingdom Viridiplantae; phylum Streptophyta; class Magnoliopsida; order Poales; family Poaceae; genus Triticum; species Triticum timopheevii. The sequence continues at coordinate 14,485,441 of OY997271.1, forward strand.
GATCCAGGAGACTTGGACCCTACTCCAAGAAGTGCCAGAGGCGGTCACGAGGGTGGAGGGCGCGCCCGCCCTAGACGCGCCCCCCTGCCTTGTGGGCCCCCCGTTGCTCCACCGAAGTACTCCTTCCTCCTATATATACCTACGTACCCCCGTCAGATCAAATACAGAGCCAAAAACCTAATTCCACCACCGCAACTTTCTGTATCCGCGAGATCCCATCTTGGGGCCTGTTCCGGAGCTCCGCCGGAGGGGGCATCTACCATGGAGGGCTTCTACATCAACACCATAGCCTCTCCAATGAAGTGTGAGTAGTTTACTTCAGACATTCGGGTCCATAGCTAGTAGCTAGATGGCTTCTTCTCTCTTTTTGGATCTCAATACAATGTTCTCCCCTCTCTTGTGGAGATCTATTTGATGTAATCTTATTTTTGTGGTGTGTTTGTTGAGACCGATGAATTATGGGTTTATGATCCAGCTTATCTATGAATAATATTTGAATCTTCTCTGAATTCTTTTATGTATGATTGAGTTATCTTTGCAAGTCTCTTCGAATTATCCGTTTGGTTTGGCCAACTAGATTGGTAGTTCTTGCAATGGGAGAAGTGTTTAGCTTTGGGTTCAATCTTGCGTTGTCCTTACCCAGTGACAAAAAGTGTTGCAAGGCACGTATTGTATTGTTGCCATCGAGGATAACAAGATGAGGTTTTTATCATATTGCATGAATTTATCCCTCTACATCATGTCATCTTGCTTAAGGCGTTACTTTGTTTTTAACTTAATACTCTAGATGCATGCTGGATAGCGGTCGATGAGTGGAGTAATAGTAGTAGATGCAGAATTGTTTCGATCTACTTGTCTCGGACGTGATGCCTATACACATGATCATACCTAGATATACTCATAATTATGCTCAATTATGTAAATTGCTCAACAGTAATTTGTTCACCCACCGTAGAATACTTATGCTCTTGAGAGAAGCCACTAGTGAAACCTATGGCCCCCGGGTCTATTCTCATCATATCAATCTCCATTACTTTATTTACTTGCTTTGTTTTTACTTTGCCTTTTACTTTTCACTTTGCATCTATCTATCAAAAATACCAAAAATATTATTTATCATCTCTAACAGATCTCACCCTCGTAAGTGACCATGAAGGGATTGACAACCCCTAATCGCGTTGGTTGCGAGTAGCTATCATTTTGTGTAGGTATGAGGGACTCGTGCGTGATCTCCTACTGGATTGATACCTTGGTTCTCAAGAACTGAGAGAAATACTTACGCTACTTTACTGCATCATCCTCTCCTCTTCGGGGAAATCCAACGCAGTGCTCAAGAGGTAGCATAGCCCCCGTGCCCAGCCCCCTCGCACGGTACTCCCGAGGGGAGGCGTTACGATAGGGCCGGACACTGAGCTCTGGGCTCCCTGAGGTTGATGCGGCCGGGGGCCACCCTCAGTTGTTTATCACCAGCGCGGAGCATAGCGCTTCCGTATGTGTACGGGCATAGCCGCTCCTCGGTAGTGTCGTCAACCAGCGCGGAGCATGGTGCTTCCACTGGTGCGTCGGAGGGGGCTCCCCTCCGGGAGGAGCCCCCGGGGCGTGTATAGCCCCGCCCTGACACGTGGCTGGCACGGTAGAGCATGACGAGGTGTATCTGGGCACCCGTGAGCCAGCGTGGGACTCACGGGGTCCTACCTCAAGGCGGGTTACACCTGGCTCTGGGCCTTTATTTGTAATGTGCTCTTGCAAATTTGGTTAGATGCCGACGCTCTACATCCTCAGGTCCCGGCCCTTGAGCGAGCTCAGCCGTCACTGGTATGCCAGGTCGTGATGCCGTGGACAAGGCCAGGAGGTGAGGGCTGGAGAGCCAGTAAGAGTCCATGAGTCGCGATGCTCAGGTACCCCCCCCCCCCTTTTAACATGCAAGCGGTTGGCATGGGGGAAGAAGGGTGCTGTCATAGGCATCAAGTAATAGTCATGATGGTTCAAAAGTACGACCTGAATAAATGCGGGAAACATACATGCCGCTGGGTCAGGCCCAAGCGGCTTGGGGATAACGCAGCCTGAGGGGCGCCCCCAACAAAGTAACCTAGAGACATGAGCAAAAGGGATACATGCCGCAGGGACGGACCCACACGGCCTGGGAATGATGCAGCCCTGGGGGCGCTCCTAGCTGAAAATGAAACTCGAAGGATGTCACCTGATGATGTTGGAGACGAAGGAGTGCTGAAGTAGCGGACGACGTGCGCTGTGGAAGCCGATCCTCACGAGCCCCCAGGCCCAGGAGCCTCAGGAGGCTCCGGGGGAGCTGGCGGCTCTTCAAGGGCCATCTCCATCTCTGCCAGGGCCGCGGAATGCCTAACCTCCTGAGCCTCCAGAATGCTCCTCATGAGACGCTAGCGCGCGGCAGCCGCGTTCGGCAGGCCAAAAGGCATGTGAACATAGCTGTGGGGTGGACCCTCGCAACGTCCCACGTGCAAGGGCCAGAAGAGCTCCTGAGAGGCGACCCGGTTGAGCCCTGGTATGTCGATGCAGACGTGCAGCCCACCATCCTCGCCTGGATGGGGAGCTACGGCGGGTAAGCGGCAGCTGCCACTCATAACTCTTGACTCCTGCAGCTCCTGAATGATCTCGCTGATGAACTCCCAAGGGTTTGACCCTCCTTGCCTTGTTCCTTCCTGAGGGAAACGTGCTTTGAAGCACGCCTCCAAGTGGTGCCCGAGCGCTTCCCTCATGATCTTGGCAAAGTCGATGGCCCTCCAGGAGAGAGCCCCCGAGCCTTGCCTGAGGAGGGCGCCGGGCGCGTCTTCCTATGCGACAGAAGGAGGTGCCCCTTGAACGGGCGCGGATCCTGAAGGGCCTGCCTCCCGAGGGTTCGGACCAGGCGATGTCTTCTTCTTCTTAGGGACTGCCTCGGGAAGTCTTCCGCTCCTGTGCTCTGGGTCTTCGATTGCCGCGGCTTGGAAGGCTCGCTCAAGGGAACACATCGCATCCCTCTCCTCACAGGGCACTATGATGACTCCACCGCTTCTTGGCATCTTGAGGACATTGTAGCCGTGATGAGTCACTGCCATGAACTTGGCCAGGGCTGGGTACTTGAGGATGGCATTGTATGGCAGGCGAATGTGGGCGACGTCAAAGTCAATGAGCTCGGTGAGGTAGTTGTCGCGCTGCCCAAAGGTGACAGGAAGGCGGACTTGCCCTATCGGAACAGTGGAACCATCAGTGACTCCTGAGAAAGGCTTGGTTGGCTGAAGCTGATTGTATGGCACTTGGAGATTGTTGAATGTCTTGATGGACAGGATGTTGAGTCCCGCTCCGCCATCAATGAGGGTCTTGGTGACTTGCTGTAAGTGCATCTAGTGCCACCCCTAGTTGGTTTTGGAGTATTGACGACAAAGATGGTTGAGGGACTAATGCGTTTGTGAGAATTGCAGGATAACGTAGGTAGTGTCCCTTATTGATTCAGTTTACCTACCGGACATGACCCCTAAAAATGTATGAAGACATTGACGACAATGGTGGTATGTGAAGATATTCACATTTAAGACTATGACATGAGAAGACATTGAGTGAAGACTATGGAGCGCGAAGACTGTGTTGTTTCGTTGTTTCCTTTTCTTCTTTGTTGAATCATAGGAACCACCGTACTGTTAAGTGGGGTCCAAGTGAACAAAGTCAGAGTGACTGAAGTGATGCTCAACCCAAATCCTATGTCTTCGAGCGAAAACAATGAGAGCAAATCTTATCTAGAGCTGGATAAGTCAGCTTTGCTTGTAGCCCAAGTAAAGTTGTCATGTGTGTTTGAAATCTGACCGTTGGAACACGTGTCAGTTCCTTAGTGACCCAGGGTCATTTCGGACATATCAGGTCGGGTTGCCTTGTGGCTATAAATAGCCCACCCCCTACACCATAAATTGGTGGCTGCTCAGAGTTAGTTCACGGCTTTTGTCGTTTGAGAGCAACCCACCTCGAAGCCTTTGAGAGAGAAATCCTTGCGAGGACAAAGCCCAAACACCCAGAGCCAAAGAGTGTTAGGCATCACTGAAGTCTTTCTGTCTGAGTGACCTGAAGACTTATTACACTTGAGGACTGTGTATCCTCCAGCCGGTTAGGCGTCGCGTTCTGAGCATCCAAGAGTCATTGTGGATCGCTGGTGAACGAAGTCTGTGAAGGTTCGGAAGTCTACCTTGAAGACTTACCAGAGTGATTGGGCGAGGACTGTGTGTCCTTAGCTCAAGGGGAATAAGGTGAAGACGCGGTCTTCTAAGTTGAATCTCAGCCTCCCTAACCAGACATACAGTTGTCATTGCAACTAGAACTGGTCCAACAAATCCTGTGTCTTCAACATGTGACTGGTTCTATCCTCTCCCTCCCTTTACTTCGAGTTTGTCTTCGTGAAGTCATTGCCTATTTGTCGTACCTGTTTGACTTCATTGCTTGACTACTATCGTTGATTGGCTTCATACTATCTTCCATCCTGATCCTTACTACCTTGCTGCTATTAGTCTTTGTACTTTCACATTATTGCATACTTGACTATGGCTTGCTTGTTGTAGTTTATCTTCCGCTGCATATCAATTAGGTCATTTCTATTGTTTGTCTTCAAAACTTCCATGTTTTGAAGACTTTGATAAAAATCGCCTATTCACCCCCCCCTCTAGTCGATAACTAGCACTTTCAATTGGTATCAGAGCAAGGTACTCCCTTGTTCTGTGTGATTCGGTTTAACCACCTGGAGTTTAGCTATGTCGACTGCAGGATTGAGGAATGTATCTTGCCCCACTTTTGACGGTCATGAGTATCCTCGGTGGAAGGCCATGATGAAGAAGCGACTCATGGCTATGAATAGCGAACTATGGACCGTCACTGAGATTGGTCTTACCGATCTATGCAAGATGGCAGAGGCTGATGACATTCGCAAGTACACTACTAAACCTCATAGCGAAAGATGTCATCTGCTCGTGTCTGTCCCAAAATCAGTTCAGGAACATCATGCACCTCAATCACACGAAGCTAATCTGGGACCGGCTTTCTGAGGTCTATGAAGGTTATCTTAATCGTCATGATCCTTGGCTTGATGACTACAAGGAGTCTCTTAAAGAGATGACCTTTCCACCTAATCGTCTTCATCTTCACCATGCCTCATGGCAGGGGGTGCTAAGGTAACTGAATGCTACCTCTCTGAAACTAGTGATGATGAATCAGGTGATGAATTTGGCCCCAGCTATGTCAAACTTGCTTCCCTTGCCACTAAACAACAAAGAGCCTTGGAAAAGGTTCAAAACATGCTTAGTAAGAGCGATGATATGTTGGGCGAAGAAATGGATCAGTCAAAAGCATTGGCTGAGAGTCTTCAGAGACTTCATTCCAAGTTTGACGCCCTTCAAGATCAACATAATGCTCTCTTGTCTGATCATGAGAAGCTTTCTTCTGAATGTCTTCAAAGAAAGCAAGATCTTGAAAAGATAAGAATGGATTATGGAGATCTTTTGAAGGAGCGCGATTCATTACTTGCTCAACAAATCAGTGTTACATAGGATGGTTTTGAACCACCATGTCTAAAATGCATTGAGCGTGATAACGCTACCACTGCTGCTACTATTGCTTTGTCTTCAACTACTGATGTCGTAACTAACCCCTCTGCTGAGGATACCACTACTATTGCTGATGAAAATGCTAGGTTGAAGACATTGCTTGAAACAGGGATGTATAAAAGTCTGAAAGGACATCAGACACTTTGCGATGTCCTCAAAAAGCAGATTCTGAACCGAAACCCTAGGAAAGAGGGTGTTGGGTTCGAGAGGAAAATGAATGTTGATGGTTCCTACTGGAAGCCTGAGCAGTATCCCAAAACCACATGGGTTGCTGCAAAGAAACCTTCAGTGGATCCATCCACCTTATCTGGCTTTACCTGTGCTAATCCTATTATCATTGATGAATCCTTTGATGCAAACTATAAACTATTCAAAAATCAGAATGGTGAAGTGTTTGCCAGGTATATTGGTACTAACTGCAGGAATGGACCACCTATGAAGAAGATCTGGGTTCCCAAAAGCTGTCTTGAGAATCTTCCTGTGAATGTGGTCATGACACCACCAGGGAAGAAGACAAACCCCAGACCGAAGGCGTCATATGGTCCAACGGCTTCATACAGATACACGACTCACCTGAGTCACCCTAACGCCAATGTTTTGCAGGGAAATCGTACTCAAACTTATGAATATGAGTGTGTGTCTTCAAACTGCTATGTTCATAGAACTAAGAACTTTTCTGCTTATTCATATGAGTATCATTCATCTCCTGCAAGGCTATTTGCTAGGGCTCCAAAGCCGAAATTCTCAGATGCTGCACTTAGACTCATTGCTTCTAAGCCACCCCTGAAGATGTGGGTGGTGAAGAAGAATTAACTTTCTTTTGCAGAATGAGGTCTCCAGCCAGCAATCAAAGGCGTCCGATACTATTGCTGGGGACCTAAAACACTATAAGGGACGCATGATAAAATGGTCTTACTATGTATTTCACATGTGAATCGCTTACCAGTCATACTATGAGTTCTAACCTTGATCTAAGCTGTGATAATCCTTGTGTGCGTCAAATGCTTATGCTTCACAACACACTATGTGAAGCCTATCCTCCTAACTGCACTGTAGGGTATGACACCTCATGCTTCAGAGTGGATTATGGACAGCGGATGCACTAATCATATGACTGGTGATCGAAGTCTTCTCATGGACTCAACCTTACGTCCATTAGACAAGAGTCACATCACATTTGCTGACACTGGTAAAAGCAAGGTATTGGGTCTAGGTAGAGTTGCAATCTCAAAGGATCAACACATGGATAAAGTGATGCTTGTTGAATCCCTTGGGTTCAACTTAATGTCTGTCTCAATGCTTTGTGACTTGAACATGATTGTGCTATTCGGAAAATACCGTTGCCTTGTACTAATGGAATCTGACAAGTCTCTAGTCTTTGAAGGGTATAGGAAAGATGATCTATACATGGTAGATTGCTCAGCAGGTCCACAGCTTGCCGTATATCTTCTTGCAAAAGCGTCAGAATGCTGGCTCTGGCATCGGAGGCTGGGGCATGCTGGCATGACAAACTTACACACACTCGTCAAGAAGAAGCATGTCATAGGCATTGACGGTGTCAAGTTCAAGAAGGATCATTTGTGTGGTGCCTGTGAAGCTGGAAAGATGACTAGGGCCAAGCACCCCTCGAAGACAATCATGACGACATCTCAACCCTTCGAGCTGTTACACATGGACTTATTTGGCCCTACTCACTACTCTACCCTCACAACAACAGCTTGTCTCTATGGCTTCGTCATTGTTGATGACTACTCAAGATATACATGGGTGCACATAATTCTCTACAAGAGACTGAAGTGCAAGATGTCTTCAGACGCTTCGCAAATCGAGCCATGAACAATTATGGCGTCAAGATCAAGCATATCAGAAGTGACAACGACACTGAGTTCAAGAACACCGGACTTGATCTTTATCTGGATACAATGGGAATCACTCATGAGTTTTCTGCTCCATACACACCTCAGCAAAATGGCATTGTAGAGCGCAAGAACAGAACCCTCATTGAGATGGCTCGAACAATGCTCGACGAGTACAAGACACCAAGAAAGTTCTGGCCTGAAGCTATTGATACAGCATGTCACATCATCAACCGTGTCTACATCCATAAGCTTCTGAACAAAACATCCTATGAACTCCTTACTGGCAAGAAGCCAAATGTCAGTTACTTTAGAGTATTTGGTGCTAGGTGCTGGATCAAGGATCCCCATCACAAGTCAAAATTTGCACCCAAAGCTCACGAAGGCTTCATGCTCGGTTACGAAAAGGACTCGCACTCTTACAGAGTCTTCAACCTCTACCACTATAAAATTGTTGAAACTGTGGACGTGCGATTTGATGAAACCAATGGTTCACAAAGAGAGCTCCTGCCAAGTACGCTAGATGAAGCTCCTCCTAGCGAATCTATCAAGCTGATGGGAACTGGTGAAATCATGCCTTCTAAAGCACAAACTGAATAGGAACTTATCATTTCTGCACCAAACCAACCTGAAGACAATGCTCAGATCGAAGACAATCCTCCCAATGATGACAATGAGCAGCATGAGCAAGGTCTTCGTCCAGTTCATCCTCGTGTTGCAAATGAAGTACAAATTGAGAAGATAGTTGATAGCATCAATGCACCTGGTCTACTTACTCGCTCAAGAGCAACACAGCTAGCAAATTTCTGTGGGAATTTTTCATTTGTGTCAATATCAGAACCCAAGAAAGTTGCCGAAGCCTTTATGGAACCTGAATGGATTCAAGCCATGCAAGAAGAACTTCAACAGTTCAAGCTGAATAATGTTTGGGAACTTGTCAAACGCCCTGACCCTCGCAAGCATAACATTATTGGCACTAAATGGATATATCGGAACAAGCAAGATGAGCATGGTCAAGTCATCAGAAACAAAGCACGTCTTGTGGCTCAAGGATATACTCAAGTTGAAGGAATTGACTTCGATGAAACATTTGCTCCTGTGGCTAGGCTTGAAGCTATTCGCATACTGCTAGCCTATGCTAACCACCACAACATCTTATTATATCAAATGGATGTGAAGAGTGCATTCCTCAACGGCAAGATTGAAGAAGAAGTGTACGTTGCTCAACCACCTGGCTTTGAAGATCCAAAACATCCTGATATGGTGTACAAGCTGAACAAAGCACTGTATGGCCTCAAACAAGCTCCTCGCGCTTGGTACGATACGATCAAAGACTTCCTGAAGAGCAAAGGCTTCAAACCTGGATCGCTCGATCCCACACTCTTCACGAAGACATATGATGGTGAAGTGTTTGTATGCCAAATATATGTGGATGGCATTATCTTCGGCTGCACCAACCAGAAGTATAGTGATGAGTTTGGATACATGATGCAAGAGCAATATCAGATGTCCATGATGGGTGAGCTGAAGTTCTTCCTTGGTCTTCAAATTCGTCAGCAAAGGAATGGGATCTTCATATCTCAAGAAAAGTATCTCAAAGACTGTCTGAAGAAGTTTGGAATGCAAGATTGCAAAGGTTACACGACGCCAATGCCAGCCAAACAACATCTGGGTCCCAACGACAATGGTAAATAGTTCGATCAAAAGGTATACCGCTCCATGATTGGTTCTTTACTTTACCTATGTGCATCTAGGCCAGATATTATGCTTAGTGTTTGCATGTGTGCTCGATTCCAAGCGGCACCAAAGGAATCACATCACTTAGCTGTGAAGCAAATTCTTCGATATTTGGCTTACACCCCAACACTAGGATTATGGTATCCAAAGGGCTCAAAATTTGATCTGGTTGGATTGTCGGATGCTGATTATGCTGGTGACAAGGTGGATTGCAAGTCTACATCAGGCACATGTCACTTTCTGGGACGATCACTTGTCTGTTGGTCTTCAAAGAAGCAAAACTGTGTATCACTCTCAACTCCTGAATCTGAATACATTGCTGCTGGATCTTGCTGCGCTCAGCTTCTATGGATGAAGCAAACTCTCAAGGACTATGGCCTCAATCTGAAACAAGTACCTCTCTTCTGCGACAACGAAAGCGCCATCAAGATTGCCAACAATCCAGTCCAGCACTCGAAGACAAAGCACATTGAAATTCGTCATCACTTTCTCAGAGATCATGTCATGAAGAAAGATATTGACATCATTCACGTCAACACTGAAGAGCAACTGGCAGATATCTTCACAAAGCCCTTGGATGAGAAAAGGTTTTGCAAGTTACGGTGTGAGCTAAATATCTTGGAATCCTCAAATGTCCTGTGATCAGGCAGACATCCTAACACTTATGCATGTTGATGACTTAGATGTGCAACACACGAAGTAAAGTATATCTTCAATCAATGAAGACTTACATTCTGAGTGTGAATACATTAACGTGGAATTTGACTTCGGAGCGCCACGATAATTGTGCGTCATGTCTGGGTCTAATACTTCCTATACGGTGGGTAACGCCACCACCAAATTTCTTGGTTTGAAGTGTTCCACTCATGGCGTTATTGTTGCAATGTCTTCGCATTTGGTTTGTCTTCATATTTCAACCTATCTTCATGATTTGACTGCTTTCTGATATACATACTAGTATTCTGTCCTCTACAACATTCACTTATAGCTATGTCTTCCTTGTTGAATCTTTTGAAATAAGTGAATGTGATCGGACCCTAATCTCTCGATGCTTTCTATCTCAAACTCTATCTGTCCAAATCATATGCATTCTATTGAAACTGTCAAATGTCTTCTATGCATCCTTGTCAACAGAAGACACAGAGACAAACATTAAGTCTGTTTTAAATGATTCATCCTTATTGTTTGAAATCCGGAGAAGCCGGAACAACCATCCGACAAACTTGGCGGGCGTGGGAACGTGGGACAACTCTGAGTATGTTGCATGCTTGCCACGTGTCCCTCAAATGTGAACAGGCAGGGGCACCTGCGTAATTGCGCTATGCCGCACACCTACTTATAAATATGTGTCCCCTGCGGTCAAGAAAACCTTCTTCCACCTCTCCACCTCGTCAAAACCCTAGCGCCACCGCTAGCTCTCGGCGACGCCGGCGACGAAGCGCTTAGCTGTCGCGACTTCTCCGACGCCATCCTCACGCCGGCCGCAGACATCGTCCTCTCCGCCGCCGCCGTAGGTGTCCTCCGTCGCCAAGTTAGGGCACGGTGGATTGAACTGCTCGGTCTCCTATTCATCCCATCTAGCAGTTCTTCATGTGGTAAATATAACTCTATTTTTACCACCTTTTTGATCCTCAATGATTCATCCTATTTACCAAAATTGGTTTCTGTCTATACAATGTTAGATCTATTATGTCTGCATCTCATACTGCCTAGCATATTCACTTAAGCTTCATATCTAGTTAGATTCCTCACTTGTACTTATTCACGGATTCGTACAAATCTGGAATCAACTCTCAACATATAAGTGAATGTCTTCGCAACATGAGGTCAATGTCTTCAAACTGATTTATCTTCAAAATCTTCTAAGAATGCATATGACCTCTTCCCCTTCCCTCGCATCTCTAATGCTGTCACAGGTACATGTCCGTGGGAGAATCCCTTGGTTCTCATAGTCTGCATTCATTTGTAGAATTCTTACAGCAACACATTAACTCTCCCGAAGCCAGTTCCTGTTTGTCCAGCAGGCGAAAGCCTTTGAAGCCTTTGAACATATTGAAGCCATTCAGTTTGAAGTTCATGGCTGCAGAGAAATCAGTAAGGAAGGGTGGCAGACAGCGTCGAGGAGGAACATCAAAAGATTTGCCTGATGACCTCGCAGAAATTTACAAGACAGATCCTGAAGAGGATTACAATCAGCGCAAGACATGAATTCAATGGATTCGACGATATTGGGCTGAACAATGGTTCAAGTACAAGTTCGTGACCCAGGAGTACGCTGAGAAGAATGCTATCAAAAGTCCTTGGGGTGATATTCTCTATCGAGGCCTTCCACCCAAGAACAGAGTTGAAGCTATTGCACAAGATTTCTATCCTTGTATGGTCCGTGGACCACAGCCTGAAAATGCCGACCCATCATCATTGCTCTGGTGTTGTGACGATAATCTCTTCAAGCGCAACTTCCAGCATGCAAAGGCATCAGCCAAGGAAAACAAGAATTCATGGGGATTAGACTTCAACCCTGGTCCCTTTGCTCCCCGTGCTGACGGCTCACATGATGCAGAACCCAATGTCATCGGCCCCTTTTCAAACCTTGATGGCCTCATCACATACATCTTGGTCCAAGGTGCCAGAGTGGATCATTCTGATAATGATGCTGACACTGATGAAGCCCCAGCTCCTCCTCCAAATCCGCAGAAGCTAAAGAAGTCTAAGGCTTCACAATCAGCTGCACCTCCAAAAGCTTCACGTGCGAAGCCACTGGCCACTGCACCTCCTGAAGACAGTGTGCAGTCTGAAGATCTATCACGCATCTCCAAGAAGACGGAGAAGAAAAAGAAAATCGTCAAGAATACCGATAAGACATTGACTCCTGCTGCCATTCTGCGTGAAGAGCACATTGATCTGTCCAGCGATGACGATCTTGCAGATGATGCTCTTGAGCAACTGATCAAGAGCAAGGAAGAAGCAGAGATCTTCAATAATTTGCCTCTCTTTGATGTGGCAATCATCCATAACTTCACTGATGAGTGGTTTGACACCCCAAACCTCAGCTTTGATGATCTGCAACTTCCCATTGGCCTCAGCGTCGCCTTCAATGGCGCCATTGCTTCTGAGCTAGCTCTTGCTTAGCGCATTGTTGAACTGAAGCACAAGATCGACTATGAGAAAGCCCAGTTCAAGAAGCATGTGGCCAAGCTCAGTGTGCAAGATGTCAAAAACTTCAAGATCATGCTGCACGAGCTCAAAGAAGCTTTTCACAAGAAGCACGAAGAAGCTCGAGGCTCTCATGAGCACATGAAGAGTCTGGCTGACAAGTGTGTGCTAGCCTACAATGAGGCTGAGAAGCGCAAGTCTCTTGGTCGTCCTGGCATTGACCCTAGAATGGCTGCAAAGAAGAAGAAGCTATCAACTGTTCAGTCTGCACCTTCAAGGCAAGATGAACCTCGCATAGTCTTCCCAAGAAGCATGACTGGCTCGAAGCCAAAGGTCATGTCAATCACTTCAGAACTGAAGAAGACGAGGGCTGCCGAGGCTGAAGCCAGAAAAAGGAAACACACAAAAGCCTCTGATGTTGCTCCCTCCAAGAAGAAGCGAAAAACCAAGAAGAATCGGGCTGCTCCCACAGAGCCCCTTGTTGTTGAACCTATCTCAATGGTTTGCCCTGCATCTGAACATCAAGAACGACGGATGATTGTTCATGAGCCTGCTTCCACAGAGGCTTATGAAGCTGAAGACATTCCAGCAGTTGATCCCATTGCTGCTGAAGACATTCCAGCAGTTGATCCCATCGCTGCTGAAGATATTGGTCACCATGACAATGTTGGAGATGATGAAGTTCTTCCTCAGATTGAACACAACGTGGTATCATCGCCTGTTCTCATGAACAGCAAAATCATCAGCATTGGTCGTCCTCTGACGCCAATTGCTCAGGATGCATCGTGGGCTGATCGCCCACAACAACAAGACTCCCCCAGTACTCCCCAACAACAACAAGTCACACCATCTATGCAAGTTGAAGAGGATGAGGCCCAGCCAACTCCATCTCCAAAGGCGTCGCCTGTATTACAAAGGCTTCACAAAGGACCAAGGCCTCAAGTCCCTCTTCCGAGCGTTCCAGAAGGAGAAGTGCACCATCAAACTGTTGCACGTCAAGTGTTTTCAGAAGCCACTCCAACTGTGAATGTCTCCGTGTCTGAAGACAAAGCTGCTGAAGACAATCCGGCTGCATCAGCCGGCGACGAACAAGAAGAAGAACGTGTCCCTACTCCCCCCATTACTGAAGAAGTTGTTCCTGAAGTGAACGTGCCAGTGCCAGACCCTCCAGCTTATCAAGTGGAGGTTAAAAATCTTGAGGCTGCCACCACCAACACTAATGAAGCCAATGACGTATTCATGGCTGAAGCAAGTGTGGAGCCTGCACCAAGCAACATGCCCGAAGTCAATGCTGCAACTGCTCCTGAAGCTTCTGTTGTGCAGCCTGAAACCACTGTTGTTGCCACTGCTCCTGTTCCGCCACCAAGGCCCCATACAATTGAGCAAGCATACAACCATAGCCAGCTAATCACTGTCAGAGGGCCCATTTTGGTCCCTCCGCCTAATGTCTCTGGTCCTCAGTTTGACTATCACATTGAGCATAGGCCTCAGGTCCAGAAACCAAAGCCAAGACTGCCAAGGTTCCCAGGTACTGCCACATCTACAGGGTCCTTCAATGCAAATGGCTTCAAAAGCCACAACACCTTCTTTGACAGCTCAAAGAACCCCTACTCAAGGCCAAGAATATCATCTGATTGTTTCTGGAGTCATCAGCAATGAAGCTATTATTCCTGCATTCTGTATGATCAAGGGCGCATTTTCCCTCATATGCACCTCGACACTGAAGCCATTGCTAGACTGCCATGCTTAGAAGAAGCACTTGACTGCTTTCGTGATGCAGGTCTGCTCAGCTTTGTGACAGACAAAGAACATTGGAATGAAGAACTTTTGCTTCAATTCTATGCTACCCTCCACATTCGCGGCTACAACAGGGATACAAAGACATGGGTTCTCGAGTGAATGACAGGAAATGTTCATCATGAAGCCAAAGCTCTTGACATCATTGAGCTTACAGGCCTATCCACTCCCGAAGAACTGTACGAACCTGATTGTCAGCATCACCGTAATGCATTGGAGAGCATCTTCCATAAGCCAGAACCCAACATGAGCCGGATGTTGAGCATGATGAAGCCTCTGCCACATGACGCGGAATACCCAACAGAGTTCTTTGTTGATGATCTTGAGTATCTGCCTCGCACAATATATCACATCATCAGGCGGACTCTGTGGCCTATCAAAGGGCATTCATCAGCTGCAAAACTTGAAGGAGCCATGAAGACATTGGTCTTTTACATCCTCAATGGCATCAGCTTCAATGCACAAGAATTCTTCCTCCGGCAACTGGCTGCGTCTGGATCTGACCTATTTGGCCTAAAATTCTATGCTCCATGGGTCATGCGCCTCATCAAGCTACGCTCTGCTATCAACTATCAGCCTTCTGCTCGCAATCATATGATCTTTCTACCAGAGGTTGATATGTCAGTTGAAGCCATATACCCTGAGCCTGCCAAGAAGCCTCTTTGTCTTCAAAATGCTGAACACCAAGGCTTCACTCAGCCTATGGAAGGAGTCCGGGCAGTAACTCATGTCTATCCGATGGCTGGAAACACTCGTCTACCTCATCGTGCGCCAACTGAAGCTACTGAGAGCACAATTGCCCAAAGGCCTAAGAAGCGCTCTCGAGTCCTAAATGACCGAGAACTTCTTGTGGCACTGCATCAGAAACAAGACAAGCATCACTTTTGGCTCAAGCGACAGATGCAAAGCCTCTTGGTGGACGTAAATCGCATTCGAAATCTTGCCACAAAGAATGCATTTGTCACTCACGAAACCTGTCGGCGATCATGGAAGAGTTTGACGCTGCTCTTCAAGACAATGGCTTCACTGAAAGATTCAAGTTTGACTCCACTCCTCCACGGAATGTTGTCCTACGACGAACTCCATCCCTTGAAGACTCTGACTATTCTTCCTCTGCTGCAACTGTGAATGCCAATGTGATCAATGATGAAGACGATGCTACTTCACCGCCCCCTACTTCTGCACGCATCGACACTGCACCAAGTTCGTCTGCGCCGCCAAACAACAACGACAACCCTGCTGCTTCACCTACTCCTCATGAGGACGAGTAGATGCTCTATGTCTTCAAACCTTTTTGGTCATTACTGACAAAAGGGGGAGAAGCATATGAGTTTGATAGTCTTCAAGCGGGTTCATATGGGCGGTTGCTTTATATTTTTCCTAGTGTTTACAACTCTTGATTTTGATACATTTCGTTCTTTGAGTTATAACACTTAAACTTGATGGTCGTCTGCTACTTATTTGCTCTTACATGTGCGATGATAACTTCCGCACTTAGATCATTCCGCACTTAGATCATTCTGCAGACGTCCATTTTTCATTATGCATGTCATTCTCTTAATTATATCATTTCATGCATGATGAATTATCTTCATAAGTTGAAGAGGATCTCCACAAGTACAACCTGCCATGTGCATTTGCATTCCAAAAGCAAATTACTTATATGCACATCTTCAGGGGGAGCCCTTGCCACTTATGAAGACAATACCCTATCCTTTACAATTTCACATACTTCATTCCCGTTGAAAACTTCAACCAGTTTGTCATCAATCACCAAAAAGGGGGAGATTGTAAGTGCATCTAGTGCCACCCCTAGTTGGTTTTGGAGTATTGACGACAAAGTTGGTTGAGGGACTAATGCGTTTGTGAGAATTGCAGGATAACGCAGGTAGTGTCCCTCATTGATTCGGTTTACCTACCGGACATGACCCCTAAAAATGTATGAAGACATTGACGACAATGGTGGTATGTGAAGATATTCACATTGAAGACTATGACATGAGAAGACATTGAGTGAAGACTATGGAGCGCGAAGACTGTGTTGTTCGTTGTTTCCTTTTCTTCTTTGTTGAGTCATACGAACCACCGTACTATTAAGTGTGGTCCAAGTGAACAAAGTCAGAGTGACTGAAGTGATGCTCAACCCAAATCCTATGTCTTCGAGCGAAGACAATGAGAGCAAATCTTATCCAGAGCTGGATGAGTCAGCTTTGCTTGTAGCCCAAGTAAAGTTGCCGTGTGTGTTTGAAATCTGACCGTTGGAACACGTGTCAGTTCCTTAGTGACCCAGGGTCATTTCGGACGTATCAGGTCGGGTTGCCTTGTGGCTATAAATAGCCCACCCCCTACACCATAAATTGGTGGCTGCTCAGAGTTAGTTCACGGCTTTTGTCGTTTGAGAGCAACCCACCTCGAAGCCTTTGAGAGAGAAATCCTTGCGAGGACAAAGCCCAAACACCCAGAGCCAAAGAGTGTTAGGCATCACTGAAGTCTTTCTGTCTGAGTGACCTGAAGACTTATTACACTTGAGGACTGTGTATCCTCCAGCCGGTTAGGCATCGCGTTCTGAGCATCCAAGAGTCATTGTGGATCGCCGGTGAATGAAGTCTGTGAAGGTTCGGAAGTCTACCTTGAAGACTTACTAGAGTGATTGGGCGAGGACTGTGTGTCCTTAGCTCAAGGGTAATAAGATGAAGACGCGGTCTTCTGAGTTGAATCTCAGCCTTCCTAACTAGACATACAGTTGTCATAGCAACTGGAACTGGTCCAACAAATCATGTGTCTTCAACAAGTGACTGGTTCTATCCTCTCCCTCCCTTTACTTCGAGTTTGTCTTCGTTAAGTCATTGCCTATTTGTCATACCTGTTTGACTTCATTGCTTGACTACTATCATTGATTGGCTTCATACTATCTTCCATCCTGATCCTTACTACCTTGTTGCTATTAGTCTTTGTACTTTCACATTATTGCATACTTGACTATGGCTTGCTTGTTGTTGTTTATCTTCCGCTGTATATCAATTAGGTCATTTCTATTGTTTGTCTTCGAAACTTCCATGTTTTGAAGACTTTGATAAAAATCTCCTATTCACCCCCCCCCCTCTAGTCGATAACTAGCACTTTCACTTGCACATTGCTGATGATTGGGGAGTAAAGCATCAGGAGGATTCCGGCCATGGCTACACACTTGAGCTGATCCGCAGAGCTGAATGTCATAGCGCACGCTGACCACCTGAGAGGGCGCGTGGCCTCAAGCTTGGGGAGGACTGCATTCACCTCGCGAGCAAACTGCTTGAAGATGCGCTGAGAGGCTGGGGCCTGAGCGCCGCCCAAGATGCAAGCGATTGCGTGCGGCTCCTGGAAGCCCCCAGCCCCTTCGTCCTGATGATGGTCTTCATTCCTCCTCGGCTGAGGTGGCAGAGAAGGGAGGCCTGCGTTGCCTTGAGGGTGATCCTCACGAGGCTGATCCCTCCAACCTCCCTCGCGAGGCTGGTCCTGCCAGCGGTCCTCGCGAGGTCGGTCACGCCACCCTTGGCGAGGCCACCGTCTTCCCATCGTCCTCCACCTCTTCCTCCTCCTCGGCCATAGCCCCGGTCGTTGCGCTCGGGGCGTCGGCCGACATGCACATCTCGCACAGCCCTGAGCTCTTGGCATTCGTTGGTGTTGTGGGTGTGGAGGTCGTGGTACATGCAGTACCGGCTGCCCTTGGATGACTCAGGCTGATCCTTGCCTTGCTTGGTGTCCAGCTCTGCTGCAAGCACAGCAGCCCCCTTGCGCTTCACGTCCTTGACCTTGGGATTCTTCTCTTCTGGATCGGTAGCCGGAAGCTCGAGGAGGGAGAGGCGCCCTTCCTCAGCCCTGGCGCACTTGGTCGCCAAGTTGAACAGCTCCAGGGATGTGCACAGGTCTTCATGGATTGTCAACTCCTCTTTCATCTTGATGTCACGCACGCCGTCAGAGAAGGCTGAGATGATGGCCTCCTCAGTCACCCTGGGATCTTGAGGCGAGCGTTGTTGAAGCACTGGATGTACTTTTGCATGGTCTCTCCTGGCTGCCGCTTGATGCGGTGCAGGTCGCTCATGGCCGGGGGCCGGTCGCGAGTGCCTTGGAAGTTGGCGATGAAGCGAGTGCGCATCTCGTCCCAGGAGGAAATCGTGCCAGGAGCCAGGTTCAGGAGCCAGGTGCGGGTACCGTCCTTGAGCTCCATGGGGAACCAGTTCGCCATGATCTTCTCGTCCCCGTTGGCGGCTTCGATGCCCAGCTCGTAGAGCTGGAGGAACTCCGTAGGGTCAGCCGTGCCGTCGTAGCGCGGGGACAAATCTGGCTTGAACTTGCCTGGCCAGGCCACGCTGCGCAGCTCAGCGGTGAAGGCACGTCAGCCTGTAGTGGCCACAGGAGGCCTTTGGTAATGAAGAGCTTGATATTGGAGGTCTCCGCGCGCTGCCGCCAGGAGCAGCGCGGGGTCTTGGCGCGCTGGAGCAGGAGCGCGGTCGTGACGGGCCGGTGCGGGGAGCACACGGGCAGCTTCTTCGTGACGAGGGATCTCTTGGCAGCTCTTCTCTTGCTGCACGGGCACCGGACAGAGCGGGTCCCGTCCAGGGGCCACGCGCCTTGGGGCCATGGCGCCTTCTTGAGGGGGAGGCGGCTGAGGCGCCTCCGAAGCTGCGTTGCCCGCGTAGGGTGGGTGGCGGTGCAGCGAGAGGGATGGTGCAGGGGAGCCCCCAGCAGCGCTGACGAGCTCGGTGATGTGGGCGAGCCACTCGTCGTAGAGGTCGTCGACGGGACGATAGTGCAGGAGCTCTCGCGCCAGGAGCAGCGCGGCGTGCGCGTCCGCGGGGGCGCGACGGGCGCGGGACGGCGAACCGGCTGGAATCAGCGACGGGGTGGCGGTGCGGCCTTCCCGCCGCACCGAGGGATGCAGAGACGACGCCTGCTGCTTGTTCCCCGCTGGGGCGGTGGCGGCGTGGACAACAGGCGACGGGGAACGACGGGGAGGCCCTCCGACGGGGGCCGTCTGGGCGACATGGGCCGCGAGGGCATCCCGGCGCTCGGCGTGGGCTCGACGAGCGTCAGACATGGATGCGACGGACGGCAAAACGCAAGACGGCAGTAGGCGGATTCCGGCGCACCCCTACCTGGCACGCCAAATGTTGGATTTCGGGTTCCGGCAGACCCTTAAGGTTTGAACTTTGGGGTGCGCGCGGAGATCACTCCCCATACCAACTCACATCTCGTCGCCTCGCAAAGGATCTAAACTACACGAAGAACAACACAAGGGATGCGAGGTTTATACTAGTTCGGGCCACCACTGTGGTGTAATACCCTACTCTAGTTTGTGGTGTGGTGGATTGCCTCAGGGGCTGATGATGAACAATACAAAGGAAGAACTGCCTCGCGAGGGGAGGAGTTCTTGTGTTGGTGGATCTGGCTAAGGTTCGCTTCGTCGACCTTCAGATGCCTCTATACTATGGTGGCTAGCCCTATTTATAGAGCGAGGCCCTAATCCTCTTCCCAAATATTGAGTGGGAAGGGCGCCAACAATTGGCCATTTTGAAGGGGAACATCTAGTACACTTATCCTGACTAAAGTTGGTCCTTGCCTGCCAAAGACTCTGACGATGACGCCTTCCTGGGCTCCACGGTGACCTCCATCCTGCCGTTCTGCTGGTCTTGGTCTTGTTGCACCGAAATGGTTGCCTTTGCTTGATACCCTTGCCTGCGCTTGCCCCCTTTGCACCAAAGAGGAAACAAGGACGCTGTGCAGGCCGGCGCCCGCCTGGCTTCGGTCGTCATGGCTTGCGTCATGGGCACCTCGTGAGGTATCCCGCCTTGATCTCTCCGCCTCCTCGCGAGCCAGCCTGACGAGGCTGCACCCGAGGAAGCTTCCTGTCGTCCGTCTCGCGAGGCTTGGCCCCTCGCGAGGGTCTTGAGCTTGTGTTGACGAAGGTGGGCCGTACTGGGCCACTCCTTGAGCCACGCCGCAGGCCGCAGGCAGGCAAGTCTGGGTACCCCCGTTCCCAGAATGCCGACAGCTTCTGCATCTTTCTCCTTGGCTTTCACTACACTTACTCTTCAAATCTCACAGACGACATAAGCGTCAAGTAGTAACCATCCTTATTGGACCGACAAACATTAAATTTCCTATGATTTAACCGTTCTTTTCCGTATGTAGTCGCGGTCCTACCTAGGGATCTAGATACCTCCAGCTGTCGCATCTCCTCCGCTGGTAGTTCATCATCATCCTCCTTCATGGGCTCCGCGGGTGGGGGAGTGCGGGGAGGCTTTGCTTTATCTATAAAGCGGGGCGAAAGCCTGTTTCGAGAGGAGTGAGGGGAGGCCCCAATCCATCGGTGGGAGTTTTAGTTCACTCTCATCTTGGGGCTTTTCATAGGTCTTTGGTGTTTGTCACTTTGGCCCTTCTGGCAGTGGTGGCAGCACCACTTCATAATGGTTCATCCGACTTCTTCTATGTCTAAGGCGATGCGTGAGATGTTGGTACCCGCGACGGAATCTGATAGATATGTAGGTCTTTGTTGTCTGTCGCTTTAGCCCTTCTGGCGGTGGTGCCGATGGTGGGCAATAAGTCCTTCTCTTGTTTCTCCAGCTTTGGCGATGCGTGCGCTGTCAGATCTAGCAGAAGGATCGGCCGAACAGGTTTGCCTTTCCACTACGGGCAATGCAAGGAGAGTTGGTTGTGTCTTTCGTCGGGCCGATGGTGCTTTGGCTGTAACGGTTACTATTTATTACACCCTCGACTCGAGCGAACGTCTAGGTGTGATCAACTCAGCACCATCTTCTTCTCTGGGCCATGGATCCTCCGTGATCAATGCCGCTGACACTTCACGACAAAGATCAATGGCTTCCCAGCCGCCTATGTGGATACAATTTTATTGTCCTAGCGATGGCATGAAACTCCAACGCCATCAATTTCGGCGCGCCACCGATTGTGCGGGATGGCGGATTCCTTCATGTAACGCCAAAGTTTGATTAATGCAGAGCCACAACTCATTCACCCAAAAAAAATCGAAATATAAAATTTCATGATTTTTTTGGCGAATGAATATATTTCATGGGATTTATTTAACAAGAGCGTTCATCTAAATTTGGCACCTTTTTGGAGGGACCTTTGGTGCCCTAAATTACCACAAGTGGAAAAAAAGTAGAGTGGCACGTGCTCTATTGCCGTTGACCCATCCTAGGGAAAGAGGTTGACTCCAATCCTCCCTCCATCCCTATCCATCATCAAATCCATCCCTTTCAGCACAAAGCCTGCGCCTTTCTCCCCATCACCGCCGGCGACGCCCCTCCCCTCTCCCCCGCCGCGGCCGGCCCTCCACCACGCGCCGGCGCAATTCCGCCGCGCCCCCAACAGCCCCCGTCGCCGCGCGCGTCCGCCTCGGCCGGCAGCGTTCGCCGTGGTATCCTAGCCTGTCCATCCGCCCAGCCCTAACCCGCCGGCCCGCCCCCCATGGCCGGCGCGTCCCGCGAGGGCGGCGAGGAGGCGGGGGCTCCTCCTCCTCTCCCTCCGGCCACTGGTCTCGCCAAGTACATCTCGCTGGGCACGGCCCCCCCGGCGGGGGAGCCCAGGCACGCGCGCCACGCCGAGCTGCGGCGGGCGCTCCAGGCGGGCGACCCGCCGGAGGAGCTCCGGCGGGTCCGCGACAGCGTCGCCGAGTCCTCCGGCAAGGCCAGGTACGCGCCCCAACCCTAACCCACCGCCGCCCGCGGCCTTTGCCGGTGCTTGTCCCCTGTGCCTGCGCCGTTGCTAGTTGGCTGATCGGTCTGCCTCTGCCAGGGACAAGGTGCGGTCGCTGGAGGATGCGATCCAGAAGATCGAAAAGTACAAGAACGTCGTCACGCGCAGGCGGCAGAGGAGCGATGCCGGCGCCGCCAAGCCGGCCCCGCCACCCGCTGCCCCGGTCGGCGCAGCGTCCAGACCCGGTGCTCAGGGATACAACAACACCTCCCTGGGGGCAATTAGCAAGCGCATGCGGTCCTCGATGTCGGACGGACGGGTTCGTGCCGCATTTTATCACACTGTCAAGTGACATTGTTCCATTATGGATGCTTTCAAATACTCAGTTGTCAGTTCACCAAGTTTCAGTCTTATAGTTTGTAGCTTAAACTGTTACAACTTGGGCTAAACTGCCACTGCCATCTACCTGCCCTTGTTTTTGGCTAATTACTTGCACCAATAAGATTTCATATAGTTTTCTGACTGTAAAGTTATGCCATGGGTGGTTTGTAAACCAGTATAAGATTTCGTACAATTTTCCGGCCTTCTTTAAATGCAGTACAAGGGTGGAAAGATGGTGATTTTTGTTTGATGCCCATAGAAAGAACTGATGTCCCTTCTCTGTTCTCTGACCATTCAGTCTATGTTGCTACTGTGGTCATTTCATAATCCAAGTGCAGTATTCAGTTTTGAACCTATCCTAAAACTTGCTCATTTTTATTGATTGGCCTCTGTGATTCATACTTCCCTGTTGTAACCTGTTCTTCGGGGATTTGAAAAATAAAAATAAAAACTGTAACTCTGGCTGAGCTTGTTTGAGTGACTTACCTCTAAGACCTGAAGCTTTAAAGGTCTTTTATGCCTGCTATTCTCTCCACAGTTTCTGTAACGGATCACACTCATTATGTTTTCTTACTCCTTAAAAATTTATCGTGCTACCATATTCTGCGATTTCAACTTATTTCAATGTTTTTCTGCATATTTCAGTTGGAAGGACGTGGTAGTGTTCTAACAAGGCAAGGTCCTCTAGCTAATAGTGCTAAAACTTCACCACTGGACAAGGAAAAAACTTCCGCAAGAACATCTGTTACAGTATCGGAGTTGTCTGAGGAGAAATCACAGGGCTCACCTAAAGTAAAACGTAAGCGCTCTCTGGGAACAATGCTCAGTAGAAGCAATGATGCTGATCGAGATGTTAAACCTGTGGGTCAAAGCAGGCCAGCCAACGAAGCACGCCTGCGGTCTAGTGATGGTCTTGCGTTCAGGTAAACTTTGTTTGGTGTGCCTACCTGTTGCTTCAAGTTTTCGTTCTTTTTTTTTTTACTGAAAACTCAGGTTAACTAATTGAGTACTATGCTGATCTAAAGTTTGTAATGTGAAAACAACTCAAGCATAGTACTATGGTAAATATGACATCTAGGTTGGTAAGCATCATGCAGACAAAGTTCATAATTGAAATACAGAGCGAGGCCTGACATGTAGTGCACTGAAAAAAGTCAAGCATCACGAGAAAGATGAATGCCATTACTATGTACGCCCATCAGGCGTAACCATGAGATTGATGCTTGGGGTTTCTTTTCTTGGCTGAACTGCTGTTTATTTATTTGATCCACATAGGTTTTGCTCTAGGTTGCAGTCATATTTGTGTTGCTTATCTACTCTATTTAAGTCCTCTACCAGCACTATCTGGCTATATGTGGACATCTGTTCTGCTAATTATGTCGTCATTTCCTCACCAGATTAGAATTCACCGTTTTTCACTCTTTTATTGCAGACATGGAGCTTCTGCCGGAGCAGTAGCAGGTAGCAAGATGGATAGCAGTTTTCAGCAGAATAACATTGGGTCGCGTATTCTATCCAAGATTGATGTTGATTATTCCAGTCTACCAAATGAAAGAAGAATCCGGCATGCTGGACCTGGAAAGGAGCATGTTATGATAAAAGGAAACAAGTAAGCATAGTCCTTTACTTTATTCTCATGCATAAGTAATTCTCATCTTGACAAATCACTTTTTTTTGCATATACTTGAATAAGTACTGCAATATTATCATTCTTAATTCTTCTGATGGTCTGCTGCATTTCTGTATATGCAGGGTACATACTTCTGATACAAACTTAAGTCCCTCGCCCAAGACTAAAGCATGCAGGTCACCAAGAACAAGTTCACTTGTCATGCCCCCCTTCCAACGTTCAGCTGGTGTAAGCAATGAATGTGAAGAAACACCTTGCTCAAATAAAGCCTCACCTTTGAGAAGCATGACAAACCGCAAACGTTCAGGTGGTTCGACACCTTCAAATGCGTCCACACCTCCGATTGCTTGGGTTGGTCAGCGCCCACAGAAAATGTCACGGACAAGGAGAGCAAATGTAGTGTCTCCAGTCTCAAATTTAGATGAAGCCTTATCTGATGGATCTCCACTTGATACTGCTGCTAGGTCAGCATCTATTCAGTCATGCAGTATTTTGCTTCCAAAAAATGTTACTGGCAGTAATTCACAAACAGTAGCCAAGATTGATAACATCTCATCTCCTGTTGGGTTGTTTGAAAGTGGGCTCCTTGCTGCTACCGAAAGCAAGGCCAAGGAGAAAGTTAAGAATAGTGGTGAACTGGAGAATGAGGAGGCGACTGCAGTCCACAATGCAACAGGATCAATTGTTTCAACAAATAGGGCACCTTCAAAAGAAAAACCTGAACATGGTGGTGTTCTTCGGCACGGGAGGAGCGGAAGAGGTTCTATGGATGTAAAAGGGTGCTCCTCAATATCAGAAGAAAATTTGGATGGTACAGGAACAAGAAAACCACTAAAATGTGGAAGAACTGGAGAGGAAAATAATGAAAGGTAACTAATGCTTCCTTAGTAACAATGCGAATTTTAGTTTCCTCATATGAGACTGATTTGGGCTCTAAACACTGGTGCAGTAAAGTGGGGCTCCCCATGATGACTAAACCTTCTGACGGCAAAACTTCACCCTGTCACGAACAGACTCTGAATTGCAAGCCTACAGTTATACCAGGTTTGTAGAAAGACACTTCACCTTTGTGCTTTAACTATTATGGTTCGATTTTGTATACTTTCGTCTCCTCTGCCCTAATTTAGCCTATCGATTTTATTAACTAACTGATCATTGCAGCTGAACCAGACGGTGACCTAGAGGAGCTTTTAGCTGCTGCAAATGCTGCTCGCAGTGCTATCAGTGCGTTTATTCTCTTGTCTGATTTTGCCGGTTGAGCTATGTCACATCTCTTTGGGCTGATGTGCTATAACTTTCTGTTTTTTTTTTTCTGCAGTTGGTGCATATTCTGGACCTTTTTGGAAGGAGATGGAGCCAATGCTAACCTTCATAAGCTCTGAAAATTTAGCTTTCTTAGAGCACCAGGTTGGTGCCCATTATAATTTAAATATGTCATGCTCGACCATACTTGCTTCCTTGTTGGGTTTGGAGAAATTCTCACTTGAAGTTCATTGTCAGATTGACCTTGTGGAAGAGCTTGAGATGAACATGTCCTATGGTGGACATAATGTCATAGCATCCACCGACTGCATCAAACCACAAACAATGGTATGTTACACTTGTTGCGTGAGTCATCCCATCTAAGAAAACTTTGCCCTCTCATGAAGTTCATCTCACTTTTTAGAGCTCGTATCTTTGCTTCAGTGCTTGACGTGTTCCATAACATCTACAGGAGGAGATTTCTTCTCAGGTGCTGGCTGCATCTAATTCATCTTTCTCATCTGAGCTAAGCAAAACCAGTGGAGTTAGAACAAAAGGACCTGTCAGAAGTTGTATCCCTGGCGAGGAAAACCACATCAATGGGACACAAAATGTAGAACCCAATGAGTGGTTTCATGAGATGGCCCCGATGGCACACAGACTCCTTTCAGCTTTAATCATGGAAGATAATTTTTCTGGCCCCAGTGATGTGCAAAGAGATATGTTTGCAGCTAGCCATATTTCCTGCAGTGCCGACAGATACCTAACTAATGAACTTCAAGTCAGTGACCTAACATATAATTCTGGGTTGAGTGTGGATTTTACACATTCAAGCAATTCTTCGGTGGTAAATCAGAGCCTGTGCGATGGATACACAGCTTCGAGCAATTTCATGAGCTCCAGTAGTCAAATTTCGATCCATTGCGAGAGTTTATCAGATGGATTCAGTGGTGCTGTACACCCAGAATATGGCCCTTTGCATGACTTAATACCACAGATTTCACAGCAGTGTGGAAATTCCAGGAAAAATATCTCTATACCTCCACATGAATATCAGTACAGGCAGATGTCTATGGATGATAAGATTCTGATTGAGCTGGAAAGTATTGGCATTTGTCTGGAGACAGTGGTATGATTCGATAAAGCCTGCATCTCTTAACATCTTGAGCATTTGAAAACTTAAATACCCCTGAATGTAGTTCTTTCCAAGTTTGTATGCCTAGAAGATAACATGAAACATCACAAATTGGCAGAATTTGAGCAGTCTCATGTGTTTGTTTGGTGCTAGTTGACAGGGACTTATCTTCCTTGGATGTTATCTTTGGCACACAAGGTTTCTATTCCTTCTGTAAATGTAAAGGGTTAAAAATTGAGGAGCTGTGTTGTATGGTTTGTTGCTCGTCATAGTTTAAGATAATTTATTAAGTAGGCACAAACACAGATGATTTTGAAGAGTAGTTGAGATCCTTGCAGGAAATGCCTTAATATCGGTATCCTAGTATGCAATTGCTACTATATATTATCGGCTGTTTTACTCTGGTAGCTAACATGGTTAGAAGCATAATATGCCTAGGCATACACTTAGTTAGCATTTTTTAACTTTTGATATTTGATGTAATTTTTGGCATATTTCAATTTTTTGTGTAGTCCTGTCATCCTGTGTAATGGCTGGTTAATTTTATGCAATAACCCGATCAAAATTTACTTAGTGAACTTTTCCTTTTTACATTTGATTTTGTTTCTTGCCTTATCTTTGCATTATGATTCAGCCAAATCTGGATGATGAAGGGGATGAGGACATCAATAAAATGATTTCAGAACTGAGGAGAAGGCTACATGATCAGGTTGCCTTTGCAACCACTCCTTGTAACATGCTTTGAATGCGCTTTAAGTAAAATGTCATCATTTTCATTAAACATGGATGCTTACCATATTACTTTTTTCTCCCGATGTGTTACTGTGATTGCGTCAGATTAGTGTAAGGTGTTACAATTTTGTTTGTTTTTAGAGCCTGTGCTTTGGTGTACTGGTTATTCGAAAAGGAAAGAAAATGACACTTGAATTTGAGCATATAAGGCCTTGTTCACCTTGCATCAACATATGGAAGTATAGGGGTAATGTAACATATGTGTTTAATGACGTCTATTAACATCATCAGATACGATTAACAAATAACAACTAGTTATTTTCCATGGAAGAACTGCATCTTGGTACCCTTCATGATGGTTCGGAGCCATAATATCACGTATAGATCTTAATCTTGCCATCCTAAATTGTGATTATTCCAATTTGAACGGCGGGGGTCCAAATCTAGTCAGCACAAAATGAAGTTGGTATGTCCCATATCACTAGAAAATAGCATATAAGTGTAATATGGAATACCTCAAGGGTCGGATATAAAAGTTTCAGTGGCTTTAAGTGGTTGATTTACACCATAAGATAAAAGATTCAACCTGATTAGATTGATAATTCATGTTATCCTATTTGAAGACTTCTCATTTGATGCATTTCCTTTTATGACTTTTCTTATCTCTTAATCATATGTAGTTTTCTTCTCATTAGGGGTTTAGCAGTTTATATAATGTATCATTTTTATTTTGCAGTTGAAGGAAAAGAAATATGGATTGCATAAGTTAGACAAAGCAATTCAAGATACAAAAAGTATCGAGGAGAGGTATAAATGGATTTTTGTTTGTGGATTATATCTTAAATGGCACTGTATAGGATTTCTTCAGTGGCTAACTTAAAAATCTCCTGACAGGAGCTTAGAGCAACATGCATTGAACAAACTGGTTGAAAGCGCGTACAGTAAACTTCAGGTACTTGAGGCATCTTCCTACATGGTCGCATTTCTGATATCGATGTTAATACCTTATCACGGGAATGATCATCTTGCTCTTATAAACTATAGTTTTCCTTATAGAGGAATGCTGAGTAATCCTGGATACTGATTGTTTGTCTTGATGATATGTAGGGTGTGGAGGCTGTGGAGGTTGTTCATTCTTTTGTCAAGCGCTTTAACAGTACCGTTTATAGAGGAATGCTGAGTAATCCTGGATACTGATTGTATGTCTTGATGATATGTAGGGTACGCGAGCCGGTTCTCGTCAGAAGGCTGTTGTCAGTAGGACTGAAAAAGAACTAGCATTTTCGTCGGCCTTTGCGAGACGCACCCTTGCCCGATGCCAGAGATTCGAGGGAACGAAGAGGAGCTGCTTCAGAAAGCCTTCTCTTTGGAGCGTGCTATCTGCACCCTTCCCAATCAGCGACGCAAAATCCACAGAAGGTAATACACGCGCAACTACTGTTGATGAGAGAGAGAGAATCATATCCTTGTTTGTTTTCCAGGTGTTACAACAAAATCAAAAAAGGGCAAGAGGGAAAGGGACCGCAGCAGAGAAGCATCGGCAAAGGGCTCTGGTGGAAGATCAGGTCGCCGCTCATCAGGCAGCGGGAGGAGCGGTGACCGCAGAAACAAGACAAAGTCAAAGCAGAAGCTGGTGCAGCTATCAGCCTCCGGCGACGTCCTTGGCAGAGCCGCCGAGCCCTCTCCAGCACCGGCAGCGCAGGAGCGCCCGGAACCGTCGGCAGGCCCTTCAGGCGCAGCGAGAATCTCCCAGCAACAAAGGGCTGCTCCTGGGAACGCTTCTCAGCGATCCGCCCATCCCGTGATGCCAGCAAGCCTGCCTGGACTAGTCGACGACATGTTGGACGTCCTGGTGGGGCTCGACGTGCAGGAAGGCGGTGATTTCAGCTCGTGGTTCCCTGATGGTCTTGATGATTCGTTGCCGCAGGACTGTGACTTCTCGGGCGTCCTGGAGGTCCCCGACGACGACCTGACGCAGCTCGGGTTCATGTGAAAAAAAGGGGAATAACCTGATTGTTTTATTTAAACTGTGCATATGTAGTTGCTAGTTGTGACCTATGGTTGCAGATTGGTTCCTGTAGCTAGCAAGAATAAGATGGCGCCGGTGCCAATGTCATCTTAGCTTGCAATTTTGTTTCCTTGCCATTGATTCCGCCTCCGTTTGTGTATCGGAGCGCGCATATGGGGTGCTGTTTGTTATAGTTATATATGAGACATATTTGTCTTCTGGGACGCAAAATCGTTCCCGGGAAAAAGGAAATAAAGCCGAGGTTTATGGCACATGTTCAGTTCTGCTGGTGATTTATTTTTTCAGTTTGATATGAAATTTGGTTTTCCTCTGTTCGTCGCAAGATCCCTGCACCTGGTGTGATTCAAATGTCACATACTATGTTAAGTTCATAAAAGAAAAGATGTCTTTGTTTTTGGGCAAAGAGGTTTAGTTCTCCCATGTGATGAATCATACTCAGTTTGCAGCAGGGATTTGCCTGGTTCTGAAGCATAGGAGATTGATTGTACAATAGACGTTGGACTTCCTTCCCCTGTGGATTCAGCTTTTGTAGGTAGGGGGTTATCACCAAAGACAGTTTGGCCGAGTGGTCTAAGGCGCCAGATTTAGGCTTTGGTCCGAAAGGGCGTGGGTTCAAACCCCACAGCTGTCAAAACTCCTTTTTTTTTCTCTTAATTATTATTTTCGTTTTTCTCTTCAGTGCTATTTTCCTTTTTGTTAACAATATTTTCCTCCTCTTCATATTTCTATACGGTTTTGCTTCCCATGCCATGGTATAAGTTAGTCCGTCCGTCCCATACGAAAACGTTCTTATATCATAGGACAGTGTAAAAAATGTTTTTATATTATGGGATGGAGGGAGTAACTTATACCATCTAGTACGTTAGGTTGTGATTTACATGTTAAATGTTCATCAAACTTGACCGTGAATTACCGTATATTTTGATTAGAAATTTTGTAAGTAAATTAAAGTGGAATTGATCCAGAAGGTAAGTAAATTAAGGTGACTAGCAAAATAGTCCGTGCGTTGCAACGGGAGAAAAAACATAAGACACACTCTTAACCCAACAACCATCACTCAATAGGTCCATCTCCTTTATATTTGCGAGGCATCATATTTGTGTTGCCGCTTATCCTTCTTCTCATCCTCGTCGGCGATGGCCTCGGTGTTCACACAAAACAACCAAAAAACATGTTTGAATATGGTTAATCCTAAGGCGTCTCTCTCTCTCTCTCTCTCTCTCTCTCTCTCTCTCTCTCTCTCTCTCTCTCTCTCTCTCTCTCTCTTTCTCTCTCTCTTGTTGGGGAACGTTGCAGAAAATTAAAATTTTTCCTACGGTTTCACCAAGATCCATCTATGAGTTCATCTAAGCAACGAGTCAAGGGAGTGAGTTTGCATCTACATACCACTTGTAGATCGCGTGCGGAAGCTTTCAAGGGGATGGTGATGATGGAGTCGTACTCGACGTAATTCAGATCACCGATGTCCAAGTGCTGAACGGACAGCACCTCCGCGTTCAACACACGTACGTGACGGGAGACGTCTCCTCCTTCTTGATCCAGCAAGGGGAAAGGAGAGATTGAGGAAGATTGCTCCAACGGCAGCACGACGGCGTGGTGGTGTTGGTGCAGCAGTACTCCGACAGGGCTTCGCAAGCACGTAACGGAGGAGGAGATGTGTTGGGGAGGGGAGGGGCTGCGCCTTGGATGTGTGTGCAGCAGCCCTCCCCTCACCCCTCTATTTATAGGGGAAGGGGCAAGGGGGGCCGACCCCTCTAGATGGGATCTAGAGGGGGGGCGGCGGCCAGGGAGGGGGGACTTGCCCCCCAAGCAAGGGGGGCGCCCCCCTTAGGGTTTCCCCCCCAACCCTAGGCGCATGGGCCCAAGGTGGGGGGCGCGCCCAGCCCTCCAGGGGCTGGCTCCCTTCCCTTTGCGGCCCATGTGGCCCTCCGGGAGGGGTGGCCCCTCCCGGTGGACCCCCGGAACCTCTCCGGTGGCCCCGGCACTGAAAGTGCGTTATATCGACTAGGGGGGGGGGTGAATAGGCGATTTTTATGAATTCTTCACTGAGGAATTTGCTGGTGAGGAAATTCCTTAGCGAAGAACTACTTGCAGCGGAATAAGTACTCAGAAGTAAACATAACAGGATACAAACATAGTCATCATGATGAAATGAAGACTAGCACAGAGTACAAAAAGCGTAAACACAGGATAACAAGATGAAGACGGGCAGACTGAAGAAATTGAACTGAGGAATTTGTGAAAGTCTTCAGTCAAAGTCTTCAAGCACAGATATGAACAATGTACAACACATTAATGAGGAAATGAAAGAGTTGAGGAAATAGAACCAGTTAGTTGGTGAAGACAATGATTTGGTAAACCAGTTCCAACTGCTGTCTCAGTTGTACGTCTGGTTGGAGCGGCTGAGTATTTAAACTCGAGGACACACAGTCCCGGACACCCAGTCTCTGAGCCGCAACTCAGGACACCCAGTCCTCACCGTATTCTCCTTGAACTAAGACCACGCATGCCTCGTCCAATCACTCGTGGTAAGTCTTCAGGTGACTTCCAAACCTTCACAGACTTGGTCACTCGGCGATCCACAATTCCTCTTGGATGCTCTAGACCTTGACGCCTAACCGTCTGGAAGAAGCACAATCTTCAAAGGTAACAAGCGTCGGATCCACGCAGGATCAATTTCTTCAGTGATGCTCAATCACTTTGGGTTTGTGGGGGTTTGGTTTTTGGGATTTCCTCACTTGATGATTTTCGCTCAAAGTCCTCGGAGGATGGGTTGCTCTCAGATGACAAGTGTCAAGTTCTCTCGGAGCAGCCAACCAACTAGTGGTTGTAGGGGGCGGCTATTTATAGCCTAGGGAGCAGCCCGACATGATAAGACATAAATGCCCTTCAATGATATGACCGTTAGGTGGATAAGATATTTTGGACAGCCGGCGCGCAGCACAGCAACGGTCGGAAATTTGACTCTCAAATTCCTCAGGGCTATCATGTTCCTCACTGTGTAGGCAATTCGCACTGGCGAATTCCTAACTCCTCAGTTAGAGCAAAGTCCTCAGTGACCAGAATAACTGCGTCTCTGTTACTGAAGAAATTGACTGAACTGTATGAGATTTCCAATGGCTTCACTCGAAGGGATTGGTAGGTGTAGGATTTTGAGTTGAGCATCACATGGAAATTTTTCCTTAGTATTTCCTCGACCCCCTTTAACAGTACGGTGTTTCCTATGACTCAAGAAAGATAAAATGAAACAACGAAAACAAAAGTCTTCACGCTTCATATTCCTCGAATGAATATCAAGTCTTCATGGTCACACCTATTTCTTCACTTTCAAAGTCTTCAGAATATCAACGTCTTTAGTCGAAGAACTTCATTTTTAGGGGTCGACTTTCTCTGTAAATATCAAACTCCTCATAGACTTATAGACCTGTGTACACTCACAAACGCATCGGTCACTTAACCTATAAGTCTTCAATACACCAAAATCAGTAAGGGGCACTAGATGCACTTACAATCTCCCCCTTTTTGGTGATTGATGACAACATAGGTTAAGTTTTCAACGGGGATAAACATATGAAGTGTAAATACTGATATCGAGGAATTTGATTGCAAGATATAGAAGAACTCCCCCTGAATGTGTGCTTAGTGAGGAATTTTCTTTTGAGGCAATGCACATTTGAAGAATTGAATCATGGAGATCTCCCCCTATATCTTGTAATTCATACACGCATTTGATATATAATATGAAGAATTTGAAATGCATGATGAAATATGGTGCCTGATGAGATTCAGCATGCGTGCAATAACATTAACGAGGAATAAGCATGCAGAATAACACATCAAAAGTATCAGAGCACAGTGCATCAGTCAGAGCACAATGCACCGTCCAAAAGTATCAGGGCACCATCGGATTTAAGATTACAACTCGATCCAATAAAAGTTTCAGAAGAACGAGAGTTATAACTTAACAAAAACGCCCATAATATAAACCCGCTTGAAGACTAACTCAGATTTCTCTCCCTTTGTCATCAAATGACCAAAAGGGTCGAAACTGAGGACTAACGCCCCTGAAGATTTTCAAGTCGATGGAGGAGCGCCAGCGTTGTCGGGGTTGTTTGTTGAAGTAGGGCCTGCCGCAGTGTCGTCCAAATCTTCATGTTCATCAGTTTCACGCGATGAAGAATAAGAACTGGCCACCAGATCAGGAACTTTGACTCTCTTGAATTTCTTCGGAGGTGGTGCAGACCAGTCAAATGCTTCCTGGAGACCCATAGTCTTCAGTTCTTCCGCGGAATATACATGAGTGAGAACAGCCCAGGTGCGGTTGAGGGTTTCATGAAGGTGATACTGATTTTTCTTCACTGCATTATGGGTTGAGGTCATGTTGTGAAGAATTGCAGCAAATTGACGTTTCACCCATTTGTGATTGCGATCAACCTTCTGATGAAGACTGAGGAGTAACTCATGGTCAGTCATCACCCTGGGTGCTGTTGCTTGAGGCTTTTGCTTGGCTGATGTATTTGCGGCAGTGTCATGTGTTGCAGAATCGTCATTGGTGGAGTAAGATGTAGCTAGACGGAATTAACCATCCAATGGACGAGTGCCTTCATCGATCACAGCAACTGCCTTGCCCTTATCATCAGATGATGAAACTGGTCGCTTGAGGACTTCAATGGGCGGCAAGTAGCTACCATGGTTCAGAGTGTCAGCCCTGTAATTCAGTGAAGATCTTGCCCTTATGAATCTCATAATCCAAGGCGCATAGGGCTTCAGCTCAAAAGGTGACATTGCAACATTAGCCAGAGTCCTCATGAAGAAATCATGGAAGTTGACGGGAACGCCATGAATGATGTTGAAAAGCATGTTCTTCATGATGCCAACGATATCTTCATCATTTGAGTCGTGGCCTTTGATAGGACTCATTGTCTTTGTCAGGATTCGATAGACAGTCCGAGGCACATACAACAATTCCTTGACGAGGAATTTGGTTCGAGGGGCCTGCCCTGGCTTCAAAGGCTTCATGAGCACTTGCATATAATGATCTGTCAGTTCGCGGTCATTGTAGATGCATCGTGCACTGTCATGGGGAGGATCAAGAGGAAGGACATGAAGCAATTCAGTTGCTGGTGCCTTATAGTGAGTGTTTTCTGTCATCCAATCCAGCACCTATGAATTGACATCTTCAGCATCTCCGGTGATATGCAAAGTGGCATAGAACTGAAGAATGAGTTCTTCATTCCAATCACAGATATCAGTGCAGAAATTCAGTAGTCCTGCATCATGAATAACTCGGAGTACTGGCTCGAAGCACGGCAGAGATTCCATATCCACATGAGGAATGTGCTCATGATCGAAGATTTTGTCCTTGTCAAAGAGCACTGAGGAATAGAAGTTGGCTTGAGTAGCAGTCCAGAAGCGTCTTTTCCTTATGTGAGCAGAGTCATATGGATTGTAATCAGTGAAGAACACATGCTCAGAAAAGAAGTCTTCAGCCTTGAATTTTTGCTTGCTAGAGAACGGATTCTTCGGTTTGGGCAGAGGAGTGTCAATGATTTGCATCACAACCTCAGGAATCGCGAGCTCAGGTGCTTCAGGCTGAGGAATTTCTGGTTCCTCTTCTTGTGCAGTTTGGGGATGAGCAGCAGGTCTAGCGGCTGGAATCTCTTCATGAACAGACGATGTGGGATGAGTTTCTTCAGAGCCCATTTGAACAGTTGTAGCCGGGGACTGAGGAATTTGTTGAATAGGAGTGAAGAGAGGAGTATTGGGATGCTGACTTTCCCAAAAGTCATCGTTCATCACTGGTGTAGTGCATCCAATATCCACATCTTCGTCTTCTTTTTCAATTTCCTCAACACCAGCCTCTTCAGCTGTGAACTGAGGCATTGGTGAGGAAACGACTGGCGTTGAAGGGAATGTTTCCACTTCAATTTCTTCATCAAACTGCTCTGAGGTAGCAACAGAATGATTTTCTTCATCAGATCCGCTTGGGATCTTGTAGTCTTCTCCATAAGGAACAATTTCCTTAGACGACATGGAGGAAATGGGAACGGCATCAATAGGATTTTCAAGCGAGCTGGTCATTGGCTTCATTTTCTTCGCGGCCGAAGAATTTGACGCAGTAGATGCCTTCCTTTTCTTCACAGCAGCTCGCTCTGCAGCCTTGGTCTTCTTCACTTCATAAGCAGAAGGAAGAATTGGAGTTGGTGTTGGCGCGGGAGGAGCTGAGGACTGTGGTTCATTTTCTTCAGGCGCAACTGGTGCAGTTGTCCTGATCTCTTCAGTTTCTTCAGGCGCACCACTAGTGGATGCCCTGGGAATTTCTTCAGCGGCTGGGATGGAGTCATCAGCCCTGGAACTTGTAGTCTCATCAGCAGGCTGAAAGTCATCAGCGGTGCTGGCAAATTCATCAGCAGGCTGAGCAGAGTCTTCAGCCTGAGGATTTTCTTGTTGTGATGGGGCTGCAACAGTTGTCATTTTCTTCGTCAAATTGACGAATCTCACTTTGGCTCCTTGCCAATCAGCCTGGTATGCATCGAAATCTTTGCTGAGGGCTTGGATCTCAGATTGAGCCTTGAGAAGTTCTTCAGGTGATAGTCTGACAAAGTTCTTCTTCAGAAGCTTCTCCTTTCTAGCTTGTGCTCTCTTTATCTCACGAGCCTTTTCAAACTTCCATTTCTCTTGAGCGATGAAATGGGTTAGCATATGACTTTGACCAGGAGTCAGAGGCAGATCAGGCACTGGAGTGTTTGGATCCTTATGCCATAAGTCAATGTAGTCGAGGATCTTCTTCGGATCCAAAAGCAGAGGCACAGGTGTTCCTTTGGCTCTAGCAGCCTTTGCTTGTCTATCTCTGATGATTTCTGCAAGTTCTTCATCAGAAGCCTCGTCATCAGAGGGCACTTGGAAAGCAACTTTCTTTCTTGGACTTGGCCGAGGACCGCGTCCAGCTGTTGCTTTTGTCTTCAGCAGAGTGGGGCCTGATGAGGACATTGGTGCAGCTGAAGAACTTGCTGAGACACCAGAAGCAATTGAGAAACCCTGAGTCCTTTGACATGTAGCCAGATGCACAGGAGTTGAGGACTTGGAGGGAGCTGCTGAGGACTCTGGTGGAGCAGCAGTAGTCTGAGGAATTTGCCGTGAGGGCGCGGCTGAGGAACTTGGCCGTGAGGGCGCTGATGGTGAAGCACTTGGCTTGCGAGCAGGCTTCTTCGGCATTGATTTCCTCGGCTTGACCGAGGTCTCAGCGGCAGCAGCAGCAGCAGAATCCACATTGAATTTCCTCACTGCCTCCTTGGCTTGTCTTGCTAATTTGGCTTGACGCCTAGCCCATTCTTCAGGAAAGTCTTCACCACTTTTGATGCTAGTGGGATCAGCGACTTGACCAGGTGCCAATGGAGCTCTTGGGCATGGAGGATTTAAGGCAAATTTCTTCATGTACTTTGGAGTAACATATCAATATTCTCGCCATTCTCGTGCCCATCTTCGTTCAATCCTCTGAATGCGCACTTTGCGCTGATTTTTGTTCTCTTTGCCAAATTTGGCTTCATCAGGTGTGCAATAATCCTTGTATATGTCATCAGGGATTTCGAAAGCAGTCATGACCTCAGGCTTCTTTCCTCCTTTCTGCGGTCTCTTTCCTTCGGTCATTTTCTTCAGATGAGGAATTTGAACAATTGAACACTCTGAAGAAGTATGCAGTTTTTCTTTGAGGAACGCTGCAAATGAGTTAAGTTGATGAGAACCTAGTGATTCAGCAGCGGACATGAGTACCTGTGAATAGAGTGTAGGTGCGAGGAATTTGGAGAGGTCATATGCGTTCTCAGAAGATTTTTCGAAAAAAGACAAGTTTTGAGGAATTTGACCAGTTGAGCCTTGAGGAATTTCACTAAGCGTTCTTGTCTTAGGTTCCAGAGTTGTACAGATCAAAAATCCGCACAATTGAGGAATCTTGAAGAAATGAGTGCTTAGAGAGATGGATCAAGAGCATACAGTGTGTGAGGTGTTCATATGTGAAGATTTGAAGAATAAAACACCTTTGAAGATTTTCAGAAAAGTTTGAGAATCAAAGTTAGTAATAAAAGTGACTTTTAATTACCTGAACTGAAGAACACGACAAACAGAGATGAACAGTGGTGAAGTTTGTCAAGTTAGATCTCCCACGCCCTAACTTGGCAGAGGGAGACAGCTACGGCGGCGGCGGAGTGAAGATTTCCGCAGCCGGCGCGAGTACGACGGCGACGAGGTTGAGGCAGTGAAGCTCTTCCTCACCGGCGGTGATGGAGTAGCGGCGGCGCTAGGGTTTGAGGAGAGCTCGAGCGGGAGACAGCGACCGAGCGGAGTAAATGAAGTAAGGAAGGGGAGAGGGGTATTTATAGCCACGGTAAAAACTGTTCGCCCGAAGATTTTGGGACGAACATGCCCCTGCCCTTTCTTCTTCACGCGACATGTGTCACCCACGTACTGTGCAGATGAGATCGTGTAAGATCGTGGGTGAATAAAATAATGCATCGTGGGATGCGGAATGGTTTGAGCGGTAAAACCGAAAATCTGGATAAGATTTGTTTTAAAATTTCGTTCGCAATTTCTTCAGCTGACAAGGACACAGTGAAGATTTTGAACGAGTTTCAATCAGAACGCACATGAAGAATTTGTGAATAGATTGGGTTGAGTGTAGCATAGAGGGGGAAAGGGTCCGATCACATTCACTTAGCAGAAATCGCAACTTGAAGAAATAGCAATAAGTGAATGCTGTAGAGGACATAAACTCATATATATATATATATAGCCAATGAAGAAGAACGACGGAAACAGTGAAGATTTTGCAAAGTTGAAAAATTTGAAAAACTGAAGAATTTCAAAAATGAGGAAAAACTCAAATTGAAGATTTTCAACTTTTGTGGTGGCGTGACCCACCGTATAAGAATGATGATTTCAGACACCGCGTACAATTGTCATAGGGTTCTGAGAATCAAATTCTTCATTAATTTCTTCACACTTAGAGTGTTATTCTTCATTGATTGAAGAAAAACGTTTCTTCATGTGTTGCACATCTAAGTAATCAATTCTGCATAAAGGTTAGGATGTGTGTCCTTTTCAAAGAACATTCGAAGATTCTAAGATATTTAGCTCACACCGCAACTTGCTAAATCTCTTCTCATCCAAGGGCTTAGTGAAGATATCAGCTAGCTGTTCTTCAGTCTTCACATGCTCGATGGAGATGTCGCCCTTCAACACATGATCACGAAGAAAATGATGACGAATCTGGATGTGCTTAGTCTTCGAGTGCTGAACTGGGTTGTGAGCAATCTTGATGGCACTCTCATTGTCGCAGAGGAGAGGCACATTCTTCACGTTGACGCCATAGTTCTTGAGGGTTTGCTTCATCCAAAGCAGTTGAGCACAGCATGAGCCAGCAACAATGTATTCAGCTTCAGCAGTAGACAGTGATACACAGTTCTGTTTCTTCGAGGACCAACAGACCAAAGATCGTCCAAGGAAATGACAAGTGCCAGATGTTGACTTGCGGTCCACACGATCACCAGCATAGTCAGAGTCAGAATATCCAATGAGGTCAAAAGCAGAGCCCTTGGGGTACCATAATCCTAGTGTTCGTGTGTGAGCTAGATATCGAAGAATATGCTTCACAGCCTTATGGTGTGATTCCTTCGGTGCAGCTTGAAATCGGGCACACATGCAAACACTAAGCATTATATCTGGCCTAGATGCACATAAGTACAATAAAGAACCAATCATGGAGCGGTATACCTTGTGATCGAAGTCAATACCATTTTCATCAGTGCATAGATGGCCATTTGTGGGCATAGGAATTTTGACGCCTTTGCAATCTTGCATGCCGAATTTCCTCAGTACATCTTTGAGGTATTTCTCCTGAGATATGAATATGCCATTGCGCTGCTGACGAATTTGAAGACCTAAGAAGAATTTCAACTCTCCCATCATAGACATTTGATATTCTTCACTCATCATATAGGAAAATTCATCACTATATCGTTGGTTAGTACAGCCAAAGATAATATCATCAACATATATTTGGCACACAAACAGTTCACCATCATATGATTTAGTAAAAAGAGTAGGGTCGAGTGAACCGGGTGTGAAGCCATTCTTCACGAAGAATTCCTTCAATGTATCATACCACGCCCGAGGGGCTTGCTTGAGGCCATAGAGAGCCTTATTGAGTCTGAAGACTTTGTCAGGATTCTTTGGATCTTCAAAACCTGGGGGTTGAGCAACATATACTTCTTCCTCAAGCTTACCATTGAGGAATGCACTTTTCACATCCATTTGATATAAGATGATATCATGATGGTTAGCGTAAGCAAGTAATATGCGAATAGCCTCAAGTCTAGCAACAGGTGCAAAAGTTTCATCGAAATCAATTCCTTCAACCTGTGTGTAGCCTTGAGCTACTAGTCGTGCCTTATTCCTCACCACAAGGCCATTTTCATCTTGCTTGTTGCGGTAGATCCACTTTGTGCCAATGATATTATGCTTGCGAGGATCTGGGTGATTGACCAATTCCCAGACATTGTTCAGCTCGAACTGATGTAATTCTTCTTGCATAGCCTGAATCCACTCCGGCTCCAGAAATGCTTCATCTACCTTAGTGGGCTCTGTGATAGAGACAAAAGCATAGTGCCCACAAAAGTTAGATAAATGTGATGCTTTTGAGCGTGTGAGAGGACCTGGTGCACTAATGTCATCGATGATCTTCTTCACTTGCACTTCTTTTGCGACGCGTGGATGAGTTGGTTGTTGCTGAGGATTTTGATCAGCATTTTCTTCAGCACCATTTTCCTCATCTTGTTCTTCAGGTGCATCAGCTCGACGTTCTTCATGAACAGGAATGAATTCTTCGACAGATTCTTCAGTAGGAATGACATCCTCAGTTGCCTTGAGCTTGATAGCATCTTCAGGTGCTGGTTCATCTAACACAGAAGGTAGGTGCTCTCTTTGCGAGCCATTAGTTTCATCGAAACGCACATCTATAGTGTCAACAATCTTGTGAAGAACAATGTTGAAGACTCTGTAGGTGTGCGAGTCCTTTCCGTAGCCAAGCATAAAACCTTCATGTGCTTTCGGTGCAAATTTAGAGTTGTGGTGAGGATCTCTAATCCAACATTTAGCACCGAAGACTTTGAAATAACTCACATTGGGTTTCTTGTTAGTGAGGAGTTCATAGGCAGTCTTCTTGAAGAATTTGTGAAGATATACTCTGTTGATGATGTGGCAGGCAGTATCAATTGCATCAATCCAAAAACGCTGAGGCGTTTTGTATTCATCAAGCATAGTGCGAGCCCTCTCAACAAGAGTTCTGTTCTTGCGCTCCACGACGCCATTCTGCTGAGGAGTATAGGGAGCAGATAACTCATGAGTAATACCAAGTTCATCAAGATAAGCATCAAGACCGGAATTCTTGAACTCAATTCCATTGTCACTTCTGATATGCTTGATCTTCACACCAAAGTTGGTTGAAGCCCTCGAGGAAAATCGTTTGAAGACTTCCTGCACTTCATGTTTGTAAGTAACAATGTGTACCCATGTATATCGAGAATAATCATCAACAATGAAAAAACCATATAAAGATGCATCATTAGTGACTGCTGAATAATGATTAGGTCTGAAGAGGTCCATGTGAAGCAATTCGAATGGACGTGTAGTGGTCATGATAGTCTTCGCTGGATGCTTGGCCTTGGTCATTTTTCCGGCTTCACATGCTCCGCATAAGTGATCCTTGAGGAATTTGACATTCTCAATGCCAATGACATGCTTCTTCTTCGCAAGCGTGTTCAGATTCCTCATGCCTGCATGACCAAGTCGTCGATGCCATAGCCAGCCTTCTGAAGCTTTTGCAAGTAGACACACGGCTGGTTGTGGTCCTGTAGAGAAATCAACAATATACAGATCTCCTCTCCTAAAGCCTTCGAAGACTTTGGAATTGTCAGCTTCCATAATCACAACACAGCGATATTTGCCGAAGACAACAACCATATCAAGATCACAAAGCATTGAGACTGATATGAGATTGTATCCTAAGGACTCAACAAGCATGACTTTGTCCATGTGCTTATCCTTAGAGATAGCAACCTTACCAAGACCCAATACCTGACTTTTGCCTTTGTCAGCAAAGATGATATGCTTCAGAGGTGACGGTGATAAGGGAGCATCCATCAATAGATTCTTGTCACCAGTCATGTGATTTGTACATCCACTATCGAGGACCCATTCAGTGGTTTTGGGTTGATCATCCTGCAGATGAATTTGTGTAGCTTACAATCTCATATGCTTCATCAGTGAAGAATATGATATCAAGTTCATCAGATGAATTTCATCAAGCAGTAAACAGATATAGCAGTATGAGGACGTGTGAAATGAATGTTCATTTCATCATGATTCGCCTACGTCCTTTCAGGCAATTTCGTCAGGTCCCCAGCAAATTCTTCAGACGTTAAGGCACGTCTGGAGACCTGACCCTGCAGAAGAGATTAGTTCTTTTTCTTCACCACCCACATCTGGAGGGGTGGCAAAGAGTTCATCATTCTGCGAGTACCATATGAGAAAGGTGGCAAAGATGCCAAACCATTTCGTTTCACATAAGTGGGGTTAGGGTAAGCATATGAATAAGCAGAGTAATTCTTCGAGGACTTATGAACATAATGGTTTGAAGAATAATGCACATATTCATAGCCCTTAGCTTTACCCTGCGAGACAGATTTGTTAGCATAATGATAATCATGTGAGGACTTTGATCCATGTGAAGAATTTGGTCCATATGAGGACTTGGATCCATATGAAGAGTTTGGTCCATATGAAGAATT
Source organism: Triticum timopheevii (assembly GCA_963921465.1). Classification (NCBI taxonomy): domain Eukaryota; kingdom Viridiplantae; phylum Streptophyta; class Magnoliopsida; order Poales; family Poaceae; genus Triticum; species Triticum timopheevii. The sequence continues at coordinate 14,527,264 of OY997271.1, forward strand.
TGATCTGGGGTTCCTGTTCTTCACAGGTGGTGTCATGAGGACATTCACCTGAAGACTTTCAACATAAATTTTGGGAACCCAGATTTTCTTCATAGGGGAACCGTTCCTGCAGTTAGTGCCAACATATCTAGCAAATACTTCACCATTCTGTTTTTTGAACAGTTTATAGTTGGAGTCAAATGACTCATCAGAAGAATGAGGAGATTCACATGTAAAGCTAGATAAGTTAGATGGATCAACTGGAGGTCCCTTTGCAGCAACCCATGAGGTTTTGGGATACTGCTTAGGCTTCCAATATGTTCCATCGGCATTGAGTTTCCTCTCAAAGGAAATACCCTCTTTCCTTGGGTTTCTGTTGAGGATCTGCTTTTTGAGCACATCACAAAGCGTCTGATGCCCTTTGAGGCTTTTGTACATGCCTGTCATGTACAATTCCTTCAGCCCTGCATTGTCAGTGATACTAGCAATGTCCTTAGATGAGGAATTAGTGATAGCAGAGGCAGATGAGGAATTTGTAACATTTGAAGCATTTGAACATTCAGGTGAAGAATTAGCAGATTCACGTTCAATGCACTTTAAGCATGGGGGAACAAATTCTTCCTGAGAAGTGCTAATTTGTTGAGCTAGTAATGAATCGCGCTCCTTCTGAAGATCTTCATAACACACTCTTAGCTTTTCAAGATCTTCCTTTCTTTGAAGAGATTCAAGAGAAAGCTTCTCATGATCTTGCTGTTCTTGAAGAAATTCATAAGAAAGTTTCTCATGATCAGACAAGAGAGAGTTATGATGACCTTGAAGGTTATCAAACCTAGACTGAAGTCTCTGAATATTTTCAGTCAAGGCTTTAGTGCGATCCATTTCTTCACCCAATATATCGTCACTTTTATCTAGCATGTTTTGAACCTTTTCAAGAGCTCGTTGTTGTTTCACAGCAATCTTAGCAAGTTTAGAGTAGCTGGGCTTGAGATCCTCATCAGATTCATTTTCACTAGAGTCAGAGGAGTTGTATTTGAGTACCTTAGCACCTTTCACCATGAAGCAATAGGTGGGAGTGTAGCCATCATTATCTTCATCAGGCTTGTCGGTGGAGTCAGTTTCTTCAGTGTTGAAGATGGACTTGCTGACGAAAGCAGTAGCAACGGCCAGACTCGCCACACCAGACTTAGATTCTTCAGACGCCTCCTCTTCATCATCTTCCTCAGATTCAGCTTCAGAGTCCATTTCCTTGCCAATGAATGCCCGAGCCTTCTTGGAGCTGCTCTTCTTGTGAGATGAAGATTTTGAGGATTTTGATGACAAAGATTTTGATGATTTCTTCTTCTTCTTCGCATCATCAGAACTGTAATCCTTGTATTTCTTCTTCTTCATTTCCTTTTCCCACTGAGGACAATCTTGAATATAGTGACCAGGCTTCTTGCATTTGTGGCAAAGCCTTCTCTTGTAGTCACTGGATGTGGAATCATTGCCTCTTGAGGATTTTCCAAAGCGACCACGTCTTGTAAACTTCCGGAATTTCTTCACAAGCAGTGCTAGATACTGGCTTAGTTCTTCAGGATCACCCAGGCTACTACCAGAATCCTCATATTCAGATTCAGACACAGCCTTGGCCTTCAAGGCACGTGGTTTGCCATAGTTTGGGCCATAGAGATCTCTCTTTTCAGCAAGCTGGAACTCGTGAGTGTTTAGCCTTTCGAGGATATCAGCAGGATCAAGCGACTTGTAGTCAGCACGTTCTTGTATCATCAGTCCCAGAGTATCAAATGAGGAATCAAGCGATCTCAATAGTTTCTTCACAACTTCATGATCAGTGATGTCAGTGGCACCGAGGGCTTGAAGCTCATTTGAGATGTCAGTGAGGCGATCAAAGGTTTGTTGGACATTCTCATTGTCGAGTCTTTTGAAGCGGTTGAAGAGATTCCGAAGAACATCGACTCGAGAGTCACGCTGAGTTGAAACTCCTTCATTTACTTTGGACAGCCTATCCCAGATAAGCTTAGCAGTTTCCAAAGCACTCACTCTTCCATACTGTCCTTTGCTCAGATGGCCACATATGATATTCTTCGCTTGAGAATCGAGTTGTTTGAATCTCTTCACATCGGTAGCGTTCAGTGAGGGAGTGACAGTGGGGACACCATTTTCCACAACATACCAGAGATCGTTATCAATTGCCTCAAGATGCATTCGCATCTTGTTCTTCCAGTAGGGGTAGTCCGTTCCATCAAAGGTAGGACACCCAGCCGAGACCTTTATCATACCTGCGGTCGACATAACTAAAACTCCAGGCGGTTAAACCAAAATCACACAGAACAAGGCAGTACCTTGCTCTGATACCAATTGAAAGTGCGTTATATCGACTAGAGGGAGGGTGAATAGGCGATTTTTATGAATTCTTCACTGAGGAATTTGCTGGTGAGCAAATTCCTTAGCGAAGAACTACTTGCAGCGGAATAAGTACTCAGAAGTAAACATAACAGGATACAAACATAGTCATCATGATGAAATGAAGACTAGCACAGAGTACAAAAAGCGTAAACACAGGATAACAAGATGAAGACGGACAGACTGAAAAAATTGAACTGAGGAATTTGTGAAAGTCTTCAGTCAAAGTCTTCAAGCACAGATATGAACAATGTACAACACAGTAATGAGGAAATGAAAGAGTTGAGGAAATAGAACCAGTTAGTTGGTGAAGACAATGATTTGGTAAACCAGTTCCAACTGCTGTCTCAGTTGTACGTCTGGTTGGAGCGGCTGAGTATTTAAACTCGAGGACACACAGTCCCGGACACCCAGTCTCCGAGCCGCAACTCAGGACACCCAGTCCTCACCATATTCTCCTTGAACTAAGACCACGCAGGCCTCGTCCAATCACTCGTGGTAAGTCTTCAGGTGACTTCCAAACCTTCACAGACTTGGTCACTCGGCGATCCACAATTCCTCTTGGATGCTCTAGACCTTGACGCCTAACCGTCTGGAAGAAGCACAGTCTTCAAAGGTAACAAGCGTCGGATCCACGCAGGATCAATTTCTTCAGTGATGCTCAATCACTTTGGGTTTGTGGGGGTTTGGTTTTTGGGATTTCCTCACTTGATGATTTTCGCTCAAAGTCCTCGGAGGATGGGTTGCTCTCAGATGACAAGTGTCAAGTTCTCTCGGAGCAGCCAACCAACTAGTGGTTGTAGGGGGCGGCTATTTATAGCCTAGGGAGCAGCCCGACATGATAAGACATAAATGCCCTTCAATGATATGACCGTTAGGTGGATAAGATATTTTGGACAACCGGCGCGCAGCACAGCAACGGTCGGAAATTTGACTCTCAAATTCCTCAGGGCTATCATGTTCCTCACTGTGTAGGCAATTCGCACGGGCGAATTCCTAACTCCTCAGTTAGAGCAAAGTCCTCATTGACCAGAAGAACTGCGTCTCTGTTACTGAAGAAATTGACTGAACTGTATGAGATTTCCAATGGCTTCACTCGAAGGGATTGGTAGGTGTAGGATTTTGAGTTGAGCATCACATGGAAATTTTTCCTTAGTATTTCCTCGACCCCCTTTAACAGTACGGTGTTTCCTATGACTCAAGAAAGAGAAAATGAAACAACGAAAACAAAAGTCTTCACGCTTCATATTCCTCGAATGAATATCAAGTCTTCAAGGTCACACCAATTTCTTCACTTTCAAAGTCTTTAGAAAGTCTTCAGAATATCAAAGTCTTCAGTCGAAGAACTTCATTTTTAGGGGTCGACTTTCTCTGTAAATATCAAACTCCTCATAGACTTATAGACCTGTGTACACTCACAAACGCATCAGTCACTTAACCTATAAGTCTTCAATACACCAAAATCACTAAGGGGCACTAGATGCACTTACAGGTACAATACCGATAAGCCCCCGAAACTTTCCGGTGTTCTTATGACAACTTCCCATATATAAAACTTCACCTCCGAACCATTCCGGAACTCCTCATGACGTCCGGGATCTCATCCGGGACTCCGAACAACATTCGGTAGTCATATACTAGTCTTCCTAATAACCCTAGCGTCACCGAACCTTAAGTGTGTAGACCCTACGGGTTCAGGAGACATGCAGACATGACCGAGACCACTCTCCGGTCAATAACCAACAGCGGGATCTGGATACCCATGTTGGCTCCCACATGTTCCACGATGATTTCATCGGTTGAACCACGATGTCGAGGATTCGATCAAAACCCCGTATACAATTCCCTTTGTCAATTGGTATGTTACTTGCCCGAGACTCGATTGTCGGTATCCCAATACCTTGTTCAGTCTCGTTACCGGCAGTCACTTTACTCG